>JAUMIR010000002.1:63746526-64396803 GCA_030847615.1 Gambelia wislizenii
AGTGTTCCACTGGCATCAAAGCCACCACCTGTCTTCCTGATAGGCTATATCATGCACTTTTTTTTTAACAGATTCAGATTAACCAAGCATCAGTTCTTGCCACAGGAGACCTAGAGGACACAAAGTAAAGTGAAGCATTAAGTGTAGACATGAAAAAAAGAAAACCAGAACAGAAGAATGAGCTTTACAGGTGAAGAAGAGTGCTTACTTTAGCTAAAGGGCTGCACGAGAGTTGGAAGCACATTGCTGGCAATGCTCTTGGGCAATTCTAGTGCATTCGGTCCATCCTATACAATGCTCAGTCCATCACAGAAGACAGAACTGTTCCATTCCAACACATATCCCTGAGCTAGGCTAGATCTCAGATGACTTACATTTGGATTCCAAATCACAGAATCTCACAGTCAGTGTGGCCAATGGGAATTGTAATGCAAAAATCAAACTTTTCCAAGCTTTGTGCTAAACAGAAATGTATTTATATCATATTAGAAGGGCAGATTACTTTCTGTGTTGGAAAGATGTTTATAAATGCTCATTGAAAAAGAATGTCATTGAAATCAATGCTTGTTTGTCTTTAGATTAAAAGTAAATTCTTTGAAGTTGGGTATGCATATTACAATCCTATTTTTAAAACTGATATGTGACCTTCCAAATTACTCATTCAAGAACACGTCTTTTGTCTTGATTTGAGAGTACTATTTGTTAAGAACCACACCTGTTTTCTGAAAAGCAGGTGCCCGCAAAGGTGTCAAATGTCAGAGAAGAATTTATTATCACTTTAATGTTTCCTTCAAAGTATCACGTTTTTCATATTTCAGTATTAATTGTATTCTACTGTTGGTTTGTTTTACTATAATACTTTGCATTTGTTATCTTTGCTAATAGAAAAGGCTTACAACCTACTTATTTACAAATCAGCATTAATTAACTCTGGGATGCCTTGTGCACTTGTGGATGGATGGGAAGCTTTCTGCACATGTTCAGAGATAACTGGTTCTCATGTCCAGTTTTGAAAACAGAAGCCAGAGGAAAAGTACTCTGGGAAAGGCATTCTTGAATTCCATCTTTGCTGTTATTAGAGAGAATCAATACTAATAACAATGAGCTTTTTAAAACAAAATGAGCATACAAAGCACTTTTCTTACATTGGTGTGGGAAGGCACGCTCCAGCTCTAACGACTGCTCCACAATGCAGAAAGTTTAAAGACCACAAGGGTAGGATCCTCTTTACAGATTGTGGCTTGTACAATATTTCCCTTAGGATACAATGCTTTCTCATTGTTCTGGTACCTCTCTCTCTCTCTCTCTCTGTATCTCAACACTGTTGATTTTTCCACTAGTTTTAATTATTAGTGGATTGTTGTGGTTTTTTCCCAGGCTGTAAGGCCGTGTTCTATAAGAGTTTATTCCTGATGTTTCGCCTGCATCTGTGGCTGGCATCTTCAGCGAAGGCTTTCATGGCTAGTATCCATAGTTTTTTTGTGGTTTTTTTCCAGGCTGTAAGGCCATGTTCTGGATTGTTTAGGTTTTAGGTTGTTGTTGTTTTACTGTGAGATGCTTAGTCTATTGCTTGATTATATAAATCTTCAGTTGTACTTCTCAATAACATATCTGGAAAGTTATTGTTTTGTAATAGGTAACTTTTTTCTGATGTTATTGCAAGCCACTTTGAGTATGTTTTTGTTTTTTTTTTAATGGAAAGGCAGCATACCGATAAACATAATGGTGTTTATGAGAATGTTGAGCATAAGGCACAACTGGCTATTTTTATATCCCTCAAGTAATATCCCAAACTTTGTGGAATCCCCTTTCCTGGGAAAGCTATACCTGTTGAACATCTGTACTTCCTGTACTGTTAAGAAAACTGGAGCTCAGTGAAGAAAAAATATGATAATTAAAAGCAATCATGGTGATGCACAGAACACTTTATTATGGATATTGTGCATGCCTGCGTTACATACATGGAATGTATGTAATTTTGTTTTCTGTCCATAAAGCAACATTGAAAGGAGTGCTTCTCAGTGAGAAATTAGCATGTGTGCTGATCAACTCTTTAATGATTTACCAAATGATTTATTAATGAGAAAATAATTTGCATAATATGGAAATGCAGCTCTCTACATTTGGAGAACTAGAATTTAGCAACTCTGAGAGTGAGAGCCTGTTGCCACCTGGTAAGTTTGAGGAGGAGACTTAGACAAGGGAAAAACTCCATGAATACTCAGCTGGACAGAAAGATGAGTAAGAAAGGAAAAGAATAAATGACGAGGAGAAGAAACAGTACTGAAAGGAGGGGGAGAAAGAGATTTCTAACCCAGGTGAAGATGGAACAGGCTGAGTAGGTACCAGTGGAAAGTGAAAAAGAGAAATGGAAAAAGAGTTGAGAGGGAGAGAAGAGAGAAAGCACTGGGACTAGGTGAGAACCATCAGGTTTTAAATCTGGGCAAAGCTAGAACAATTTGCTAGTGATTGTGCAAGTTGTTGTTTTTTTTTTAAAATGGTAGAAATAATGTTTTAATTGTAACTTTTTTAAAAAAAATGCTGTAGGCCACCTTGGGTCTTGCATAAGGAAAAAGTGGGATATAAATTGAATGAACGAACGAATGAATAAATAAATAAATAAGCAAGACATCCAGCTACTAGGTTGTACCATTCCATATTCTTAATACTTAGCTAGCAGTTGTTATTTTGTCTCGCTGTCTTGTCTTACAGAGGTTCCTCTGAAGTTCTTATTGTGTTGTCTTGAGAAAGTTCCTCTAATGTATAACAATAACATTCCTTTAATGATGTAAGAGTTGATGTGGTGATTAAGAGCTTAAATAATATATTCAATGCTAACTTGGGAGTTACTTCTACATTTGCACACAGGAGTTAATATAAGATGCGGCTTGCTACTTGAGAGTTCAACTGGTGAGTGGCCACATAGCTCAGTGAGAAAGTACTTGACCTGTAGGTTTTCCATGGTTTTTTCCGGGCTGTGAGGCTGTGTTGTGGAAGAATGTATTTCTGACGTTTTGCCTGCATCTGGTTTTAGGTCCTGTCTCCAGGACTAAATGTGACTTGTCTCAAACCTTGGAGAAACACAACTAATCCATATTTTAAATACTATATAGACTGAATATAAGCCAGCCTTACAGGAATATAGCAGGTGCACCTGTGTGAACAGACAAACATGATCACCCACTCACTTCTGGCATTTTCAATATATCACTAACTTCACAAAGAATGCTATTGGAAGAATACACTCCAAGAATACACTCCAAGTATTTGTATGTTTTACTCTCTGTACGTTTATGAGCTAAACTACATGCTATGTCAACTATGTAGTGTCTATTTTAAGATGGTTCTGATGGTGATTAGGGCTGTGAATCCTTAATTGAATACAAAAACAAAAGTGATGCTAAACTGCATGCTGCACATTTAATGTAGCATATAGTTAAGCCCTATGTTAATTGGATGTGTATAGTGGTACTCAGCTTGATGTTGAGAAACGTCTGAAATCCCTAGCTGGTTTCAGATGGTCTTGGCATTCCAGTCAGACTCTTGTATTGCCATTCACGTATTCGCTTTGCTGTGCTGATAAAAATGTGCTTGAATCAATGTGATTTGAACTTCAGTGTGTATAAAAACATAAAGGCAAGAGAGCAAGTGCATTGGCTTTGATGTGGAAATGATAATCATCAATAGGTTTTGTCTGTGAACGTGGCCCTCTTGCTACTTCAGTGGTTATTATCTCATTTAGTAACTACCTGGACAGAGTCTGAAATTGGTACACAGAGTGCTTTGGTGCCGCAGTTCTGGCTGCATTTACTGCTTGACTGAGCTCCACTACAGATCCAGTTGTAGGAAAGCATTTTTTTAAAAAAAAAATAAGTTGCCTTCAGCTTAATTAATTAAATTTTGTAATTGTGTTGGCTCTCAGCTGCTGTGTTAGGTAGAACTGGTGTTCAATTTAACAGCTTCAATAAGATTGGAGGGATGGGGGAAGGGTTGTTCGCAGTTGCTGTTGTTGCAAGAAAGTTTTCTTTCTTTTTAAAATCATCAGCCTTTCCTGGTTAAGTAGCTTCAGTGCTTGTGGAAGCAATGATGCTACCTATACATATCCAGCTCTGGAAGCACAGCCAGAAAACTCTGTGCTCTGCTCAACAATTACAATACAAACTCTCCCTAGTGAAAATTGTGGCAGTGCCTAGGAATAGGATGCACTTTCATGCCTTTCCCTGAGGATGCTTGGAAAAGAATGCTACACTCAGAGAGGTCACAAGCCTGAATACTACTGTTAGTCAGATGTGCAAAGAATATTAGAAAATATTTGGAAATTGGCCAAAAAACATATTTTCTGATGAGAAGAATCTTGGAGTGATGAAAATCTTTGCAGGTGGGACTTATTCTGTGCAAAGTTCACACATGGCTGTTTCCTGCACAGAAAATGCTGTTTTCTGTGCAATCAACCACATGTGAATTTTCTATAGAATAAAATCCAAATTGGGAATGGGTGTTGAATAGTGTGTGATTTATGAAAAATTTCTTGCAGCAAGGTGAAAATTGCCAAAATTGTTGAATGTTTTCTTCAAGCAGAAAATTAGTGAAGAGATATACCCCTAAAGTCGATTCCCTATCCAACAATTGATTAAATGGGTCTGTTTTCATTGGGACTAAACAAGTTGATTCAGGCCTTTTTTGGGTAGCTGCTAGAGGGTTTTTTGTGTGTGGGGAAATGCCCATTGGAACATAGTTTTGGTGGTTGCACCAAGGGAGTGGAATATTTAAGACACCAGTCAGAAGTTTGTCTAAGCAGAAATCTACCAAGTGTGAGCTTTGTGCAGTGCAAGTAACCAGTGAACTGGATAGGACAGTAGCCTTCTTCAAGCTAGGAATCTGTGAGGATTCATCTTGGATAAAGTGTGTGTGTGTGTGTGTGGAGCATACTTTGCTAATTCTGCATTTCCTGGAGCATTTAGTCTGGATATCCTGGAGAATTTGTGGGTCTGGCCAAGTTTGCACTCTGGAAACAACACATTAAGAGATAGCTAGGGATGCAAGCAAGCAAAGGTACACATTAGAAAACAGCACAAGGAAAAATACAAAATGTTGCTTAAACACATTTTTTTTCTCAATGGGAGGAATGTGTTTTAGGTAATGCACAAGATTTTAAAAATTCATACCCCAGAGTGCCTATTTGGGGGGAAATTTGTCAATAGGGGATACATTTAATCTAGCTTTGAAAACACATATCAGAAATACAGCCACACCAGGCATGGACTGAATACTAAAGTGGGGAAAGGATGGCATTTCTAGGGGCAGGCTTCATAGAGGTGTATATCAGGCATTACAATATTGTAAATGTGGAGACAAATGGAAAACTGTGCTGCAGGCTCCTCCACCATAACCTTTTTGTTTTTACAGGGAAGATCTAAAATGGCAATGTGACCATATTCACGTATAGGTGGTAACAGAGCTCTGCATGACTGGAACCCTTGCCTTCACAGGGTTCTCAGCAGGTGGATAGATCTATGTAACCACATTCAACTAGGCACACATTTCTATTTCAGATTTCCAAACACAAGGAAGCTGTGGATGGAGTAGCATGCATGCATCCCTGTTCCCTTCTGTGCTTAATATAACTTCTGGAGAGGGTTTGTGCTTGTAATCAGTGGAGTAGATCCATATTAGTCATACATACAGCAAATTCAAGTGAAAATGATGTGATTTAAATTAGCCATGACCAACTCTGGACCCCCTCCCAATTTTTCAAAAACTTTCTCTTGCCAAGATTTGTTGCAGAATTTAAAAAGGTACATAATGTAGGTTCAGGAGGACTTGCTGATTAGATAAGCATAGGTCAGTCAGCTTACTTGTTACCTAGTCTATGAGGTAAGGGATAATGGTGGAGCAATAGAGTGGATGATGCATAGAGATTTGTTTTGCGTGCAGGTCGTGTGTGTATGGAGAGAGAGAGAGAGAGATTGTGCTCTGTTACAGATTTGCTAGACTAGAACCCCAAAAATCCCTAGGTGGCACAGTTGCCCTCTGTCTGAGGATGATGGGACTTGCAGTATAACTCACCCATAGCTTGGTGGTAACTAGTTGAAAACTGCCAAACGTAGAATTATTTAGTTTCCAATAATGAAAGGATAACTATATTCCATTACAATTGTAACTTACTGTGGGATATTTCCCCTCCTTTTGTGGTACAGGGGGCCCTTTGGATCAACAGGGGTTTGGTTCCAGGACCCTGCATGGATACCAAAAAAATGGGGATGATCACATCCCATATTATTAAATGGGAGCAATGTGAATGTGGATGCTTCAGCATGTCCAGGTTTGTGTCACCACCATTTTATAATATGGGACGTGATGATCCACAGTTGGTTGAATTCATGGAACCACAGCCCGTGGATCTGGAGGGCTCACTGCATAACTATTTATGTATTTAAGATACTTTGTATTGTTTCCCAGCCAAAAAGGGTTCCCAAGGTGATCAAAAATAAAAATGATTAAAGTGATACAAAGATTAAAACATGATACTGTTTAAAAACTTTTAGAAACAATCTAAAAACAATCCTAAAACGCATTTTTAAAGCAGTTTAAAAAGAGCAATTTCAAGCATTTACAGTGGTTCCTAGGTATTGGTGGGGATTTGGTTCCAGGACTAGACATGGATAGGAAAAAACACAGATGATTAAGTTCCTATTAATAAAATGGTGTAGGGCAGCAGTGGAGGTGGTGGCAAACCCCAACCACGTGGCATGCATTCTTTGGACTCCCCTGCCTCCAGGGAGCCTACCAGCCTTTGGAATGAATAAGCAGAAGTGTCTCCAAGGCAGTGGCTATGGCACTTCTGCTCTTTGTCACTTCTCTGGGACTGAAAATGCAGAAATAGTTGGTGGGGGGATACTGTACAAGAGAGTTAGTACAACCAGGTTGAAAAGTGGTCCCAGGGCAGCTGTGTAGGCGTTCCTAAAATGATGGCAAGGCATGGTGGCAAGGCCTGGCTGTCAGGGACACATTCTTTGGGCTTGTAAAGTAGGTGGCTGGTGGATTCCCCAGAGGTAGAGAAGAGACGCTAGTCTTTATTAATAACATGGTGTAGCATAGCAGTGGATGCAGTTTTAAACCTTGGCCACCAGGCATGCATACTCCCCTGCCTCTTGGGAGCACACCAGCCACCCACTCCCACCTTTGGAATGAAAGAACATAAGAATCACATCAAAAGCACTTCTGCTTGTTTGTTACAAAAGCAGAAGTGGGCAGCTGGTGAGCTCCTCAGAGGCAGGGGAGCCCAAAGAACACACACCCAGTGGCCAGGTCTCGCTGCTGCCTCTGCTGCTTGCCTATGCCATATTATTAATAAGGACTTGCGTCTCTCTGCAACCTTGTGTTCACATCTTTCTTCTCTGCCTCTGAGGACTCAGCCAGCTACCTGCTTTGCAAGCCTGAAGAATGTGCACCTGGTGGTCAGGCCTTGCTGCTATCTCTACTGCTGCTACTTCTCAGCCTGGTTGCACAATTACTTATTTATTTATATCCTGCCTTTCTCACTATGGTGGGACCCAAGGTAGCTCACAACATTTAAAAACAGTCTCTGGCTTTTCTTCGCAAAGGAAGATTCAGGTAGGACTCATCCCATGCTTTCTGCAAACATGCTGATGACTAAAAAGGCCAATCTGAGATAAACACGTCCGGTTGCAGAAAGCACAGCAGAGGGTCTCCTTGGGTGATGTTTCCAGGTTGTGATTCTTTTTGTGTTGTCGTTTCTCTTCAAGACTTGTTCGGCGTGAGATCTCAAATAAGGCTGTAGCATTATGGATAGTGCATCTCCATGCCTCCCGATGTGTGGTGATACCATTGTTGGTGATCAATTTGGCCATGCCTGAGATGTTGTTTCAGAGTCCTTGTATCACTTTTTTGGAGCACCCCTCTTACACTGACCCATGGCGAGTTCACCATAGAGTACTATTTTTGGGAGACAATGGTCCTCCATCCTAGAAACGTGCCCTGCCCAGTGCAGCTGCATTCTCAATATCATGGCCTCAATGCTGGTGATCCCTGCTTGCTCAAGGACAGCAACACTCGTTACATAGTCAGTCCAGTGCATATTTAGGATTGTGCGTATACAGCGCTGATGAAAGCGTTCGAGGAGTCGTATATGGTGGCGATGGGTGACCTGTGTTTCAGACCCATAAAGGAGAATAGACAGTACAATGGCTGCATACACACTGATTTTTGTGCTTCGCCTCAGGTGTTTATTACTCCAGACTCTTTTGTAAAGTCTTCCAAATGCGCTATATGCCTTTGCTAATCTGTGATCAATCCTTGTTGTAGGAGAGAGGCTTGCGTACCCTAATGATGTTTTGAGCTATGCTGCTGGTGGCATAATAGCCACCGGTGGGGTCTCCCATGCCAGATAGGTCAAAACCGAAGGGTCTGACAAAGACCATCAAAGGGCAGGATGGGCTCTCTAGCCTTATGGCAACCATCCTAGACGAAGGAAAACTCTAATCCCAAACCAGGGCAGATGGTGCTCGTCCAACCCTGTAAGGTCAAACATCTAAGAGAAGGAAACTCTAATCAAACCTACGACCGAAGGACCTCGCTGCTACCCTCCATTTAAAAACAACACTAGCTAAAAACACAGTAAAGTAAATAAGAATTAAAAGGAATCAAACCATTATATCATTAAAATTCCAAATAAATAATTCAACATTTTTAAGACTCCATAAAATTAAAATAATATTAAAAACAGTCCAACCTTCATTTGTCAGTGAAGGCCTGATGACCTAAAAATGTTTTAACCTGTCACCTGAAAGTAAAGATGGGGCCATCCTAACCTCTCTGGGGAGGGAGGTCCAAAGATCTCAGGGTTTTTGTTTGTTTGTTTGTTTACTGTTTCTGCATTTTCAGTCTATGGTTAGTAAAATCTGTGGATCCAGAGCCTGTGGATACAGTGGGTGCACTGTACTGTGTGAGCTGTCTGCTGGAAGGTTAAAACTATAGGCTGGAATCCCATTGGTTAGTCCCAACTAGAATAGACCCATCCAATGAATTGGGTAAGTCAACACATAGGGCAATTCCATTGATTCAATGGATCTGCTTTAGGTAGACGTAGCAATAGAATTCATGCCATAACTTTTAAGCTGGTAGAATCACTATGTGGTGTGGCCTCACTAAAAGGTAGTGGAGGAATATGTGTATGACTTGTGCTCCTGTCTTAATCAGTTGTGAATGTTCAGGCATTGATGAGATAGACCCAAGGTGACTATGCTTTGTACCATAGGCCAGAGGGTTGCACCATTCAAAGTTTTAATAATAATAATAATAATAATAATAATAATATTTTAGTTAATTTGAAGAAACACAAAACCAAGAATTACTGTACTTTTTTCGATTGTATATAACAGTAACTAACTGCTTTAGGGCTTTGGAACTATAGCTGTGAATAAATATTTTAAAAACATAACTTTGCAAGCTTTAAAATATTAAGGTTGCTTTAAAGTATCAAAATGAGTTTAACACAACATCATAAGTTAACACCTAAAGTCTCTGGGGTTCACCTTTCTGTGTGCGGTCTCCAGAGGGAGAATTACATTTTGCTCAAAATCACCATTTTGTCATGAGCATACCACTGATTTCTTCTTCTTCTTTGCAGTACATGCCCTGAGCTATTGCTTTTTTATTATTATTTCTCTCTTCTGCATGGCCTCAATCATATTCAGCAGGAGGTCAAAGAAAATTTATCTTTCAAGTTAGCACTTTGAAATTAATTACCATGGAGCACAGAAGTAAGCAACAATAAAAATGTGGCGAGGAAGTAATGGGAACAAAGGAAATTTTAACTCACAGCTTTGGATACAAGAATTCAAGATTACCTGCACTAATATGATTGTCAATGTAGCATTTTGGGGAGTTGTTATTCTTGTTTAGCTTTGTTCATAAAAATGTGAGATAAAACAGTTAAACTCAATTCCTCCCTGTAATACCATAACACCAAACATGGTAAATGACATTAAGGACATGCTGCCCTATACTCTAATGCGATTATTGTTTAATGGAAGAGAACATATATTTCAAACTGGAGTTCTCAGGTTTAGTTTGTGCCACCTATACTTAAAAGCTCCAACTACCAGAGATCACAGTAAAGATCTCTGCCTGAGACCTTTGTGAGCTGCTGCAAGGCAGAGTACATAGTACAGAAGTAGAAGGAAAAAGTGTGTATCTTTGCTATAGAGTCAGCATGGTGTAGTGGTTTGAGTGTTGGACTACAGCTCTGGAGACCAAGGTTTGAATTCCTCCTTCCCCATGAAAACTCACTGGATAGTCTTGGGTAAGTCACACACTCTTAGCTTCAGAAAATTCCATGATAAGTTCACCTTAGGGTCACCGTAAGTCACCAATGACTGAAACGCACACAACAACAGCAGCAGCAGCAGCAGTAGCAGCAACAACATATTGCCAGGTTTTCAAAATGGCAGTAAGGAGCAGTAATATGACGTACAAGGTTGACAATCAGGTGCACAGCTTAAATACCAAATGGGAGTACCGTATCAATTTCACATAATTTAGTCATGTAATTATTATTATTATTATTATTATTATTATCCTGCCCCTCTGTTAAAACAATCGGGGTGGCTTACAAAAATTAAAATACCAATACAATTTAAAATCCCCAAACACCACCCACCCCCACCCTCCCCTCTGCAAAATTAACAAATGGGACACATCCATAAATTACACGATGCACACATTTCTGTCTATATGAAGGGCCAACACAAAAAACATGACATTACTTTTTTGACATCTTTCTATATAAAAGGGAAATCACTCCAACCTTCAAATGGGATCATCTCTTATAATAAGGGACACCTGGCAACCCTACTACAGAGTTATAGGAGCATCATACCATCATAACTGTTATGCTCTTACCCAAAGAGGTCTTAGAAAATCCAAGAAAATATCAAGTCTCAAATATTTTGGGGAAATTAGCAGCAACTTAACCTTAGCAATGCGAAAGGGGGCAACAGAGAGAGGGATCTTTACACCCTTGTATACCCTGACTCCTGAACATCCACACACAAACACAAACTGAAGATAGGTTTTCTGTGGTTTTTTTCTGGGCTGTGCAGCTGTATTCTGGAAGAGTTTATTCTCTGAGGGAGGGGTGATACGGCTCCTTCATCTGTGGGTTCAGTCAGTCACCGCCCAGGTGCAGCAGGAAATTACATCAAGCCTTTAGATATTCAAATTTCTTTGTCTTTGTCTCCTCCATCCTGGAGCCACGAGGCCAGTTCTAATTTCCTGCTTCGCCCAGCCGGCAGTAGAGAAACCTCCTCCATCTACTTTGTTCTTTGTTTGCTACCTTTTCCCATTTTTCTCTATTTTTCTTTACCTTTTCTCCATTTCTTTTCATCCTTGTGCCTCCTCTCCATTTCGAATCTCCCGCCTTTAAAAAAAAAAAAACCTGCCTTTTCGCTCTCGCGGCTGCTCAGTCTAGCCTACTCCCTGTGCCTTCCCCCCCACCTTTTTTCCTCTTTCACTTTCCTGGCTCTCCTGAGTATGCAGGCCCAGGAGACACAGCGGACGGCGGGGGAAGACTCTGGAGTGGCCGGGGATGCGATCCTCGACCGCGGCCACTCCGAGAGCGCCGCAAATGCCGCCACGGGAGCCGCGGTCGCCATTGCAGCCGCCGCCGGCTCCCACCAGGGGGTCCCGCAACGGGACGCGGCCCGCAAAGCCCACCAGGCCATAGCGGCTGGTAGGGCCCAGGAAGGCTCGGCACCCCTGAAGCCGCGGAAGAGGCCGCCCCAGGCCAAGAAGAAGGCGGCCTCCGAGGACTCCTCCGGGGCAGCGATCGACCCTCCGCCCCTTTGGAGCTCCTGGCACATCCCAGGGCCCTGCTGCCAGTCATGGACGGGGGCAGGAGCCCCCGGTAAGGTACAGGGGGCCCCCGGGGGGAGCGGGGACGAACTGGCCCTTCCCCCGCGCATTGTCCCCTCCTTGCTTCTGGGGACTTCGGGAATCCTCCCCCCCTGGAAACCGGACGGGGCCTCTAACAACAAGGGGGGAGCGGGGACCCATCCACCCCCACGGAGGCCACCCCAACCCCGGACGCCTCCAGCAGAGCACCCAGGGGGGACGAGCCACCCCCGGAACGGGACCCACCAGCCACCGGTACCCTGCAGGCCCCCAGGCCCCAATCCCCGGTGTAGGCAGACCCTTCTGGGGTTCAAGGCCAGACCCAGCCTTCCCAAACAACCCAGGTACCGGACACGGGGGCGCAGGCCCCACAGGCCCAGGCCACACAACCCCCCCCACTTCAGCCTACATCCATCCCGGCCACAGTGCCTCTGGCCTTGGGGCCCCAACAAGTGCCACCACAGGCCATGCCCATACAGGCCCCAATTCAACAACAGGCCATGGCTTTCCAGACCTTTCAAACCCAGCCACTGCCTCTCCAGGCCTCACTCCCACAGGCCATAGGCTTCGGGAACCAGGCCCCGGCCTACCTCCCTCTGGTCTACCAGGCACAGGCCGCACAGATCACAGGGCTACAATTCCCAGTTAACCAGACTCCAGCACTCCAGGTTCAGGCATACCAGGCCCCACCAGGCCATAACGCCCCTAATAACCAGGGCATTCACGTGCCCCTCCATCTGTCCAGCGGGGAGGAGTCTGACATTGAATGGGTTCCCGCACCAGCAGGCCAACCCAATCAGAATGCACCTACCAAGCAGGGCCAGCGCACGAAACGCAAAGGGGCCATCAAGGCGGCCCTACAACTGCTCTCTAAGGCACTCCTCTCAGACGAGGAACCGTCTGAGGAGCCGAGCACCAGCGCCTCGGCCCTGGGGACCCTACCCAAGGATCGGGTGGACAACGCACAACCGCCCCAATCCAAAGGACCGGGGAAGGCGAAGGCCAAATCTTTGGGCAGGGGCTCTACGATCGCAACTCCAGGCATGAGCACACTGTCCAGGAAGAGGAAAGACCCCCCTTCCAATCACTCCTCAGAGGAATCCCAGGCAGGCTCAGACGAGGAATGCCCCCCCCCTGGGCATGGGAGGGGGCGCAGAACCCCATGACGAAGGGGAACACTCTGACAAGGAAGAGGGTGAAATATCTGATTCCGAGACGGTGGAACAAGAATACACGGACCGTTTATTCCAGGGGGAGTGGTACGTCCCGCTCCTAACCAAGATGATGTCAACCCTGGAAATTTCGTCTTCAGACTCAGACCAACCCCCTTCGACTTCGTCCTCCAGCGAGAAGGTGGCGGCAGTGATGCGTACTTCTCGTCCTAAGAAGCCCGAGCTACCCTTCCCAGAAGCATTCTGGTCCTTGGTGACCGCCGAATGGGATAAGCCGTCTATGGGAAGGAGGGGTACCACTGTGGCCCAAAAATACTACAACACCAGTCAGCGCTTTTTGGACCTGCTGAAGCCTCCGGTGGTCGACAATCCAGTCGCCTCCCTTGTATCCAACTGTCTCGCTCCGAAGGAGGGAGACAGGTCCCTCCGGGATCCAGACGAGAAGAGAGCTGACGCGGCCATCAAAAAGGCTCATGACTCCTCGGCGTGCGGAGTCAAGTCCACTCTGGCCATATCACTGTTCTCCCGAGCGGCAATTGTCTGGCTCCAGGAACTCATGGAGATCCAGGAGCTTGACCCAAAGGAACTCCATAAGTCCCTCAGGAGATTCTTACGCACATTCTCCTTTATAGCGGATGCCGCACAGGACGCCATGATTTTCTCGGCACGCACAATCGGGTCCCTGACACTTGCCAGGAGATCAATATGGCTTAAGTACTGGCAAGTGGATGCCCCTACTAGAGCCGCACTGGCGTCCTCCCCCTTTAAAGGTCAGAAGCTTTTCGGGGAAGAGGCCCTTAAGGGCATCCTTGTGGAGACTAAGGACAAGAAGATGGCAATGCCCTCTACTTTGAAGAAACCAGACAAAAAGAGCGGCAAACGCCCCTTTCAGCCATTTCGATCCTTTCGTCCATTCAGAGGATTCGGGAAACAACGGAACTACAACTCCTTTCGTCCAGCCTGGGTCAAGCCGAACTACGTCATCAGGCAACCAGCTGGATCTCAGCCCAATAACAACAGAAGAGGGACCGCCCAACAGCAACGGGGGCCCCCTCGCCAACAATCTTGACTCACGGTCGCCCCCGGTGGGCGGCCGACTCAGTCTGTTCCTTGCGACCTGGTTGAACTCGACGAACGACAGGTGGGTGATATCGACCATCTCCCACGGGTACCAAATCGAATTCGACACGAGACCAAGGGGCAGATTCCTCCCAGCCCCCGTTCTCAAGGACCCAAACAAGGCAAGGGACCTCCTAGAAGCCATAGATCATCTACGGGACATCGCCGCCATAGAAGACGTCCCAGCCTCTCAGCGCTTCTCAGGCGTGTACTCCTTCTTCTTCACGGTACCAAAGAAGGACGGCAGCCTGAGGTCCATCTTAGACTTGAAACATACGAACCAATGCGTTACCTACAAGAGGTTTCGAATGGAGACACTCTCATCGATCAGGGAGGCCTTACAACCCAGGGACTTCTTAGCCTCACTCGACCTGTCGGATGCATACATGCACATCATGATCCACGAGAACAGCAGGCAGTACCTCCGCTTTGCCTCTGGGGACCAACATTTCCAGTTCAGGGCCTTACCGTTTGGCCTAGCCTCGGCACCGAGGGTGTTCACAAAGGTCCTGGTCATTCTGGTCGCCAACCTGAGGGCCCAGGGCATACACCTGTATCCCTACTTAGACGATATTCTGCTTCGGGCTTCCTCCCTAGAGAAGGCGCAGAGGGACCTCCAGATCACGATCCGCTACCTGCAGTCTCACGGTTTCCTGGTGAACTTCAAGAAGAGTACTCTGGTCCCCTCCCGCTCCATCGTCCATCTGGGAGTGGAGCTAGACACATTACACTCCAGGATCACCCTCTCACAGGAACGACAACAGGTCCTCCGACGGGAGACGCGAAAAGTTCTCGCACTGAGGAGGGTTCCCCTCTCCTTGCTGGCCAGACTTCTGGGGCTTATGATCTCGGCCTTCGGAGTGGTCCCCTGGGCCCGATTCCACTCCAGGCCCCTGCAGCTCTTCCTAATGCCTTATCAAAAGGAGATCTCAATGAAGAAGTCCCCGCTTCTGTGCCTTCCCCAACAAGTGAGGGAGTCCCTGTCCTGGTGGACGCAGGGGAGTTCAACGAGCAAGGGCTCCCCGTTCACCATATCACAGCCGATCTTAGTCACCTCAGATGCGAGCCTTCGAGGATGGGGAGCGCACTGCCAGGGACAAGTGACACAAGGACTCTGGAGCCCTCAGGAAAAAGCGCACAGCATCAACTGGCTCGAACTGCGGGCAGCCCGCCTGGCACTCCAACACTTCTCCCCGATTCTCGAGGGGCAACATGTCATGGTAATGACAGACAACACCACTGCTCGCTCGTGCATAGCGAAACAAGGGGGATCAAGATCCAGATCCCTCCAACAGGAAGCGGACCTCATCTTTCTCTGGGCAGAAAAGACGGTGCGGTCGCTCACAGCGCAGTATCTCCAAGGGGATCTCAACTGGCAAGCAGACTTCCTGAGCAGACACTCAGTCCACCCGGGAGAATGGGAACTGAACAACGAAGTGTTCCATCAAATCCAGTTCAGGTTCGGACCAATGGTCGTGGACATGTTCGCGACACAGGCAAACTCAAAGCTGAACAGATTCTTCACCAGATTCCACCATCACAATGCAGAAGGGACAGACTCCCTCCGTTCCCCTTGGCCGACAGGCCTCCTGTACCTGTTCCCTCCACTTCCCCTCATAGGGAAGGTGTGTCGGAAGATTCGCCAGGAGAGGGCACAAGCGGTGTTGGTGGCCCCCCACTGGCCACGAAGACCCTGGTTCTCCGACCTGATGGACATGAGCACGCGAGATCCGTGGCGTCTACCTCAGAGAACAGACCTTCTCCACCAGGGGCCGATTCTCCATCCAGACCCAAGCTGGCTCCAGCTGACAGCCTGGAGATTGAGCGGCGGGCCCTAAGAAGCCATGGTTACGACGAATCTGTCATCGCTACCCTACTCTCATCGAGACGCGCATCAACCAGAAGGATATATGAAGCCACTTGGAGGGCCTTCAAAAGATGGTGTGCATTCCGCCACCTGGACGGCGAGAAAGCCGCTGTAAAGCACGTGCTCGCCTTCCTACAGACAGGTCTCGAATCAGGCCTACGCCCAAATACACTAACAAGGCAGGTGGCCGCGCTCTCGGCCTTCATCATAGCACAAGACGGGGCGCGACTGTCCTCACACCCGCACATTAGGCGTTTCCTGCGAGGCGCGTTAATCGTGTCACCTCCGGTACACCACAGGTTCCCTTCTTGGAACCTGTCCTTAGTTCTCAGACAGCTGATGAAACCTCCGTTCGAGCCATTACGAAAGATACCGCTCAGAACTCTCTCCATTAAAGTTGCCTTCCTAGTCGCCATTACTTCGGCGCGAAGGGTGTCAGAACTGGCATCCCTGTCAGTGAGGGAGCACCTCTGCTCCTTCGGTGAAGACGTGGTGACTCTTCACCCAGACCCGTCTTTCAGACCTAAGGTGATCTCTGAGTTCCACGTATCGCAACCTGTGATCCTGCCCTCCTTCTGTCCCAACCCTTCACACCCAAGGGAGAAGCTTTGGCACAAACTAGATGTCAGGAGGGCCCTCAAAATCTACATAAACCGAACGGCCTCCATCAGGCGCTGTGATGCTTTGTTCGTGTCATTCTCCCAGGCATCCCTAGGGTCCAGGGTTTCGCAGAAAACCATCGCCACCTGGATCAAGACATGCATCTTTACAGCCTACGACTCTGCCAAAATTCCCAGACCCTCGGGGGTTACTGCGCACTCTACCAGGTCGGCGGCCACTTCCACCGTATTCTCTACTAATGCATCCCTAGCAGAGATCTGCAGGGCAGCAACCTGGAGCACCCCATCCACCTTCATCAGACACTATAAGGTGGATAAGTTTCGATCAGCCGAAGCTACCTTCGGCCGGAGAGTGCTCCAGGAGGTTCTCAAGGACTGATGCCTTTAACAATGCAGTCACTCCCACCCTAACGATTTAAGCTTGGGCACGTCCCACAGATGAAGGAGCCGTATCACCCCTCCCTCAGAGAATGCCACATTGGTTACTTACCGTGAAGGTGCATTCTTGAGGGATAGGGGTGATACGGCTCCTTCCCCCACCCCGTGACTGCACATAGAGTTCCTGTATTGGGGTGGTTTATTAATTGGTTTCTTTAGCCTTTGCAGGGCTTTGCTGTTCAACGAACTGGCCTCGTGGCTCCAGGATGGAGGAGACAAAGACAAAGAAATTTGAATATCTAAAGGCTTGATGTAATTTCCTGCTGCACCTGGGCGGTGACTGACTGAACCCACAGATGAAGGAGCCGTATCACCCCTATCCCTCAAGAATGCACCTTCACGGTAAGTAACCAATGTGGCATTCCTGACGTTTCACCTGCATCTGTGGCTGGCATCTTTAGAGACTCTGATTCCCTAGGGAAAAGGCGGAATATAAATTATATGATTATTATTATTTTTTAAAAAATAATTATTTTGGAGAAACTTGAAAGTAGAGAGCTAATTACTTTTACTAATTACTTCGGGTCTTTGGAAGTATAAATAATTACAGTTGTCCCTCTGTATCCACGGATTTGGTATCCACGGATTTAAATGTTCCCGGCTTGAAAATATTCTTAAAAAATAATAATCCAAAAAGCAAACCTTGATTTTGCCATCTTATATAAGGGACACCATTTTGCTATGCCATTGCATATAATGGGACTTGAGTATTCATAGATTTTGGTATGCATGGGGGGTCCTGGAACCAAACCCCAGGGAATATGATGGGACAGCTGTACTTCTTAAATATAAATTTCCAAGTTTTGAACACATCCATATGGTAAATTTGGGAAGGCTGCTTTAAAATAGTAAAGCCAGATGAACACAACACCAGAAGATATTAACATGTGGAGTTCCACCTGAAATTTCAGGAGTTCACCTGATTGTTGTCAAGGGTTCAGAAGTTCTCTGCTACAAAGCTCTAACGTTTTCCTCTGAACTACAGCACTGGAGCTCTTTAGCAGAGAATTCAAAATATCTCACCAAACTACCAATCCCAGAATGCTCTTTTGTCTAGCCATGACAGTTACTGTAGTATCACTTGCTAAAACCATGCAAGGCTAAAAACATTCAATCTACAATGCCACAAGGGAGCTTGCTGTGTTGAATGGGAAATGTCCAAGAGAGCTTTGCCCAACTAAGACCACTGATAAGAGGAAATGTTTTTCACAGCAGGGGAGGAAAAAAAACCCAAGTGCACTGAACAGTTGAAGTCAAGAGAATTACTCTGGAGCAGTGCAACATAAAAATTGCTTTGGGGAATATTTAGTGTGAGGGGTGTAGTTTTCAGGCTGGCCTGCTCCATCTGTTTCTTCTGTCTAAGTCAAGTTGATGAGGCATGTAATGTTGCTTCAATGCAGCACTATATTGTAGCACAGGTCAATTGTTCTCTACCGTTTCAGGCTTAGGATACCTAGCTGTAACCAGCAACAATATTTCTTCAAAAAATGGAAATTAAGATTGCCTCCTCTGGTGATTATCAGGCACATAAAAAACGGCATTATAATGACACCATGAGATCACGGAAGGGCTTCCTTAGCAGACAACATTGTGCCCCAGCGTTCTACAAGCATTCTGCTGGTGTTATGAGGGAGTTCTTTTTGTTGTCAGGGAGAACTTGAAAATTGATTTCCTGTAGCATTTGTGTTCTGGATTTTTGTGTGTGCGAGAAGGTGCCTGGTTCTGCTGGCATGATTCCAGTGTCAATAGGTGATCCTACCACAACACCTCTGGGTGTGAACAGGAAAACTAGGTACCGTACGCTCTTTTTATGAACCTTCCTGTCTTGCTTGCAAGTTTCTAAACATGCTAACTGTGCTTTTCTGAATGTTTTCTTTTTTAGTTTTGGTGTTTGGGGGCTTTTTAGCATGCTCCCCCTTTTTAGCATGTCTTCTTGTGAGATGTGCTGAAGTCTCATTGATGGAGAACTGTGGAAGTAAGCAGCACGAGTGCTCGTATTGCCACATTCTTGGGGTGACTCTGTATCGTTATCATGGCAGTGTGTGAAAATGTGTCATTGTGCCAGAACATGAATACTGTAAAATATAGCGACATAATCAAATTTTAGGCACTCGTCTGATAATCTCCTCTTCCCTTTCCCACCGTCTCCATCTTTCTTTTTCTCCTATTCTTCACATCTTTTTATCTGACTCACTCCCACCCTTCCACCTCCAGCTATCACCTTCTATTTAAAAACAAAATGAGGGCTCTGTTAGTGTTGCAAGTCACCCTTGTTCAGAGTGCCACCTAACTGTGGTAGCACCCCACACATTCCAAATCCACAGGCCAGTTTGATCTACTTAAGCAACTCTAGCCTTGCATCAAGATGCTGTGTATTGACAAATACTCCAAATTTTATAAATAGATGTTATAAACAGAGGCCTAGTCCATGTAGAATCAAACAATGTAAGAGCCTGAAAAAGTCAACAATTTTCTATGAATTGGAAGATTAGTGGTGGAACAATAGGTTCCCTGCAAAATCAGGTAAAAATGATCCTGAGGTTTCCTCCCATGACTATTGCACTGAATAGTTACAAAATGTGTTTGGAAGGATTGTCATAATCAACAGCATGCCACCTGCATGTATGGCTTTATCTTCATGCCAGAGGTATTCCAAATAATGAATGCCATGACTCCCAAGGAACCAAAATAATGTTTCACTTGCTTGTTCCACAGACAATGAAAAATGAAAAATGCACCTTAATCATCCCTGACCTTCATTATATTCACCTGAAGGAAGGCATATTTATTTATTTTTTAAATGAGAGAGATTGGACAATTATAGACCCTCCGATTCAGGATAGCAGCCATGCCTTAGATGGCTTTTGGATGCATCAAAATATGGATTGAGATAAACTCCCCCCCCCCGCTCATATGCCCTGAATTTCAGTATGCACTGGGGAATCAAATAAAATATTTAGACTGAAAGGAGATAATAGAATCATAGAGCTGGAAGAGACCACAAGGCCCATCTAGTCCAACCCCCTGCCATGCAGGAATACCCCAAAAAAGCACTCCCAACAAATGGCCATTGAGCCTCTGTTTAAAAACCTCCAAAGATGGAGATTCCACCACACTCCAAGGCAGCACATTCCACTACTGAACAGCTCTTACTGTCAGAAAGTTCTTCCTAATGTTTAGGTGGAATCTCTTTTCCTGTAGTTTGAGTCCATTGCTCCATGTCCTAGTCTCTGGAGCAGCAGAAAATAAGCTTGCTCCATCCTCAATATAACATCCCTTCAAATATTTAAACACAGCTATCACGTCAACTCTCAACCTTCTTTTCTTCAGACTAAACATACCCAGATGTTAATACTCAGCCAACTGTCCTGATATCTGCATGAACCATGAGTTCCAGAGTGTTTCAACTGCACTTGCTTATAGCAACCTTAAGTAATCCACAGAACTGAGAACTCTACCTACCAGAGATTTATAAGTTTGCAATTATTAACATCAATGATGTCCAACTGATATTCTCACTTACTCAAACTGTAAGCACTTTCTTCTTCTTGTATGCTATATCCATCACCCCCAACTGCCCTCATCTGGGCAGGGTAGCCACAGTTTGATCTGTGCTCTCCCACTTTCTCAGCTTTTTAAAAAATGTTCCCCCTTTCCTGTTTCCCATCATCTGGCCCAGGTTCCAAACTTTAATTGGCGGGGGGACCCAACCAAATTTCCAGCCCCTATAGAAGTGGGCCTTGACAGCAGAAAGTGCACCACCTTCAACAGCTCCTCCTGAGGTGATGGTGAGGCGCTGCTGTTCAGCATGGCTGGAGAAAGTAGCTTGGCTAGGCTGGTGGGAGGAAGTGGCAGCTATGAAGATGAGGAGCAATGTGGCAACTTACTCCAACTGCTTGACACCTGGCAACACGCTGTTGCTATGAAAATAGCCACTACTTCTCCTTTCTCCTCCTCTTCTTATGGAGCTTGAAATACTTGACGAGTTTAATTGTTAGCAGGTATCACAGCTATTTCTCTAGGGCCAGATGCAATGTGTATTCCAAAGAAATATTGCATGGCAGAGTCACTAGCACCCCACTTTCTAAAAGACTTTGCCTTTTCAACAACATGGAAATAGAGACCTTGAATCATATGGTTTTATATTGCAAATCTTATACCCAAATTCATCAAGATATAATCTATCTCCTGATCAATATGATGAGGGGAAGATCAGAAATCTTCTTGATAAAATTCTTGATGGAAGACAAATGCCCAAAGTCTACTCTAGATGTAGCCAAATTTCTTTTGAAAGCTGCCAAGATTAGAACCCTTTTTGTACAAAGAACTGGCCAGATGTAATTTAGGAATTTTATATATTTCCATCATATGTGGGTTTTATATTGTTGATTGTCCTTACAGTTTGTAGGTGTAAATAAACTTTGGGTCTATCAACCGCTATAAATAATGACTGACTGCTTGAAATGAGGCAAAGCTAGAATCTGAGACATGCTGATAGTAGTGGTGCTGCTGCTACAGTCATCACAGCCCCCACTCAGCTCGGTTTTTGTTCCATAGCTGTTTCCCTCACTAGCTCCAGCAGTAGTGGCAGGCCAGGAAGCTCCAGCACTCACCTGGCCAGGTGACTGATTAGTAGTGGTAATGTAGAAGTTGCAAGAACAGCCAATGCTCAGCTAGGGCACGCAGAAAGGATAAGGAGCTGGTGGCAGTGGCAGTTTGTTTCTGCTTATCAGTGTGTGTGTGGGTTGGAAGGAGTGGGTCCATTTACCATGTTTCTGCATGAGACCGAAGTCGGCCTCTATGAAAGCAATTAAATCTAACTACAATTATACATATATCTATTCAGAAATAAGCCACAGTGAGTTTAGCTATTAATAATAATAATAATAATAATAATAAAATTTATTTATACCCCGCCCCTCCGTCAAAACAATTTATAAGTGCGTTTGTGTTTTGACGTGGTGTTCTGATGTGGTGTAACCAATGTCTTGGTTTTCATCTAGAAGATATGTATATCCCTTAATGTATACTTTTGGCGGGGGAGTATTTACTTTTTGGATCAGAAAATTGTCTCACAAAATTAGGTTGTGTATTAAAAATCAAAATCAAATGAATGTCCTTGAGCAGGTCCCTATTGCTATCTGGATACTAACTTTTGATGAATAACTTCAAGGTTTCCTCTCACTTCAAATGACTATTTCTCATTAACTTGGACTTGGACTGGACAGCCCTACAAGCAGAGGTTGATTTCAGATAGAAAACTGTCCCATGACAGCCCTTCAAAGAAAATACTGTCCTCTATAAATTTGGGCACATGTGGCCTCTGTAAGCAAGGACGTCATCTTCTCATATGGGTCCATTAATGGTTCCTCTGCTTTCTTTGATTCAATGACTTCTCAGAGGTACAGGAATACCAATGTGGACATAGGAAATTATCACACAAGGGTAGTATTTTGGGGGCATTGTGTTATGAAAGGAAACAGGAAGATACCGCTTTGAAAACATTTCTTATTTTCATCTTTTCCCCCCTCTTTTTTTTGTCTTTAAAGCATTTTTAAAAAGTTTTGAAAACATTTCTTATCACAGCTCTCTTTTGAGCAACTGTGCTATTTTGAGCACACACCCTCCCCCCGCTATGATAAGTCTCTTCACTGTAGTTCTGGCATTACAGCAGTCCATCCTCAAAGGGGGCATAATTTCCTCCTCTCCTGCACTATTCCCCTTCCACTCGCTATTCCAAAGCAGGCTAACTTCATGCCTGTTGGGCTTTTAATTTTTTTTAATCTTTGTTGTGTTTGTGTACTTACAGAAAAATGATAAAATAAAAATACATTTAATCAGTTTTACCATAATTACACAAACATAGCAAAGATTAAAAAAAAATTAAAAGGCAGGCATGGAGTTAGCCTGTTTTGGTATAGTGAGTGGGGGGGGGGAGAGGAGGAGAGGAGGAGAATCAGGCCCCCTCATGGCACTGACTGCTGTAATGGCAGAACTGAAGCAAGGGAACCTATTGCACCAGGGCGAGCAGCAGAGCAATAGCGACAGTTAGAGCTATTGATAGGCTTTTCCCATCAATTAAAAGGGACACCACAGTAACGGTTTGAATACATGACACCTACAGGATAGTCACAATGTCATGTGATAAGGGTCATCCATATACACTACTATCCTGCTTTAATTTCACTTGTTCTAGTCTTGTGTGATGATTTCCATAGAATTCCCCAAAGGGACTCTCAAGGGACAGGTCCAATTAAAAAACAAACAAAACAAAACATGTGGACTGTGGGTATCAACTGAAATTAATGATGGGCCTAAGTAGCCTAGGAGATCTATCTTTGTAAAGATCTCTGCATGAGGTGACGCTGTTAAAATGACAAATTCAGCATAGTCTGAGTAATGTAGAATATACTAGAAGTTTATTTTTAGCTCATAAAAAACTAGTCTACTTTATTTAAAATTAGATTCTCTTGTCCTCTGTACTTTGTCTACTGTCAGATTGGTTGTTCTTGCTATAGGTATCAAAAGGAGTTAATTGGCAATTACAGCAATAAGAAATATTAAAAATATTAGAGAGAACATGTTAAGCTATTCTCACTAATGAATGTCAAGATCACTTATAAAACAGGGTCATGAAGCAAAACTTTTATAGTTGCTTAATGCAAAGCAATAGTTTATTTTAATAATAATAATAAAAAAACTAGACAAGAACTATTTTTGACATGTTCCACTTGGCAATTGATACTGAATGGTTGAGAAAACTGGGAGCAGGGGATGGATAATCAAGTAGAACAAACATTCTGAAACAGTTCCAGATAGATACTTTAGATGAGAGAGGACTTTCTTGGTGGTTGCTCAATTCACAATCTGCAGTATTCAGTTCACTACCTGCCTATCAAAGTAGACTACGCTGGCCTCTCCCTGCTGTCCTTTATCTACTACCAGGCAAAGACTTTTTTTTCATTACAGTCGGACCCCCACGGTTTCAGTTATCTGCAGCTAAAAAAAACAGGGATACAGTACATACCATAGAGTCATGCTGGAAAATGCCTAGAAAAGTGTCCCCTCTAAGAATTTCTAGGTCTTCCAACAGAACTCTGTGGTATGTTTGTACTGGAAGTCCTTTATTTTAATAGGGTTCACTATTATCCCCAGTTTCCAGTATCTGCTGTGGATACAGGGGTCTGACTGTATTATGCTGTGGCTTGCTGAGGAAGGGGCTTGCTGCATTTTTCTTAATGATACCTTTTACATTGTGCCTTTAATATAAGCTTTGATCTAGTTTTGTGTTTCAATTGTATTTATTGAAGGATTACTGCCATACACCTTGAGTCCCATTTTTGGGGGAAAGATGGGGTGTCAGTCCAATTAAAAAACAAAAGAAGGGAGGAAATAAATATAAAATAATAAAATCTACCTACAGATAGTTTTAAACTGCAATTTACAGATGCAGATATATGCACATAGCAGACAAGTGATTTCCTTTAGGTTACTGGCTCATTTCAAAAGTATTTCAAAGTTACATTTCAAAAGTATGATAGCACCTCCGTATTCGCCAATTTGCCACCCACTGATTCAATTATCCGCAGATGGAGACAGAGATCCTGCTTCCATTTTCCTCCCGATATTTTTTACTAACAAAGGTTCTTTGTTAGTAAACAATAGTGGAACATAGCAGGAGGGAAATGGAAGCAGGACAGAGGGAGGATGACGGGAGATCAGGAGAAGGAAGGGGGTGTGTGAAACGGAGTGCTGGAACCGGAACGGCCCTGTTTCTCTCCCGATCTCTGCGAGGGTTATTTTCCCCATGTGAAAATCTGCTTATTCTCTTTCCTTCTTCTTGTAGCAGCAAGAATGGTTGTTGAGCAACACTGGAAACTCTCTTCTCCCAATCCCAGATACTGAAGGCATGGATTGTAGTGCTCACAGAAGAATAAACTTTCCAAATATGGACAGCCAAAGGACTAACAGAGGAGGACAGATTTGTGTCTAACTGGTTCCCTTTGAATACATATACAACATGCAAAACAATGCAGTTTGGGCCTCCTAAAGACCATTTGAGCTTCTGGGCTTTTCCACTAAAGGAAAAATTTGCAATTTTTATTTCAAACAATACTCATAAACCTATAACGAAGTACAGTGCAGCTGATTAATAGATAGCTTGCCTTACTGATCTTGCATATTGTTTTTATTTTTGTAATTATTTGCTCAATTATCTCTTTCATATTATTATTAATTAAAATAAAATGAAAAAAAACAGAAAAAGGTAAATTACCTTGAGATTTTTCTTCTTCTTTTGAAGACAGAACCACACTGGAGACTTTAATTGATCAGATGGGGAGGCCAGGTGGGCCAAATTCAGTGCAGGGACTAGAGGTTCTCTGCCCATACTCAATTCCTCAGAATTTCTCTGAGGATGCCAGCCATAGATGCAGGCGAAACATCAGAAAGAAACTATTCCAGAACATGGCCTCACAGCCTGAAAAAAAAACAAGGAAAATCTATGGATGCCGGCCTTGAAAGCCTTCAACTTCACATTAACAGGGCGAACTCCATGGGCTGGAACACTCTGGCCAGAACATGGAGTTTTCTGGGCAGTGTAGATAAGCCCTAAGTAGTGATTGTGAATCCAAAACAGTTACCTAGATTTACTCCCCCATAATTCATGGCCACCACTTTAGTCATGGTTTTGACACTATTGGCACTATTGTAACTCCTCTCCAAACCTACTTTATGAAGCATCAGTTGCATGAGAAGGGGGTTCATTTTGCTTAAGATTGGAGCACAGATTTGGGTGGGTTGGGCCAGGAGAGGTTACTTAAATGAGCAGCTGATACAGGATTCTAAGTCTGTATTGCTATACTAAGAGATTTACAGATTGACTGCTTTGTCATATATCCCAGTGTCTTCCTTAGTGCCAAAGTCAGTCCCAGTTCCTCCTCTTTCTCTTCCTCTTCCACTTTGTGAAGACTGGGATGATATGTCTCCTTCTCCAGTCTTTTTGAGCCTCACCTTTTCTGCAAGATGACAGAAAGATTTCTCAAGATGACAGAGATCAGTTGCTTTAGTTTGTATTTAGAGTTAAGTGATTAGAAAGAATAAGGCAATGTGGCTGTAAAAAGGGGGAGGATATAAGCCTTGGTTATGATGGAACAATATGGAAATCCCCTTGTCTAAGCATGGAAATACATAACCATTCTCATTCTTCCTTTTGTTGCTGTGTAGAGTTTTGTTCTCCATATCTGTCCTTGGAAGCATTCCATTGAATGCTAATTGTTTTATTTTTTTCCTCAGGACACCTGTCTAATTTTTTTTTTCTCTGTTGAGTGGGTATCAAATGAGGCATTGATATACAGTACAGCAAATTCAGCTGGGATGCAATTTTGGCTGGCTGGAGACAATTCTTCAGGGTCACTGAATTTTCAGGGGTTTGGATATCATGCAGGGCATGAGCAATTGGCCTGCAATCTGCATGGGTGGCATAAAAGCAAACAATAATCTGCTTGCATTTGTAGTTGATGCTGATAAATCCTTCACAATAAGGTGAGCAATGCTGGAGGGATGAGTGCAGCAGTTAAAAATAATTAGCATTTTTAAGGGCACACATAAGTACAGCATAAGTTCATCTGACTCTTATAATGCACACTTTTACTTTATTATGGCCTGTACAATAAGCGTGACCTCACTAATATGGCAGAGTTGTATTGAAACAGTGTAAGATCACATCTTCAGTTTTTGAAGGAATGTTTGCATTCTTCCTTGCAGCTTGGTAATATTCACTCTCAGTGTTCAGTATGTCCCTGATAACTGTAGGTGTCTGGATGTCACATATTGGCTTCTTCAGACTCAGTGACCAGCAGTTTCAGAGTTAAAACTGAGTTAAACTGAGTCAAATGGGGGAGGGAGACAGTATTCTGGAAGGCAAAAGGGCTGGAGAAAATAGTCAAACTGTCATAGAGGGAACAAGGCAAACAGCGCAAGGACCCAACAGTGGGAGGCAAAAAAACTTGCACAGGGAGCAAGTAAAGGGAACACATGGTCTCAGATGTCTCTACACTAATGCACAGAGCATGGGAAATAAGCAAGATGAACTAGAACTCCTTGCACTACAAAACAAATATGATATAATAGGCGTTACTGAAACCTGGTGGGACGAGTCTCATGATTGGAATGTAGGAATAGAGGGGTATAACCTTTATAGGAGAAACAGGCCGAACAGGAAAGGAGGAGGAATAGCATTATATGTCAGGGATATTTACACCAGTGAAGTGATCCATGACATCAATACTGGAAGCCAGGTGGAGAGCATCTGGATAAAAATTAAAGGGGAGGGAAACAACAGGGATGTTATTGTGGGACTCTACTACAGACCCCCAAATCAGACGGAGGAATTGGATGTTGCCTTTCTAGAACAGATGAACATACATGCAGAAAGGAGAGATGTAGTAGTGATGGGTGACTTCAACTATCCTGATATTTGCTGGCAATCTAACTCAGCCAAAACTACAAGGTCTAGCAAATTCCTTACATGCCTGGAAGACAATTTCATGGTCCAAAAGGTGGAAGAGGCAACAAGGGGGTCAGCTATTTTAGATCTGATCCTAACCAACAGAGACGACCTTGTTAATGGGGTGCAAGTGGTGGGATCCTTAGGTGAGAGTGATCATGTTCTCCTGGAGTTTGTTATACAATGGAAAGGAGAAGCCAGGCATAGTCAGACACGCATTCTTGACTTTAGGAGAGCTGATTTCAATAAACTCAGGGAAATACTGGGGATGATCCCATGGTCAAGAATACTAAAAGAGAAGGGACCTCAAGACGGTTTTGACTTTCTCAAAAGGGAGATACTGAAGGCACAATTTCAAACAGTACCATTGAGGAAGAAAAATGGGAGGTGTCTCAAGAAACCAGGATGGATGACTAAAGAACTTTCAATGGAGCTAAGTTTTAAACGGAACATGTATAGGAAATGGAAAAGGGGGGAAATCACCAAAGAAGAATTCAAACAGATAGCGAACACGTGTAGGAGTAAAGTCAGAAAAGCTAAAGTGCAGAATGAGCTCAGGCTTGCTAGGGAGGTTAAGAACAATAAAAAGGGTTTTTTCGGGTATGTCCGCAGCAAAAGGAGGAAGAAGGAAATGATAGGGCCACTACGTGGAGAAGATGGCAAAATGCTAACAGGGGACAGAGAAAAGGCAGAATTACTCAACACCTTCTTTGCCTCAGTGTTTTCAGAAAAGGAAAAGGAGGACCAACCTGAGGAAAATGGAACAGAGGACACAATAGGGGAAATCCAGCTGAAAATAAGTAAAGAGGTGGTACAGGAATACCTTCTTAATCTAAATGAATTTAAATCTCCAGGACCAGATGAACTACATCCAAGAGTATTAAAAGAGCTGGCAAATATAATCTCAGAGCCATTGGCAATAATTTTTGAGAACTCCTGGAGAACAGGAGAAGTCCCAGCAGACTGGAGGAGGGCAAACGTTGTTCCCATCTTCAAAAAGGGGAAAAAAGAGGATCCCAACAACTATCGTCCAGTTAGTCTGACATCAATACCAGGGAAGATTCTAGAACAGATCATTAAACAGAGAGTCTGTGAACATTTAGAAGGCAATGCCATAATCACAAAAAGTCAGCATGGGTTTCAGAGAAACAAGTCATGCCAGACTAATCTGATCTCTTTTTTTGATAAAGTTACCAGCTTGGTAGATGAAGGGAATGCTGTGGACATTGCATACCTTGATTTCAGTAAGGCCTTTGACAAGGTTCCCCATGACATTCTTGCAAACAAGCTTGTAGAATGTGGGCTAGACAAGTTAACTGTTCAATGGATTTGTAATTGGTTGACCGGCCGAACTCAAAGGGTGCTCAGCAGTGGCTCCTCTTCGTCTTGGAAAGATGTGACCAGTGGGGTGCCACAGGGTTCTGTCCTGGGCCCAGTGCTATTCAACATCTTTATCAACGACTTAGATGAGGGAATTAGGGGCATACTTATCAAATTTGCAGATGACACCAAATTGGGAGGAGTAGCTAATACCCTAGAGGACAGGATCAAAATTCAGAATGACCTGGATAGACTGGAGAGCTGGGCCAAAGCTAACAAAATGAAATTCAATACGGAGAAATGTAAAGTACTGCATTTAGGGCGGAAAAATGAAATGCATAAATATAGGATGGGAGAGACCTGGCTGAATGAGACTACGTGCGAAAGGGATCTAGGAGTCCTAGTAGACCACAAGTTGAACATGAGCCAACAGTGTGATGCGGCAGCTAAAAAGGCCAATGCAATTTTGGGCTGTATCAATAGAAGTATAGTGTCTAGATCAAGGGAAGTAATAGTGCCACTCTATTCTGCCTTGGTCAGACCTCACTTAGAATACTGTGTCCAGTTCTGGGCACCACAATTCAGAAAGGATATTGACAAATTGGAGCGTGTCCAGAGAAGGGCAACTAAAATGGTGAAAGGTCTGGAAACAATGCCTTATGAGGAGAGACTTAGGGAGCTGGGTATGTTTAGCCTGGAAAAAAGACGGTTTAGAGGCGATATGATAGCCCTGTTTAAGTATTTGAAGGGATGTCACGCTGAGGATGGAGCAGGCTTGTTTTCTGCTGCTCCAGAGACTGGAACACGGAGCAATGGGTGCAAGCTCCAGGAACAGAGATTCCACCTCAACATGAGGAGGAACTTTTTGACAGTCAGAGCTGTTCGGCAGTGGAACACACTCCCTCGGAGCGTGGTGGGGTCTCCTTCCTTGGAAGTCTTTAAACAGAGGCTGGATGGCCATCTGTCGGGGATGCTTTGATTGTGATTTCCTGCGTGGCAGGGGGTTGGACTGGATGGCCCTCGTGGTCTCTTCCAACTCTGCAATTCTATGATTCTATGAAAAACAGAAAACTTTATTGGCAAAGTAATCCAAAGAGCTATCTCTGCAAGTTCTTTGCTCAGAATGAAACCTAACTAACAAGCAGTAAGCTAAAAGCATTCTACAATCTACAAAATCTGGCAGGCTACACAGTCATTGGCTATCTATCATCTCCACTCTCAGTTCCCACCAAACCTAGGCTCAGCCTACTTTTCCCAGAGCTGAGTCCAGGTATTAGTCTTATCAGACACTTAAAGACATAGAGCACATACATCCTTTCTACAGTCAGACTACATACTTGTTAGCAAGCACAAAGGAATGCAAACACAATTAGGAGATTTTCAGACCTGCCAAAATGCCTGTTTGCCGCGCGAGCAGCCTCCCGACACTGCTGCGCGGCAAGGGTCTACTTCGGACGACGCCGTGCCTCTCGCGAAACCGTCCGTGTCACTTCCGTGAAGCTTCGGACGACTCAGCGCCATATTTCAATCTCGGGCAACCTCCATGATTGAAATATGGCGCTGAGCCGTCCGAAGCTTCACGGAAGTGACACGGACGGTTTCGCGAGAGGCACAGCGTCGTCCGAAGTAGACCCTTGCTGCGCAGCAGTCTCGGGAGGCTGCTCGCGTGGCAAACAGGCATTTTGGCAGGTCTGAAAATCTCCTTAGTCACAAAGTGATACAGCAGAACTGAGCTTGGCAGGAAGTGCTCATGTCTGGGACTGATCCTGACATTGGATGTCTTTAGGATGATCTGTTGGAGCTCTCTTAGCCTTCTGACACACTGCAGAAACAATGCAGCTTGACATTGCTTTAACTGCCAAGACTCAATGCTATGGAATTCTGGGATTTGTAGTTTTGTGAGATATTTAGCCTTCTCTGTCAGAGAGCTCTGGTGCCACAACAAACTACAGATCCCAGGATTCCATAGGATGGAGCTAAGTTAGTTAAATTGGTGTCAAACTGCATTATTTCCTCAGTGTGTCAGCATCCTTAGACCTCCACAGAAAACTATTGTTCTCCTATGTCAAATCAAGGTAGAAATAGTTTATGTGTGAACCTGAAGTATAAACATGCTGCTGCTTACATTTCCTTTTGATCAGGGAAAACGTTTTGCAACAAAGTTTGAAAAACTCTGCCACAGGGTGTATCTGAGGCGACAGCACCATAAACCAGTTTTCTGATCTCTACTGAACTGTATCCTAGGAGGTAACTATTTAATTATCGTGGGGTATTTGATAAAATGTAGGAAAATACATTTATCTCAAAACCTACATTAAAATTTGGATGGGGAAAAGTTATGAGAAAAGCTTAGGGCTGTCAATATCCCTTAAACTTGAAAATGCTTATTAAATATGATATGCTTAACACATGCTGCTGTCAGATTTCATTTTTTGGCTATGTGAAATATATGAACAGATTAGCTTTCTTGTCTCTCTCTTCCCACCCCCACCCTCTTCTTCTTCTCAAGGCTTGTTTGTTTAATCCCCATCGCTATGGAATGGCTCAGTCTGTTATCTACATATGTTTGTGGTGTTTGTTAATTTTACACAGTAGTAAAAGGAAGATGTTTATTTGTCAAAGAACTAAATTTGAGCTTTGAGAGTCTAATTTGACTTGAAGTTTTATTTTTAAGAAATAAAAACGATGACCATTATTATCCATCTTCTTTAGAGATTATCATACATGGCTAATGTGGTGCCAGCAGAACGCAGAAGGACTCCAATATCAGACGATGACGTCCTTTTGCGTTCCACTGGCATTATGCTAGCATTTCTTCTTATTGATGGTGGAAGCCATCAATAGATCCCCCAGTTCCGTTCTGGTGGTTGCCAGTGTGTGAAAACATGGGCCATTTAACTCTCGTGAATGCAGCGAGAATGGCCGGTCCAGCGTGAACACTTCTGCGTGAGATTGGGACATCCAGGTAAGTGAGACACTTTTTAAAAACTTCCCTGGTTTACTTGGAAGTTTTAAAGTGTGCGTGCGTTGATTTTCCTTCCCTCACCCCCGGGGCTGTGAGGCCATGTTCTGGAAGAGTTTAATTCTGACGTTTCACCTGCATCTGGCATTCTCTGAAGATGCCAGCCACAGATGCAGGTGAAACGTCAAAATTAAACTCTTCCAGAACACAGTCTCACAGCCCAGAAAAAAACCAAGGAAAATCTATGGATGCCAGCTGTGAAAGCCTTCGACTTCATGTGTGTGTATTCTTTGTAACTTTTTTGGTGTATTTTTATTTTTATTTTTGAATTTCCTTTACTCACGTCTTCTCACGAGAACAGGCGGGATTTCAGTCCAGGAAGTGAACGGAGCTCCATTAGAGCTCTGTTCATTCTTGGGCTGTGTTTTCTATGGGACAGAAGGTAAGTGTGGTAGGGAGTGTTATTGTGCCAGGACAAGGGCAGGATTGGAGATTGTGGGATTTCCTTCATGTCTATTTTGAAATGTAGACTGCTGATGACTCTGGTTGCTTCTCCACTACATCTAACAACATTCACTAACCTCTTACTATCCCAAACCTGGCTGGTGTTTTTATGGCTACCCTTTCATTTCCTATGACTCTAAAGAAGGGGGCAATCTAATTTCCAGCAGCCACCACACCAATTCAGTTGGACATTTGTGAAACCTTTATGTGGAGGAAATGCTCACCAATAGCAGATTCCAATATTTACAGTGTGTCAATGCTTCCTATGGACATTTACATTTGGACATAAGAATTGACCCAATGTTTTTCCAGATAACTCAGGGTTCTTGTTTTACAGATTAAATGCATTCACATTAACTGCCAGACTGGAGTTGTAGTAGGTTTGCCAGTTCCTGACCTCATGGAACTTTTCTATTCATCCTTTGTTTTATCATTTATTGACCTTTTATTTAGTTTTATGATGTAGGCAATCTTTTAACATCTATTTTCAAGGAGCATCTATCTATCTATCATCTATCTATCTATCTATCTATCTATCTCAGAGCCAGTGTGGTGCAGTGATTTGAGCATTGGACTATAGTTCTGGGGAACAGGGTTTGAATCTCCGCTCAGCCATGGAAAACCACTGGGTGACCTTTGCTAAAGTCACACTCTCTCAGCCTCAGAGGAAGGGAATGGCAACCCCCCCCCCGAACAAATCTTGTCAAGAAAACCCTGTGATAGGGTTGTCTTAAGTCGGATATGACATTAGTATAATGTCCCCACATCATTTCAATTCAAATGACAAATGAAACATACAGTTGTTTTTTTAAAAAAAATATATATTGTCCAATCTGACACCACATGGGTTTCTGTCTTTTTTATTGTTTTGACTAGACTCTCTTTTTTGGGACAGAGGACTCCAAATGACTCCAAACAACTAATTATGATGATTGGCCATTTGATCCTGCCCTAATTTAGGCCTTTAAAAAGATAGTAGTGACCAGTTGTCTATTTAGGTTTTGAAAAGAGGCCCCTGTGACTTAAACAGTTGGCACCCTTCTGAAAATGAAACAGTTGGGACCAAAAATGGAGGTGGTGATGCACAGGGAAGTTGGAAGGGGTCAGTAGACTTGGAGGAGAAAGCATGTGGTGTCCGGTCCTCATCTAGACAATCTTAGGTGTAGAAACTGACTAGTTTGCCCTTTGGAAATTGTTGCATTTTCTTCCTTATTCCAGTGGATTCCAAATGGGGACATAAAGCTCTCTAGTTTGGCCTCCTATGTGAAGTCTGAAGTGAGGCAGTGATTTTTGTCTCGAAATGTGTTGTTTGTGTATGTGCTTCGATGCAAATAAGAAATCAAGCCCATACCATTCTGCAGTAACAGTTGTCAGGGACAGCCTGATTATTCCTCTATTGTCTCACTTTTTCCAGCTCCTTTTAAAATGTCCCTCCTTCTCCTTCCTCCACCCATGCTCCCCCTTTGCCCTTATTTTCCTCCAGTTGTTGCAAAATGAGCTCAAAATGCAAAAGTAGTTTGTACTCAAATAACTCACCAGCGAGGAGAGGAGAAGAGAAGGGAGGAGAGGAGGGGATGGAATCTTGCTGTTCCCAGTAGGCTCAGGACAAAGCAAACTGCTGCAGCCTCTCCTAGCTTGCGTGTTCTTCCTCATTAATAATTTTGCCATTTTGACTACATTCTGATGTTGCTTGGCCATCGTGTCCTAGTTTTCAACTGTGAAATATCAGAGGGCATGTACACTCAGACATGAATAAAATGGCAGCGGCGTGTATTTCCTGCCTCTTTGTTTTATGTAACAGAGACAAAGGTGCCCCTGAAACCTTGTAGCAAGAAGAGGGAGCCTCTTACATGCAGTTTGATTGTCCTGCCATTAAAGATGGAAGTGGCAAGAGAACACAAGTTATTTTTATAAGCAAGGAGAAGACTATTGACAATCTCTGTACAAATGCAAAGATTGATTTTGTTATTCACTAAGGACAGAATATTAAGAAACATGAATGTTTCCTTTTTAAAACTGGGGCAGTGAGCCTGTCAGTGATGAAATATGACTGCAGGAGATTTTTCCCTATATAGACATTGTCAAGAAACATGGCTTCCTTCCTCAGCGGTACAGCCACAGCTGCCATCAACTGAAACCATCTGCAGTGACATATTTGTGTTCTGTCATTTAGAAACTTAGTGAAACTGGTAAAGTCTCCCACCTATAGCATATATAATCAACTTTATTAAAGACCATGTGGATCTCTCTTCCTCCCCTCCTCTCTTGACTCTCTCCTTTTCCTTTCTCCTTTTCTTAGTTCTGAGTATTGGCTGGGTATTTTCAGTCATTCTACAGCTGAATTGCCAGACACAAAGCCCAGGTCACTGATTCTTCCCAGAGGAAATCAAGTGGGAAAGAAACCTCAGGACAGAAATCATAACAAGGCCGTACACTTTAGTGACCACATAGTTGATGGGCATAATCTGGACCCTGCAAGGTGGAGGAGAATGCAGTGTTTGCTTGACTTTGGGGTATTTTCAGTCAAATATAGGAGCTGAAAAACATAGCTGCAAAAATAAATAGCATATGGGGATGGAAATAGAACAGAATTGAAGTATGGATGAAACATCTGACAGTGACACACATTGGAAACAGAAACACCCATTGATTTCATTCTGGATCCTATCTTTATCTATCTGCATTATAGCTGGGGATAACAACTGCTTGGAATCTGCAAAACACAAAGTGTAACATTAGCACTGAGATGTATCATGCCAGACCTTCCTCTGCTTACAGTTCATTGGTAAATAAAGGGAAGGGGACTCAGTTTTAGGAAAGATTTCTGTGCATAAGGAAAGAAGCCAAGAGGATTGTATGAAGTATCTCTGTTTATCAGCTATTTGACAGTTGCATTTCTCTTGTGTGTAAACAGAATACAGTCCAGCTGCTACATAGCAAATTTTTACTGTTTGCCGAATACAATCTACTTTTTTAAATCACTTGGATCATGGGCTCTCTCTCATGACACTATAGGCTTTTGCTAGCAGATTTTCAACTCATTTGACAAGATAAGAAGTTTAGGGTTGCTGTTGGGACACATGATCCTCCTGGAAGGCACCTTCATTTCACAGCAAATTAAACTATAAATTTTAATGAGGGGTTTAATTGGCTCCACCAGATTTTTTTTTTAAATGACAGCTATTATTATTTGTCTTTTCTTGTACAAAGTGTTCAATTTTTTTGTTTTGTTTTATTCCAGCATACCTTTCCGTATGTCCTTTAGATGTTTGAATATAGTAGAAGGATGTGTTCGGTCTATGAACTGGAAAGGGGGATTGGTGACATGGTTTCAGGAAAACCCCAACTAGTTTGATAACTTATTTCTTAGTTATGCTTGTTCGGCATGAGTTCTCAAATAAGGCTGCAGCATTGTGGATAGTGCGTCTCCAGCCTCGCGATGTGAGGCCAGGGCGGACCATTGTTGGTGATCAATTTGGCCGAGCCCGAGATGTTGTTTCAGGGAGTCCTTGTATCGCTTTTTTGGAGCACCCCTCTTACGCTGACCCGTGGCGAGTTCACCGTAGAGTAGTATTTTGGGGAGGCGATGGTCCTCCATCCTAGAAACGTGCCCTGCCCAGCGCAGCTGTGTTCTCAATATCATGGCCTCAATGCTGGTGATCCCTGCTTGCTCAAGGACAGCAACATTCGTCACATAGTCAGTCCAGTGTATATTTAGGATTGTACGTAAACAGGGCTAATGAAAGCGTTCGAGGAGTCGTAGGTGGTAGCAATAGGTGACCCATGTTTCAGATCAGTATGTTTTATCAGTAGTAACTATATAAATGTGCTACAACAAAAAAACAACAACAAAGGGTTCTGACGTCTTAAAAGCAAACTAGTTTTCCTTGGCATAAGCTTTTGTGAATTGTTGTGTACTTCATCAGATGTATGTAGTCTTCAAGACATCACAAGTTTCTTTGTTGTTTTTGTCTTGAAACATGTCTTGCAATCTTGTTGCTGCAAGATGTGATGAGAGTCACCAGTTTTAATGGTTTCCGATAGAGCCATCAAACACACTGCATGACCTTGGACCAATCACTTTCTTTCAGCCCCATGCACCTCAAAGGGTTGTAGGAGTTTAAAATACTGGTGAGAACCATGCATGATCTCTTGAGCTTTCTGCCATAAGGGCAAGCTATAAATGTCATAACCAAGTATATAAATAAAGTAATAGGCAGGGTGCCACCTCCAAAAAAACCTCTAACAGCTACTCACCTCATCATATTAGACAGGGGCAACTAGAGGACAGTCTTGGGCTATGATCTGGTAGTACAAGACTAATGTACTTCCCATTTGGACTACTGTAATGTGGTCTACTTGGGGCTGCCTTTGAAGAGTGTTCAGAAACCTCAGCTGGTCCAAAGAGCTGCAGCCAGAGACCATACTATGCCCCTGTGGAAACAACTCCAGTGGCTACCAGTTTGTTGCCAGACACAATTCAAAGTGCTGTTATAACCTAGGAAGCTCTGTATTGTTTCGGTCCAAACTATTTGGCAGGTCGTATCTCCCTGTATGAGCTGGCCCAGGCTCTGAGAACATCAAGAGAGGCCCTTCTCTCAAGCCCACCACCATCACAACCATGATTGATGGGGATGTGTGAGAGGGCTTTCTCAGTGGCTGCCCTTAGACTCTGGAATTTCCTTTCCAGGGAGGATAGAATGGCCACTTCCTTATTGTCCTTCTATTGGCAGATTAAAACCTTTTTTTAAAAAAAATTCTGGCAGACTTTTTAAAACAAAAAGTTTTTAAAGAACAGGCTAGGATTATGCATTGTTTTAACTGAACAGTTATTAAGAGCTTTTCATCTTTTTAATTGCGTTTTATTCTTTTAACTTGAAGGGTGAACTGTTTTAATACTTAAACATTAATGTCTTAGTGTTCACTTTCTGTATGTTTTTATGGTATTGTTCTTTTAAATTGTGAGCCACTTTGAGTCCCAATTTTTTGGGGAAAGGGTATATAAATAAGCATGATGATGAAGATGGCTGCTTGAAGCACCTTACTTCATCTCTAGAACAACTACATTAGCTCTCAATTGGATTCCAAATCTAATAGTAATAGTAATAGTACTGTATCATCTCCCAACCCACAAGGACTCCCAAAAACAAAAAAAGATAATAATTTTTAAAACACATTAAAATACTATTTAAAAACTTCTAAAATCAGTCTAAAAATCCTAAAATTTACTTTTGAAACAGTAAGAACAACACTTTCAAACACGGATATAAGTGAAATACTTTGTAAGAGACAAACTAGCAAGGCAATCACAAACATGCTTGCTCTCAGAGGTAGATCCTGCTGAGTTGAATGTGACTTGCTCCCAAGGTACAATCCACCTGAAGGTAACAGTTGAATATTGGATGGAATTCCTTCTTACATAGGGAATTTTTCTAGAGGTGAGGCTCTCACCACGGTTAGGCTGGGACCAACTGATACTTGGTTCTTCTGCTAGTAGGACATATCAAGAGCAATAGCAATAGATTTCTTAGGCAGCATGTAGCAGAAATACAAAGAAACATTTTACTTCCATTGATTCAGTGGATCTACTCTATTTGGGACTCATAATTGGATTATGACCTAAATTTTAAATGTTACTAAGTATTAAAAAGGGTTGGTTGAGGCCAAACTGAGAGTATTACCTAAGAATTCTTTCAACTAAAGCAAGAGTCAGATTACTAATCTGCCTGTGGCTTGTGTTTCCAGAGATGGGGACACACCATTTCCCTCAATAGTCATTGTTAGATACCACATGATACTTATACACCTATCAATGACCCATCAAGCCTGCACTCTCCATTTTGTGACTGAGTTAAACTGCAGACCGCATGGTTTAAAATGTCTAGATTTTTTTTAAAATCTATCCTTCTCTTCACCCCTCCCCATTAAAAAAAATATAATCTAGCATGATGAATTCTGCAGATATCAAATGCTGCATGCCACTGTAGAAATATTGTTATGCCGAATAAAGTTATTGCCTATTTGTGGATTTTGCTCAGATCTTACAGAGCAGCATTTTTGTTGGTTGATAACTCCCATCAATTTGGCTTCAACCTGTGGTGACCTTATGACTAGGGATATTATCACACCAGCCTCCTTTCATGCAGCAATCACATTAATGAAGCAAATGGAAGCATACCGGTATTGAAGCCAAAACTATAGCACCTCCTTTTCACTTGTGCAAGTAAGTGTGTTGTGATTGTGCTGGTTTGGCAATTTCCATCCTATCGAACCAGCTCCATAACTCTGCCACTCCACACATGTGTGCCTTTCTTTTTGCTGTAATTGCAAATAAAAATAAAATTAAATTTAAAAAAATATCGTTTCCCCATAAATATGCAAGCACAGCAAAAAGAAAAAGAAAAAAAAGGCAATCTTCACCAGCTTGGAATAGTGAGAGGGAGAGAGGAGGAGAGGAAGTCATGTGGTCCCCTCATGCCAAGTGACTTCCTTCATATCTCTACTGCCATGGAAGTATCTAATCACACAGAGGGGAATGCTGCCATACCAGCAATATTGGGAACTATTGACGGGTTTTCCCTATCAATAATATGCACTACAAACACAGGGTGCATCTATACGATCATAAAAAAATCCATTTTGGGGGTAAAAAATACGAATAGGCTGTCGTTCGTATGCATACGAATTGCCCACACGATTTTTTACCCCCCTAAACTCCGTATGACTCCCTGTTCCCCAAGCTGGCTGGAGCGAAGAAGCCAAGCGGCAGTTTAAAATCTCCCGCTGCTTTTTTTTTTTAAAGGTTCCTGCTTTGCAGACAGTCAGTTTTTCCTATTTACAAAACTAAAAATAAATAAATGTATAGTTCACGGACTTACCGGAGTCTTGCTAGCCGGGAATCCAACATGGCAGCCACTCCCAATTCCCCTCCGTGCTAGCCCCACCCCCTCTGCTTGGCTAGCCAATCAGATTACACAGGCTGTTCGTATGTGTGTGAACGGACCGTACAGACCCATCAGCCATCCGAACGGCATATGGATTTCTCATCACGATCCGCTTTCCCTCCCGAACGCCGCATGTGCGTATTTCAGGGTGGAAAACCACCACCCCTCTTTTGAATGCGTGTGAATCCGAACGGCCGTGTGTACTGAAGCGCAAACTTCCACATGCCGTACGTATTATTTAAATCATGTAGACGGGACCACTGATGAACAGCAAGGCAGCAACGGGATAAAGATGACATTGTGTGATAAGTGAGGGCCACATCTGCTACTATATTGCTGTAATTCCAGAATATGAGCCTCATGTAATAATGTCCCAGGAGACCTCCAAGTCATTCATCAATAACCCTGCTCAGGTCTTGCAGACTCAGGGCTGTAGCTTCCTTGATTGGATCTGTCCATCTGGAATGCTGTCTTCCTCTTTTCCTACTGCTGTCTATTTTGCCAAGCATTATTGTCTTTTCTAGTGAATTATGTCTTTTCATGATATGTCCAAAGTATGACAGTCTCAGTCTAGGTTTTAGAAACTTTAACAACCATTTTCTCTCATACTTCATGAGCCTATCTGCACACAAAAAGACTCTTTCTTGGAGGCTTTGTTCTAAACAACCACGGTGCAAGTACATGTCAAGTCCTTCTCCATATTGGCCCCAGAGCTATGACCTCCTTCCCTAAGGAGTGGCAACTTTGTTGTTGAGATGAAGCTAGTTAACAATGGGCTACATCCCGGTGTAACACAACTGGGATTCTGCTTATCTAATGTAACTCTCCTATTTTCTCCTCTCCTGTGCAACCATCCATATGTTTCTATTACATTAGAAAAGTATCAGAACGGAAGGGGAATCAACCTCATTGGGGAGTCCTTTTCCACTCCCTTGGGGACGCCTTGCCCAGAGTTATTCTTTAAGGTTATGGAGCTGTTTTGTATGAATGAATGATTGATTTAATCAAGTTTCTATTCTATTTTTTCATCTAAAAAATTGAAAGAAACAAAACCAGCAGCTTATCAAAACAGAACAAATAAAAGGGAAACTGCAGAGAAAGCCCAGCAGACAGCCGGTTTGAGAGGTTCCCCCCCACTCCCTGGGCTTCCCTGGGTCTTTGCTCTCCTTCGCAAAGTGCGGCGGGGGGGGGGAGGGTGAGGAAAGTGCAGGGGGGTGAGGCAAAACCTCTTAAACCACCCCTATGCTGAGCCTTCATTCCCTTTGTAGGGAGGGCAAAAGCCCAGGAGAGGGCGATTGTTATTTGCCTTTTTTTTCACATTTGCGGGGGTCTGGCGGCCCTAACCCCCACAAATGTGAAGGGACAACTGTATTTATAAAGAGAAAGGAACCATATTGGTAACACAGTCAAAATGAGGAGGACAAATTTTGCCTGGTTGTCCAAAACAACCCAGTTTGGGCTAAATGTCTAAAACTGTAATGTTTGGGGAGTTAAGAAATCTCAGCTGAGAGGATATCCCTCAAGATAGGTGCCAACACTAAAAAATACCTATTCTTTGCTGTTGCCTGCTGGGCCTTGGAGAGCCAAGAAAATCGGGGCAAGATTGTATACTGGCTCTGATATGGATTTGTATGGATTGCTACTATTAATAGTTCTGATCATGAAGCATTCCTAGAGATTTTTATTCAGTGTTAGTGATGTTCAAGGTTTTCTTAAACATTTATATTGGATTTTATAGATGGTTGTTAGCCACACTTTTTATTCCATTTTTATTCTAAATAGAAGGGTGAGGTGAAAAAAATGTTCTCAATAAATGGCACCCCTGTACATTTTAGAAACTGAAACATATCATCTTCTTCATCATTTTCTGCCTCTTTATCTTTTTCCCAGTTTGGGACTTAAGACATCTTATAACAATAAAAAAAAGTGGATAAAAACCTCACAATATACAAACATTGAAAAATAATTATATAATCAGGGGATTAAAAGCATTAAATAGCATAAACCATTAAAAAACAAATCAAAAGGAAACAAAACAAAAATCCAGCACATTATACAAGGCCCATTTCCCCAAAAACTCAGTTTTCAAAGGCCTGCCTGCAGAAGTATAGAAAGGAGGGTGCCAGTCTAATCTCTCTGGGAAGAGAGTCCCAGAGCGTAGTTCCAGAGCCCAAAGGCAGCTGCAGAGAAGGACATATTCCATGTTCTTATGAGGTATACCTGTGAGGTGGAAGAAGAGAGACGAGGCCTCTCCAGAAGATCTCAAAACACAGTCAGGTTCACATGAGAGAATCCAAACTTCCAGAAGACCTTTATAGGTCATCATCAGCACTTTGAAGTGTGCCTGCAAACAGACTGGCAGCCAAGGAAGCTTTTGCAACATGGGAGTTGTGTTCTCCCTTTAGCCTCTTGCAGTTAACAATCTGGCTGCAGATCTTTGGACCATATCCCCAAAGATGTGGTTTTGTTTCACAATCTTTCCTCAAAATGAGAAGTGATGCTGTTATGGGGAGGGGAGGCCTGGGTCAACATTGCATATTGGTTGTTTTGTTGTGTGCCTTCAAGTCGTTTCCAACTTATGGCAACCCTAAAGTTTTTCTTGGCAGAATTTTCTTGGCAGATTTTGTTTTGCTTTCCTCTGAGGCTGAGAGAGTGTGACTTCCCAATGTCACCCAGTGGGTTTTCATAGCTGAGAAGGGATTTGAACTCTGATCTTCAGAGTCATAGTCCAACTCAAACCATTACACCATGCTGGTTCTCCTTGCATTGCATATAGTGTTAGCTATTACATAACCGCTGAATGATATGAGTGCTTTTGAGACACAGTTGTGGATAAGCAGTGCTGTTTTTCAGCAACACATTTTTTACTTTCACAACCATCCCAACCTGGAAGCTTGCAATTTGTTTCATTTATGGTGCTGCATAAGAAATGAATCTTGGAGTCTCCAGTGCTCAAAGGCAAATACAGTAATCATCTGCATGACTTGATTCCTTATTCCAGTAATATGAAAATTGTCAATTATGAATGAATTATGGGTGCCAGCGATACCTGTAATTTGGTTCTGTAGTTTTGTAAACATATGCAGCTGCATTTAATTGCATTTCGACAGTCATGTAATTCATTAACGTGCACCTGCAATCATCTACGGTACAGTGCTTAATGAATTTCCACGAAGCTGGCTTGCATTCTTCATCCTTTATATTGACGATTCTCACAAGTGTTAGCGTTTAATCAAAAATTGTGTGCGTCTGGGTGATGGCAGTGAGCAGGAAAGAAACTAGGGGAAATAATTCCCTCCAGATGCCAGTAACCTAACTGCTCTAGTCTAAAATTCTTGTAGATGTCTGCTAAATCATTAATTAAAATAATTGCTTTGCTATGTGAAGGACTGAGGGAATGTTATGATGGCTGAGATGAATCATTAGAAAACCACTTCCAAAGGTATGAGCTGCAGAACCTCTGGCTTAATCTCTACTGTACTTAACAAATTCTGTTCCATTGTTCACCCCACACATGCCACTCAGCATCTGGGCAAAGTCTCAGACCTGAAATACACATCTCTAAAGAGAGGATCTCAGAAGAGACAGAGATCTCATCTCATCAAAAAGCCCTAGTCAGACACTGAGAATGTGGCAAAAGCCAACAAGGAAGGAGAGTAATGTGCAAGCCCTGCCCACTCTCCTATCTTCTTGCAAAGTAAACAGGAAAGTTCCTTCTGTGTTTGAAGGCTCCTCAGACAATCCAGAATCTTGGAAAAGCCACATTCTGGGCCAAGTGGAGAGCAATGGTGGAGAGAGTGGGGCTAATCTGCTCTCTCCTCACATGTTGACTTTTCACTACATTCTGAACACCCTAATAATTAAGTCTCATCTTGTATAGATCTGGATTTTGAAAGCTGGATTCTGAAGCTAGAAGGTGAAACTAACTGGTTCTTCTCTCCAGCTTCCATGGAACTGTACAACTTTTAAAACACCCTTGGGGCATTCTTCCTCATGCAATTAGCTGTTTTGTGAAAAACAGAGTGGAGCTGCTGTTGTAGACTTTTATGTGACTGTGGCATTCCCAATAACCTGCTAAACAAAATCCAAAATCCACAAAAAAGCAACACCTTTAACAGCCAACCAAATGCAAAACACATGATGCAGGCTTTTGGAGCTCTACTGGCTTCTTCATCAGGCAAAAGATGTAAAAAAAGAAAGAAAGAAAGAAGGAAAAGTGATGATGTTGGTGTCACAGAACTACATGGAGTTTCAGATGTTACTTGTGTTGTTCAGGTGAAGGATGTCATGCAGGCAGAGGCCACTCCTACTTCCTGGCCATGGGGAGTTGAGACAAAACACATGGTCTCAGATGTCTCTACACTAATGCACAGAGCATGGGAAATAAGCAAGATGAACTTGAACTCCTCGCACTACAAAACAAATATGATATAATAGGCATTACTGAAACCTGGTGGGACGAGTCTCATGATTGGAATGTAGGAATAGAGGGGTATAACCTTTATAGGAGAAACAGGCCAAACAGGAAAGGAGGAGGAATAGCATTATATGTCAGGGATATTTACACCAGTGAAGTGATCCACGACATCAATACTGGAAGCCAGGTGGAGAGCATCTGGATAAAAATTAAAGGGGAGGGAAACAACAGGGATGTTATTGTGGGACTCTACTACAGACCCCCAAATCAGACGGAGGAATTGGATGTTGCCTTTCTAGAACAGATGAACACACATGCAGAAAGGAGAGATGTAGTAGTGATGGGTGACTTCAACTATCCTGATATTTGCTGGCAATCTAACTCAGCCAAAACTACAAGGTCTAGCAAATTCCTTACATGCCTGGAAGACAATTTCATGGTCCAAAAGGTGGAAGAGCCAACAAGGGGGTCAGCTATTTTAGATCTGATCCTAACCAACAGAGATGACCTGGTTAATGGGGTGCAAGTGGTGGGATCCTTAGGTGAGAGTGATCATGTTCTCCTGGAGTTTGTTATACAATGGAAAGGAGAAGCCAGGCATAGTCAGACACGCATTCTTGACTTTAGGAGAGCTGATTTCAATAAACTCAGGGAAATACTGGGGGTGATCCCATGGTCAGGAATACTAAAAGAGAAGAGACCTCAAGACGGATGGGACCTTCTCAAAAGGGAGATACTGAAGGCACAATTTCAAATAGTACCATTGAGGAAGAAAAATGGGAGGTGTCTCAAGAAACCAGGATGGATGACTAAAGAAATTTAAATGGAGCTAAGTTTTAAACGGAACATGTATAGGAAATGGAAAGTGGGGGAAATCACCAAAGAAGAATTCAAACAGATAGCGAACACGTGTAGGAGTAAAGTCAGAAAAGCTAAAGCGCAGAATGAGCTCAGGCTTGCTAGGGAGGTTAAGAACAATAAAAAGGGTTTTTTTGGGTATGTCCGCAGCAAAAGGAGGAAGAAGGAAATGATAGGGCCGCTACGTGGAGAAGATGGCAAAATGCTAACAGGGGACAGAGAAAAGGCAGAATTACTCAACACCTTCTTTGCCTCAGTGTTTTCAGAAAAGGAAAAGGAGGACCAACCTGAGGAGAATGGAACAGAGGACACAATAGGGGAAATCCAGCTCAAAATAAGTAAAGAGGTAGTACAGGAATACCTTCTTAATCTAAATGAATTTAAATCTCCAGGACCAGATGAACTACATCCAAGAGTATTAAAAGAGCTGGCAAATATAATCTCAGAGCCATTGGCAATAATATTTGAGAACTCCTGGAGAACAGGAGAAGTCCCAGCAGACTGGAGGAGGGCAAACGTTGTTCCCATCTTCAAAAAGGGGAAAAAAGAGGATCCCAACAATTATCGTCCAGTTAGTCTGACATCAATACCAGGGAAGATTCTAGAGCAGATCATTAAACAGAGAGTCTGTGAACATTTAGAAGGCAATGCCATAATCACAAAAAGTCAACATGGGTTTCAGAGAAACAAGTCATGCCAGACTAATCTGATCTCTTTTTTTTTTGATAAAATGACCAGCTTGGTAGATGAAGGGAACACTGTGGACATCGCATACCTTGATTTCAGTAAGGACGTTGACAAGGTTCCCCATGACATTCTTGCAAACAAGCTTGTAAAATGTGGGCTAGACAAGTTAACTGTTCAATGGATTTGTAATTGGTTGACCGGCCGAACCCAAAGGGTGCTCAGCAGTGGCTCCTTTTCGTCTTGGAAAGATGTGACCAGTGGGGTGCCACAGGGTTCTGTCCTGGGCCCAGTGCTATTCAACATCTTTATCAATGACTTGGATGAGGGAATTAGGGGCATACTTATTAAATTTGCAGATGACACCAAATTGGGAGGAGTAGCTAATACCCTAGAGGACAGGATCAAAATTCAGAATGACCTGGATAGACTGGAGAGCTGGGCCAAAGCTAACGAAATGAAATTCAATACGGAGAAATGTAAAGTACTGCATTTAGGGCGGAAAAATGAAATGCATAAATATAGGATGGGAGAGACCTGGCTGAATGAGACTATGTGCGAAAGGGATCTAGGAGTCCTAGTAGACCACAAGTTGAACATGAGCCAACAGTGTGATGAGGCAGCTAAAAAGGCCAATGGGATTTTGGGCTGTATCAATAGAAGTATAGTGTCTAGATCAAGGGAAGTAATAGTGCTACTCTATTCTGCCTTGGTCAGACCTCACTTAGAATACTGTGTCCAGTTCTGGGCACCACAATTCAGAAAGGATATTGACAAATTGGAGCGTGTCCAGAGAAGGGCAACTAAAATGGTGAAAGGTCTGGAAACAATGCCTTATGAGGAGAGACTTAGGGAGCTAGGTATGTTTAGTCTGGAAAAAAGACGGTTAAGAGGCAATATGATAGCCCTGTTTAAGTATTTGAAGGGATGTCACGCTGAGGATGGAGCAGGCTTGTTTTCTGCTGCTCCAGAGACTGGAACACGGAGCAATGGGTGCAAGCTCCAGGAACAGAGATTCCACCTCAACATGAGGAGGAACTTTTTGACAGTAAGAGCTGTTCGGCAGTTGAACACACTCCCTCGGAGCGTGGTGGGGTCTCCTTCCTTGGAGGTCTTTAAACAGAGGCTGGATGGCCATCTGTCGGGGATGCTTTGATTGTGATTTCCTGCGTGGCAGGGGGGTTGGACTGGATGGCCCTCGTGGTCTCTTCCAACTCTGCAATTCTATGATTCTATGAAAAGACAGTAAAATTTAAATCCTTTTGCAGCAATGAGGCAACTTCTCTGGCACCTGGCATGTCCCTGTTCCTTTGTGGGACCATGGCCCCCTCTGTTAGGCAGATATGATTGGATTTTTTTCAAGAAGTCTCTGTACTGCTGCATCTGGAAACAACATGCTGTATAGGTAAAACTAGGCAATTATAGTCCAAAAGAGAAGTTTTACCTTTGTTGGAAGTAGAAACAGCACCTAAAAGTTGTTTCCAGATGCAGCAGTATAGAGACTTCTTGAAAAATCCAGTCGGCTGTGCCTAACAAAGAGAAGATGTCTGTACGTGAATAAGTTGGGGTGCTTCTTTCACGCTACACAATTATAGCACTATGATTCCACTGTAACTGCCACGATTTCATCTTATGCAATTCTGAGATTTGGAGTTTCAGGAGAGGCATTTAGAATTCTCAGCCAGAGAACTCTATTGCGTCACCCAACTACAAACTGCAGAATGCCATGGGGTGGAACCTTGACAGTTAAAGTGGAATAATAACGTTATAATTGTGTAAAGTGAAAGGGCACCACCAGTTCAATCTAATCTGGAACCCCTTTTTAGCCAACACTAGTACAGTCAGCTCCCCAAATACAAAGAGGGCAGAAGCAGACAGCAAAAATGATATTAGGAAGCGCCAACCACAAGTGAACTGGTTTTAGGAAGCAAGTATTTTAGCTCAGTGGAGCAGGTACTCACTTACATGTGAACTGGAAGCTGCTACTTAGTGTGGACACAACTTGATAACACCTCTTCCTAGACAGTAGACCAACTAAGGAGATTTTCAGACAGGAACAAAAATAGTGTCCCCATCTCACTATCTCCTCTCCCACTACCCTCCTGACCCATCCCGGCATGGGAACGAAAAGTTTTACACTTACCTTAATTGCACATATTCCCTCCCCCTTGGCAGCCACAGAGTGAATGCAGCTTCCACGGAGCTGCATTCACTTCCTGGTTGGAATCCCAGGCTGTTCTCATGAGAGGACAAGCATGTGGGAAATTCAAAAATAAAAAGTCAAATACACTTTTAAGAATGACAGCAAGCACAAAAACACACTTTAAAAGTCCCCAAGTAACCCGGGAAGAGTACAAAAAAGGGTGTCACTTGCCTAGATGTCCTGATTGCACCCGGAAGTGTTCTGGTATGGGCCTTCTACTGCGGCTGGAATTGCACTATGGAAACGGGGCACCTTTTCACTTGTCCATTGTTCCATGACAGGAATGGAACAGAAGATCTATTCATAGCTTAAGCCATGAATAAAAAGCAATGAGTGCAAAACGGGACCAGCACAGGAGCCTAACAGGATGGGGACAATGACGTCTGTAAGGAAAGTCCTTTGGCAAGCTCCTGGCATTCGTGTAACACCATATTAAGGGTATCTGATAATATCCTTTGAATTTAGTGCCTAGAGTTAGAATATGAGTTGAAGGTTCAGCTCCTTTCTTTCTGATGTAAACTATGGGGAACAGTTTCAGATTTTGCTTTCAAAATAATGATTTGGTTCATGCACAGTTTAATAGCACTGTAAAATAATTACTAATGAAGAAAAATGATGGCAGTTTTAAAGGGACACTGTGAAATTATTCATCTTGAGCTGTTCACTTAAATACTGGTACAGTTGTCCCTTCACATTCGTGGGGGTTAGGTTCCATAGACCCCCGCGAATGTGAAAATTCCGCGAATAATGACAGCCCTCCCCCCGCCCTCCCCAAGCAACCCCCGAGGCCTCCGGAGGCCTTGTGGTCGCTCTACACGGCCTCCGCCCACCCTCCCCAAGCGACCCCCGAGGCCTCTGGAGGCCTCATTGTCGTTCTTCCTGGCCTCCGCCTGCCCTCCCCAAGTGACCCCCGAGGCCTCCGGAGGCCTCGTGGTCGCTTTTCCCGACCTCCCCCCGGCCTCCCCAAGTGACCCCCGAGGCCTCGTGGTTGGTCTACCTGGCCTCCCCTGCCCTCCCCAAGTGACCCCGGGGCCTCCGGAGGCCTCGTGGTCGCTCTTCCCGGCCTCCCCCGCCCTCCACAAGCGACCCCTGAGGCCTCCGGAGGCCCTGTTGTCACTCCCCTCACCTCCCTCACCACTTTCCCTGGACTCCCCTCGCAGCAAACTGCGAATATGCAGAACCATGAGTGTGGAGTCCGCAAATGTGGAGGGAGGATTGTACTTTTGAAGGGAAAATGAGGGTGCCAAAGAACACAGTGGGGAGGGACATGTAAGAATAAAGAAAAAGGAGAGAGTAAGAATTCAGTTAAAATGCAAAAGGAGCATGATGTTTTTTGTTTAGTAAATCTACAGCAAATTTTTTGGAAATAGTGTTTTCCAAAGAGAATCTGTAAATATTTGCAGACTTCAGGTGGGAATTTATTTTATTATTCTATGGGTGATAGGACAGTACATGACTTCCCGGCGTAGAGATCAACTCATAGAATCATAGAATCATAGAATTGCAGAGTTGGAAGAGACCACGAGGGCCATCCAGTCCAACCCCCCTGCCACGCCCCTGATCAAAGCATCCCCAGCAGATGGTGATCCAGCCTCTGTTTAAAGACCTCCAAGGAAGGAGACCCCACCACGCTCCAAGGGAGCGTGTTCCACTGCCGAACAGCTCTTACTGTCAAAAAGTTCCTCCTCATGTTGAGGTGGAATCTCTGTTCCTGGAGCTTGCACCCATTGCTCCGTGTTCCAGTCTCTGGAGCAGCAGAAAACAAGCCTGCTCCATCCGCAGCGTGACATCCCCTCAAATACTTAAACAGGGCTATCATATCGCCTCTTAACCATCTTTTTTCCAGGCTAAACATACCCAGCTCCCTAAGTCTCTCCTCATAAGGCATCTTTTCCAGGCCTTTCACCATTTTAGTTGCCCTTCTCTGGACACGCTCCAATTTGTCAATATCCTTTTTGAATTGTGGTGCCCAGAACTGGACACAGTATTCTAAGTGAGGTCTGACCAAGGCAGAATAGAGTGGCACTATTACTTCCCTTGATCTAGACACTATACTTCTATTGATACAGCGCAAAATCGCATTGACCTATTTAGGTGCAGCATCACACTGTTGGCTCATGTTCAACTTGTGGTCTACTAGGACTCCTAGATCCCTTTCGCATGTAGTCTCATTCAGCCAGGTCTCTCCCATCCTATATTTATGCATTTCATTTTTCTGCCCTAAATGCAGCACCTTACATTACTCCGTATTGAATTTCATTTTGTTAGCTTTGGCCCAGCTCTCCAGTCTATCCAGGTCATTCTGAATTTTGATCCTGTCCTCTAGGGTATTAGCTACTCCTCCCAATTTGGTGTCATCTGCAAATTTGATAAGTATGCCCCTAATTCCCTCATCCAAGTCATTGATAAAGATGTTGAATAGCACTGGGCCCAGGACAGAACCCTGTGGCACCCCACTGGTCACATCTTTCCAAGACGAAGAGGAGCCACTGCTGAGCACCCTTTGGGTTCGGCCGGTCAACCAATTACAAATCCATTGAACAGTTAACTTGTCTAGCCCACATTTTACAAGCTTGTTTGCAAGAATGTCATGGGGAACCTTGTCAAAGGCCTTACTGAAATCTAGGTATGCGATGTCCACAGCATTCCCTTCATCTACCAAGCTGGTAACTTTATCAAAAAAAGAGATCAGATTATGACTCATGACCACTTCCAACAACAATTGGCTTGGCAATTAGTAGCGTACACAACAGAAAATTACAAAACTGTACCTGATTGAATAACTTGAAATATATATCATAGTAATGTTCAGATTCATCTTCCGTCCCCGTTACCCCACCCCCAAGGCCTTGTCTACATGGGCCAAATGAAATGGCTTCTTCCATTCCCATGCCCAGAAGCCTAGACAATGCAAGATTTTTGCCCCGATCTTAGTCCAAACTATCCAGATGACATCCAGACAGTTCCAATGACAACCCAGGGCAAATTCCCCTTAAAATGAGCCAACATATGGTAAAAAAAACTCACAATTTGCTCCAGTTCTTCTGGAGAAAACGGTGTTCAATTACTGCAACAGGGTGTGTGTGTCAACACATGAGGCCCACGTGGTGCCCAGCACAGCCATTTCCCACTTGGGTCATTCACGTCACATCTGCTGAGGTTACTGCAAGGTGCCCAGCCAAGTAACCACGGCCAGACACCTCGTTCCTGGCCTCTGAAGACACAGCTGGTACAGGGAAGAGAAGCAGAAGGGCAGTTAATTGGGAGAAATGCCACAGGTCTGGGGCTGGATTAATCCAGCTGGAATGTTGAGTATCCTGGCCAGTGTAGACAAGGTGTTGGTCACTCCTCTACATACAGTGTGTGACATCCTGTTATGGACATAAGCAAACCCAATTTAATTTTATTTTTATTTATTGCATTTATACCTAGCCTTTCTCCCAGGATAGGAATTTTCCCTTGTTTAGGTGCTGAGGTGTTTGATATTACCTTTGTCCCTCTGCATCTCTCCAAACCCCCTGATTTATTGTATAACCTCTGCAGCAGCATCCATGCAGTTCTGTACCTTTTGGGGGGACAGTGTCAGAGAAGCATCTGGCTATGCCTCTGTAGCCAGACACAAAATTATTATGTCAGTATTGAGACATCTGGAGGACTAGGCAGATCTCATCACTGATGTAATTATTTTGCGTCTGGCTCTGATCCTTCCCAGTCCCCACAAGGCACAAAATGGCCATGCAGGGAGGAGGATTCAGAGGGTAAGTCTGGAGAGTGGTATATGGCTCAGCCTAGCCTAGGTCCACTTGTGGAGTTACTACACCATGCTAAGCCACACTGAATTGCAATTAATGTCTTCTACAAGTCAAGTAGGGATGGGAAGTGATTTTAGGCAGTAAAAAAGTGAAACCTCCAACAATAGTGTTTGAAGAAAACTTGCGTTTTCATTTCTTTCTTTCTTTTTTATTTTCATTTTTACAGTTTTATTTTTAAAAACCTTTTGTTGTGCTAAGTTTAAGCTTCATTCTAAAAAAAAAAAGGTTTTCATGAAAATTTGAATGCATTTATTAATAATTTCTCCCAAGAGGGGTATTTTGTATGCATTTTTGCCCAATGTACACATTTTGAAACAATTTCCCAAACTTAGGACTTTTTCAGACAAGCCTTACCATGCAAGAAGACTCCAGGAGATGTATGGTACTGTCGCGTGGCAGGGGGTCCTTTTCGGACGCCACCATCCCTCTCGCAGCATTGTCCGTGACAGTTCCGGGTCCCATCTACAACAACTGCACCATTTTTTACTCACTGAAGTTGTCCATGGGTAAAAAATGACATTGTTGCTGTAGATGGGATCTGGACCTATCACGGACGATGCATGAGAGGGACAGTGGCATCTGAAAAGGATCCCCTGCCGTGCAACAGCGCCGAACCTCTCCCGGAGTCTTCTTGCGCAGTATGGCTTATCTGAAAAAGTCCGTAGTGCATTTTAACAGTTTTATTCCATAAATATGTACATTTTTGTACATACCTTTCACTGCATGTATACATTTTTGTACATCAGTTTTGACGAGCAAGAAAGTATTGATTCATGTGTTGGTTTGAAAATATGAAATTAAATATATATTAAAATATGGATCAAATGAATTTCACACCTATCGTGTTTTTTCCCTGCTAACTCTTGTTTTCATTTTAGTCTTTCTCTCTAATTAGGGATCTTCAATTATATTATTCTCACACGTATGAACAAAAATGTTCAAAAGTTTTCTCCTTGTTGGGTGAGATTTTGAAAGTTCTTAGTTTTCACACTTTGAAACTTTTTAAAAATAATTTTGTGTCACAAAACGGGTGGGTTTTGTTTTGTTTTGTTTTTTGCATAAAACCATGTTCTTTGTTTCATACACAATTTATTTTATAAATATCTGTGTGTGCTTGGAAAATGCACCAAAGCCAGGGGAAAAAAATGGGAGTGGGTGAGCACTAGTCTTTTTATTCTTTCTGACAGATGAAAAAATTTTTGTTTTGCAATGAAGTTTTACGACATAAAAGAATCTTACATTAGTTAAGACTATACAGATGCAGAATAGTATAGTGGTTTGAGCCTTGGATTATGACTCTGGAGACTAGAGTTTGAATCCCTGCTCAACCATGGAAACCCACTTGATGACCTTGGGCAAGTCGCACACTCTCAGCCTCAGAGGAAGGCAAAGGCAACCCCCCTCCTCTGAACAAATTTTGCCAAGAAAATGATAGGTTTGCCTCAAGGTCACCATAAGTCAGAAGCAACTTGAAGGCACATAACAGCAGCAACAACAAGGCTGAATAGCAACAGTTTGATGCTAACAAGCAGTATTCACACTATTATAGTATTGAGTTTCACTTTATAATGTTTGTTCTTACACATCTACATTTGCTATTTTCTCCTAATTCCCTGTATCAAACCCCTTTCTTTTCCTAGTTGACTCTTAATTTGCATTGATTGTATATTCGTTGGTGACACAAAATGTTGCACAAGCTTCAGGAGCAACCCATGAAAACTACAGATAAACCAGAGTTGGCTTCCTGCTGTACTATCAATGATAGTTATCCAAGATATGGACAACCCTATTATCACAGAGATTAGTAAAATTGCCTTGGCAGAAACATGGGTCTCTTCTTCTTCTTCTTCTTTTTTTTTTATTGATGAAAAGTTTTCTTTTCTCAGGAAGTGAATCATTTTCTTGTGAGGGGAAAACCCTTATGCACATCACATGTTACACATTCATATTTCTATATTTTTTCCTGAATAATATATGTGCACAGAGTCAAACTGTGTGTGTGTGAGAGAGAGAGAGAGAGAGACAGAGAGAGAGAGAGAGATTTAAGCGAGGTACTACTCTAGTCCCTCAAAAGGCTTACCAGGAAGTGTGTATGGCTTCCTTCTTTCTTTTACTTCTCACCTTAACTAGAGCAGTGGGTGTACTACAAAGTAAGGCATCCATTCAATATAAAGCTGCTGGCCATGCTCTTTTCCTCAGAATGCCTCTGGGACCTCAAAACAAGAAACATTCTGGGGAACTGAAGATGGCCATGCGCTGTAGTCTCAGTGGTGTTTCACTTCACAGTGCATCTGGTACTCTTGTAGAAATGAATGAATGAATGAATGAGAGAAAAATGATGGTTGGGAACTAGCACCAGCACATAATCCCCTTTGGGGAACATTGGACCTGACCTCGCCCATCATATTGGGGTGATACAGGGTGTTTGTATAGAACACTAATCATCTCTGAAATAGCAATTTTCCACTACCAGCAAATGACCAGTATATGCTTTTAAAAAGTTATATTTCAGAATAATAGAATTGGAGGAGACCACAAGGGCCATTTAGTCCAATCCCCTGCCCTGCAGGAATACACAATCAAATCATTCCCAACAGATGGCCATCCAGCCTCTGGTTACAAACCTCCAAAGGAGACTCCACCACTCTCTGAGGCAGTGTGTTCCACTGTTGAACAGCTCTTACTGTCAGGAAGTTCTTCTTAATGTTTAGGTATAATGGTGTAGTGGTTTGACTGTTGGACTCTGACTCTGGAGACAAAGGTTCAAATCCCTGCTTGGCCACAGAAATCTACTGTGTGACCTTGGACAAGTCTCAGACTCAGAGGAAGGCAAAAGCAAACCAACTCTGAATGAATCTTGCTAAGAAAACCCTGTGATAGGTTTACTTTAGGGTCACCATAAGTCAGGAACAACTTAAAGGCACTCAACAGCGAGAACAACAGATAATAAAGAGAAAACCAAGTGCAAAATGAAGATGACCAGAAAGACATTGTGTGTGACCATTAGGTGGCATCCCAAGATTCATTGGTATTAAATTTACAAGGAACTAATAGTCCTTCCAGCTCTAAATTTAGCCCTAGTTCCCTTTTGGCCTTGAGTAAGTGACAAAGCCAGTATTATGATTGACTACGCTTGTGCATCACCACCCTCTGTGAGACAGCTCAGTTGACTAATTTGACCTATGCATTCTATATTGGGGGGGGGGTGCTATTGCTGAATCACAGATCTTGGTTGTATTGGAGTGTACCCACTCTGTGGGTGCAACAAAAAAGGCACAGGATATATTATTGGCAAGTGCTATAATCAGAATCGTAATGCGAAAAAGCAAAGGCCCCAAATACTATATGTCACATATAAAAGTGGACACTGTGCCCTGGCATCTCATTTTGAAATGAAAACAAAAACAAAAACCAGTGCTTGTGGGTGTAGTCAGGAACAAGGAAATGGAGGAGGAAGGGAAGTTGGCCCTTTCTCTGTCAGCTGTTTCCCTTCCTTCAAGTGCCCACTGCTCACCACCTGGGGTTTTATGTTTGTGCCACAGGGGAATGCCATTTTGAGCAGAAATCTGAATCTAGAGGATCAAGTACCCTCTATGTTGAGATTGAACTACAGGTGGGGAGCCTGCAGTGTCCTGACACATATCAGGGAGAAGGCTGTGGTGAGGAGGAGGCTGGCTGTAGACTGAGAGTGGCATTGGTGTCAGCAAATGCTGAAAATGCTGATAGGTGTATGGCTCCATCTCTGGCCGTGACTTGGGACTTCTAGACAGAAGGATATGATGGATGGATTTATGAGGCCAAGGAAGAGCATGGAAAGTTTAACAGTGGATAAGGAGGGACTGAGGGAAGGGAGATAAAAGACTGAAGCAGAAATCGATCCATGAAGGACTAAGGAAAGACCAGGGAGGGCAACTTGGTAGTACAACAGTCTGAGAGGACACCAGTCCAGAAGTACAATCCCAACTGGGATCGGGACATGCTGAGGAATCCAAGCAGCTGGCAAGTGGGATGGCTTTCCTTGGCACCACAGCCCAAAGAAAAGGCACAGCCCATGAAGTGGAATGGGAGGCTGAGGAACAGGATGGGAGCAGGCTGGTTCTTGGACAGGGACTGTCAGGATGGGTTGGGCTGCCAACCAAGATGTTGCCCTTCACAGGCATGTCCTGGGGGTGTATGCAGCCAAGGCAGAGTTAAACTGAAGCAAGTCAAATTTCCTGGGTGAACTTATCCTTTGCACTTACCGGGAGAATGAACTGATTGGACAGGGGTGCTCCCACAGCTGTTTACTGGTAAGGGGTCATGACCTGGCAGTGCCCTCTACTGTAATTCAGCAGCCAGGAGTTGAGCTTACTCTCCTGGATCTCCAGTGAGTTACTAGACTGAATAGCTGTTTGCACAATATCACCCACAAAGGCATAGGTGTGCATAACTCCAAGATACACAGGCATATGTCACCAACAGGATTCCAGTCCTTTGTATATCTGAGCTTTGTAGTACACATTAAGTATCATTTGCGAAGAAAAGCCAGAGAGAGAATATGGAATAGTTGAAGAGAAGTCTTGGGGTGCATTTGTGATTGATAAATGTGAAATAGTTTGCTACAAGGAAATAGTTTGTGAGAGAAAGCCTTCAGCTCTTCTCCCACCAATGTTGTTTCATTATCTTGCTGCAATGTTCTTTTATTCAACAAAACATACTTTGTTATTTGCCTCCCTGCACATGTACAAGCTTCATTACACTTGTATTTACTTCACTTCTCACTCTCATAGTGTTTTCAGAGTATATTGGTGTTACAACCAACCACAAGCTGATGTTTACATACCAAAAGACTTCCCTAGTGCCTTAAAACCCTCACTAACTGATCTGATGTAGAGGTGAAGGGCATAACCTCCTTGTTTAAAAAATCAATACTGCTTCCCAGTGCTGTTAAGCAACTCTGTCTGAAGCTGTAATATCTAGTATATTACCCTGCTGTCACATCCTACCTTTTAAATCACTAGAGCTTCACATTTAATAGCTAACAGAAGTGGGAAAAATGCTGTGTCAGAAATAAAAGTGTCCCCTTGCTTGCTTAAATTATGAAACAATGGCTTAGAGGTGGATGGATTTCCTCTGTTCTGTATTGTAACTTTTCTGTTGGTTGACTTTACCCAAAATTCAACTCCATTAATCTGGATAAAGAATTTCTATAATTAATAATACAGATGTCTTATTTAGTGCTTCTGATTAACCACTTAATTGGATATGATGTGCCTGGTTTAAATCATGACCCATGAGTTCCCTTCCAGTAGTATGATGCTATCTTTATATACGTGCTCAAGTCCATCTTGCTATCACCAAACCCCTGGCCTATAGCAATGCTTCTGTTGTTCTCACTGTCACTTCTAAAGGTTGTCCATGATTACACCATGATATATTCTTTCCCCTTTCATCCTTTTCTGGTGCTTAGGTGCCGCAGCCTCAGTTCATGCTCCTCACTACTGTGTTGCATCATCAGCATCGAGAAGGCAGAAATCAGACATCAATATGAGTATAGTGGCTAGCTCAAGGGAAGAAATAAGACATCAGTATCAGTATAGTGTCTAGATCAAGGGGGGTAATAGTGCTGCTCTATTCTGCTTTGGTCAGACCTCACCTGGAATACTGAGTCCACTTCTAGGCACCACAATTCAGGAAGGATATTGAGAAGCTGTAATGTGTCCAGAGGATGGCGACCAGGATGGTGGGAGGTCTGGAAGCCATGCCCTATGAGGAGCTGCTTAGGGAGCTGGGCATGTTTAGCCTGGGGAAAAGAAGGTTAAGAGGGGACATGATAGCCATATTTAAATATTTGAAGGGATATCATACTGAAGATGGAACAAGCTTGTTTTCTGCTGCTCCAGAGACTAGGTCACAGAGCAATGGACTCAAACTACAGGAAAAGAGATCCCACCTAAACATTAGGAAGAACTTCCTGACCGTAAGAGCTGTTTGGCAGTGGAATGCGCTGCGTCAGAGTGTGGTGGACTCTCCTTTGGAGGTTTCTAAACAGAGGCTAGATGGCCATCTGTCGGGAATGCTTTGATTGGGTATTCCTGCTTGGCCCTTGTGATCTATTCCAGCTCTATTGATTCTATGATTCTAAGACACATGTTTGTTCTTTGTCAGCTCATATTTGGCAGGAAAGAGGTCCATGGAGTGGGTGGCATGAGACTGATCACAAGGCTCACCTTCGCCATGATACAGCCACCAAGTCAGTTGTTTGTATGCCATGGTTCATTATTTATTTTTTACTACCATGGAGGAGGAGGAATGCTCATAGGAGTTTCTGCCTTGGGGGACAAAATAACTTGACTGGCCTTGGTTAGTCTTCAACTTGACAAGGAACCATATACTATTTGATACTCATTCTCAGGTGCAAAATCTCTTGGTCTAGCCTGTTAAATGTGCCCCCTTTTCACTGTTACTAACATTAGCTGGAATTCTGCTAGGGACATATGCACATGTAAGTGTGCCTTATATGCGCAGGTGTCCTTTATTTGGATGTTGCAGGGGTTGGTATTCTCTTCCTCCCTCCGCAGCACCCAATGCTCCCCACCTCCCAACATACTGAAAAGCCCTTGAACCTACAGGGCCATTCCATACGTCACAATGAGCAGGCAGGATCAGAGAAGCATCTGGCTACCTGCTCATTGCAAAATATTGACATTAGAGCTGAGATTCACCAAGTCCTCCAAGTGTCTCAGCCCTGTTGTAATGACTATGTTTGGCTATGGGGACATAGGCAGACATTTTTCCAATCCTGCCTGCTTGCCACAAAGAACAGAAAGGGCCCAAGGGGTGGCTTCAGGGGTTCTTCAATAAGTTGGGGTGAGGGTATATGCCTCTGCGTAGTGTAAATCCACATGCAGATGTTTTTGCTGTGCTGAGGGAATGTTGGATTGAAGCCGTTATGTGCTAGCATCTAGCAACATCTGTTTGCTTGGCTCTGCCTCATGTCCTACCTTTTGGACAAGGCAGGTGTTTAGCTTACATGAACGTACTTCCTCTTAAAGTAGTACATAACTATATAATTGCCATCCATGTAACCTTGCAGTCTGATCCTGTTCTCCTAGAAACTATGCCTGTTGCCTGAAATGTGAGAAGAGCTGGACCATTTAAATATAGAGTGAACCAACATTCATAACAGCAGACACTGTGTTCTTGCTTCATCTCTCCATCCCCTGCTTCTCTCCCCCGCCTCCTTTCTCACCTAATAGAGCTGAACTGTGTGACTTTGGGTTTTATTGATATTTATCCTGCTTGACATCTTTAGCCCTCAAGGATGCTCCAAGCTCTAAAGGCTCCTTATGGAAACTGCTGTGGTAGCACACTGGTTGCTGCACAATTGGCTGAAAGCTTGTGGTGGTTAGAAGCGGAGGCAACGTCCAACTTCTGCCATTAAAAATTAACACTGTACAGTAAGCAATAAAATCCTGAATGGTCCTGATTTAAGGAAGGCAAGAATGGAGAAAATGCCTTCCTGAAGGACAGGCTGAAACTGCAACCAGGCACTGAAGTGGGAGCTGGGGAAAGGGCATCTTGTGTCTCCTTTGTTGTATTCTTACACTGGCCACCTGAATTTCGGGTTGTGTTTCCTTCCTCTGGTATTACTAAGGCCAGTGTTACCCCCCCCCTCTGATGGTGTCACCTGGTGTGGTTCGACCTCTCCTCACCCCCCCTCCTCAGTGCTGCCACTGTGTCCTTATTGAGAAAGAATATGGGACACCCTTCTGTGCATGTCACTTTGCAATTCAAATTATTAACTAATACTGTTATTAGCATTTACTATGACTGAAAAAAATTGGAATCTTTTCACTGTTTTTTAAATTACATTCTTCATCAGTCACTTTTCAGAGGATAGCAGTAGGATAAGCAATCAAGCATTTGTATATATTTTAAGTACATGTGATTAGGAATATGGCACAATGCGTTTGGTTAATATTTTAACAAGAATTATTCCGGTTCTCATGTCCTCAACTGATCAGCAACATGAAACATGTTTTCCTTCAGTTTTCACACTTCCTCAAATTTTTCAATGGAGTTCTTTGTTCAAAAATATCTAACAAAAAATGTGCCCATTTGGGAAAATAGGTTGGAAAAAGGCATCTGTAAGAGAAAGATGCTTGCAGGACTCTATGTGTTGGTGGGGTGGGGGGTTGACATACTAAATGAGGGTAGTAATTTTTGTGCATGATAAAGTACATAAAAACACATACAACTTTTCACACATCCCTTACAAATGAAACTGATACAGAAACAGGGGAAACTTATGCTGGGAAAAAATGTGACCATTATAAAAAGCAGAACAGATAAATTATTTGCCCTTTCATAACACTGAAGTGCTGGTTTAGTTATGTCTTCTTTTTTTACATATGCTCCATATATCATGAAGCCCTCCAGATGTTGCACTGTACCTCCCAGCACTCCACACCATTGGCTATGCTGTCTAGGGCTGCTGGGACTTGTATCCAACAACAACTGAAGGCCACACCATTTCCTTCTATGGGCTCATGGCTTTTTTCAATGTTATCTTCTCAGTAAAAACTATGAAGTAGATTAAAGTAAAAGACAGTGGCTGCTTCCAAATCACCATCAGGGACAGTACAGATTTCCATGGTTAGAGAAGCAAATAAATAAATAAATAAATAAATAAGTTATACCCCACTCTTCAGCCATAAGACTATCAGAGCGGCTTACACATTGTTTTAAGCAATAGCTATTTACACATCTACAGTGCATTAAACAGTTTCCAATGTGTGTTAGCTAATTGCCCCCACAAGCTGGATACTCATTTTACTGACCTATGAAAGGATGGAAGACTGAGTGAACCTTGGAGCACATTTGAATGCAGGCAGAAGACCTAAATCCAATTGGTTGTCCCAACTAGAGAGGACTCATTAAATCAATGGAAACTTGGTGATTCAACACTTATGTGAGTTCCACTGATTGAATAGTTCTGCCCCAATTGGGGCTACAAATAGGCTTTAAGCCTCAGTCTCCAGCATTTCATGTTAAAAGACATTTGTGTAACAAAAACACAAAGTTATATGCTGTCATCCAATAACTTTGATCTATCACTAAAAATCAGACCTTCTGAGGAGTGGTGAAGAAGCCAGATAGACATTTGTGCAGATCCTCCTATATTTGTTTGTGCCATGCTTATTTGACACTCTTTAGTATGCCTTAAAGTATGATTGCTTACATGCCTGCTACTTTTTCTGTGTGGAATGAGAACAGTGTCACTTTGAGAAAAATCCAAAGGTTGAGAGCAACTTTCTATTTTCTGAGTTAATTAGCAACATAATCTCTAGATAATCTCTTTTCATGTCTATAGTGGAGAGTGTCTGCCTTTGAATTTCAGAGGACACTTGGTCTGTTTTGGACCCCAGCCATAGATTACACATCCTCACATTGCCGCTCCTGCTGATGACTGAAGCATGCTGCTGTGCATTTCTAAAGTTGGATAAGTGTTCCAGATATGGAGCTACATCTGGACCACCTCCCTGCTTCTACACTTGGGAGTTCAAATGCCAGTTTCTTCTTCTATAAAACTTCATGCCTCATACCACTGCTTTCCCCAGTTGATGTCTTTCAGTTGCACTCAGGAAGCTTTGGCACAAAAATCTTATTATTCTTTTTTTGAGGCACACCAGCCTTGCTAACACTTGTAACTTGTAAGCACTTGTAGCTCAGTGAAGATTATATTTGGATAAAAGAGCAGGATGTTAAAATGAACTTTCTAAGATAGTCAACTCATACCTGCCCTAAACAGTGTGCTTGCTTGCTTGCTTTATAGTCTGTCTGTCTGTCTAAACATAAGAAGAGCCATCCTGGATTAGACCAAAGACCTCTTTATAGAGTCCAGCATTTTGTTCAAACAGGGTCCAATCATTTGCCTATGGGAAGCCCACAAGAAGCAGATGAGCTTGACATCACCCTTCTGTTCACACTCCTCACCAACTGGCTTATAAAACAATATCTAGATAATCAGATATTTACTTTTTCTGACCCTGGAGAGGATATATACTCAGGAGCAGCATGACATGAAGCATCAAAGCCTTATCCTCCATGAATTTGTTTGGTTCCCCCTTTTGTTGTTATGTGCCTTTAAGTTGACTCTGACTTACAATGACCCTCTCCCAGGCTTTTCTTGGCAAGATTTATTCAGAGCGCATTTCCCACTGCCTTCTTTAAGGTACTCTGTCAGCCATCACCTGTCCTACAACATGTGGTAGAAGATTCTGCAGTTGAACGCTTTGTTTTGAAGTACTTCCTTTTATCTATTCTGAATCTCATGCTATTCATGTTCAGTACACTTCTTTCATATCGTTTGTGTCTATCATGTACAATAAAGTGTTTTAATATACTTCCCTTACTTGCATTTTTCTAAGCTATATAGCTCCAAACATTTTAATATTTCCTCTTAGGGTAGTTACTTGGTCATTTTGGTTGCCCTTTTCTACACCTTTTCAACCAAGAATATCTTCTTTCAGATTCTATGACCATAATACATAGCATTCTATGTGTGGTCATATAATAGGTTTGTATGATAGGATGCTATCATATTACAACTTTGGCTTTTGATCCCTTTTCTAACTATGACCCACATAAAATATACCTTTTATATAGCAGCCACTCACTTGGCTTACATTTTCATCAAGTGTTCCACCACACACACCCAAACCACATTTTTGGCCAGTTATCACTAGCCTAGACTCCATCTTTAGACATATGAGGGGTACTGTTTGTTTGTTTTTGTTTTGGTCCCAGTATGCATCACCACCAAAATGTCAAGTTTAGAGTTGGTTAAAGTAACCAGATGAAATGCCTGTCATGATCCTGTTCCATCCCAGCATGCTCATATAGTTATTCAATGTCTATATTTTTAAGACAGTAATTTGTCTTAAGAATTTCTAGAATTTCTGAATATAGGGGTTCTTGCTGAATTTGAAGGCGGCATGGGGTGATGGCAAGATTAGAGCTATAAACCATGAAATATGTTAATCTGCTGAATGTGTCAAGGCTGAGAACATCATTCAGTGTTCCTTAGTTTAAATTTTTGTCACAAGTGTCATAAGGGTTTACAGCAGGGGAGTAGCAACAATGGTAAGTGGCAAATGAGAGCATTGCCTCCCCCCAAAAAAATAAAAATTCTTTCCCCTATGAAATTTTCCTTCAGTCCCCACATTTCTAGCACTGTGGAGTGTTAGGCATTGAAATTTGTTCACAACTAGAACTCATCTGTTTGCTGTGTTTACATTCCCTTGGTACTTTTGCCTGCCTCTTTGATTTGGACTCCTAAACTGTATATCTAACTGTTCAATGGATGTTTTAAGTTACTACAATGCTAGACATTTGTGGACTGAGGGACAATGTCACTATGGAGACAGAATTCTTATTTGGAGGAAATGCTCTCACTTTTGCCTCCCCCACACAGTAACTGTTGTTGTTGTATGCCTTCAAGTTGTTCCCAAACATATCATGGGTTTTTCTTGGCAAGGTCTGGTCAGAGGGGGTTTGCCTTTGCTCCCCTCTGAAGGTGAAAGTGTGTGACATGTCCATGGTTACCCAGTGGATTTCTATGGCCGCAGGGATTCGAACCCTGGTCTCCCAGAGTCATAGTCCAACACTCAAACCACTATACTACACTGATTTTGCTCCAGTAACCACACCCCTGACTTACAGTTAACAGTTTTCTATTTTTAATTGTAATGCTATAAGAAACTTTTAGTGAATGCACTGTAGCAGTGTGTCTCAAATGCGAGCCAGATGATGAGCCTTTTGGCTGAGAAGTGCAAATCTCAAATTCCTGTTAAGCTGCTTTTTCCAGTGACTTTGTACAAGCTGCTTTAGGACATTTCAATCTGATTCAAGCAAAGTTTTGTGAATGTAACTAGCAAGAATTTTAAGAAAGTGAGAAATATTATTCTCCATCTTCAGTATGGTATCCCTTCAAATATTTAAACATGGCCATCATATCACCTCTCAACCTTCTCTTCTCCAGGCTAAGCATACCCAGCTCCCTAAGCCACTCCTCATAGGACATGGTTTCCAGACCTTCCACCATTTTGGTTGTCCTGCTCTGGACATGTCCCACTTTGCCAATATCTTTCTTGAATTGTGGTGCCCAGAACTGGACACAGTAGTCCAGGTGAGGTCTGACCAAAGCAGAACAGAGTAGCACTATTATTTCCCTTGATCTGATTATACACACTATACCCCTATTGATGCAGTCTAGAATTGCATTAGCTTTTTTAGCTGCCATATCACACTGCTGACTTATGTTCAGCTTGTGGTCAATTAAGATTCCTAGATCACTTTCACATGTACTTTTGTCAAGGCAAGTGTAATCCATCTTATATCTGTGCATTTTTTTCCCTGCCTAAGTGGTGTATCATACATTTATCTCTTTTTATTGTTTTTAACCTCTCTAGCAAGCCTGAACACATTCTGTGCTTTAGTTTTTCTGACATTCTCCCTACAGTTGATGGCTATTTGTTTGAATTCCCCTTTGGTGATTTCCCCCTTTTTACATTGCTTGTACATGTCTCTTTTCCTCTCCATTGATGCCCCCTTGTCGTGGGAGAGAGGCTTGTGTACTCTAATGATGTTTTGAGCTATGCTGGTGGTGGCATAATAGCCACCGGTAGGGCCTCCCATGCCAGACAGGTCAAAACCGAAGGGTCTGACAAAGAGCGTCAAAGGGCAGGATGGGCTCTCTAGCCTTGTGGCAACCATCCTAGGAGAAGGAAAACTCTAATCCCAAACCTGGGCAGATGGTGCTTGTCCAACCCTGTAAGGTCAACCATCTAAGAGAAGGAAACTCTAATCAAACCTATGGTCCGAGGACCTTGCTGCTACGTCCATGCTTGCAAGGCCACGGCAGATGAACCTTTGGTTTAAAGGGTGAGGCCAGTTCTGTGCACGCTGCGCTCCACCAGAAAAATGCATTGCAGAGGCTCAAAGGACAAATCCAATTCAAAAAAAAAAAAAGCCCTGTAGCGATAGGCGAGGGATGAAACAGCAGGTGTTAAGATGCACTGGAAGCTGCAGACCCGACCCTGCATGCAGGCGGTTCAGGACTTTGGTCACTCGAGGCTGACCCGGGAGATGACAGTCTTGTTCGGCACCATCCTGAATGACCAAGCAGCCTTTTTTAAGGAGAGCACTGCTTGCTCCATATGGAGAGGGGCCTAGAAAAGTGGCCTAATGAAAGCTCATCCCCATCTACCTGGTTGGCTAGCTGCGGCCAACGGGAATCTTCTGATGCGGTCAAACCAAGGCAAAGAAACAAAGGCACACACCGGCCTCCAAAGGTGTAAATAAACTGATGCTTGCATGCTGGAACATCAGAACCATGCGAGACTCTAAAGATAGTGGACGGCCTGAGCGTCGTTCTGCTCTAATAGCCCATGAACTATCACGGCTTAATATAGACATCACTGCTCTTAGTGAAGTTCGTCTCCATGAGGAAGGCAGCCTTAAAGAACACGGCACCAGCTACACACTTTACTGGTCTGGCAAACCCAAAACTGAAAAACATCTGTCAGGGGAAGGCTTCATGATTAAAAACTCCATTGCCTCCTAATTCGAAACCTTGCCAACAGGACACTCTGATCGCATTATTCCCTTACGCCTCCCACATGTTGTTCTTTTTAGTATATATGCCGCAACTATGCAAGCCGACCCTATAGAGAAAGAAAAATTCTACACAGACCTACGCCAACTCATACAAAAAGTCCCTGTAGAAGATAAAATTATTATCCTTGATGACTTCAATGCCAGAGTATGAAAGAACTCCGAAGCCTGGAAAGGTGTCTTAGGCAAGCATGGTGTTGAAAATTGCAATAAGAACAGACGCCTCCTTCTAGAGTTCTGTGCAGAACAACAGCTGACTATTACAAACAATATCTTTCAGCAGAAAGACAGCTTGAAGACAACCTGGATGCATCCCCGATCTAAACATTGGCACCTCATTGACTATGTTCTAGTCCGCCAGAAAAACATTCGCAATGTCCGTCATACTCGAGTGATGCCCAGTGCAGAATGCCAGACTGATCATCACCTCATCAGATGTAAACTAAATCTTCATCTTAAGTTCCAACCTAAAAGGGGTGGCATCTTAAAGAAGAGGCTCCAAGTCAACAATCTTCAACAAGTTACCATGAGAGACAACTTCCAGGCAAACCTGCAAACAAAACTTGAAGACCATCCTACAGATCCTTCTCCTACAGTGCTTTGGCAACATATCAAAAACAGTATCCTACAGTCTGCGGAAGAATCCCTCGGGTTCTCCCACAAGAAAAAACAAGACTGGTTTGATGAAAACAACCAAGAGATCCAGGAGCTGTTGGCAAAGAAGAGAACTGCTCACCAGGCATACCTCACCCAGGCAACTTGCCACGTAAGAAAAGTAGCTTTCTGTCTCACATGTAGTAAACTTCAACAAAAACTCCGAGACATACAGAACAAGTGGTGGATCAATATAGCAGAAAAGACACAATGCTGTGTAGATCTGGGGGATTCTAGAGGATTTTATGAAGCTCTTAAAGATTCTAGAAGATTCTATGAAGCTCTTAAGAAGGATCTGGACCTACTTATCAGATCCAAAGCTCCTTATACAGTACTGATGGTCAAACATTAATTACTGATAAAGCCTCCATCCTGAATTGATGGGCTGAACACTTTCAAAGTCTCTTTAGTGCCAACTGAGTAGTACAAGGCTCAGCTATCCAACATATGATACAAAAACCGATGAAAAATGAATTGGACATAGCTCCCACTTTGGAAGAGACCCTTCAGGCCATACAGCAGATGAAAAACGGCAAGGCAGCTGGGATTGATGGAATCCCACCTGAAGTTTGGAAATGCGGAGGTCATGTGCTCCACGATAAATTCCACAGACTCCTTGTGAATTGCTGGGAAAAGGGGGAACTGCCATCAGATCTCCGAGATGCAGTCATCATCAGCTTGTACAAGAAAAAAGGTGCAAAATCCGATTGCTCAAATTTCGAGGCATAACACTGCTCTCTATTGCTGGAAAAATCCTTGCAAGGATACTCCTGAACAGATTAGTTCCTGCCATTGCTGAAGAACTTCTTCCTGAAAGCCAATGTGGCTTCAGAGCCAATAGGAGTACTACAGGGAGAACAAGGGTCTCTATGTAACATTTGTTGACCTCACCAAAGCCTTCGACACTGTGAGTAGGAAGGGTCTGTGGCAGATCCTGAAAATAATAATAATAATAATAAAATTTTATTTCTATACCGCCTCTCTTATAACGAGGCGGTTTCCAACATAACAAAAATCACAACATAATACAAATTACATTAAAATTGCATTAAAATGCAAGAGTACAACAATAACAAAAAAGCCAATGCCCAATGCTGGTGAGGGGCGAGATATGCAGGCTAAAGGGTGAGGTTAAGGGTATGCCCCCCCAAATTCCTTAAAATGATTATCTTGCTACACGAGGGCCAGCGTGGTCAAGTCAGATGTGGCGATGCTGTTTCAGAGCCCTTTCTAATAACTAATGGAGTGAAGCAAGGTTGTGTTCTTGCACCAACTTTATTTACAATCTTCTTCAGCATGATGCTCCAAAGGGCTACGGCAGAGCTCGAAGAAGATGACGGCATCTATATATGTTACCGTACTGATGGTAGCTTGTTTAACTTAAGCTGTCTGAGGGCTCACACTAAGACTCTAAACTATCTAGTCCGTGAGCTGCTCTTCGCTGACAATGCTGCCCTTGTTGCCCACACAGAAGCAGCTCTGCAGCGCCTAACATCCTGCTTCACAACAGCTGCAGAGCTGTTTGGGCTGGAAGTCAACCTGAAGAAAACAGAAGTCCTTTACCAGCCTGCACCACAGGACGAACACCACCATCCCCGCATTGCCGTCGGCAATTCTGTGCTTAAGTCCGTTCAGCAGTTCACCTACCTGGGAAGCATCATCTCCTCAGATGCCAAGATTGACAAAGAGATCGATCACAGATTAGCAAAGGCACATAGCGCATTTGGAAGACTTTACAAAAGAGTCTGGAGTAATAAACACCTGAGGCGAAACACAAATATCAGTGTGTATAGAGCCATTGTACTGTCTATTCTCCTTTTTGGGTCTGAAACATGGGTCACCTATCGCCACCACTTACGACTGCTCGAACACTTCCATCAGTGCTGTTTACGCACAATCCTAAATATACACTGGACTGACTATGTGACGAATGTTGCTGTCCTTGAGCAAGCAGGGATCACCAGCATTGAGGCCATTATATTGAGAACACAGCTGCGCTGGGCAGGGCATATTTCTAGGATGGAGGGCCATTGCCTCCCCAAAATAATACTCTACGGTGAACTCGCCACGGGTCAGCGTAAGAGGGGCGCTCCAAAAAAGCGATACAAGGACTCCCTGAAACAACATCTCAGGCTCAGCCAAATTGATCACCAACAATGGTCCGCCCTGGCCTCACATCGGGAGGCATGGAGACGCACTATCCACAATGCTGCAGCCTTATTTGAGTACTCACGCCGAACAAGTCTTGAAGAGAAACAACAATGCAGAAAGAATTACAACCCGGAAACATCACCCAAGGAGACCTTCTGCTGTGCTTTCTGCAACCGGACTTGTCTATCTCGGATTGGCCTTTTTAGTCATTAGCGCGCTTGCAGAAAATGCGGGATGAGTCCTTCCTGAATCTTCATTTGCGAAGAAAAGCCAGAGAGACATGTCTCTTAAATCTTAAATAGGTTGAAAGTTCTTTAGACATCCATTCTGGTTTCTTTGGACACCTCCCATTTTTCTTCCTCATTGGAATGATTTGAAATTGTGCCTTTAATATCTCACTCTTAAGAAATTCCCATTCATCATGAACTACCTTCCAGACCACAGGATACACCCAGTATTTCCCTAAGTTTACTGAAATCAACTTTCTTAAAATCTAGAATGGGTGTCTGACCATGGTTGGTTTCTCCTTTCCACTGTATAACAAACTCCAGGAGAACATGGTCATTTCTACCTAACAATGTCACCACTTCCACCTCATTAACTAAGTCATCAATGTTGTTTAGGATCAGATCTAACCCCCCGTGTTACTTCTTCCATCTTCTGAACAATAGAATTGTCTGCAAGGCAAGTGAGGAATTTGTTGGACCTTATATAAGTTTGACTTGCAACAAATATCTCTCATTACTACTACAACCCTCCTTTCTGAATTTGTGGTAATCTGTTCTTGGAAGCAGTAATCCAAGTTCTCAGTCTGGCTTGGTGGTCTGTAGTAGACTCCCACAATGACATCCCTGTTGTTTTTCTCTCCCTTAATTTTTATGCAGATGCTCTCAACTTGGCTTCCAGGATTTACGTCATGGCTCCCTTCACAGGTATAAACATCCTTGACATATAATTGCTACTACTCCTTCTTTTCTGTTTGGTCTGTTTCTCTGAAGTAGGTTATACTCCACTATTACTACTTCCCAATCATGAGACTCATCGCACCAGATTTCAGCGATGCCTACTTTATCATATTTGCTTTGCTGTGTTAAGAGTTCAAGTTCATCTTGTTTATTCCTCATGCTCTGTGCAGTAGTGTAGACACATTTAAGACCACGAGTCATTCCCCCTAGCAGCTTATTTAAGTTTTCTCTCTCTCCCACTCTTGGGTTCTTGTACTGTTTTCCCTGTTCTCTCTATAACATTTCGGCTATTATTTTCAGCACTTGATGAACTCCTGCCCTTGAGAATACTGTCTCTTCCCCCAACATTTATTTTTATTTGTCTTTGCACTAAAAAAAAGAAGCACTCAAAGTACATAACAAGTAGCATTAAAAATAATGTAAAAACAAATTAAGACTACAACCAATTAAATTGGTCACCATAATTGAAATCAATTAAAATCATCTCAATAACCAGTAAACATCAAAATAGTTTCAAAGGCCAGTTTGAAGAGAAGTGTCTTCATACCTTCACAAACCAGTTTCACAAAACAAACAAGAGTGGGAACTCATCACAGCTCTGAGGGAGTGTCTCTACCGCCTCGGAGCAAGACAGGAGAGAGCCCGTCCTTGTTTGTCTGCCAAGGAGGCTTCTGCAGGTGATGGGATTCTTAAATTCTCCTGAAGATTTTCGTATATGGACAAGTTCATGAGACAGGTGGTTCCTTAGATAGCTAGGCCCAAGCTATTTAGAAGGCTACACCCTAGAGTTACTTTTCCTATGTGGAGAACAATTAAAATAGGGATTGTAGAAGGAACTCTTGACGATGAGTTTGCATAGAGATCTTGTACACTTTCTTTTTTTTTGATATATTTTTTATTGATTACAGTTGATATATTCTCATACATACATTGCTAAATATTATCACATTTTTATCTACTTGCATTACCTCTAATTACAGATCACATCGCATAGTTGTCCTCTTTTGATTTACTGTAACCTTATTTCTTTATCTAAAATAAATTAACACAAAGTATATTAGTTTCACATTTCCACTCTTATTCATTCTTCTATTTCCTTTTCTTTCTTGACACTACCCTTTTCTATTTTCTATTCCAATCTCTTGTCTTCCTTCCTATTCCCCTCTACAGAGATTCGTTTTCTCTTCCTCTTTTTCTATTTTCTGTACACTTTCTAAATGCTTGCATAGACCTAAATTTGTCACCAAATTTGGGGAGCAAATATTGCTTTAGTCATTGGTTGAATACTGCACAGACTAAGATAGTGAGCTGACCTGTTGTGTCAGGTGTTCTGTGCTCTCATAATGACAAACTAAGGGACATGGGATGCTTTAACAAGCCAAACCATCAGAAAAGCCTGAATTAGAATGTTCCACTTCTGCAATATATTAATTACTGTAAATATGCAAAGGTATGCAATCAGAAAAGCAAATGAGTGTTTCTAATTAGGATTGAATGGTAGCACATTTGATCAAAGTAGGACACTATGTACTCCTGAGCGGTGCATATATTTTTGGCCAATTAGTCAGCAAGAAGTTTTTGATGGTTGATTCCACCTTTATAAAATTGGCTAATCAGCTCTAAAACACCCGAGTTTTAGACACAAACTAATGACATAGTGCCATGTAACACATTAATAGCTTCTTTCCTGCATTTTTCTGTACTTACTATAATGCATTTATAGTAAGAGTGTACACACAAGGGTCAGGAAAGAGGAATGTATCCTTTTCACCAGTCGCTGCATTTGATTGAGGCATGTGGGAGAATGAACCTCAAGAGCATGTTGAGAAGCATGAAGAGGACTACTGACCTGCCCTTGCACTCTGTCCAAATATCCCCCACTGCCCAATAGCTGTGAAGCCCGAGGAAGGATTCATGCTGCTGCTGCTTACTGGTGGAAAAGGAAGGGAGAAGGAAGGCAATGCAGATCATGAAGATTTCATAGGATCATAGAGTTGGAAGAGACCACAAGGGCCATCTAGTCCAACCTCCTGCCATGCAGAAATACACAACCGAAGCATTCCCAACAGATGGCCATCCAGCCTCTGTTTAAAAACTTCCATAGAAGGAGATTCCACCAAATTATGAGGCAGTGTATTCCACTTCTGAACAGCTCTTACTGTCAGGAAGTTCTTCCTAATGTTTAGATGGAATCTCTTTTCCTGTAGTTTGAGTCCATAGCTCTCTGTCCTAGACTCTGGAGCTGCAGAAGATAAGCTTGCCCCATCCTCAGCATGACATCCCTTCTAATATTTCAACATGTTGTCTCTTCCCCTCTTAATCCTCTATTCTCCAGGCTAAACATACCCAGCTCCCTAAGCCACTCCTCGTAGGGCATTGCTCCATACCTCCCACTGTTTTTGTCGCTCTCCTCTGGACATGTTCCTCATTTCTTCCTCTCATGACTGAGCTGAGACAAGCTGCTTCTCCATGGTTTGCATTGCCTTTCCCTCCCTCCCTTCTCCACTGCAAATGACAGTGGTGGGTTCCCTTGCTGGGCCTTGATTGCTGCCAAGTGGTGGGGGATCACATAGCTGTGTGTGCAGAGCTGCACATCAGTATAGGATCTTGGCCTCTGTATATTGACAGGGATAGGCTATGGAAGCAGTATGCATCCCATTATGAACTCAGAAGTGTGCCTGTTCACTTAACCCAAGCCTTGACCCATCCAGAACCTCACCCACCACATTTGAAGCTGATTAGAAAGAAACCAGCCCATTGCTGCAAAAGAATTGCAGAGTTGATTCAATACAGTGATTAATTAGGGATATAGAGAATAAACAAAAATAAAGATTACAACAGGGTATGCTTCTCAAGTTTTCAGATGACACCAAATTAGCTAATACCCAAGAGGACAGGATCAGAATCCAAAATGACCTGAACAGATTAGAAAGCTGGGCCAAAACTAACAAAATGAATTTCAACAGGGAGAAATGTGGGTTACTACACTTGGGCAGTAAAAATGAAATGCAGAGATATAGGACGGGTGACACCTGGCTTGATGGCAGTACATGCGAAAGAGATCTACGAGTCTTAAACTTGAGTCAGCAGTGTGATGCAGCAGCTAAAAAAGCCAACACAATTCTAGGCTACATTAATAGGAGTATAGTGTCTAGATCAAGGGAAGCAATAGTGCCACTCTATTCTGCTTTGGTCAGACCTCACTTGGAGTACTGTGTCCAGTTCTGGGCACCAGAATTCGGGAAGGATATTGAGAAGCTGGAATGTGTCCAGAGGACGGCGACCAAAATGGTGAGAGGTCTGGAAGCCATGTCCTATGAGAAGCGGCTTAGGGAGCTGAGCCTGTTTATTCCGGAGAAGAGAAGATTGAGAGGTGATATGATAGTCACGTTTTAATATTTGAAGGAATGTCATACTGAGGATGGAACAAGCTTGTTTTCAGCTTCTTCAGAGACTAGGACACTGAGCAGTGGGTTCAAACTAAAGGAAAAGAGATTCCACCTAAACATTAGGAAGAACTTCCTGACAGTAAGAGCTGTTCAGAAGTGGAATACAGTACCTCATAGTGTGGTGGAGTCTCCTCCTTTGGAGGTTTTTAAGCACAGGCTGGATGGCCATCTGTTGGGAATGACTTTATTGTGTATTCCTGCATGGCAGGGGGTTGGACTGGATGACTCTTGTGGTCTCTTCCAACTCTATGATTCTACTATTCTTATAGAAACTACCAAACAATGACTGTTATGCTCTAATAAATCCATGATCACTTAACACTTGAAGCTTGATCACTTGACCCTCTCAGCTCTGTAGTAGTGAAAGCCAGGGATGGGATGCCTGCATTCAGGTTTTCCTTGATGCTTCTAGAAGTTGCTGGCACAAAAGGAAAAATAAAACAAAACTGGACAACAGCAAGTTCTCCAATAGCTTGATTTTGGAGGTGGGGGGCAGGAGAGAGAAGCTCATTTACTGTACTTTCCCAGCTAGAAACATATGAGCTACCTGATCTCTGGAATGGAGTGAGAGGGATGAAAATTTTAGTGCAATCTGGTTTTCATCATTGTCTGAGTTGAGGAATATGTTTCCTTTACAATATGCCACTTGAGAACAGCTTGTTGCCCTGTCTCTTTATCACAAGGTCCTCAGAGTAAATCCACAACATCTATCCTGAAGAGGAGGGGAGTGAAAATAGCTATTGAGGAAAGATGGTGTGGGAAACAAATGATTGGGGATGGATGAGAACATTGTTTCAATTGGATATTGGTAAGAATTTACCAAAATTCTCAACTTTCTTCTTATCTAGAATGAAAAGAATTTGAGATTTAAGAATTCAAATGTGAGAAAAACTGAAGCTGCTACATTCTTCCATCCAGGTCCAGTGCATTGAGTACCTTCTTTGCAAAATCTGGGTTCAAAACACTATATATCCATCCATGTGAACATCTTATTTTCTGAAAAACTTCCTTTTCTTAGCTGTACCTATTAAATTTGGATAATGTCAATGACGATCCAATGTCATTTAAGCTCAGAATTTTTAAAAAAGAATTTACCCAAACTCACAAACTTGTTCATATGGATTGAGAGAATCTGAGGTTTAAAACTCTCAACTGTGGGAAATAGCAAAAGAGACAAATTTCCTCAACCCTAATAATGGTGAAAGAGAAAAAGCCAAATGTATACATAAAGTCAAACTTACCAAGGCTTTCAGGATTCAGTCCCTGGGCATCTAAAATAAGCCATTGAACAGCTCTAGAGCTCTCTGTATGTCTTTCCTGGCATTTTCAATTACTTTGCTTCTTTCTTAACTTATAAAGATTCATTAAATTGGGGGGAAATACATGGAATCTAAGTTACAAGAGCTCCTAAGGGGTCCATTAAAAAGGGAAAAATGAAGTTTCTCATTTGTATTATTGCTTTTGGAAAGAGGCATAGCTGAGGATTTAATGCACACTTGGAGAATTGATTGACATCTTCTGTGATGGATAAAATAAATGAAACAGAACAGCATGGATTTTTGAGAATACCATAATGATTTTTGCAAAGCACTGAGCAGCTTCTGCCTTTTAATCCGAACTCTCCATAGTCATCCTTTCGAATTGTGATGCCTTTTTCAATTCAGAATGTAACTTTCCCAAACTTGTCTCTTCTTATCAAATTAACATTCTGTGTTTTCTGTTCCCATATACCCTTTTATACTTTGATGTTACACATTGGAAATAATTTTATTGTCCTTGGATGTGCCAAAAGTCATACACCTTAATGTTTGAATGGGAACACTTTTAATTCATGGTGAATATGAATGGATATGCTTATGAGGCATCCCAAATACTTAAGATGCCTCCCAGAAAGGAGAAAGTCCAGTGCCCTAGACGGGAATTTCATGTGACTACAGTTGTGTATGGAATGGATATGCTTATGAGGCATCCCAAATATTTAAGATGCCCCCCAGAAAGGAGAAAGTCCAGTGCCCTAGATGGGAATTTCATGTGACTACAGTTGTGTAAGCATGATACATTTTAAAAAGTCAGATTGAATAATGGAACAAGAAGGTAATGCAGTGCATGGGTAAACCAAAAAGTCCAATGCTTTGTGCCTCCAAATCATGGAGACCAATCTCCTGACCCACCACCACCACAAGGATCTTCTACCATGGCAGAGAAACAAAATTCTGTACAATCAGATCTTCTGTATTTTGGAACCATAAACTCTGAGCCAGTACCACTACTGCTTCTGGACTCAAACATGGGGTTACCAAATGCAGGGATGTACAAGCATCCGTAGAACTAATATGAAATGAGTCTCTCTCTCTCTCTCTCTCTCTCTCTGGCTTTTCTTTGCAAATGAAGATTTAGGAAGGACTCATCCCGCGCTTTCTGCAAGTGTGCTGATGACTAGTCATGAAATGAGTGGAACTATAACAAAAGTCTGGGCTTGTAAGTGCCAGTGTCAACAGAAATATTATTTTCTGCACAGAAAATATTGTGCAAAATGTGTTTTTAGATTTTGGATTCCCAGTACCTCAGTCAGCAGAGCCTCAGAAACCCTTTGGCTGAGGTACTGCCAGGCTGAAATAATAGTTTTCCCCGGAAGGTGGCATTAGCAAATGTAACTCTGATGATAGAGCTCTGTCATGTAGTTACAGAATATCTAATGATGCAGGCTCTTGGCCATCATTTTTAGTACAGCAAACAACACTTTCTGTGCAAAAAATAAACATCTCTGCCTAGTAATATCATTTTACTGTGCAGAAAATTTTGTTTCCTGTGTAAAAATACCACGTGCAAAATTTGCAAAGTCAGTCCCAAACTGCAAAGATTCTCATCAGTCTGGGGTTCTCATCACGGTTTCCCAATACTTGAGAAACACATTTTTCAACCAATCTTCAAATACTTTCAAATATTTTTCCCACCCCTAGCACAATCAATGCCCAACTCTGCATGTGGAGATTTATGCTACTCAAGTCCTGAGCAATGGGTCTTAATTGCACCTTCAGGTCCAAGCCACGCTCAAATACTTTGCATGATGATGGGGACAGCTTATGCCAATATACCATTGCTGGGAAATTACACTGCGTCCCAGCTACCATTGGGTTGCAGCTAAGCTCAGAGCAGGAAGCCTGAGGGGAGTGGCAAATGGCATAATTGTCTTTGCTAATCAAAGAGTTGCTCAACTGCCCCTGGCTCCACTACATCACTGTGTAGGATTCAAATAAATGAACACAGATTGTGAAGAAATATACCAAGGAAATTATTTCCACTACATGGCACATATTTTTGGATTGAAGCAAAAATGAGAGCAGGAGAGGGAGGGCAATATATCAGCAATTACAACTGAAAATAGAACTCTGTTAACCTCACCTAACTCTGCTGATCCATATAACACCCTCTTTTTTTCCATCACTCACTTTAATGCGTCTGTTTTTGGAAATGTTTTATGGAGAATGATTTCTTTTCAGCCAATTATTTGTGACCACTGTAACATAGCCAATGGCACTCTCGTCTTCGAACTCCTTCAGCAGGAACTCTGCAATGTTGGAATATTGATTACTTCAGATTTTCAAACAATCTGTCCTTCTGAACTGAAATATTCTAAGAGAACAGTGTGTGTATATGAGAGAGAGAAAAGCAGCCTACATTTTTCTTCCATACAATTATTTCTGAAAAGGGATTCCTTCCCCACTCTTCTACAGATTTTGTTTGTAGTAGATTTTGTGAATATTAGCTTTCATGGATTGGGGAAAGGCACTATTAAGAAAGAGAGAGATGGATGGGAAGGGTTTAGCACTTTTTGTTTGACCTTAACTTTGATTTGTTCATATTCACCAAAGAAGGGAAGTCGTGTGTTAAAGAGATTTATGATCCTTCATATTGACAGTTTGTGGGGAGTCGCTGTGCCAGTCTGTCAAAGTAGCTGCTTGATAGAACTTCCTGTGAACTGAATTCCAGGATTCTATTACCCTATGACTCAGTAAGCTGCATTATATTATCTCTTAACACAATTTCAATATTTACTTCAAAGGAGTGAAGAACACTGATGATTTATATCCACACAGAGAAATAAGGCAAAAAAAAATTTGAGCTGTTTACAAAGAAATTCTAGCTCTGCCAAACTTTGCTGCTGCAGGAAAAACCAGATATTAAGATCCATATGTTGCCTTTCTCTATTATCCTCATACTACTACTAATGTATAAATAGTGATCCACAGAAGTATTAAATGCAGTTTATGTTTAAATACATGAAGTATCTCCTAGGCCAGTGGCAATGAACCATGCCCTCCAAAAAATTTTGAGCACAACTTACAATTCCTAACCACTGACCATGATGGCTGAGATTTCTGGGTGTCCAAGTTTGAACACTTGGAGGGTCAAAGGTTTCCCACCCATGTTGTTACTAATGGAGGTGGAAGCAGAGGGTCCCACAACAACCCCCATACTGCAAAAATTAATTTATTTTGTTTATAATCACACCTCTCCTACCACTCTCAAAACAAAGTGACATGGAATATGGGAAATAAGGCACAGGGCCTGGGGCCTGGAAGTGAAATAGATCAACGGCCTTATTTGTGTTAGCATTAGAGTCCGATAAAGTTAGTGGCTATGACAATCACAGTGATATCACATGTTAGGAGATTTCATAGGAATCCTTAAGGTAGTTCAACAGATGTAGAAGGAAGAAACCTGCTAGTTGTGTTGGGAGTTCCAGGGCCTTCAAGCTGCACCTAAAATTGCTAGTTTTGGAGCACTACCCTCAGTCCTTTGGAGATGTATAATAAGTTTCCAGTGATGGTGTCCTGCTCCCATGAGAAAAGAGGCAGCAACATTGGGAACAGGAAAGTCCAGCAGGTTCCTCCAGCACTAGCTGCTCTTCCTTTGGCTCAGGACAAGAGGGGCATGAAGGGAAAGCAGAGATGAAGGGAAAGGAGCAAAAGAAGCCCAGACTACTTGCTAAGCCCTATATGCAACCAGCTTTAGATGGAAAGAAATGCAGGCTTTGGAGGAGAGGAAAAGAGAAGAAGGGAAGGGAGAAAGCACAGCACAGGCCTCTGGCTGGGCCTTTACATACTGTCAGCTTCAAAGAAGAGGAGGGAAGGACTATTCAACTTCAAAGAAGAGGAGGGAAGAAGCTCTGGTGGACACTCTGCAGCCAGGTCTTGCATGATGTACTGTTTAAGGGAATTCTCCCCTTGCCTGTAACAGAGCAGAGGCCATCCTTAGGCCTCAGGTCCTGGAATGCTCCTGACTTAACACCCTTAACTTATCACTTCCATGTGCCTGGTGGGCATTCATTTGGTTTTGGTGAGGAAAATCTCTCAGTTTTATTTTCTACTCCATTCATTTTTTTAAGTTGTCCTAGCTCTCCATCAGCTTGGGCAGCATGGGAGTCTTAGACAACTAATAGGCTTCCACATATGTGGTGAGATCAACCATTGTCCCCTTGGGGCCCTCTTGGAAATATAAATTTCCCCTGTGTTCTGATCAGCAGCAGCTGGTTGGGTCTTGGGACTGCCACTGAAATCCCCTACAATGGCACTATGTACCCTCCAACTGTCCTGATGTGGCAGAGACATTCCCAATTACTCCTCTGCTGCTCCAGTTTTTCAGCTGCTCTCAAAATGTCCCAAGTTCTCTCTTCTCCCCTCATTTCCCCCCTTTGTCCTAGGCTTACTTCAATTGCTGGAAACTGATTTCAAATAATTTGCACTCAGTTAACTTAGCAGGGGCGGAATGCAGAGGAGAGGAAGGAGCAGACTCTTGCTATCCCAGTAGGCTCAGGAAAAACCAAAGTGCTGCAGCCTCTCCTAGATTGTGTGTTCTTTGTCATTAACAACTTTTGCCAATGTTGCTTTGCCATGTTTCTCCCGTCTGTAAAATGTTGGAGAGTAGATTAAAAATGGTAGCTCCCTCAGACAAAAAGGTGTTAGGACTTTATCCGATGCAGTCTTTAGAACGTTCTTTTGCCAGCATAAAAAAAAAACCATTTTGTGCCAGCAAAAGAATGTCCCCTCCCCCGCATTCACCTCCTTTCCTAGTAAAGGCTCCTCTGTAGGAGCCCTGTTCACTTCCTCGTTTGAAATCTCATGTGATTTCATAGTACGGGAAATTAAAAATTAAAAACAGAAATAAAGCATTTAAAGTTTACTCAAGCACCTCTACATACTTTAAAAAAAAAATCAAGTAACCCAGGGAGGGTAAAAAAAAAAGTTTGTCACTTACCTGGATATCCCAATCTGACCCAAAAGTGTTTGCACTGGTCCAGCCACTGACAGGGTGAGTACAAGATTTAAAGGGACAGAAGCATCACATGCTGGCAATGCTGGCAAAAAAGCAGCAGGGAGATCAAAAAAGCAGCAGGGTGATCTATTGACAGTTTAAGCTGACAATTAAAAACAATGGGATTTTGGCTTTTTATAATCATGAAAGGGCGACGTTATCTGATCCGTGTTCCCTTTCACGGTTATGTGGCATCGTGATGATGCTGTATTTTCCATGTCTGATAAAGTCCTTATTCTTACTGAGTGAGATTATGAGAGTTTATGCATATTTTTCAATTATTTTTCACATTTCAGGACCTTTTGCGGAAAATCTGGGAAATGTTTTTGTGTGAAATATTTTAATGTATAGCTGGACCCAGCATACCATACACCATTAAGAAACTCCCCCCAAAATGTCCAGGAGAGCTCATGACAACCCTTTGAGGTAGGCAGGTGGGCTTATGCCACCCCCACCCCCACTCATCCTGCCCACCCAATGCCACTTGTCCTGCCCCCTACCGCTGCTCATCTTGCCCCCCACCGCTGCTCATCCTGTCCTGCACCACCACCCATCCTTCCCCCAACGCCACCCATCCTACCCCCAGTGCTGCTCATCCTGCCCCCAGTGCCGCTCATCCTGAACCCCCAATGCTGCTCGTCCTGAACCCCCACTGCCCATCATGCCACCCCAACACTGCTCGTCCTGGCCCCCCAACGCTCATCCTGCCCCCCATGCCGCTCATCCTTCCCCCCAACACTGCTTGTCCTGACCCCCAATGCCACTCATCCAAATTTACCCCCGCTGCAGAACTCCCCCCACCCCCTGCACTCTGGCACACACCACATCCACCCCCATGCTACTCACTCTCCCTTTCCAGCCACCATGTTTGGAATCTACATGGTCCCACCCCCAGTATGCTGATTGGCTGCCCAACGGACCTGTGATTGGTTGGTCAGTTCCCTAAGCCACCAATCAGCACACTGGAAACGGCAACATACCCAAGAGAATTATATATGTAGATTGTGTAAAAATAATGGTACTTTACAAACAAGCAATAAAAGCAAACACAAAGTAATGGGTTTTTTACTCTTGCACAGGGACAAAAAAACCATCATGGCTGTTGACAATACTTTTGATGTGTTATCTTGACATACTGAGTGTACTTTGTTAAGACATCTTTGCTTATCTATTTTTCAACACCCTAATTCCAAGTAAGTGCTGGTAGTCTCACCCTCATATGAGTGAGGTTGGTGATGTATTTGCAGAGGAAGACAATCTCAAACCCAGACTTAGCCTGCCCTCAGTGTCATCACTGGGTTGAGATGAAAACCTGGGGGCCGTTCACACTACACCATTAGTGATATTACTGCACTTTACTGCCATGTAAAGTGGGTTCTGTCCTATGGAATCCTTGGGATTTGCAGTTTATAGTTCTCAGCTAGAGAGCTCCAGTGCTTCACCAAACTGCAAAACCCAGGATTCCATTAAGATGTAGCCATTGTAGTTAAAGTGGAACGATAACACTATAATTGTGTAGTGTGAATGGGCTCTAGGTCCCTGATTAACATACCCAAATTCATCCCTCTTTGTATAGGCCACCATTTTATCAGCCTAGTCCTATCGTGAGTTCTGTTTTTTGATCCCAACAGAGTGTGGTGGTATAATCAAGACTGGCATTTACAGAGATAAATGGTAGACTTTCCAAAAGCCAACATGACTTTTGCATTAAAGATATTGTCAACTAATTTGACCTTAATGTTAGCTGCCCTGTCTTTCATGTATAGATCATTACCTTGATCTGTCTTGCCTAGTCCTGTCAAATCCAGCTGCTGGTGGTTTTATGGCAATAATCTTCCACAGCCCTGCTCCTTGAAATCCTTTCAACTGGAAATGCCTGGGACTGAGTGCACATTGCACCACTGAGCTGTGGCTTCTCTTCTGACTTAAGTTTGAGAATGAGGCTAAGTAGCTCATCCCTTTGTCTCATCTCTGTCCTTTGTGTATATATGATTCTGGGCTGGATTTGTACCAGTTCAGAATGTGCTTCATTGTATCTGTGAGTGCCCTAGCCTTCTTCCCTTTTCAGATGGTGGCTTCCAACAAATTTCCCAAGGACCTGATTTTACCTCTGTTCTCCTGGTAACAGTCATCGCACCAATAAGCTGCATTAAACCTAATATTTTCTGTTCTGCCTACTGAGAGTCTACAGTTTCAGGACAATTGAATGAGAGTCCCACAAAAGTATTGCTTTTCATGTTCCTTGAAATCAGATTCTTTTCTAGGCTTCAAAAATGATTAGCATTGGGCCAGGAGTGAGCCTTCTAATCTATATATGCTAAAGGAGCTCAGACTGGGGGTTTGCAAGAGATAACTGAAATCCAGTGCAATGGAGAGCTACTGGGATTTTTTTCAATGATATGTCTAGATTGTAGTTCTCTCTTGCTCCCAAACAGTACTACATTTATAATCTAACCTGCCTCTCAGATTATTGTGAGGAAAAAGAGGGAAATACAACAAGAACCACTGCAACCCAAAACCAACAGTCAAGCTGAGATAAATTATATCAAATGTGTGGGGAAAAAATCAACAAAGATTTTACTGTTAAAAAAGGTGTTGACACAGTTTATAATATGGACAATTAAAAAGAGTCCCCTCAAGGAGACCTTGGAGGGCCTGATTGATGCCTGTCCCATGGATCTTTCTATACTGTCCTGCTACAACTTGGGTGGATGGAGTAGTCCAATGTGGGGTGTGGCATGGCAAATCAGAGGAGGTTATGGATATGTTATATCCATATCCACCCAGCCCCCTGCCATTCCTCCAGTATACAGAATGAATTAGATCTGGCTGGTCTGAGTTTCCCTTCAGCTCCTTGATTGGGAAATAGTCCCCTACTCTGCCAATAAACTGATAAGAAAGGAATGGGAAATGCCACATTTCCATTCCTATCTGTTATGTTTTGGATGGACAGTGACTTCCTGTTCAAGTAAAAAAACGATGGCGAAACCAAACCAGTCTGGGATCATACACAGAGGATCAGAAAGAGCAAAAGAGTGGTCAAAGCAGTTCATGAAAAGGAGTCCAAGCAGGATCAACTTCCAGCCAGGGACTAAACAAAGAGACGAGTCCAAGGAGCAAGCCAAAGTTCAGGAAACTAGACAGCAACGAAGGTAACATGTTACCACACAGAGATAGTGGAGCTGTTGTTTTGCAGCACGGAAATGGTCTTGGCCATGCTAATTTATAACCAGTTGTAACTCAGCACAGATGGCCTAATTATGCAAGAGTATACTTTTTAAGGCAAGCCATGCCATTGTCTGTGCTTTTGTCGCTGTTGTTTCAAATGATTATGCTCTAAAGACTGAAGTGTTTCAGCCTTCAATTCCCTCTCTTCAATGTCTACATGTGATAGTCTAGGCCCTGCTTCGAGGTCAGGGCTGTTAGCCTCCCCAGCTATAACTGGAGCCTGTTACCTGGGCTCACCTCTTCCCATTTCTTGTCTGAGTAGCTATCCTCCAGGTAGGACATCACACTCCCATCCTGCCAGCTTTCTGGACTTAGGAAATCTCAGAACATTCTCCAACCATAACAATGATATTGCCTTGCAGAGGTATCAAAATAAGCATGTAAATACATATTTTGGGATAGGTTTTTAAAGGTTTATTTGAGCAGAAAGATGAACCACAGGTCATTCTCAAAACCAGACACTACTGGTATAACTGAGCTGTTTCCAGGGTGATGACTCACAAGTGATGGGCAGATCTATCACATCCATTACTGAGGACTTCTTCCTTTTTCTTATTTCAAGTTGATGTTGGGTCCATAGGAAAAAAAAATCTGTGGAAAAATCTGTATGTTTTTTCCTGTGCAATCCCTCCCCCATAAACTTCTTCAATAGTTGCATTAATGGACACATGACCTTATTGACCATTGACATCCATTTCCATGTTCACTTTGGGAGTTGCAAGTAAATTCATTTTTAAAAACTCAGCAAATCCTTAGATATTCATACTCATATCAGCAACCAGGTCACAGATTAAAGTTCCTTGCCATTAATTATCCACCCTTCCTCCTGTTGTCTCTGTGTGCTCTGAATTCTTGGTAGCTATATCTCCTACAAAGAAAGCAAAGTTAAAGTAGAGATGGAACACATCTTTCAGCCTCGAATGTCTTTCCTGGATATTTCATCAGTTGTGCCTCTTAGAAGTCCATCTATGCTGTTTGAAAATGGTGAAGGGGACAGATCTGTCATCTTTTAAAGCTAGTTGGATGCTTTAGATGTCTATCCTGCACATTTTGACAGCTGTCCATCCATGCTGTGCAGAAATGGTCAAGGGGTCATTCAAAACTAGTTAAAAGTCTTGTTAGAATTCATAAGAAACTGGCAAATGTACTACAAAAATCCTGTGCTGCCCTACCTAAGATCCTATTGCTCAGAGTTTGGTTCTTGAGATCTTCCAATCCTCCTTTCAGTACCTGCAGGTTTCTTGAAAGGGAATTTCTCAGTCTTAGACTTGGGAAGAGGAGTACCTATCAGTCTTCCTGAATTCCTATGATGCCAGTGGCTTATTTATTTTATTTTATTTTATTTTATTTTAATGACCTTTCCCCCCTCCTTCCTTGGTGTAATGTGTTTGCAAGTCTGTGTATCTATGACCAAACTTCAAGTAAGGCTGATGTAATGCATGGCTAATGCATATTTTATTAAGAATGTAATGTTTTACATCAATATGCTATATTGATAACATAAAGCAATAGCTGCACATGCAGAAAAACAAATGTTTCAGCATAAATCACTATAAATGTTCAGCCGGCATGACAGCTCATATATTGTTCTCATTTATCAATCAATATGTCAAGATACCCTGTTGTACAGGATTGAATTAAACCCATTGTCAGAGATGTCTTCCTTAACTCCTTCAAATCAGCATCTGCTCTCCCTGCTTGTTCAAGTTCACCTTTTTCACAGATGTTTTCCCATGGCTGCTCACTGTCCATCAGCAATTCAAAATAGGTCAAAGGTTAACGGTTCTTAATTGGCCTTCATTAAGAGATAATGCAGCACCTTGAGTCCCCTAATTATGCTGGAGGATCGAACAGCAAAGTCATAACATTAGAAGGTAATGAACTAGAAGTCATGCATTCTCATGCACTGTTGCACTTCATGACTTGTTATGGTTCTTTTGTATTATCCCAAGAGAGGCATAAAGTGTGTTGCATAATAAGAGAAGAGACTCAGGATGACACTTTCAAAAGTATCTTAAACGTGTTTTTTTAAATACCCCAGTAAATGGTTTGTGTAAGTGGTTGGGCTGATTTAGAAGGAGCAAATTGACACTTCCTGTTTACCTCTTATGTAAATTTTGACAATAGCTGCCAATATCTTTTATCATGGGTAAAAGTTTAGAAAAATTAGAATTTGAGAATTGGCCTACAAATAAGTTTCATCCATAGCTAAAATAGTATGTTGTTTTATTTTATAGAATTCTGTGTCTTTTGTACCTCCAATGATTTCTGAGAGGTTGATCAGCCTAGGCATAACAACATAAAACAAGAATACAAGTATAAAAACAATGAAAATGATAGAATGGAAAATAATAATTAAGACAGTTGAAAATGATTGAGATGTTTAAAGAGGCCTGGATGAATAAAAAATGTGTCACCTGGCTTCCATTACAGCTGTTCCACAACTGGGATGTCACCCGGGGGGAGAGGCTTCCATGTCAGTGGTGTGGTGAATCTGCTTTGGGTTTAGACTGAACCTATTTTGGGGCTAGAGTTCAGCACTTTGGATAACTCCTTTAAAACTGACATCTAAATAAAATTGGGAGCAGATGTTCCATACCCCTGACATGGAAGGCTCCAACTACTCCTGGGTCTTACTATCACCAAGGCTCTCTCTTTGGCAGAACATGCCTCACATGTGATAGAAGCTGTGATTGGAAGAAAGCATTGGCTGATGATCTAACACACATGCAGGTAGCTGTGGGAGGAGATGCTTCCTCATGTGGTTGGGTCCCAGGTTGTTTAAGGTGTTTAAGACAATGACCAGCAGTTAGGAGGCAGCAAGCAAGAGCAAAGTGTCCCCTAAAGCAATAAGCTCTTCTTTTGACATCAAATGTTTCACAGTTCTCATATAACAATCTGCTCTGAACATGACACATTTCACAGTTCTAAAAATATACTTCTGAGCCTCTCAACCATTCCTTCCTTTGGAGGACAGATATTTGAGTTCCAGTGGCCTGTCCTATACTCCCTAAATTAGACTGCTGCCTGCAGGTTCAGTGAAGGAAACACTCCTTCCACTACTGTTCAAGTAAAATTCAACTGCCTGTGTTGTGTGAGCACATTTGCCCTTTACCTCAGGAAGTAAAGGGCATCTGGAAAGCAACCAGACAGTGTTCTTAAAACACTTTCCATATGAAACTATTGTCTGTCAGCCCTGTTTCAGCCTTTACATTATATGGAGTCAGACTATTAGTTCATCTAGATCCATGTTGTTATCTCTGATTGGCAGTGGCTTTAAAGGAGGTTCATTCACACTACACAATCATAATGCCATTATTCCACTTTACCTGCAAGTGTTCCATCCTATGGAATCCTGGGAATTGCAGTTTAGTGAGGAGAATTTTTAAATCTCAGCCAAAGCTCTCTAGTGCCTCACCAAAGAAAGAAAGAAAGAAAGAAAGAAAGAAAGAAAGAAAGAAAGAAAGAAAGAAAGAAAGGCAGGCGTGACATCAAAGTAGGGGTGGTGTTCTCAGGGCAATGACTCCTATATGTTTTGGGACCAGGTCAAAAGTTCAGTTTTGGTCTCATCAGAACAGAACCTTTTCTCACAGATTTGGTGTGTCTTCCACATGCCTTTGTGCAAACCCCAAATAGGTTTTTATAGTTTGTTTCAGCAATGGATTTCTTCTTATCACTCTTTCATAAATCCCAGTTTGTGGAGCATCCAGCTAATAGTTGCCCTCATAGACAGTTTCTTCCATCTCTCTCCACCTCCTTTAAAGTAACCATTGGCTTCTTGGTTGCTTCATAATGCCTCCCCTCCCAGTCACTGAGTTTTTGTGGCTAGTCTTCTTTCTGTAGCATTGTAGTTGAGCCATATTCTTTCCATTTTGTAAGAATGGAGTTAATGGTGCTCCCAGGGATGTTCATAATGTTGTTGTTGTTCTTGTTCTTGTTGGTGTTTGCGTGTGTGGGGGGGGGGGTAACTCAACTGATTGATAACTGATTCTGTACAATTTTAACCCAGACTTGTTTGATAATTCCTTGATCTTCATGAGGGCATTTCCTCAGACATTCTCCAACAAACTCTGGGGACTTCCAGAATCAAGAATCTTTAATCTAAGATCGTGTGGCACTGGAATTGTTACCCTAAATGCTCCAGGACCTTAAGGACCCTCCAAATACCAATATTAATTTGGGGAATTAATATACTCAACTTGGCAGTGTGAGAGGGGGCAACAGATAGCACAACCTTTTGACCTATATAAACTGCTAGTAGGGAGGAGATGTTAAGCTAGATAGTACAATTATTTTATCTTTATTTGAGAAAACAATAATAACAATGTTCACACACACACTCAGGCTTCAAGCATTCACACAAGGCTAGCAAATAAAGTAGGAAGTATTTGGATGAGAGGAATAGAGTGAAGGGAATTTTGGGGAGATAAGACACCTGTCCTGTAAAGCAGAGGTTCCTGCAGCAATGGAGTCCCAGAGTTGTCAGAAAACTGGCAGCATGGATGTAGGAGGAGGAGGTGGTGTTGTTTAGAAGTGTTGTTTATATAGTCCATAATTTCCTTCAGGGGATGGGATTTAGAGTGAAAGACATGCCTTCTCAGAGGTTCCCAAGGTGAGACAATGGACACTCCAGATAACAACCCTTAATGTGCTAATACTTTGTAATTGAATGGAGGAAGCAATTCTCTTTGTTTGGGGAAGGTGAGAGGTATGAGGGTTCTGTTCAGCTATGAGTATCCCAGCTTAGGCTGATAGGATTAGCCAGATGCTCCAGCAGGACATTGCTCTGCAAATTATCATTTCTTTGGCATTTGGGCTGCCTCTCCTTAAGTGCATTCCTGACTGAGTCTGAATGCTAATCTTTGGGATTCCTGGATTTTGGGATTTCCCAGCTTTAACGTCCGCACTACATGGAGGACCACATTTCACCTAATTATTAAATATTGCCAAATTATTATAGATATGGGGCAAGGGGTGTCAGGGTAGGTAACAGAACTGCGCACAAGTGGATTCTATTCAAACACATTTGTGACTTCTGGAGGCTGTGGATTGCACTATACATTATCTAAGTCTGTCACAGCAAGGAAGAGAAATGCTTAATGCAGCCAACAAATGCCAGTCTATTTTTTGTTTATTTGAGCTTTGTGCCATAATAAGAAAAATAAATTTGCACCCTCACAGTGCTGAGTTTCTTGTATATATTCAGTGGTAACAGTACCAGTTAAATCCATTTTAATTTCAGGTAGAATAGAACAAAATGTAGAAAAGTCAAAGGACTTGAATAGTTCTAAGCAGGGCACTATAGTAGCCTCCTCGGAAATACTGGTTTGCTGCCTTTGACATTTAGATACTGAAAATAAGTCCAAAATTTCCAAGATCTGCATAGTTTGGGCTTTGCTCTGGGCACAATTTCATAGTAGATCTCAACATTATTAATGCCATCATATATATGCCAACTCAAAAACAAGCTTCACTGAGTTCAATGAGGCTTCTTTCTTGGTGACTGCATACAAGATTGCAGTCTAAAGCCAAGATCCTACATTGCCCAGTGTAGCATCAGAGTTCTACAGGTAGAACTCAACTATGGTCCGCCACTCATCGCCTGCAGGACTCATGGATTTGCTCTGCTAGCCCCTCTCAACAGCCATTCCATGGCTGGTAGAGTCAGGGATCAGAAAGCATCTGGCTATGCCCCATAAACCAATGACATATTTTATTGAAATCATCTGTCATTAGTCGGTATCTGGCTATGGTGCTGTGTTTCTGGAATAACCAGACTTCTCCATTCCCCCATGTTCTGTATCACCCATGGAATGTCCATTCAGGGAGGTTATCACAGGAAAAAAAATTAGTCTAGGCTGGTCTTTGGTTGTTGCAGAGGGAGAAAGAGAATACCAGCCTCCACAATGACCAAGACAAGATATACACAGGTGTAAGGTTGACTTAACACTTGCATATGTCACTAACTGGATGCCAGCCTAAAAGGTGGTAAATTTTGGTGATAAAATCTGCTGCATGTGGAAATAACTGAGTGGCAAAAAAATAATGATCAATTTTTGTTCAGATGCTGAGAAGCATTTCTCAGAGCCATAGCAGGAAGGGATATGGCCAGAGAAAATCAGTTGTTCAAAGCTATGCACACTGGAGATAAAAATAAGGCAAGCTTGCAGTTTTATAATGCAAAATGTACAACCAGAATATTACATCTCAATTACCCTTCACTTTAATTGCAACTAAGAGTGAATAAACAAAAAACTAACTGTGGTTCTGTGTAGCATTTTAAGAGATGTATTGGGCATATGTCCCTTCAAGGATAAGTGGGGGCTGAGAGTTTAGTGCTTTTTCCCCCCTCAGGCTTCACTGGGGCCCATTTTAGATGTAAAAGGGACCAGGGTTTAGTTCTTTCCTCTCAGTCTAACCAAAGAAATAATTTAAGTATTTGGATTCAGTGTGACTGTAATCCCTTCCTCTTGTTCAGTGGTGGCTGGTCTTTACAGGATGTGACAAATTTGAGAGGATGGGGGTCATCAGATACAAAACCTAAAGTAAAATCAAGGAGTCATCGGAGAATACCACAGAAAGGGGAAATAGAAACATTAGCTTTATGGTAACAAGTGCAAGAAATGGGAACAAATCAACACAGCCACATAAAAGCAATCCACATTGTCCTGTTCCAGCAACCACTTCCATTGATCAAGTGACTTGACTTTAAGATGATACATTAAAAAAAAAAAACAACCAGTGTGTGTGGAGAGGATCCACACAACCACCTAAAATTGTCACAACTAGCAGCATCACAATCCATTGCAACCCACTGCAAAGCAGTTTCAAATCTTGTGGAAGGTTCTGAGAACATGCAAAATATATCACAAGGGCACGCCCCCCCCCAGCCATCCTTCTCTATCTCTACTTGGAGGTGACAGTGAGAAGCACCACAGAACAAAAATCAATTTCTTTTAGTTCTACTTAGATGTAAGCAGGACTTGATTACTCAGAATTAAGAAGAGGCAGCATTTTCTAAGCATCCAATATTGAGTTCTTTATGCAGACATCATCTCCGCCACAGCAAAATCTCTCCAAGCCATCTAAGAATTAACACCGAATACCAGTACAATACATAAATCCAGATTATCCATGTGTATCAGGAGGACTGGCTTAGTCTATAGTAAGCAAAGGCAAGTTTTGAAAGCTGCTGAAATCCAGTCCTTACTTTAATTCTGTTCTTTCCAATCGGAGAGTATAAATCATAGAATCAGAGTTGGAAGAGACCACAAGGGCCATCCAGTCCAACCCCCTGCCATGCAGGAATACACAATCAAAGCATTCCCAACAGATGGCCATCCAGCCTCTGCTGAAAAACCTCCAAAGAAGGAGACTCCACCACACTACAAGGCAGTGCATTCCACTGCCAAATAGCTCTTACTGTCAGGAAGTTCTTCCTAATGTTTAGATGGAACTATGTCCTAGTCTCTGGAGCTGCAGAAAACAAGCTTGTTCCATCCTTAGTATGTCATTCTTTCAAATATTTAAATATGGCTATCATGTCCCCTCATAACCTTCTCTTATCCAGGCTAAACATACCAGCTCCCTAAGCCACTCCTCACAGGGCATGGCTTCCAGACCTCCCACCATTTTGGTCACCCTCTTCTGGATATGTTCCAGCTTGTCCATACCCTTCTTGAATTGTGGTGTCCAGACCTGGACACAATATTCCAGGTGAGGTCTGACTAAAGCAGAAATGGCAACGGCCATCAAAAAAATCAGTAAATAGGAAGGCAGTAGAGGTGACCAGGGGTTCCCTTGTTTCAGAACAGTAAATCCACACTGGGCTTTATGGGAACTATTCTGGATTTTATAGAAGCTATCCAAGGTGCTGAACCTATTTTGGGGGTAGGGTTCAGCACCTTTAGTAGTTCCTGTAGAAAACAAAGTAGCTCTAATAAAACCCAGTATGGATTCATCACCCTTTTCTCAGAAATATAGTCTGTGCAACAGGCAAGTTGATCCAAAAAGAGACAAACTGGCAGGCCTGCCTGACTATCACTACCCTTCATGAAGCTTTAGCTTTAGCTGATTCCTAGAATACCACTTATTTCTTGCAAGAGAGGCAGGACACTGCCTCCTGATGCCCTGACACACTGCATCTTACCCCATGTCCTGGATAGTTAGAATGTCCTGTGTATGTGTACTGCTCTCCTTGTCAAAAAGGAAGAAAAATAGAGCCAAGAATTGGAGTGCAAGGAAGTACAGTAGCACTCCTATCTGCTTATTGCTTGTTGTTCTTGTAAGAGTATGTAAGTGGCCTGAGAGAAGCGGGGTGAGGGTTGAAGAGGTACCGTGCCCTCTGTACCAAAATATTTAGACTACCTCTGTTTACATTTAAAAAAACTTGGATAACCTCTTAGATTTATTTTGTAAATCCAGTTTTAATTAGTGCCTTTTGTCAGAATTCTTCCTAGTCACATGAAGGCTAAAAGTGGAGTGGGGGCATAGGGCCTTCCCCTAAGAATCCTGTCCCACCTCTTCAGTCCCTGACCTTCCCTTGTTGATCAGGAAGAGGAATTCTATTTGCATTTGAATGCTTATTTTATCAACAGTTCTGGTGGCACAGAGCAAATATTTGTGGAAGCCCTTTGCATATTTCCAACTCAAAGCAGGAAGATCCAAGACACTGGGAACTGGAGAATAATTTTTTGGGAAGGCATATGAACTTTCACATCTCTGCTTTCACATTTAGCCCCCACCAGAGTGAGCTAAGTGCATTAGGCTTTGGATTCACAAAGACAGGGACAATTTACACATTATACGTTTACACAGGGAATTAAATTATTTGATGCAAAAATGTAATGTGAGAAAGCAATAAGAGTTTAAAATACATATAACAAATGTCTATTGAGAAACTATAACCAGTTGCTCCCTATTGGGGGACTAACCTGGATTTTCCCTAGCCTAAAGTGTGAGATAGCCCTAAATGTAGGCACATTTTTTTATCAGGGTTATCTATTCGTTATTCAGCTAATAGAGGCAGGGAGCACAGTTATCTCCCAGCATCCATGAGTACTCCTGAATGTTCGAATGAAGCCAGCGTTTACACGCACCACCAAAAAAAAGCTGGAGATGGTTCAGGTCCTTCCCTCTCCTCCTCTTTGTATGTAAGAGATATGAACGCATGTGCTGACCCAATGTGATGTGGGTCAGTAAGCATGGGGAAGCTCTGGCCTGTGTGTCAGATGTTGTTCAGCATACAGCTTCTTCCTCAGACAAAAAGCACACTTGCACTTGCCATGCAGGGGAAGATTCTTATCTCCAGTCAGTAGTTTTTCACTGATAAGAGTGCATGCACACGTGTGTCTATGGGCAGTCTCTGCATCTGTTTGTGAATGGGGAGAGGGCATGCGTGTGCATATGTGAATGGACTAAGAGTGAATAAGTGCATTCGTATGGATGAATGAACAAATGGATGAGTAATGAAGAAAATGTGTGAATATTCCTTATGTCATAAATGTGAAGATGGTAAAGTGGAAGGCTTTAAAGGGGGATTGGACAAATTGATGGGCAATGAATCTTTTAGTGGCTACTAGCTATGATAGGCATACGTCACCTCCAGTACCAGTTGCTGGGGGAAGATGTGAGGTAGGACACATTCAACATCCTACTTAGGGCCCTCCTACTTAGGTAAATGAATGGGCACAATGGAGACAGAAAGCTGGACAAGCGGGGGGATTCTGGAGCTGCAATCCAAACAAGTTTAACTTTTTGAAACTGGATTTGATATGCAGAATGGATGCAGGTGTAAAATTGTTTTTAACTTCAACATACTATGTTTTGAAGACAGACAGTATTGCTTTCTGAATTCAGGGCACATAGTTTCAAGGGGGTACGGAAATGATTTCCAAGAGCTTTTGCATGCCATTTCATATGAAATCTAACAATCAGTTCTTTAAAAAATGCATATCATTCTCTTTCCCCAGCTGCAATTTAAAATTTTCACTGTCTCTAAGACAGAATGAGACCACTTTGCTTGTGCAGCACAACTTTTATAAGGGTATCATTTTGCATTCTATCTCTTTCCAAAATCTCCTTTCTTAGGACACTTCTGCTACCAAATGTATAACAGAATAAATAATAATAATAATATTTTATACCCCGCCCCTCGGTTAAAACAATCGTACTAACTAACTAACATACTATATGTTTTACGCTGAGTGTAATTTGGAGGAATGGTGCAGAGGCAATCAAGTGGCTGGCATGCAGGTCATTTCTAAAGGGGAAAAGTCCTGTGTTTACCCACTGAACCAGCTTCGTGAAATTAAAATTGAACCATAGGTTCCTTATCCCTTGCCTCTGAACATCGAAGACAACTTGGGGGTGGGGAGAGCATCTCTTTTGGTATAAATGACTAATAGTAATGGGCCTCCTGTTAAGCTCCAGTTGCAGCTGTTTGTCAAAATACAACATCCAAGAGAGATCCCCTATATTGTATGCTTGGGGTGACAATTTAGACAATTTGCTGAATCGATCAAGGGTGGCATTGCCACAAATCATTCCTTGTATCAGAGTGAGAATATATGAAGAATTTCATGAAAGAGGGATCATTCCAGAGCTTGGGAAAGTTACTGCTTTGGACTACAATGCCCAGGATCCCAGGGCCAGGATGGTCCAGAGCAATTCTGCTCATTCCTTATCTGTAGCTAGAACAAAGCTCGAGTATAGAACTGCAGTAGGGGTAGGCAACTACAAAAAGAGTAAGGGCCAATCTTCATTCCCATGCCCCCCAGCAGGTGCAGGTCCATGCCCAACATGACTTTAAGTCATATTGTATCACTTTCCGTTTCAATTTTGGTCCATTGTCCAAAGGCTTCATGGGGCCCACAGGCTACACTTTGCCCACCATGATGTACAGAATCTCATAGATTTGTGTCTTTCCTAGGGATGCAAAGAATATTTGAAAGTATTCCAAGAACTGTCAGAAACAGTTTTTCCAAGTATTGAGAAACCTTGATTAGACAAATCTTGAAGCAGTGTGAATCAGTTTGTAGTTCAAGACATATTCTGTGCGAAATTCACATGTGGTTTTTTTGTGCAGGAAAACAACATTTTGTGCATGGGACCCAACTTTTGTTCTGTGCAGAAAATGTTTTGACACAGAAATATTATTTCCTATGCAGAAGAAGCTGTTTCCTGGACAGAAATTGCTGTAAATGGGGCCTCACTCTGTGTAAAATTTTTCACATGGTTAATTTGGAGAGAAACCACTACTTCTGTGCAGAAAATAGTATTTCTGCACAGAAAATGCTGTTTCCTGAGCAGAAAATGCTGGGGTTTTGTGTATAAAACTACCATGAGTGACTTTTGCAAAGAGTAAATCATAAATTGCAAATAAGTTTCAAAAACTGTGTGGTTTCTGAAGGTTTTTTTGCAGTGGAAAGAATATTGTAACGTGCTGCTTTATTTGAGAAGAAACTTAGTGAATAATTATATCCCTGGTCTTGCCTTTCTCCCATCCAGTTGGTCTCCTTATTTCTGATCTCCTAGAGTCCTAGCCCAACACACAAACTACTATAATATATTTTTATGTGGATTTATATAGAGAAATAAATACAAATCCCTGTGCAGTTTTTTTAAAAAAAGAAAAGTCAAACTGATACAGAGATTGACAGAACAGATTTATGATCAGAAATTGGAAAAGTTATACTTTAGATTACTGCCCAGCCATGGCCTACTCCCCTGACACCCACTGGCCATGCTGGGATAGTTGGGGGCAAGTCCAAAGAGTATCTATTCCATTACATCATGACTTGGGCTAAGCATTACTATGTGGGGCAAAAATGATTACCACACCCTTTAACTTTGGAAAAAAATATACCATGATCTCCTTTTCCCCTTCCTGAAATTCTGTATATTCTGTAAACTTGGTAAGTGACTCTCTCTTTCTCTCCCTCCTTCCCTCCTCTCTCTCTAATCTCTCTGTCTATATACACACACCAATACAATTCTTCTGAATCAAAGCTTGTTGTTGTTAGGGATGAAAAAAATATTCAAAAACATTCAAAAATGGTCAAAAAACATGTCTTTCAAATGTTGAGAAACCCTGATAAGAATCCTGGATAGATAACAATTTTTGTAGTTCAGGACTTCTTCTGCACAAAATTTGCAGGCGGTTGTTTTGTGCAAAAAACCCCAAAATCTTCTGCACAGGAAACAATATTTCTGTGCAGAAATACTAATTCCTATGCAGAAAATGTTGTTTTATGCTCACAAAAATACTGTAATTGGGAATTTGGTCTGCGTAGAATTCACACATGGTTGATTTGCCTAAAAAACAGCAGTTTCTGTACAGGAATTAATATTTCTGTGTTGCAATATTTTCCACACAGAAATTGCTGTTTCCTATCCAGAAACTGCTGTTTTCTAGGCAAATCAACCATGAGTGAATTTTAAACAGAACAAATTCCCAATTACAGTATTTTTGTGAGCATAAAACAACATTTTCTGCATAGGAATTAATATTACACAGAACAAATTCCCAATTACAGATTTTTAAAACATTTCTGCATTGGAATATTGTTTTCCATGCAGGAAATGCTGTTTCCTGTGCCAAAAAATACAGTTTTGTGCGCAAAACTACTATGTGCAAATTTTGTGCAGAATCTCAATTGCAAATAATAATAATTATTATTATTACTATTACTATTACTATTATTATTTTTACCTGACCCCTATGTTAAAAACAATTGGGGCGGCTATATATAGCCTTTTAAAACTACATGGTTTTCAAAGACTTCACAGTGGGAAGAAAACTGCTGAAATTACTTGTTGCTACTTTCAAGAAGAAACTTGGTGATGAATTACATCCCTAGTTGCTATCGTCCGTTGCTGTCAAGTCGACTTCAACCTATGGTGACCCTATGAATGAGAGACATCCAAGTCTCCCTGTTATCAGCAATCCTACTCAAGACTTGCAGACTCAGGGATGTGGCTTCCTTGATTGACTCTATCCACTGGTATAATGGGCTCCCTCTTTTCCTACTACCTTCTAGCTTACCAAGCATTATTGTCTTTTCTAATGACCAATGACTCAATAGGTACTGCTGTTCCCAGCACAGAAATGACCACAACATACCTGCTTACTAGTATAGCTGCTAAAGAGGAGCAGCCCATCAGGGGGAAAAAATGGTGGCAAACCTAATTCAGAACCACCAATATGGCTGCAAACTCAGGTAATCAAATGTAGACTTTTAAGTTCTGAGCACTCAAACACATGTTTGTTCCGTGACTCCCGTATCAGTTTTGCTTTCTTCTGCACTCATTATTTAAAGACCTCAAGTTCTTTCTGTCCCACTTATGAAGAAATTTGTGGATGTTTTGTAAGTTCTTACCAAAAAGTAATGAGGGGAATGAAATTCCAACCCATCCCTAGAAACAAGTCAAAGACAGCAAAGATTTTAGTCTTCTTATTTTCATAGAATCATAGAATTGTAGAGTTGGAAGAAACCACAAGGGCCATCCAGTCCAACCCCCTGCCACGCAGGAAATCACGATCAAAGCATCCCCAACAGATGGCCATCCAGCCTCCGTTTAAAGACTTCCAAGGAAAGAGACCCCACCACGCACCGAGGGAGTGCGTTCCATGGCCGAACAGCTCTTACTGTCAAAAAGTTCCTCCTAATGTTGAGGTGGAATCTCTGTTCCTGGAGCTTGCATCCATTGCTCCATGTTCCAGTCTCTGGAGCAGCAGAAAACAAGCCTGCTCCATCCTCAACGTGACACCCCTTCAAATACTTAAACAGGGCTATCATATTGCCTCTTAACCATCTTTTTTCCTGGCTAAACATACCCAGCTCCCTAAGTCTCTCCTCATAAGGCATGGTTTCCAGGCCTTTCACCATTTTAGTTGCCCTTCTCTGGACATGCTTCAATTTGTCAATATCCTTTTTGAATTAAATGGTGCCCAGAACTGGACACAGTATTCTAGGTGAAGCCTGACCAAGGTTTAATAGAGTGGCACTATTACTTCCCTTGATCTAGACACTATACTTCTATTGATGCAGCCCAAAATCGCATTGGCCTTTTTAGCTGCCGCATCACACTGTTGACTCATGTTCAGCTTGTGGTCTACTAGGACTCCTAGATCCCTTTTGCACGTAGTCTCGTTCAGCCAGGTCTCCCCCATCCTATATCTATGCATTTCATTTTTCCGCCCTAAGTGCAATACCTTACATTTCTACGTATTGAATTTCATTTTGTTAGCTTTGGCACAGCTCTCCAGTCTATCCAGGTCATTTTGAGTTTTGATCCTGTTCTCTAGGGTATTAGCTATTCCTCCTAATTTGGTGTCATCTGCAAATTTGATAGGTATGCCCCTAAATCCATCATCCAAGTCATTGATAAAGATGTTGAATAGCACTGGGCCCAGGACAGAACCCTGTGGCACCCCACTGGTCACATCTTCCCAAGACAAAGACCAGCCACTGCTGAGCACCCTTTGGGTTCGACCAGTCAACCAATTACAAATCCATTTAACAGTTAACTTGTCTAGCCCACATTTTACAAGCTTGTTTGAAAGAATGTCATGGGGAATCTTATCAAAGGCCTTACTGAAATCAAGGTATGTGATATCCACAGTGTTCCCTTCATCTACCAAGCTGGTAATTTTATCAAAAAAAAAAAAAAAAAAAAGAGAGAGAGAGAGAGAGAGAGAGAGAGAGAGAGAGAGAGAGAGATCAGATTAGTCTAGCATGACTTGTTTCTCTGAAACCCGTGTTGACTTTTTGTGATTATGGCATTGCCTTCTGAGTGTTCACAGACTCTCTTGTTTAATGATCTGCTCTAGAATCTTCCCTGGTATTGATGTCAGGCTAACTGAATGATAATTGTTGGGATCCTCTCCCCCCCCCCCTTTTGCATATGGGGACAACGTTTGCCCTCCTCCAGTATGCTGGGACTTCTCCTGTTCTCCAGTAGTTCCCAAAGATGCCAGAGCCAATGGCTCTGAGATTACATTTGCCAGCTCTTTTAATACTTTTGGATGTAGTTCATCTGGTCCTGGAGATTTAAATTCATTTAGATTAAGATGGTATTCCTGTACTACCTCTTTGCTTATTTTGTGCTGAATTTCCCCTGTTTTGGGGGTATACCCCTTACAGAGCATACATTCGTAAAAAGAGCTACCTGAAAATGGGCCAATGGCATCTGAGAAGAGATGGGGATAAATTCTTCTTCTTAGAGATGTAGCTTGAGAGAATGTGGGCTATACCAATACAGAGCCAAAGGTTTACACCAGTCAGAATTACTTGTTTGGGTACTTTTTCTGCTATAAACCCCCTCCTGAATAAGGCCATCCCCCACAGAGTGTGAAAGGCAATTTGAACCTCTATTCAATTACAGCCACCATGTATGCAACACCAGCTTTTGTGAAACTGGCCAGCTAAACTGCAGTCCATAATTGCCAGTAATTGCAGTAAGTGCCTCTCTTGTATTGTCACTTCTCTTAAATTAGCACCATACAGGGAGCCCTGCTGGAATGATTAACAATGTGATTCATAAAATAGGCTTCTAGTCACGGATTATGCTTCTTTATGTATATGTACAACCCACTATGGAGTTGTTATTCCAAGTAGGCCTTCTGGGCTGGGCTGGTATCGAAATGGATTCTTGAGTCCTGCGGGGGAATTACTGACTTTTTCTTTTTCATCGGTATTTGGTCCAAATTGGGATAAGCTGACATGAATGTCCATAGAAATCCAACAGCAAAATTATCATAAGAATGTAGTCTTCTATAGAGTGGGAAACTGATCAACGAAAAGGAAATGTTGAAGCATACATTTCAAACTGGGTATAGATTGATCAGAGGTGCACTGGATGTTCATGTTGATTTGGTTGTGTGGGGCAAGGGTGGAGGTGTCAGGAAAAATGAATTGTTTCCCACATAATCCATTTTAAAGAGACTATTCCTTGCTATTCATTTTCTGGAAGCAATTCTTCTGTTGTCATTTCCAAACATTTTCTTCTACTTAAAGTGAGTAATCCTCCCCTTGTTTAATTATACAAATAATCCCAAACAGTGAGAGGGCGCATCACACTGCATAGCCAATCAGGTCTGGCTATCTGACTATCTTAGGTAAAACCACTTCTGTTTCATCATCATCATCATCTTCATTTCTTACCCACCTTTCCTTATGGATCGAGGTGGGGAACAGCACATTAACACATAAACATAACATTGGTTAAAAGCACATATCAATTAAAACATATATCAGTTTAAAAGAATAAAACCAAGACATTTTAAGGAGATTATCAGACAGGGACAATGATAGTGTCCCTGTCCCGCTATCTCCTTTCCCACCCCCTCCAGTCCCCATCCTGGCACAGTAACAAAAACATTCACACTTATATTATACCCACCCCCTCCCCTCAGCAGCCCAGGAGTGAATGGAGCTCTCACGTAGTTGCATTCACTTCCTGGAATGCAAACCCCAGCCATTCTCATGAAAGGATAATTGCATGGGAAATTCAAAAAGTAATAGAAAAAGAAAGGTTTAAAAGTAAAATGAAGCACAAAAACATACTTTTAAAAATACAAGTAACCCAGGGAGGGTACAAAAAAGTGTGTCACTTACCTCGTTGTCCTGCTCACAGGCAGAAATGTTTAGCACAGTCCTCCCAGTAATGCTTGCATCACACCTGCATAACGGAGCACCTTTTCACTCACCCATCATTCCATGACAGGAATGGAATGGGTGATCTATTCATGGCTTAAGCCATGAATAAAAAGCAATGAGGGCGAAATGGAAGAGGCACAGGAGAATGATGACTGCTGAATGGCGTCATCTGAAAGGGAAGCCCTTTCATGATCTCCTGGTGTCCTTGTCATGCCATATTTAGGTCATCTGATAATCTCCTAAAACAGTCAACACATAGTTTAAAATTCACACTTTAAAATCATTTGGTTAGGCCTGTCAGAAGAGGGTAGCCTTTAATACTGATTTGAATTCTGACAGCGTGTTCAGTTGTCGTATCTTTACTGGCAGGCCGTTCCAGAGCGTATGGCTTCCAGGCATCTAGTAGTGGGGATTCTGGATTTAATCAGGAGTTTAAACAGAACATAACTCAAATGGGAAAGTGTGATAAAGAGATACAGATTTTGAAAAGGACCCAGAGGTATATTTGAGGTGACTAGTGATACCAGAGACCTGGAACTCAGGACTGTGTGGCCCAAGAATTGGGTGAGCTAGCTCATCTACTCAGGGCTGTGGGTCCTGAAGAGGGAGTGAGTCAGAAACACATTAACACCTGGATTGAAGCAGGGGTTCAAATTCTCCACAGGTCAGGACTCTCTTTTTGTAAACAAGCAGTCACTAAATGCTCCAGAGGAGAGGACCATGCAGTCCTCAGATGTTATTGGATTGCATGTCCTAGCCAAAAAAGCCAATGGCAAAAGAAGCTGGAAGTTGCAATTCAACATCTGGAGTACCACATGATTCTCACTGTGGTTTAGAATGTCCCACATCAATTGATTGTTGAAGTTCTTGTCTTTATTATTGATAATGTTGTGTTTTCTTGCTTGTTTTCACAAAAGCTTATGGGAGGGAGGAGGCTGTGGTCCTAAAGAAGTGGTTGCATTACAACTCCCTTTATCTCTCACTTTCACCATGTTGGTTGGGCCTGATGGATGATAGGATATAACAACAAGGAGAAGGCTTCTGGTTTCTTACAATTGGCTGATCAACTCCTGAAGAATGGCATGGCTGGCTGCAATCCAGAACAGGTGCATTACTGTTAGTAAGCAAGGATGCACTGTAACATTTTATTTCTGCCTAATGGGTTAGACAGTTGTTTTCCAAAGCATCACATTAACATTTCCGTTTCCATTGTGAATTGTGATCAGTACAACCAGAGGCAGTAAATGATATATAAATGCTCTATCACATTCTGAGCTGATAGATTTATGACAGTTCAATCAGTACTACAGGACTCTGGTGCATTCTCTCTACCCACAGGGGGAAGACAAATTCCAGGAAATGCTGTGTCCATTCCAGGCAACAATCACTTCTCACTGTAACAGGGATGTTGCTGGAGAGATCAACAATAACAACATCTAATTATAAGGAGAGGAATATCAGCATTTTCTCCTTTATGATTACTAGTGTAGTCGCATTAAATTTAACTATTTGACAAGGACAGCTCAAAATTACTGCTATCTCCTTCAGAAATAAGCCAACAGACATATGGAGAAAACATTTTTATTAGACAAGTAAGCAGTAGCTGATGTTAAGTAATTTAACAAATACAGTACCCTTGGAATTAAATGGGCCATTCTATTTCATGTTCCAAAGGATACCTAGCCTTTTCTGTGCAAAAAAGAAGAAAACAAAAACAAATATGGATTCAATTTGAGGCAATAGCTATTGGTTTTAAGTGGTTGGTTTTCATGATCATAGAGAGAGATTCCCCCTGCCCCTAAAAATGCTATTTGTATACTTTTCTAAGAATCAATAAAAAATAAAAGAATATTGACAGCAAGCTCAACTTCATGTTCCACTGATTGTAAACACGAATTTATCCATTAATTTCATCTCAGTTTCCCTTGATGAAAGTTAGACTATATCCCAGTGAAAGGAATTCTTGTCTTCCTTTATGCCAGTATTTCATAGGTCCACCTCTCTGTATTACTGGAATCAAAGAAGAAGGGATCTTGATTATATTCTGTTAAGATTTCCTTTTGGGTATAGTACTTTCTTCAGACCTTTCTAGACTGGGTGCAAATGTGTGGCCTGCTTTGTGCCTAGAGTGTTACTGAAATATCCACATTCTCAAACCATCTCAAAGTGTTAGGACAGATTAATCATTTCTTGTGAATGGCGACTAACGTTAAGCCCAGTTAGGAACAAATATATTATTAAAGTGGTGGTTGTTTATCACTAACAGAGAACCTTGTCAGAATTTTTACACCCATTAGACTACATATAATGAATCAGATCCAGGTTTGGACATATTTGGGGTAGACCCACTGAAATTATTAAGATTATGTTAGATGTGACTAATGTTTCTAATGTATGAGGTAATCCTGACACAACTCAATATATTATTATATATGCACATGCTCTTTTATATTTTACATTTTTTTAATCTGCAGTCATTTAGCAGAACAAGGGCCAAATGTATCTGTAAGAATGCTTGACTCTTATTATTATTAAGCGCGGGGTGAGTCCTTCCTGAATCTTCATTTGCGAAGAAAAGCCAGAGAGATTATTAGCTTCGCTTATGGAGAATTCTGAAAGGAAATGATAACCATTTTATTACTTACTCCCAGATTAAACCAAATTCTGTTTGCCAGTCTTTGAGGTATAGCTGTTTCTTCTCTCAGAGGCTCACAGCTTCACTTTCTTTATTTCCCAGCAGACAATAGACCGTGAGCTAAATAGACACTTAATCCCCCTTGCATATCCTCCCACCCTAAGAACTGAACATCCAACAACTGAATGCACAATTTTACATGCTAATCCTCTTCAACAGGGACTCACAGTTTATAAACCCCACATACCCACACTACCACCATTCTCTGAAGATGCCAGCCACAGATGCAGGCGAAACATCAGGAATAAACTTTTCTAGAATACGGCCTCACATCCCGGAAAACCCCCACAAAAAACCTTTCTTTATTTTGTTCACTCTCTTCCTTCTTGTAAAGATATCAGGACAGCTTAGATAGCTGGGTTGTGGGGGAAATCTGTTCAGTTCATCCTTTATTGGAAATTTACCTAATTCATACTTCCCAAACCAATACATGAAAAAGGACACAGATTATTGTTGGCTTCCCACCCCCCTCTAAATGTTCTGTATTTCTTTGACCAAGGGATGGATAGCAGATATGGGTATTAGAGGAAAAACTCCTATGAAGGCTGCATATATCAGAGGACATTGCATTACAAATGTCTATATTGGGGCAGCTCATCTTAAATCCCATTCATAGGAGAAACATAGAATGTAAATTCAGTGAAATGAAATGAAACTGCATAACAAAAGGAATACAGTTTCTCCTCCATATTTTCTTTAAACAACATTTGCAACATAGTGCAGACATGAAAAAGAATGAATTTGTACTTGAGAATGTGAGAGAAAGTGAATCATCAGGAGTCCCAGTTTTATCCTCACAAGTTTGCTGCAAGCTAGGGAAGGCTGAGAAATAATGATTTCCTCAAGATTATCCAGTGAACTTTGTGGCTGAGTAGGAATTGGAACAAATTTTTCTCTCAGTATGCCAGACCAGATAGACAGCTAGGAATTCTACTTTGATACTGTAGTGATAAAGCATTGAGATGCAAAGGGATCTTGTAGCACCTTTGAGACCGAGAAAAAAAAGTTCATAGCATAAGCTTTTGTAGAATAGGTCTGCTTTGTAAGATGTGAGTATCCCAGTCTATGAAAGCTTACACTAAAAACATCTTTGGAGATTATCAGACAGGCCCTCTAATAGTGTCCCTGTCTTGGCATCCCCCACCCGACCGACTCCCGCCCCACTCCCGTCTCTGTAACAGTTTGAAAAGTTTTTCTTTAAACACCTAACCTATCCTGGCATGAAGACAGCTCCCCCTCCCCTCGGTTATCTGGGAGTGAATGCAGCTGTTGCAAAGCTGTATTCATGACCCATAAATCAAATCCCAGCCATTCTCACAGGAGAACGATCGTGCGGGAAATTTAAAAATAAAAAGCCAAATAAATGTGGGGAAAAAAAAGCCAAGTCCCAAAACAAGCCCCAAAACACACTTTAAAGTTAACAAGTAACCCGGAGAGGGTAAAAAAAGGGTGTCACTTACCTCCTTGTCCTGATCTTAACTGGAAGTATTTGGCACTGACCTCTCACAGTGACGATGATGTTGGCATCGCACCAGCGGAACGGGGTTCCCATTCAGACACTCGTTATTTCGTTTCTGAAACAGAATGGATGTTTTATTAACGGCTTAAGCTATCATTAACCAAGAACGGGGAGAGAACGGTGGTAGCATGAGGGAAGAACGGGACAGGGGTGACGTCGTCTGAAGGGTAAGCCTTTTAGCAATCTCCTCAGATACATGGCACGTATGATAATTTCCTTTCTCTCAGTTAGTCTCAAAGGTGCTATAGGATTCCTTTGCATACTGATCCAGACTAACATGGTTATGTCTTTAAATACTAATATAATTGAGAGGAAGTCTCACTGAATTTAGCTTGTTTTATTTCCTGCCTTTCTCCCAAAATGAGGCCCAAACTAGAAGCAAATATTTACTTCCATATACACATGCATAGGAGTTCATCACTAGTTGGCAGTGTGTTTTATACTGTTAGACAGTTGTATAGCTCATCGTGGCATGCAATTCACTAAACCTTCTAAGAAGAGCCACAAGTAAGTATGAGTACAATACAGTGCTTTTCAGTAGTGACCAGCCACTCTGAATCAGAGACTCAGTGATAAACAATTCTTGAGGGAAGCGGTGATATATGTCTCCATGAGCCTCCATACCCTTAAGGTGGATGACACAGACAGAACACCATAACAAAGAGTGTGTATACAAGACTAGTATATATAAATAAGGGGCGCTCCAAAAAAGCAATACAAAGACTCCCTGAAACAACATCTCAGGCTCGGCCAAATTGATCACCAACAGTGGTCCACCCTGGCCTCACATCGGGAGGCATGGAGACGCACTATCCACAATGCTGCAGCCTTCTTTGAGAACTCACGCCGAACAAGTCTTGAAGAGAAACGACAATGCAGAAAGAATCACAACCCAAAAACATCACCCAAGGAGACCTTCTGCTGTGCTTTCTGCAACCAGACTTGTTTATCTCGGATTGGCCTTTTTAGTCATCAGCAGCTTGCAGAAAGCGCGGGATGAGTCCTTCCTGAATCTTCGTTTGCGAAGAAAAGCCAGAGAGAGAGAGAGTGGTGTAGTGGTTTGAGTGTTGGGGCAAACCTCCTCTTAATAAATTCTACCAAGAAAACCCTGTGATAGGTACACCTTAGAGTCTACATAGGTCATAAAGGACTTGAAGGCACACAAAAGCAACATGTATAATAAACCCTTGAGGCTAGAGCAACTAGGATGAGAAAGTCTGTCAATTTCACTTTCTGCCACATCCATTCTTTTACCACAAGTTCTTTCCATCTTCAATATGAAAAAATTGGCAAATTCTTCAAGAAACAGCTGAAACAAAATTCTCCCTCCCTTGCACCAGCCAAATTCAATAGGTATACTTATTCCCAGCACAGAGAGGACTATGTTATATCCATATGTCATAAAGGTGTTAAAGGTGAGAAGCCTCTCACAAAAAAAAGGTGACAACTCAAATTCATCGCTAAGACAAGGATTCAAATCTAGACAGTTAAGAGTAAGGTAAGTGACACACTTTTTATGACCCTCCATGGGTTACTTCTACCTTTTAAAGTGTGTTTTGGTGCTTGCTGTCATTTTTGTGTTCTTTTTATTTTTGAATTTCCCATGCTCACGTCTTCTCACGAGAATCCATGGGATTTCGATCCAGGAAGTGAATGGAGCTCCGTTAGAGCTCCGTTCACTCCTGGGTTGCCAGAATGATGGGAGAGGAGGTAAGTGTGGTGGGGAGAGTGATTGTGGCATGACAGGGTTGGGACAGGGGTGGGAGTAGAGATTCTGGGACAGGAATGCTTTTTTCGTTCCTGTCTGAAAATCTTCACAGGTAACAATGCCCAAAATTTCATTAGATTCCATGTTCAGTTTTTAAGTTCCCAAGTTTTCAAATTCTTTCCATTTTCTTTATGAAATAATTTGTCAATTTTGGTATTTTTTTATCAAAAGCAAACTGAAACCATTTGTTTTCACACACCCCTAAGATTTATGGGTACTGCTTCGAGCATAGCTTCCTACTCTCCTCCAAAGATCACGTGTAGAAGAGAGAGATCTGGAAAGGATCAATATCTAATTACTTCAGGCAGAAGGATACACTGAGGCCTATTCCACACTACACAGATAATCCAATTTGAAACTGGATTGTTTGCCATGCCTCATTCCTATTGAATCCCGAGGCTTGTAGTTTTCCATGGTCTTTAGCCTTCTCTATCCAAAGAGTGCTGGTTCCTCACCAAATCCCAGGATTCCATAGGAAGGAACCATGGCAAATAATCCAGTTTCAAACTGGGTTATTTGTGCAGTGTGGATGCACCCTAAATTATCTACCCTGGAACAGGTCATCACCATGTAATTTAACTACACTGCAGTCCAGCACTCTGGCTGCAAAGCCCAGAGCTTTATCATTATCATAGAATCATAGAATTGCAGAGTTGGAAGAGACCACGAGGGCCATCCAGTCCAACCCCCTGCCATGCAGGAAATCAGGATCAAAGCATCCCCGACAGATGGCCATCCAGCCTCTGTTTAAAGACCTCCAAGGAAGGAGACCCCGCCACGCTCTGAGGGAGTGCGTTCCACTGCCGAACAGCTCTTACTGTCAAAAAGTTCCTCTTCATGTTGAGGTGGAATCTCTGTTCCTGGAGCTTGCATCCATTGCTCCGTGTTCCAATCTCTGGAGCAGCAGAAAACAAGCTTGCTCCATCCTCAACGTGACACCCCTTCAAATACTTAAACAGGGCTATCATATCACCTCTTAACCATCTTTTTTCCAGGCTAAACATACCCAGCTCCCTAAGTCTCTCATAAGGCATGGTTTCCAGATCTTTCACCATTTTAGTCACCCTCCTCTGGACACGCTCCAATTTGTCAATATCCTTTTTGAATTGTGGTGCCCAGAACTGGACACAGTATTCTAGGTGAGGTCTGACCAAGGCAGAATAGAGCGGCACTATTACTTCCCTTGATCTAGACACTATACTTCTATTGATGCAGCCCAAAATCGCATTGGCCTTTTTAGCTGCCGCATCACACTGTGGTCTACTAGGACTGCTAGATCCCTTTCACACATAGTCTCATTCAGCCAGGTCTCTCCCATCCTATATTTATGCATTTCATTTTTTCACCCTAAGTGCAGTACTTTACATTTCTCCGTATTGAATTTCATTTTGTTAGCTTTGGCCCAGCTCTCCAGTTTATCCAGGTCATCTTGAATTTTGATCCATTATGAAAAAGGCATGTGCTTCAAAGCATGCTGCAACAAGGATATGGAATACATGGCCCTCCAGATATTGTATGACTGCAGCTCCTATCATCCCTCACAGTTAATTATGCTGGCTAAATCAGATGAGGATTGCAGTTCAGAAACACCTGGAGCCCTACATGATGCTAGTTTCTGCTGTACAATATCCTCCTCGATCACTAGCCTTAACAACGGCTAAGATTATTTTCTGTCTCCAAATAAACAGTCCAGGTGGTAAGTGGAACTTGGTCCATCATTGAAGTTTTTCCAGAATGTTCACTGAAGTACAAGTTCATGCAACTGGTACAATTAAATCATTTTAAAGCATTTCATCTTGATGTATTTTTAAAATCTCAGTGTAAAAGATAGTGGAAGCAAAGGTACGGGCAGAGCAGAAATTCAAAAAGACAGAACAGTAATGAAGGAACTCATTGACAGCTGCTGGTTGTGTGTGTGTGTGTGTTTTTAATAAAAAGTGTATCTCAACCAAGACAGAAAAGGTAATGAATAGACCACGACCATCAGTGTACAAACAGGCTGCAAGAAAACAGTTTAGGCAAGTGGCAGCAGAACCTTTTGTAATAAAGAGAGCATAAAGCCATCTTGGCAGTCTCATTCAATTGAAAAGAAAAACAATCACAACATGGTCATACAAAAGGCTATATCATCTAAATATTGTCACCTACTGAGGCTGTAATACTTGCTTAGTACAGGGTGAGCAAGTCTGGTCCTCCAGCAATGTCCAGCAGCCCTAGCCAGCACAACTCTCAGGAAGGGATGGTGGTAAATCCAACAACAACTGGAGAGCAATGGTTCCCATTCTTGGTTTAGGAGATCAGAAGTGTCAACAGAGATCAGAGGAGAGAACAGGTGTCAATGAAAGTTCAAATAGCTCATTGAACACATTTGGTGGGATCCGATTGGTTAATCCCAACTAGAGTAGGCCCATTAAATCAATTGTTGAATTATGAATCAACAGTTACACATGTCTAATGGATTCCGTGGGTCAACTCTAGTCAGAAAGTTGATAGGAAGGCCTTTCCTAATTAGATCCAGGCCTCAGGGGCTCCTGGCCTCTTTTAGTCTGCTGGCTATTTATTGTATTTATTGTTTTTAAATGTGATTTTAGATAGTTGCTTTTAATTTATATTTGTTTAATATCTTTTTATGGGGGTGGGTGGTGTTTTGGGATTTTTATCTGTATTATATTTTAATTATTGTAAGCCACCCCGATTGTTTTAACAGAGGGGCAGGGTATAAATAAATATTATTATAGGAAGAAAACCAGTTCATTTGAAATGTGCTGGAGAAAATCAACTCATTTGAAATGGTGGTGCTGCATACCATGGACTGCTCAAAAGACAAAGAAATGGGTCCTAGAGGAAATCAAACCTGAACTCTCTCCCTAGAAGCCAAGATGATTTAACTGATACTGTCATATTTGGCCATATCATGAGAAGACATGAGTCACTAGAAAAGACAATAATCTTGTTAAGTTTGAAGGCAGTAGGAAAAAAAGGAAGATCACATTAGAGATGGATGGACCCAGTCAAGGAGGCCATAGCTCTAAGTCTGCAAGAGCTAAGAAGGGCTGTTGATAATAGGGTGAGTTGGAGGTCTCATTCATAGGGCCTCCATAAGTCAAAGGACTTTTTCAGACAGGGTTAAAAAATACCCCATAAAGGTTGGGAGGAGGACAGTGCTGCCCTACTTCCACCGCTCCATTTCAGATGACACTGTCCTCCTCCCTTCCTTCATTCGTTCTGCCTCCATCCTGCTTTCATTTTCCCTCTGCCTGCTTTTTATTGACAGACATTTCTGTTAATAAAAAGTGGTAGCAGCAAAACAAAAGCAGGACAGAGGCAGACCAAATGAAGGATGGGAGGAGGACAGTGTTGTCTGAAATGGAGTGCTGGAAGTGGGACAGCACCATCCTCCTCTCGACCTCTGTGGGTTTTTTTTTACCCCGTCTGAAAAAGTCCAAAGTCAACTTGACAGCAGTTAACAACAAACTCTAGTTAGAACTACCAATAGGTCATATAAGTAGCTGGGGATAACTGAATTTGTGATCCCTAGTAGGATGTTATTCATGCAAGAAGTTCATGAGATGTCTTGCAGTCCATCCACTGGCAGTGAAGTCTTAAGAAGGGGTTAGATTATTTGCATGTGTGCCAGGGCTGTTACTAGAAATGGGGATTTGTTACTTACAAGTGTACCTTGGGTTTGAGATAGATACAGTTGTCCCTTCACATTCACATGGGTTAGGGGCAGAGTACCACCACAGAAGTGAAAAAGGCCCACAAATAAGTTAACCTCCACCCACAATATGATACTGCTGTACACTATAGTATTGTAGACTCCTCTCCCGCCAACAGGAAGGCCAAAACCTGCCACTGCGGTAGCAACACCTGCCCCCGGGCACACAAACCATACCCCTCACCCACACTTGCATCCCCGCCAGCTCCCCTTCCCTCTGTCCTGCCAACAACACAACTCCATCTTGCTTTCTTACCTTGGACCAAAACAGTGCTGCCCATTTAAAACAGTAAGGTTTAAAGTAATGTGTAGTGCTGTCTTGGTGCAAGCTGAGAAAGCAAGATGGAGTGTTTTGTTGCCAAGACAGAGGGAGGGAGAGTTGGTTGCCAAGACAGAGGGAGGGAGAGTTGGGGAAGGAAGTGAGTATGGGTGAGGGGCATGATTTGTGCATCTGGTGGGGGGCAGGTGTTGCTACCATTGCAACTTTTAGGTTTGGTTTGGGAAAGGAGCAACCTTACTGTTTTTAATGGGCAGTGTTGTTTTGGTACAAGGTAAGAAACCAAGATAGAGTTGTGTTGTTGGCAGGACAGGCGGCGAGGCGAGGAGGGTGGGATCTTGGAGTTTGAGCTAGATGAGCAGCAGCTACAAACCTCAAATACGCAAAACCGCAAATGTGAAACACATGAATGTGAAGGGACAACAGTATTTTATGTAAACAACTAGCTATACCCGGTGTAACATATGCTGTTATCTATATCTATAATGCTTCAGTATGTTTCCGTTCCAACTCCACTTATTGGCTGCTTAGGAAACATGTCAAGAATACGATCATTTGATGCATTAATATATCACCTTTCAAATCAACTATAATGGCATATGTTACACCAGGTACAGCTAGTTTCATACCAAGAACCCCTCTGCTGCCACCATACAACTACGTGTATACACACACACACCACATGCACCAGGATGTGAGGGCCCCTCCGCTGCCAACATGCAACTGCGCATACACACACAATGCTCCACACACATACATTACTTATACTGGATGCAAGGGCCCCTCCACCACCACCATGCAATTGCGCATACGCACTCACAGACAATGCCACACACAGACACAGATACACACACCACACTCACCAAGATGTGAGAACCCCTCTGCCACTGCCATGCAACAACACACACAGAGAGACAATTCTACACACACACCACACTACACACACAGAGAGAGACCACATGCACAAGGACACAAGTTCCCCTGTGCTGCCAACATGTAACCATGCATACACACACACACCTTGTTATACACACACCATGCTACACAGAGACACACACACACCTTGTTATACACACACCATGCTACACAGAGACACAAACACACCACATGTGCCAGGACACAAATTCCCCTGTGCTGCCATCATGTAACCATGTGTACACACACACACCACACTACACATACACACAACACTACACACATAGACATACACACCACATGCACCAGGATGCAAGAGCCACTCTTCCACTCCATGTAGCCATGTAAACACACACACTCATGCTATACACACACACACACACCATGCATGCCAGGACACAATAGCCCTCCACCATGCAACCGCTACATACACACACTCACCATGCTACACACACATCACAGTACACAGACACACACCATGTGTGCTAGGACACAAGAGCCAGTCCACCATTGCCATGCAACCACACACACACCATGCAAAAGTCACTCCACCACTGCCATGCAATCACATGTACACACACACACCACACTACACATACACCATGCTACACACATACACAATGTGCACCAGGATGCAAGAGCCCCTCCACCACCACCATGCATCTGCACATACACACACCACACTACACACACACCATGCTACACACACATCTGGATGCAAGGGCCCTTCCACTACCACCATACAACTTCATAAACACATACCCTGGGCAGCAGGGTCTAGGAGCAGAGACATCAGGGCTGGGTCAGGAACACAAGAGATAGAATCCAAAGTCCAGGCAAGGCCAAAGATAAGCCAAAGTCAAAAACAGTCCAGTGTCAGAGCACATACTGAGGAGTACAGAGGGCCAGAGGAAGAGCGAGGTCCAGGAAGGGAGCGCTACATCAGAAACACAGGAATTAAAGGTCAAGCAAGCCAAGATCCAAAAATAGCCTGCAATCAGAGCATGTACCAGATATCCAAGAGGCAAGCACAGGTCCAAGCATGAGTAGCAAGGGCACAGTGCTCAAGGAGCAGCTACAGGCAACACAGAACACCATATTGCTGTGGCAAATGTTGAGGGCCAAATGCCATTCTTAAATAGCAGTTCCCCTAGCTGCTTCAGGTGTACTGTGTGATTGCAGCCAGCTGCGACAGATAAGTTGGCCCTGGTTCTTCCAACACTTCCACAGCCAGGGCCTGAGTCTGCAAAGAGGCTGTGCTGGTCCTGCAAGGAGAGGCAGATCCTGACACACACCACACTACACACACATGCCCTATGTATACCAGGATGCAAAAGCCCCTCTGCCACCACCATGCCACCATGCATAAACACACACAGCATGCTATACACACACACCACAATATGAGTGCCCCTCTACCGCTGCCATGTTTAGAAAGGACTTGAAGCTTTCCACATGTTTCCACCTCCAGTGTGCTGATTGGCAGGCCAACAAAGAGCTTGGATTGGTTGGGAAATTTCCTAAGCAGCCAATCAGCATCCTGGGAATGGCAACATACCCAAGAGAACAAGAGAATTTCATATATATATATATATATATATATATATATACATACACATATATATACACACACACACACACCTCAGTTATGGTTGAGGATAAATTCACCCAAACCCTCCCTCTCCCAACTGAGGTACAGAGACTACAGTTCTCATCAGCCAGCATAGCCAATAGTGAGGGATGGTGGCCATTACAATTGAGCAACATTAGGAGTGCCACAGGTTGCCCATGTCTGCTTTAGCTAGTATTTACAATAAACTTAATGTGTAATGTTTTTATACCCTCAAGGAATGACACATTCAGTGTTCATTATGACAGAGCATTAATTCACATTGGATTGATTGACTGATTTATTTATTTATTTATAAGCTTGTTCTCCACCATGTATTGCATCATATGGCTTACATCAATTAAAATCACAATATAAAAATAGCACAACAATATCAGCATTATAAAAAGCACTGTAAAACAAGACACATCAAGAGGACAACAACAATATTAGCAAAGTCAGCATGCACAGACAAAGCACACAGAACAAAACTTTCCACTAAAACCAGCTGAGCATGTCAAATGAAATTTCTATTAGGCATTTCAAATAGCCTTCACAAACTGGCCAAAGGCAGTCAAAGATGGCCATCTAAACCTGATGGGAGTACATTTTCCCTTACACTATTATGACATTAATTCTGGTGCTAAGATAGGCTGATGGTGGGAATATGCAAGGAGCATGCCAGTGCCGTGATTTATTATCACTAGTTTATCCCATCCCATCTCTATGGCAGTGTGGCAAGGGCAGGCTAATGGCTGCTTAGAAACAATGGTGGTGACATCTACTGCAGCCACAGAAGGGGCTAAGAAGAGCTACCATCTCCAGTGCACTACACAAATGTGGAGACTTTTACAAACATGTAGCATTTTCCTGTTTCCAGTAGGTGATGTGACACAGCTTGAGACTACCTGATGATGCTAGCATAAAATCCATAATGCTATAAATACTTTCCCTATTGGAAAGTATCTTTATGCCCCCAAACAGGTCATTTATCAAGTAAAAGAAATTTGCTAAGGATACAGTAGAGGGAGTCTGAAATTGCCCTATTAAGACAGTTTTAACAACTCCTCTAATGAAACATTAGTGGTGTTAAAGCTGTAAGCTTTCTATGACTCAAAGTAGATGGAGCAAGTAGTAACAAAAGGTAAAACAGTTTTCCAGAAGATAATTATAATTTAAGTGAAGGCCTCCTTCACTCTAAGGTGTGGAGCTTTGGCATTACAGTTCTCCTTCAGTTAACATTCAATAAATACTTGCTTCATCTCACAAGTGAGTCAACAATATTATTTTGTTTCTTAAAATCTCATATTTATTGGAAGGTTTACTAAGGAGAGCTGTTGTTCTGTGGTTATTTGTAAGGGTAGCAATAACTTTCTCTCTCTCTCTTTTAAAATCTGTTATCTGTTCTCTCTGTCATGCCCCACTCCACTCCTTTTTGCTTAGAAGTAAGTCATACAAAAAAAGTCCATGAGTAAGTGGTTTGTTTTTTGTGAGATACCAAATATTTTAGAGCTATAAAAACAGCATGTAAAACCAATCCATCATATTTGTGGGCAGAGAAGTGGGGTGGTGGGCTTTTCACTTTTTTTTTTTTTTTTACAGAGGGAGACATTTCTCAGAGTAGGACTGACCATTCACCATGGGAGGAGCATAGCTTCTTGCCTCGCACATTCATTATTTCTTCCTTAGCCACCATTTTACATCCTCCATGGCAGCTCAGGCTCTCCTGCCACCTTAGGCATAAGATGTACCATCATTTCACCCTGTAATTCCCATCCCCTCACTGATCTATATCTCTCATCATCATTCATCCACTTCAGTGGGCATTTCTCCCCATAGAACTGACTACAGCTACTTCCCTCACTCCAAGAGGTTTCCTACTAACACTGCTCCAGAGTGCTTCGACTATGCAGAATTGGACATGCCTGAAGTCCTAGTTCTGAGGGGTTCTCCCTCAGGCATTTGGAGTTTGTTTAGACTTTATCACACTACACTGTTATAGCACTATTATTCCACTTTTAACTGCTGTGGCTACCTCCTGTGGAATTATGGTGTTTGTAGTTTTGTGAAGCCTAAGAGCTCTCTGGCTGAGAGTCCTAAATGCCCCTCCCTAAACTGCAAATCCCAGGATTCCACAGGAGACAGCCATAGCAGTTAAAGTGGAATAATAGCGCTATAACAGTATAGTGTGAAAATCTCTGTCTCTGGAGCAGTGGTGCCAGCCCTCCTGGAGGATACAGTCTACCACTTCTGGTTCTCCACCCGCTGGGACAGCCACCTCAGTGCACCTAATTAATGGGTCGGCCCTGTGCATCCACCACAATATTTTGGAGATAGCGTTGCTTTGGAATATGACATTTTGAAGGTGATGGTGGTGGAAAGGATGGCATCTGCCACTAAAAAAAATTGAACCATATGAACAAAGTCATATTCTTTTTCTAGGGAGTTGAGGAGGGGGAAGAAAAGTCACAGACATATTCTCATCAAAAATGTCTTTAGAGAAATTTTGGTTCAAATGGGCTTAATGAACAAGCACAGGGCAATCCCTGCATGCAAAACTGCAGCATTTCTGATCCATTTCCTCTGTAAACTTAGATTACATTTCAAATCTGCCATTGAAATTGTATGGTTACAGTTGCAGTAGGGACATAAATTGTGGTTTATTGTATTCTCACCTACAAGAACAACTGGGCAAGATTATGAGGATTATCAGATGCGGTGGAACATGGCAAAAAAAAAAAAAAAGCGTTCCAAACAGTGTCAAAAGAACGCGATGAGAACAGAAAGGACGACATCATCAGATGCCTGCATTCTTCAGCCATTCCAGGGGTGTACCACTGCTGTGGATGAGGCTTCCCTTTTGTATTGACAGGGACAAGCCTCTAATAAAAAGGGATGCCTTAGTCACAACCACGCTATGGCCCCAGGATGCTGAAGGACATCATTGTCTGATAATCTCACCTATTTTTGTTCTTCTCATGATCTTCTGACATGGCTTTTGCCATGTCTGATAATCTCCTATGAGAGTTATTGCACCTTTTAAATGATTTTTTTTTCATTTCAGATTTTGGAGATCAATCCAACTATAGAGAACCTTAGTTTTGTGCAAACAAAAAAAGAAAAAAGAAAAAAAAAGAAAAGAAAAAGAAAGAAGAGACAGAGAGTTTTTCCACATCAAAGAGAGTCTCTTGCACAAAAACCTATTTTGTATAAATCTTTCACAAGAAGAGCTCTGGACTGTGAAAAATGGTCTCAGTGATTGATCATTTTTTCCATGGAATATCCTGAGGTGTCCAAGGCACCCTGTCTCATTGGGGATGAGAAAATGTGCCAACATTCTTTATATCCCTAGACTGGAGTCCCTTCTTCAGGCTGATTAATTGCTGGGGGGAAATGCAACATATTGCAATTTCCTAATGAATATGCTAAGCCCATGACAATTCGAGATGATCTTACTATCTATTTTTATTTGCATATATATAAAGGCTTATTGTCTGAGTGATCAGAAGTTCCCACATTTCAGCTTGGAATGCATAATCAAAAGATTTTCCTCCACCTTCTAAATAGGAATATTAAGGGACATTCAGATTGATCTTGGCTGATATACTGACAATGTCTGATTATTTGCTGCATTTTCTATAACATGTTATCTCTTGATTGGTTAATAATGTGGGATGATTAAAAGAGGGAACAGGAAGAAAAGATGATCATTTTATAATGGTACTAGAATCTTGCACAAACCAGGACATTTGTTCCTGTGTGCCCTTTCTGACTTACGGCGACTTAAAGGCTTGGGGTTTTCTTGGCAAACTTTGTACAGCATAGGTATGCCTTTAAACCTCTGAGGCTTCCCTCTGAAGCTGAGAGAGTGTGACTTGCCCACGGTCACCCAGTGGGTTTCCATGGCTGAGTGGGGATTCAAATCCTGGACTACAGAGTCGTAGTCAAATGTTCAAACCACTACACCACGCTGGCTCTCAACCAGGAAAAAATACAATGAAGTGTATAGGAGATGGGGAGGGCTGGTGAATGTTCTTCTTCTTGCAAACAGATGTAGAAATAAAATGTCAACATCCTGCTCAGGGTTTTAAAGCTAGTGGTTTGTGAAATCTTATTGCAATGTGGACCTCTCTCTTGCCTAACTTACCCAAGATTCAAGATGCCTCTAAATCTCCCAGCATTATATTGAATTATAGTGAAGTTCTTCATGATTTATAATTGCACAGAAGTAGTTATGAAGAAGAATAGAATGTGAAGGAAGGGGACAATATCAGTAATTTTGTATTCAAGGACTGCTAAGCTTTTATGATAAGAACCAGGGTAATATAAATGGCTAAGTGTTAGAGCTATGGATCAGTACATCCCTAAGCTGAATCATATCCACAACCCGAATTTACCTTAAATTTCAGTTCAGCTCTTTAGCTGACAGAGTTTTCCTGACCTTTCCATAAAGGACTGTTGAAATGATTACAGCATGTGAAGCATTTTGAACACCTCAAAACCTCATACATATGCCAAGTTTTATTTGTTCTGTTCTAGCATTTTTATTGGTTTCATGATCAGTCACCTTGAAAAACTCCTGATAAGATATCAATATACAATTTAAATAAATATATGCTGGAGTTTCTGGAACCTCTGTTACACTTTGCCTGCTCAGCTCAGAGTTGAGTCATAAAATGGATGGTTTAACCTCTGAACAAACAAGAACTCAAGATCACAGGATGGACTCTGCCTACCCTTAATGTTGAGTTGTGATAACCTTGAAGGCATTCATTTCTTTTGCACTGTGGTCAGGATTGTGTTGGTTGATTTGCAGCAATGATGTTTTTCAATTTTCTATATAGATTTTTTGTGCTTTTCCTTTGTATTTGGTTATTTGAATTCTTTATTCCTTTGGATAATAGTGTCACCCAGTTCACTCTTGGGACACTTATCTGAACTATTCTTGGATCTAGTTCAAACATGCATATATATCACTTAACTTTCCATCATTTGATTATTCATTTTTGGGGTCCATCGGACATTTCTTGACTTCTGTAAAGTTGTGGGAGTGTGAAGTAAAGGTATCAATTGACTCTGCTGAGGTGAAGGTTTAGGAACCATGTAACTGTGGTATGGATGTAATTCTTTGCTAATTTTCTTTTAGGAGGAAGCAAAGAGTAATTTTAGCAATGTTCTTCTCACTGCAAGAGAGACTTTGAAAATTCTCCAGTTTTTGAACACTATTCAGTTTCAGTCTTACTCTGTGCAAAATTCACACATGGTATGAACAACAGCATTTTCTACACTGCTTTTGTGCAAAAATGCCATATGTGAATTTTGCATAGAAACAGGATGACATGGAGGTCTCTCATTCATAGGATCATTGTAAGTTGAAGTCAACTTGATGGCATTTAACAAATCCCAATCTGCAAAGATTATTGTCTGATCTTCTCATTGGTGTTTCTCAGCATTCAGCAAACATGAGTTGCATTGGAGGACCTAGAAGGTGCCTAGAGAGGCATCTTCTCTAGGCACTTTCCAGGGCAATTCTATGGTATGTGTTCCTATTTTTTGTCCCATGGATAACTGAAACCATAGATACTGATTCCATGTTGTGGCATCGCTAAGGCTGATGTCACCCCTCCCCTCTGATGGTAACCTGGTGTTGTTTGGCCTCTCCACATCCCCTAGTGCCTCCGCTGGTTCTGCAGATATGGGGTTCTGACTGTATTTTCAAACATTCTTCCCATCTTTCAAATGTGGTAACTCATTTATATCAGCAAGTCAACCCTGTGATTGCCAAGAAATGAACCCAAATGCCTTGAAAAGTGGCAGATGAATGTGTGAATTTATTGGCCTGAAAACCATTGCATTTCAGGTTAAAAGAATCAGTATGAGAGCTTTCTGTGATGCTATTGCCATGATGACCTGCTCACTACATAAGTCATTGCCACTGGCCTTTGTAATCATCAATAGATATGCATATGTGATATGTGAAGCTTCTCTGAAATGTATTCCAATATATAGAATTCTAATTGTCACTGTCATTAGTGGGGCGTGAGTTAGTTAAGAACTGCAGAAATTGTTGAGATTAACACACAATTATTAAAAATATCAGTTAGCTTCAAGACAAATCCGTGTTTTACCTGATGCTGTCTCTACTAGAAAAAGCTGCTTGGGATGTGCTTCTGTGCAAATGCCAAAGAGTGATGTGGTATTGTAAGTTAACATGAGTTGAATTTCTATAGTCAAAGCAGTAATTCATTGGGCCAGCTGGCCAGTGTTCATCATGTCTTAAGCTCCTTTCTTTTTGGTGCATAAGAATTACAGATGTAGAAATATAATATATCATAAATAGAATATTTAACTAAAAATTATCTACCATCTATCATGACACAACTTTCCCCAATCACATTTCTCACATAGACCATATGGTAAGATGTTATTTTAGAAATCACTTTCAGGCATACCCTTGCTAATTCAATGTGAGAATATAATGGCAACGTTGTATTAATAGCAGTTTGCTGCAATGTTACATTAACTTGTTTCAGACTCTGGAAATAGTTCATTACTGATATGATAAAACATTATGCACAACAAACCCTCATTCATTTCTGAAATGTCATTAATATGCACTATACAATTACTGCATTAACTAATAAAGCATCCAGTACAGCTACTAAAAAGTCTCACATGGCGCATTGCAATCAATGGATGAATTAAGGTAATACGCCTTGTAAGGAAAAAAAATGAGTTCTGCTTGAAATGCAGCTGTTCTGTTAAGACAAATGGTACAGTGGGTTAAATATATAATTGATTACATGCATTGACTCAATGGCCTTCTTTACCAACAGTAGCCCTAGAAAATAATTTGTCAGACGCATCTATCTAGGACTTTATCAGATGTGGCAAATATGGCGTCATAATGATGCCTAATGACCGCAAAAGGGCATGTATACCTTATGATGTCATCCTTTCGCAATCATGTAGTGTCCGAAAGGTGCTCTATTTTATTGATGGGCGAAGCTGTCAATAGATTTCCCCTGGTGGTTTGTTGCCGGCATTGCTGCTGTTTTGAATCCTCATGCTATTGTACAGCGTGAATGACAGAACACTTCTGGGTGAAATCACAACAGCCAAGTAGGGGATGTTCTTTTTATGAACAACCCCCATCCCAGTTTACTTGTAATTTTAAAAGTGTGTTTCTGTGCTTGTGTCTACATTTTATGTATTTTTCTTGCTTAACTTTTTGAATTTGCCACACTCGCCTCTTCTTGCAAGACTTGGTGAGATCTCAACCCCGGAAGTAAACAGAGCTCTGTTCATTCTCTGTTTATTCCAGGGATGCCTCATTGCAGCTGCTCAAGATAGGTCTGGGGTGTGTGGGGGTTCTTTTGCAGACATAAAAATGGCACAAAATATGCCAGCAAAAGCACATTAACGGGAGGGGGGGGTAATCTGATAAAGTCCCTAGTCTTTTGCTAAATTGATTCATGGTGATAGAGAAAGAGTAGAAATAGTTCAGGTATTGGCTGAAGATGAATGCAAAGTTCAAAAAGAAGATCAGTACAGGGAATCTTTTAGGGCAGGAGGGAAAATATGTGAGCCTCCAGATATAGTTGGACTACAGTTCTTATTAGTCCTACCCAGTATAGCCCATCTGAGGGGTTTAATTCTATAGATTGTTTGATTGCATTTCAAAATAATGTTTATATATATTTTACTGATGTTTTCTATGGTATTTGAAATCTGTATCAGTTTTAATATTTTGTAAGCCACCTTGAGTCTCAGTATTGGGGGAAAGGCAGAATATAAATGAACGAAACCATAACAACAATAATAATGATTCAATTACAATAACAATAAAAATTCAAATAAAATAAAATAATAAATACTATAGAAAGAAGAGTGACCAGATAACAGATTGCTGAACAAAGGGGTGAAGGAAGAAATGCTCTTGGCTTCTCCTCCAATTGATGGCCATCAGATCCAATCGATACAGGCCTCCAAGTAGGCCTCAAAGCCATAGTTTCTGATATTTGGTGTCCAAATAGTGTTGGACTGTGGAGATTATCACATGAGTCTAGTATTGAGGCAATCATATTATGAAAGGAAACAGGAACATTTGAAAACGTTTCTTATTACACCCATCTTTTTTTACCCGACTGCATTGCATTAAAAAATCCCTCTGGTGTGATAAGTCTCTTTCCTGCAGTTCTGGCATTATAGCAGTCAGTGCCATGAAAAGGCCTGATTCTCCTCCTCTCTGCCTCTCTCTCCTTCCCACCTGCTATTCCAAAGCAGGCTAACTCCATTCCTGTCTTTAATTTTTAAAAAAATATTTGCTTGTTTGCATAATTAGGGCAAAAATAATTAAAAAAATATTTTATCATTTTGCTGTATGTATGCAAACCCAGCAAAGATTTGTTTTAAAAAATGACAGGCACGGACTTAGCCTGCTTTCGAATAGTGAGGGGGAGGGGGAGAATGAAGTAGAGATGGAAATTCAGGCCCCCTCATGGCACTGATTGCTGTAATGCCGGAACTGAAGTGAAGGGACCTATAGCACCAGGAGCCAGCTGTGGGACAAGAGTGACATTTAGAGCTATTGATGGGCTTTCCCATGGTTAACACAAGAGAAGGCTTTTTCAGAAGCTGACCCTAGACTCTAGAACTCCCTCCCCAGGGAGGCCAGATTGGCTCCCTCCCTGTTGTCTTTCTAGTGGCAGGCCAAAACCTATTTATTCAGGCAGGCTATTTAAAAAACGGGCTGGGGAGTGCTATGTGGTTTTGGTTGGATTGTTTTTAAAAGCTTCTTATCTTCTTTTAAATGTCTGTAATACTTTTAAGTACATTTTTATTCTTTTAAATATTCTGATGTTGTTTTAATGATGTAACTGGTTTAATTCTCTTTTGAAGTGCACTTTTTGTAGTTGTAACGGTGTGTTTTCAAAATTGTGAGCTGCTTTGGGTCCCAGTCTTGGGGGGAAAGTGGGCTATAAATAATGATGGTGATGATGATGATAATGATAATTTAAGAGGGACACCATAGTAACGGTTTGAATATATGCCAGCTACAGGGCAGTTACAACGTCATGTGATAAGGTTCAAATATAGACGCTACTATCCTGCTTTAATTCCACTTTTCTAGCCTTGCATGATAATCTCCTATGTCTCAAAAGATTCCCAACCCACCAGCCAAGCTGACTGAAATTTCTGGGAGTTCAAGGCAAACAACATCTTAGAATCAAATTTTGGGAAACACTGCCCTAAAGAATGATCATAGAATCATAGAATCATAGAATTGCAGAGTTGGAAGAGACCACGAGGGCCATCCAGTCCAACCCCCTGCCACGCAGGAAATCACGATCAAAGCATCCCTGATAGATGGCCATCCAGCCTCTGTTTAAAGACCTCCAAGGAAGGAGACCCCACCACGCTCCGAGGGAGTGTGTTCCACTGCCGAACAGCTCTTACTGTCAAAAAGTTCCTCCTCATGTTGAGGTGGAATCTCTGTTCCTGGAGCTTGCACCCATTGCTCCGTGTTCTAGTCTCTGGAGCAGCAGAAAACAAGCTTGCTCCATCCTCAGCGTGACATCCCTTCAAATACTTAAACAGGGCTATCATATCGCCTCTTAACCGTCTTTTTTCCAGGCTAAACATACCCAGCTCCCTAAGTCTCTCCTCATAAGGCATCGTTTCCAGACCTTTCACCATTTTAGTTGCCCTTCTCTGGACACGCTCCAATTTGTCAATATCCTTTCTGAATTGTGGTGCCCAGAACTGGACACAGTATTCTAAGTGAGGTCTGACCAAGGCAGAATAGAGTGGCACTATTACTTCCCTTGATCTAGACACTATACTTCTATTGATACAGCCCGAAGTTGCATTGGCCTTTTTAGCTGCCGCATCACACTGTTGACTCATGTTCAACTTGTGGTCTACTAGGACTCCTAGATCCCTTTCGCACGTAGTCTCATTCAGCCAGGTCTCTCCCATCCTATATTTATGCATTTCATTTTTCCGCCCTAAATGCAGTACCTTACATTTCTCCATATTGAATTTCATTTTGTTAGCTTTGGCCCAGCTCTCCAGTCTATCCAGGTCATTTTGAATTTTGATCCTGTCCTCTAGGGTATTAGCTACTCCTCCCAATTTGGTGTCATCTGCAAATTTAATAAGTATGCCCCTAATTCCCTCATCCAAGTCATTGATAAAGATGTTGAATAGCACTGGGCCCAGGACAGAACCCTGTGGCACCCCACTGGTCACATCTTTCCAACTCTTTTGCTAGTTGGCATTAAGGCTCTACGGTGACTGTTGGGTGTATAATGTTAAGTTCTGATCTTCTGGTTTTATTATTGTTATAAGGCATGGTTTTTATGTTCAGTTGTATACCATCTTGGAAGGATTACTTTGAAAGCTGGCATATACATTTTTAAAATAAGTAAATTGCTTCTAGGGTTTGTTTTTGTTTTTACCATTTTGAGATGTGCTCTGCCCATGTTTTTGGCTTATTGATCAGTTAATGAATTGATGATGTTGATGATGATGATGACAACTGAATTCAAGGTGCAGATGATGACAAGGTACAGGTCCTAAAATTTAGGGATCTCAATATTGGGTGGATTTATTAAAGCCTTTGGGGCCTTATAGCATCCCCCAATGTTTATACATACGTGGTTTTATATTGCTTTAACTTCACCATTTTAAATCATGCAATTGTTTGATCTATTTTTAGAATATTCAAACTAGTTTTTAATTATTTTAAATGTTATTGTTTTATTGCTCTACATTTTAGTTGTTCAACTGGTTTTATTGTAAGTGACTCAAAGATGGTATGCGATAGAGTAGAAAGATTATAAATAAACACATAAAAACAATAGTGATTATGCTGATGATTTCTAGTATTGAAAACCACTCACCCCTAGAACTCTGGCACGTCCTGTGTTCACATTCCTTTGGTAACTTTCCATGCCCCTTTCCTTTGGATGCCAAAACTGTATTTCTAAATGCTCAACTGAACTTTTAAGTTACTTCAATGGTAGAAATTTGAAGAATGAAGAACCTTTTCATGAGGGGGGAAGAATTTTTATCTAGAGGAGCAACAATCTCATTTTTAGATTTTCCTTGGGTTTTTTCCAGGCTGTGAGGCCATGTTCTGGATTAGTTTCTTTCTGACGTTTCGCCTGCATCTGTGGCTGGCATCTTCAGAGAATGGTTGGGTAGGTGTGTGTGTGGAGTTTATATGCTGTGAACCCCTGTTGGGGTGTATGTGTAAATTTGTGTAATTGAATGGTTAGCTTCTGGATATAGAAATGCAAGGCTTGTTAGTGTCTGTTTGGCTAATTGTTGGTTGAGGGGCCATTATCTGCAGGGAATCCCTCTGTCCCTGGGTGGAATTCTTTTGTAAGTGTTGAGTTTTGATTCTGTTGTATTTCAAAAACTGGGAGCCAGATTTTGTTTACTTTTAAGGTTTCTTCTTTCCTGTTGAAGTTGTCCAGGTGTTTGTGGATTTCAATAGCTTCTCTGTGCATTATGACATGATAGTTGTCCTGGTCTAGAATTTCTGTGTTTTCAAATAGCATTTTGTGTCCAGGTTGGTTTATAACATGTTCTGCTCACAAAGCCTGGAAAAACCCAAGGAAAATCTATGGATGCTGGCCGTGAAAACCTTCGACTTCACAATCTCATTTTTGTCCCATCTCCCAACCCTGATGACAGTGGTTATTAACAAGAATAGCATTGGCAGCAAAATACATAGAATCATAATCATAGAGCTGGAAGAGACCACAAGGGCCATATAGTCCAACTCCTTACCATGCAGGAACACTCATCAAAGTACTCCTGACAGATGGCCTCCACCTTCTGTTTAAAAACCTCCAAAGAGGGGAACTCCACCGCACTCTGAGGAAGTGTATTCCACTGCTGAATAGCTCTTACTGTCAGGAAGTTCTTCTTAATCTTTAGGTGGAACCTTTTCCCCTGTAGTTTGAGTTTATTGCTCTGTGTCCTAGGACTTTATCAGACGAGACTTTTAAAACGTCTCTTTCCCACCACATTTTAAAGTATAATTGTCTTGGTACAATAGCCCCTTTATCAAACTTACCTATAATAGTGAGAAAAAGCGTCCCCAGCATTACTGAAGCACGAACGCTAGCACTGTTTACTTGTGCATTCATGATCTCGGTGATTCTCACGAGAAGATGCAAGCACAGTAAAAAAAATTAAAAACAGCAAAATCAACACACAAAACGTACACCCAAGCACAGGAACCCACTTTAAAACATCCAACTAAACTGGGGAGGTTCATAGAAAGAGCATCCCATATCTGGTTTTCACGATCTCACCCGGAGGTGTTCTGCTCATTGATGCTATATTCATGTGAGCACAATGGTGCACCATTTCAAATGAGGGCAAAACCATTAAAAAAATGCCATGACAGATCTATTGATGGCTTGGGTCATAAATAAAAAGGAACACTTTATTCACCTCTTAAAAACACCATAGCATGACATCGTACAGTATAGGCAGCCTTTTGTGTTAATTAGGCATCGTTATGACACTGTATTTGCCGCATCTGCTAAAGTCCCTAGTCTCTGGAGCAGCAAAAAACAAGCTTGCTCCATCCTCAGTATTACATCCCTTCAAATATTTGAACATGGCTATCATGTCACTTCTTAACCTTCTCTTCTCCAGGCTAAACATTCCCAGCTCCCTCAGCTGCTCCTCATAGGGCATGACTTCCAGACCTCCCACCATTTTGGTTTCCCTCCTCTGGACACGTTCCATCTTGTCAACATCCTTCTTGAATTGTGGTGCCCAGAACTGGACACAATTGAGAAATTCAGAGCCTTTCACACTATACAATTATAGCATTGTAGTTCCATTTTACTTGCCATGATTTCATCCTATGGAACCCTGGGATTTGCAGTTTAGGGAAAGGTACTTAGAATTATCAGCCAGAGAGCTCTACTGCCTCACCAAACTACAAATCCCAGTAGTCCATATGATGTAGACATAGATATAAAAGTTCTGGCTTTGTCCTATCCTTCATTAGCTTTGTAACATGTTATCTCCACTCTCAGTATCCCAACTTCAAAACTGGCTGATCTCAAGGAGTCCCACTGCTCTTGCTTAAGGATTTCTAAATAATGCCACTTTATTCTTCAGCACTCTGTTCCTTCCCCTATCCTCCTTGAATTATTTTTAAAGCAAGATGTTCTCTAAAAGGATTTATAACTTACCATTAGAAATCCTCTTCATTGCTTTTTAGCCCCGTAGGATTTCACAGGGATTACGAAGGGGATTTTTTATCACTAGGGAAATATGGCTTCAGCTATTATATCTTAAAAAAATAAATCTTAAGCATAGCCTGTCAACCAAGCAAGCAACACATTTATATTGTCCCCCCCACACCCCAGAGATCTCATTCCTAGGAAGGTAGAAGACTTTTTAGTGAACCATTTTAATTTTGGAACAAAAGCAAGTGTGGCCCAAAGATAAATACCCATGGACAGAATATAGTTTGCTTTTTTGGATTTGATAGCACAGTCAACTCGAATTGAATATAGATTTAATTAACAACTTCCCACAGATAGTTTCCTACACATCTTATTGTCAGGAAACTTGATATTCACAAAGGGGTGTGCTAAAAATTTGCAGCACATTTTTCATTTAGACATTTCTTCATCGACTTCTTCTGTGGAGGGCATCAGCCTTTCTTGTTTGGGTGTCTTTGTTGTTTCACAAAAAATAAAAAATAAATATCTGTGGAAGTCTATCCAGTCTCTCTTGGTGACCTCTACTACTATAGGAGACTATTCATGCAATATTTTTTAATCCAACAAGCTCTTCTGATCCTTGATCTTGGCCTTCTGATGACTAACCTTTGTGCATACTGACACATTAAGTTGCCCAAGCATATTTTTAAGAAAATTTACTCTTGTTTCTGAAATAAATTTTCACTAGGGGTTATTCTTCCTATGCTTTTATCCATCTCCATTTCAAAGGTGAAGAATTCATTGTGATTGCTGCTTCTGGCCACTGGTGCAGATAGAATCCAAAGACACCACCATGTTAGTCTGGAATATAAGTAAGCAAGCGGAGGATCTTTGAGACTATCTTAGAGAAAGAAATTGTAGCATAAGCCTTTGTAGACTTGGTCTGTTGCCTCAGATGCAAAAACATATGCTACAATTTCTTTCTCTCAGTCTCAAAGGTGCTGCAAGATTCCCTTGCTTACAGAGAACAGCAGGTGATGGAAGCAGTGGCAAATAGGTTTCCAGTCAGCACTTGAGCCAGACTGGGCATGTCAAGATTGACCAGGACCTCTGTTTTACCCCACAGACAGGCTGGTAAACCACTGAATTTTGGCAGGGGTGTGCAATTTTTTCACATGAAAAAGCAGCTCGCATATTTCAACATGTAATCGAGGCTTCCTCTCCTCCCTGTTTCTTTCCTCTAATTTGTCAGCAATGTCTGGCCATGAAGCCAAGTTTAATGCTTTAAAGTGCATGGCACCACAGAGGCTGAAGGGCCACAAACAAATCTCTTTTTGAGGCCTATTTAGTTTTTTATTATATGATGTTCATTCTGTAAAAGAAACTTTATATTAAAAAAAATTAAACCTCTTACGGGTGGAGATGAGGCTCCAAGTTGGCCTTAATGCCACATCAAACATGATTATTTAAATGATTGTTAATCCATCCCTCCCACCCTCACCCCTAGCCTTATAAAGTCTGCAACCACAGAGTATAAGAACTAACTCATGCCAACACAGCCCATAACCTCCAAGTGTTGTTGGTGCGATTCATGATTTCCTCTTCCTTTCCCTCCTGCTGGGAACAGAAATGGAAGTCACCTTCCTCCTTGCCTTCCCCTTGGGGATGGAAAAGGAAAGGGGAAAGACTTGCTGAGGTGGACTAGAGGAAAGAGAGCCAGCCTTTGTGCATCACACTGTACAGGAAGAGAGATTTTCCTAATAGTCCTCCCCCCCCCCAAAAAAAGAATAATGGTTTCTAAACGCCTAAAGAATTATTGTGTAATGTGACTCTATGTTCTAATGTTTGTATTCAATTTCACTGAAATTTTATTGCATCCATCCCCTTCCTCAGAAAGTATACACTACACAGAATATCTTCAGAAAATATATTGTGTATACGTGAATAACATAAAAGGTTAGGTAAATTGGTTAATAATAGAATATAATATGATGAAATGTTGATGATAATAAAATGTTGGCAATTATAGTCCACAACTTGGTAATGGATGTAACAGGTTAATAATAATAATAATAATAATAATAATAAAATTAATTTATACCCCGCCCCTCTGCTAAAAACAATCGGGGCGGCACCAATTGCATGGGTCTGGATCCCTTCATTGCCCAACCCTGTGTTGGCCAATGGACTGTTGTCGGCTGCAACAGACACCACCACAGAGGGGAGAGCCACAGCCAAGCCGCCCACTTGACAGTCTCCCCTCTCCTGTGAAACAAGGATGGAATAGAACAGCAGAGGGATTTCCATGAACCTGAACCTGAACTTGACGTATACCCCCTTTTTGCTTACCCCGGATCAGGGCCCATGCTATCCTCCAAGCAAGTTGTGATGAAATAATAAGCAGACTAACAACACTACTAAACATGTAATGAGGGAGGGAGGGAGGATCTTCAGCTCGCTAGAGCCAACTGCGGCCTCTGACATCAGGGGCCAGCTTGTATACCAGCCCCTGGCTCAGAGGCTGCATCATCCAGCCGTGCCGGAAGATGCGGACAGATGTCCCACCCTGGCTCCCACTTCAGCCAGTCGGAGTGGGGGAGGCCCGCTCTGATTGGCCCAGCATTCCCACCATGAGCCCAGGCCCTGGTGCATGCCAGGGTGAAGATGGCAGCAATGGCGGCCCTCAGACTGGCTGCCACATGGCTGCGGGAGCCACCCAGCCTGGGATGGGGGCTCCAGGCAGACTGTAAATGGCCCACTGGGTGAGCCCGGTAGCCTCCCTTCTTCAAATAAGTGTTTCCAGTGGCTACTAATTGGAATTTGTGTTCTTGGTTGATCGATTAAATTGTACAGTAGAACCCCCATATCCATGGGACTGGTATCTGCAGATTCACTTAGCTGAGTCTGCAAAAATATTGTCTCTCTTGGCATCTTCTAGGTCCTCCAGCATGACTCTGTGGTATGCTTCCACCAGAACCTGACCATAGATTTATGCTGGAGGATCTAGAAGGCACCTATAGAGCTGTTCCCGCTAGGCATTGCCTAGGTCCTCCAATGAGACTCTTTCTTATGCTTGGACCCAGAAGTCATTCATTTTAATAGGGTTCACTCTTATCTGTAGTTTCTGGTATCCACAATAAGTCTGGGAATGTATCCCCCATGGATACTGGGTCATATTGTACAGGTATGTATCTATTTCTCTCTGCTGGGAATCCAAAAGCCAGGAAAAGGTGTCCATTTGGACATGCAGCTATTGCTTTCCTCGTGCTATTTTGCTTGCTGAAGTCCTTTGTTCTTCTGTCCCCATAATCTTTGTTCCCCCCTTTTCACAATCTTCCCTCTGAACATATCTTGTGGGCTAAATATCAGTTTCAATCCATGAGTACCAAGGACGTGGACAACCTACTTGGTAGAGTGAGAAAGACAACCTGCCCTCTCGGTCCCTGCCCTTCATGGCTGGCCATCCGGGGTGTGTGTGCCTTGATTGTGTTCCTTAAGGACCTCATAAATGCATCCCTCAAGGAAGGGTGTGGTCCATCCTGTTTAAAGGAAGCGGCGCTTAGGCTGCTCCTGAAAAAAACCTTCCCTGAACCCCCTGGACATGAACTATAGGCTGGTGTCTATGTTAACATTCTTGAGCAAAGTGATCAAGAGGGCAGTTGCTCTTCAACTCCAAGTGGTCTTGGATGAAACTGATTATCTAGACCAATTTCAAACTGGCTTCAGGACGGGATTTGGAGTTGAGACTGCCATGGATGCCTTGACCAATGACCTGCATCTAAGCATTGACAGAGGTAATGTGTCCCTGTTGGTGCTTCTAGAACTTTCAGTGGCTTTCGATAAGATAGATCATAGCATCCTCTTGGATCGCCTGAGTGGGTTAGGAATCTGAGGCACTGCGCCCCAGTGGTTCCGGTCCTTCCTCTCGGACAGGTCACAGAGGGTGCTGCTCGGGGACAGCTGCTCCAGCAGAAAGGAGCTTACTTGTGGTGTTCTTCAGGGCGCCATCCTGTCCTTGATGCTGTTTAACATCTATATGAAGCCACTGGATGAGATTATTCGGAGTTATGAGGCTGGGTGTCATCAGTACGCTGATGACACCCAGATCTATTCCTCCTTGTTCTGATCATCGGCCTCGAATTCTGATGGCAATTCTCCTCTTAATGACTATCTTAAAGCAGTAATGGGCTGGATAAGGAAAAACAGATTGAGATTAAATCCAGACATAACGGAGGTGCTCACGGTAGTGGCCCCGAAACCAGGAGTTGGGTTGCAACCTCCAGTCCTGGACGGGGTTATGCCCTCCATTAAGGACTGTGTTCGCAGTCTGGGGGTCTCCTTGATTCATCGCTTCAGATGACGAGTCAGGTGAATGTGAGGGTCAGGAGCGCCTGTTATCAGCTTCGGCTGATACACCAGCTGTGCCCTTTCCTGGAAGTAAGGGATCTCGAGACTGTGGTGCACGCGCTGGTAACCTCTCGTCTAGATTTCTGCAATGCGCTCTACATGGGGCTACCCTCGTGCTTGGTCCAGAAACTTCAGTTGGTACAAAATATAGCAGCCAGAGTGATCTCGGGAACATCTTGGAGAGACCATATAACTCCAGTATTAAAATCTCTCCACTGGCTGCCTATCAGTTTCTGGGCCCAGTATAAGGTGTTGGTTATTACCTTTAAAGCCCTAAATGGCTTGGGTGCAACTTATTTTCGGAACCGCCTCCTCCCATACAATCCTACCCGTGTACTCCAGTCCTCTGGGAGGAATTTGCTTTATTGCACAAAAATCTAGGCTGTCTACAACCTCCCAGAGGGCCTTTTCGGTAATCGCCCCCAATTAATGGAATGGCCTGCTGAACGAGATCCATCAGATGATGAACTTAAATAGCTTCAAAAAAGCACTAAAGAAGGATCTCTTTTGGCAGGTCTTTCCTGATTAGATCCCGGCCTCAGGAGCTGCATTTCCTGGCCTTTTAAAATCTTGTTTATATTTGTTTTTAATGTGATTTTAGCTAAGTGGCTTTAATTTTATATTGTTTAATGTCTCTTAATGGGAGAGAGTGGGGGTGGGTGGTGCTTTTAGTTGGCACTGTAGAGTTCTAATTGTTGGAAGCCACCCTGATTGTTTTAGCAGAGGGGCGGGGTATAAATAAATTTTATATTATTATTATTATTATTATTATTATTATTATTACTAAGTAGTAGCACTTGTTAAAATGTAGGCTAAGTCGAATAGTTGTGTGGTATGTTTGAATTACCTCCTCTTTGATGTTCAGAATACTGTATCCAGTGTAACATCCAATCAGGGAATATCTAGAGGTTGCCTAGATGGTGAAAATACTCTTCATAGAATTTGAGGAGAATACCTTTTGTCCCCACAAGATCCCACGGTGATTTGCCTTATTCGGAAGGAGGGGGGCCAAAAACTCCAAACACCATGCAGGAAAAGCCTTTGTGGCTTTTCCTGAATTTTTAAAAGCAATGCGTGGGAATGCACATTAGTGCTCATTAGGACAACTAATTTGCATCACTGTGCATTCTCAGAGAGAGCAGAACTGGAGAGCGGACTGGTTGGATGTGTGTGTGGGGAGGACTTGCCAGCAAGGAAATGCCCAGAAGCACATTTTGGATTTCCACATTACTGATTGAGCACTTTTTTGGAAAGTGGAAGTAAACTCCCAATCTTAAAATGTTAGTGGTGGTGGTGCGATAATTCTGTGGTGGTTCTTTTGTGCAATTACAGCGATGTGCAATAATAAGTGTAATTATGTTTCCGCTTTCCTCATTCGTGGAATTACAGAATTTTTAGATGGTAGTCTGATAATGTCCGTAGTCTATTATATTGTTGAATTGCTCTTTCTAATGGTTAGTTGGAGTCTGCTTTCTGGTAATTTGGATATGTTGGCTTAGGTCCTACCTTCCAGAACAGCAGAAAACAAGCTTGTCTCCTAACTTCTTCTTTTGGGGTATGCAGAGAAACCTACCAACCTACCCATAAATATATATATACACACACACTATTTTGGTTCACAATCTTCTTTCATCAGTTTCTAAAATCTGTTAGAAAAGTTGTATTACGTTAGAAATACACGTTACGTTAGAAAAGGTAATAAGTGATAAGTGAGGTAAAGTGACAGGAGGAAATGCAATAAATTTCCCCATATCACCAAATCACCATAAGCTTCACCTTTTGGATTTGTGCCAATCCTAACACTTTTAAAACAAAAAGAGGTTCCCCAGAAAGAACTTACAAGTTGACCCCAGTATCCATGGGGGATATGTTCCAATATCCCCCATAGATATCTGCAACCATGGATAATAGGGAACCCTGTTATTTTCAGTGAGATGAATGCTGGAAGTTGACCATAGAATCATATCAGACGACCTAAAAATGCCTTGAGATAAGATTTTTTTAGATGTGAGTAAGTGAAAATTGTGGATATCAAATCCATGGATATGGAGGTCAACCTGTATAACATTTTTTAAATATTTTTAAAATAATATTCTATTGTTAAAGTCTCTCTCTCTCTCTCTCTCTCTCTCTCTCTGTATGAGAGAGAGAGATTATATAATTTTACATTAAAAAAATGATTTGTGCTTTTCTTTTTTCTCAAACTTCCCTAAATGCAATGCACAAATTCAAAGATCCCTGTGCTTAAAGTATAGCAGGCCCTTGATATCCACTGGGATTCATTCCAGGATCCCTCCCCACATGGATACCAAAATTTATAGATGCTCAAGTCCCATTATATACAATGGTGTAGTAAAATGATGCCCCTTATATACAGTGGCAAAATCAAGGTTTGCTTTTTGGATTTTTTGGGTGGTAGTGGTGGTGGAATATTTTCAGGCCATAGATGGTTGCATCCATGGATGCAGAATCCATGGATATGGAGGGCTGACTATACTGTAGTTTTGTCAGCTCTTCCTTTGTACTTCACCATGTCCCTTGGGTTGTACTGGCCATGCCTTTTGCCACACCCTCATGTTGCTTGCTCATACCATTTTCATCTGTGTAATGTTGGAGGTATTATAGGCACAAATAAATTTATATCTAGCACTTTGCCACCCTGGCTGAAAGCTCTTGCCAAAGATTTTTTTTGTTCACCTAGTTTTTCCTTATGCCCCAGCCCCAAGAAGTTCACAGTTGCAGGATGTCTCTATGAATGGCTCATTTGATCTGTTGGAGGTTATCAGAGGCTCTAAATGTGTGACAAGGACACTAGGAGATTGCTAAAGGGCTTCCCTTTCAGAAGATGTCATCCTTGTCTCGTTATGCTCCCATGCTGCTTCCATTCTGCCAGCACTGCTTTTTTTTCCACAGGCTAAGCCGTGATTTAGATCCCCTATTCCCTTTCTGTAATGGAATGACGTGTGAGTGAAAAGGTGGCCTGTTATGCTGGCATGATGCCAGCGTCACTGAGAGGTCCGTGCCAGAACACTTCTGGGTGCGATCGGGCCATCGAGGTATGTGACACACTTTTTTGTTCCTTCCCTGGTTTACTCGGTATTTTTAAAGTCTGTTTTTGTGCTTGCTGTCACTTTTTAAACTGTATTTTTCTTTTTCTTTTTGAATTTCCTGTGCACTTGTCATCTTGCAAGAATGGCTGGGATTTCCATTCCAGGAAGTGAATCGGGCTCCATTCAAGCTCCATTCACTCCTGGGCTGCCGGGCGAGTGGGAAAGAGGTCTGGGGAAAAATTGTTACAAGGACGGGAGAGGAGACTGCGAGATGGGGGTGTGTTTTTTGTCCCCATCTGAAAATCTCCATTCTATCTCATTCAGATTCTGTTTGCCTCTTTGAGCAACTGATCCAGACACTGATCAGTTTAACACATATTAAATTCATATTATAAGCAGGGGTGGGAATTGTGTTAGACTGCGAATGAAGACACTACGAAGTGTGGGGTGTCAGTACTTTAACAAGTATATATTTCTTAAAATGTTTGAAATGGGTAAGTATGGATAACTCCTCTTCCTCCTAGAAGTCTGCAACCAGAATCTAGAAATCCATCTCTTGGGGAGTGGTCTATCTTGCATCAAACATGGAGTGTACTGGATGATTTACAGGGCCCTTAAACAATATGATTCAAATTGCACCTGGGAATTAGAAACAGCAGTGGGCTATGGATCCACAGTGCTCATCTACACTAGGCAGGATACACAGCCTTGCCACCTCTGAAGCTGGCCAGTCCACTCCACACCCACCCACCCCATTTCCTGCAGAAAATGGCCCAGGGTCCAAACAGGATACTGGCCTGTCACTGAAGCCACCACACATGCTGCCACCATTATCTTTGCTAATGTGGAAGCCAGGCAGTCGTCCCACAACATATGACTGAGGCCCTCTGCATGTGACCAGACTTGGTCACATGCTGAAGGATCCCTGCCTGACTTCCCAGAGACTTCCCAGGAGACATAGAGAGCTGGAGGCATCAGCGAGGAGTGGCGTTCTGGGACAGGCTCCTGCAGACACATGGGCCCCAATCTGGTGATAACAGATTAACCTAGGTATTCTCTTGTAACACTTTCCTGGTCCTATCCAAATTTGGCTCTGTTTCAGCCCTGTATCTGACCCAGAGTCATTTGGACTGCCCAGGGGCAGATTGGGGTAAACGCCCTGTGTCATTTGAACTGCAGGGGTCTGCAACAGGGGCAGGCCGAGGTATTTGGCCAGTGTAAACAAGCCCACAAACAAGCCATCATCCAACTGTCCCAATTTGGCAGGGACAGCCCCAATGAACCCTCTGCCATCCCACTTTGTCATCTACTTTTAAAATGTCCCAGTTTCTCTCTCTTCCTTCCACTTGCTCCCTTTATCTTCATCTTACTGCAGTTGCTGCAAACTGAGTTCAAAGTGCAAAGGTACAAAGTGTTTGTGCTCAGTTAACTCACCAGGGGCAGGGGAACAAACTCTTGCCCTTCCCCATGGACTCAGCCAAAAGTAAAGTATGGCAGCCTCTCCTAGCTTTTGTGTTCTTCCTCATTAATATCTTTTGCAACCTTGACCACACTTTGATGGTACTTGGCCACATGTCCTGCTTTTCATTTGTGAAATGTTGGAGGCTATGGTTATGTCACAAAAGTGATGGGTTACATGCAAGAATCCCAGGAAGAGATTTACCCAATTTCACAGAGTTTCCATCTGAGAGATGAACCAACATTTTTCAAAGAAAAACTGAGAAATTTTCTAGGCACATGCCTTGTCTTGACCCCTGAAAATGAAATGTAGGCCAGAATGGTACCAATTAGCTTCTCCCCCCTCCCCACAAGCTGAAAACATCTCCCTCTGTTAATCCCTTGAGGCCTGCTACCACCACAGCCTTCTGGGATTGGCCCTTAAGGAAACAATACACAACAGACCCCCCTCCCTTTTAGGCTTCTTCAAAGTAATGTGACAGATGTCTGCCAACAACTCCTCTGCCTGTGAATTGAGTGGAAAGTACAGAGAACATGGTGCATCCAATTTAAAATTACTTAGTCTTACTTTCCTGGTGCTAAAGGAAGCAAACAGCTTGGCCTCTTCTATAGATTTTCCTTGGGTTTTTTTTTTCCTGGCTGTGTTCTGGAAGAGTTTATTTCTGATGTTTCGCCTACATCTGTGGCTGGCATCTTCAGAGAATGGTTGGGTAGGAGTGTGTGTGGTGACTTCACATTGGCCTCTTCTCTTTCATGGCCTGTCATCCAGTTTTAGACTACTGCTTCCTTCACCCAATAGTATGAACTAACAATAAAATTTCATTCAGCATTAAAGAAGCCATAATTTGTCAGAGGAAAATTGCCTATTTTGAGAAATTATCTTTTCTGAATTAGAGACTTCTCCCCTCCCACTTCCCCGCTCAGGGGAATATTTGTTGATGTAGCCACACATAGAGCAATGACATTTAGGAGACCATTTTCACTCAGCCTTCTTAATCCATGTGACATATAGGAGCAACAGCTTTTATCATCCAGTGATTCTGAATCAATATATTGAATTTGAGATTACACACCATATAGTCCATATAGTAATCATACAGCTCAATAAAAAATAAAGCTTGGTAAAAGGAACCTGGAGTAAAAGCATCCACTGGATGATTGCTTTTAAAAGGCAGGATAGTAATCTCAAACCTATGCTCTGGAAGACTGAAACATCAGGTGGTGTCTTACATGGTATGAAGCAGAGTCATCACAGATAAAAGACCACAGCAGGTGATTCACATATCAGTGTGATACATTTCAATAAAAGCAGTTTTGCAACAGTTAGCTGTTAGTCACTGTTACCAAACAGTGCACCTGCATATCAGATTCAACCTGTAGTTAGTCTTTCTAACATAAGATAGATTGTTTAAAATACTCAAGGAAAAGGAGATGGTGCGGGAGACAGAGATACGGGGATGGGTGAACTGCACATTTTACTTGCCTCAGCTATTTGATTTTCCCAGTATTTCATGCAAATATTCCAAAAACCTTAAGGGGATTAGCAAGCACTCTCATGGAAAGCTTGTAAAACTCCAACAGACAGACATCATTTCCTTCTTCTCAGCTATCTCTCCACAAACAAAGGCACAAGGAAAGGACAGTGGAGCCATGAGTTTCAACTGCAAATGGATGGGCACCCTGGTGAGTTTTTTCTTACCTGTGTGAAGTTTCACTTGTAACATGGGATCCTGGAGCTTCAGTATGAGTCATGCTGACATAGAAGACATAGGGTTGTCAGAGAGAAAACTGGAGAGGCCTTTAATGGTTGTGTAGAAGAGACAATTTCAGCAGGTGTTGCTTGTTAACCTGGTTGCATGACAAACAACTCCTGCTGAAATTCCCTCTTCTTCACAGTCAGTTGAGGTTCAGGAGCCCTCTCCAGTTTTCAACCTGGCAACCCTATACAGGGACCATTTCACAGTGTACAATTATAACACTGTGAAGTCGAAGGCTTTCACAGCTGGCATCCATAGATTTTCTTTGGTTTTTTTCTGGGCTGTGAGTCCGTGTTCTGGAATAGTTTCTTTCTGACGTTTCACCTGCATCTGTGGCTGGCATCTAGGTGAAACGTCAGAAATAAACTCTTCCAGAACACGGCCTCACAGCCTGGAAAAAAAACCAAGGAAAATCTATAATTATAACACTATATTCCACTTTAAACTACCAGAGCAACATCCTATGGGATCCTGGGATTTGTAGTTTAGTGAGGCACTGGAGGTGTAGAATGCAGCCATCACAGCTAAAATAGAATTATCATGCTATTGTCATGACTCATCTTCTGGATGATTCAGACAAGGAGGGGAATGGGGCAGCTTGCCAGGAATTTGTAGGTCTTGATAAATGTCGGTCGCTTTGAGTCTGGAGAGCTGGAGGCTGAGACAGTGGGAGGCCTGTCTCCCCAGCAGGAGCTGGCAGATGCTGAAGACACGGAAGATACACACCCCTCTTTTGCTGAATGGTGAAGAAAGAAACACGGATCCCAGAGGATATTAAGTACAAGATGCTGACCTACTTAGACACCTGTGTGCTGCCTATAAATCTCACATCCATTCCTGGGCAGCTTTGTTACTTTCCACTCTCCCACTGGGCAATTAGCAGCATTTCTCAGCTTCCTGCTTTCTTTACCTTTGGACTGGCATGATTTACGATTCTGATTTACTACTGACTGGCTTTGCTTCTCTGGACTACTGCCTTGCTGAACAACTTCTGGATGGGCTGACAAACATCCTCTTGCTTCTACCTTCAATCTACAGGATGCTGAGACTAACCTGGACTGGATCAACCACTCAACAGCTTGTGCATTCTGGCCACTTGTTTCCTGAGGCACTTGTTTCCTGCTGACTATATTTACAAAGTACAAATGATTGGATTGGCCAGGGTTCCATACAGGACAATTTGAACAGAGCCATATTTTGCCTGTATAACGTAGCTTGCGAACTGGTTGGTCTCATCATACATCAGACTCCTAGAGTAGAGACAGGCAATTTTCTAGGACCCAGGGACCATTGTTAGCCTCTCTTTCACTTTCAGGAGCCATATCACAGGTATTTTGGATTTTGGAATAGTTCAGATTTTGGAATACTTGCATATACATAATGATATATCCTTGAGATGGGACCCAAATCTAAACACGGAATTCATACATGTTTCATATACACCTTGTACACATATCCTAAATGTAATTTTATACACAATATTTTTAAACATTTTGTGCATGAAATGAAGTTTGTGTACATTGATCCATCAGAAAGCAAAAGTGTGACTATCTCATCCACCCATGTAGATGATTTTGGATTTTGGATAAGGAAGACTCAACCTGCATTAACATTTTATGGTTGTTACTGGTATTCTCCAAATTTTTGAATTTAGTTCACCCACACCTGTTCAAAATTTACTCCACTTTCTTCTCCAATCCAACGCCAACCATTCCCCCCCTCCCCCGGAACATCCATTCTTACATTTCATCTTCTGCTGTGGCTCAGTCTCAGAAAGGGGAATCCCACCAGACATCTATAACATGTCCCAGGAATACCATATCCTTGTTAGAATAAAAGCAACAGCTATTTCCAAATAGGAAGCAGGAACAGTTCACTCCCAAAACACACAGAAAGACACACATGTTAGAGAAGTACCTCTGCTAGACTTTCATTATCTCCATAACCTGGCTGTTCAAGAAAAAATGTCTTTGCCAGTCTCTGTGTCTTGCTTCTTCCTGGAATAACTTTGTATACACACTTTTCAGGGCTTTCTCTGGCCTTACAACAGGCCCAAGCCATGGTTTAAAAACCATTTACTTAGACGGAATATAATAACGAATAGGTTTTGGGGTGTGTGTGAAAAAGTTGATGGGAAACTATGTTGGAGATTATGCTTGCTTGACTGTGCTTTAATTTCACATTATCGAATATATTTATTTAAATTAACTTTAATCCATTTCTTAAAGCCTGAAATGCAGCTAATGAGAAGTAAATCTTTTAGGCCCACTACTTCCAGCTATAACTCAGTACCATTCCACACAGTGCCTTGCCTCCATATGCCTGTATGTTCTCTCTATAATTTGGTTTTCTCTAAGCTTCTCTATCCTTTCAACCCTACCTGACTTTGTTTTTTCTTTTCCACAAGTACAAGTTTAGGAAGAGCTGCTTCTTTTGAATATCCACATCATTCATGTGTTAAATGGTTCAACCATATTTATACCTTTTGTGTCAGGAGCCTGGCATGAACACACGTGATACAGGAACCTTGCTGAAGCTAAGCAGGATATTCTGTTATATGTAAATGGCCTTTGAATTGAGTCGTATTAAAAACAGGTGTATCCGCTAGCTAAATTTAATCTTAGTATATAAAATTAAAGTTGCTACTTTGGGCATGTGATCCCCTATAACATAGGTGAGCAACTGCAAGGGATGGGTCAGTAGCCAGAATTGAGGGGGAAACGGCAGGTCACAGCACCCCAAAAAACCTACACAAGAAACCACTCCCATTTTCCATTTCTCAGGTTTTCGGAAGTTCATGGTTTTGTTTTTCTCTTGATAGAGGGGAGTTTTGGGAGGTTAAATGAATTAAGTAACTACTTTTTACCTGTTGACATGCCTTATGCTGCTGTCCATGCATAAATAGGGTGGCTGTTCAGGACAGTTAGAATATAAGACTTCCTAAGACTTCTAAATTTTCATAATCAAGCATAACTTTTGCCATTAAATTGTAAAACAATTACCTGTCTTTGAATCATAAGTTTTGACTTTAAATTTTCAAAGGGAAGTCGCTATATTACAGTTTGCAATATGCTGATCCATCTCAATAAGCACATTCTAGCCATTTTCATTTCTACTAGGAGCAGGTGTTTTATGAAGCCAATAGGTCTTAATTCTCCATTTAGGACCAACCCACTCCAAATTACTTTTGCTGATAGTGATAGCGCATAACAATGTATCATTGTTGGCAAAAAAATATATCTATTTCTTTACTGTGCAGCTTGTAAAACTCAAATGGAGCACAAAAGCCTGACTTTGTGAGAAAGTTATCAAATGATCTAACCCTGCATGGCCTGGCTCCAATTCACATTTAATTTGGAGATCTGAGGCAGAGATGTAAATCCTTGACTATTCTGTCCTATATGCAAGGAGAAATAATTATGGTAGTTTTTCTTCCACTGCAGGAGAAAATGAATATTCCCCCTCAGGGCTCTTCCCTTTTTAAAATATCCCAAGATGTTGGGCATAATGGCCATATGTGTTACCCAAAGAGGTCTTGGAAAATTCCAAGAAAATATCGAGTTTCTAATAAGTTGGAGAAATTAGCAGCAACTCAACCTTAGCAATGCAAAAGGGGGCAACAGAGAGAGGGATCTTTACACCTTTGTAGACCCCGACTCCCTGTAAACATACGCACACAAACAAAAAATGAAGAATTAACAATATTTATTAAAGGCATAAAAACAATAACACCAAGCACACACACATTCATACAAAAAGCATTCACACACGACCACTAGGAATGGACTAAGAGAGGTTGCCAGAGGGATAGATAAGAAGGTTTCTGGGGATACATGACACCTGTCTTGTCCTGAAGTCATTGAGAAAACCAGCAGAGTGGATGGATGAATCTGGAGTGGCTAACACAGAGCAGTGTAGGGTCCCCAAGCAGAGACTTTGTGCACAATGAAGCAGACTTTGGGGCCAATATTTATACCAAAAATATGCCCTGAAATGAGCAAGATTCCTGGGTTGAAACAATAGCTTCCAAGATTGCCTTCAAGGATTGCACAGTGAGTTCCAGGAAGACTCCTGGTCTTGACAGTAGGTGTCCAAAGATGCTAATGTGTTGCAAACTGCCCTTAATGTCTGATGATTGGATTCACAAAGCTTGAACTTCCTGTTAATGACTGGGTGGTTGAGGGTAGGGAAGTTCTACACCTGCAAACAAATGATTACTTCACCCAGCTATTGTCTGCCACTTAAGTGTGTGGTGGAGACTCTGTCCCTTTGACTTCTTGATGTTTCCTCATAATTTTTGAATTTGCCAGTAGCTCTTCCTGGGAGATGGGTACATCTCTCTTGGGCTCCTTATAGCGAGTCCCTGACCTTTCACCGCTCTTTCCCATGGAAGGCCACATTAATAACACAAATTATTAATAAGCCAATTTTTTGGAGTTTCTGGAGGTGGAGTTTGTTAGGGGTGCTAACATATGGACATATGGGGAAAAGACATGATCAAAAAATATAAAAGATATCATGGAAGGTGTAGTTTGGAGGAGCGTACTACAGTTCTCTGGCAGAGAAGCCTACTTAACCCATTGGACTCCATATCCCACAGCCTAAATCCAGTTGTTAGTCCCAGAGGGAACAAAACTGTTGACTCAATGGAATATTGGTAAGTCAACACTTACTTATGTAAGTTCTGTTGATTCAGTAGGTCTATTCTGGTTGGGATTGGCAATTTGATTTAATGTTAGGATTCCTTAGGATTGACTCAGGGCAATTAAAGTGGTTTAAAACTGATGTAACCTGGTAGTATAGGTGTGCCTTTAGCTTGGGCTTGTCTACTCTGGCCAAATACCCCGGCTTTCCCCCATCCCAAAGCAATGCAGCCCAAATAACACAGGGCATTCACCCTGATATGTCCTTGGCAGTCCAGATGACCTCTGGGGTAGATATGGGCCTGGAATGGGAGCAAGTCAGCATAGGGCCTATTACCACATTTTAAGATAATACCCAGTTTACTCAAGTTCTGCCAGATCAGGCCCCACATCTTTGAGGGAACCCATCCCAGAACTCCACTCCCCACTGCCACTGCCACTCCCTGGCTCTCCCAGAAGGCTTCTGCATTAGCAGAGAAAATGGCAGTGGTGGCTTCAGCAATGGGCTGGCATCCTGTTTGGATTCTGGCTTGTTTTCTGCAGGGGGCCGTTTACATGACAAAAAAAGCCTGAGAAGAATTCGTGTTGACCCCTGGTTATTTACACACATCATGGGCTATTCAGAAGGAGCGGTAGCAAAAAGCCCAGGACAGCCTGTGCTATTGGTTGTCTGAACAAGCAGGAACCATCCCAGGACATGGGATTGTTTCTGATTGGTTGGACGTTGGGGGGGCGGGCTTGCAAGGGAAGCCTTGAAATCGCCATTTTGTTACCCCCACACACATACACAGGGTCCTCCACTGGATCCAAAGCAGCCAGCTGAGTGCCTGGCACTGCCTTTCCCTCCTGCCTCTCCCTTCTCATCCCTGGGAAGAGTGCCAACAGAACTTAAGGCATTGCTTTCTATTGGAAGGGAAAAAGTGGGGGGAGGAATGGGTGAACAGACAGAACTCCTCCCCCCACTTTTCCCCTTCCAATAGAAAGCAATGCCTTAAGTTCTGCCTGTCCATCCATTCCTCACCCCCTTTTCCCCTTCCAATAGAAAGCAATGCCTTAAGTTCTGCCTGTCCACCCATTCTTCACCCCACTTTCTCCCTTCCAATAGAAAGCAATGCCTTACATTCTGCCTGTCCACCCATTCCTCCCCCCACTTTTTCCCTTCCAATAGAAAGCAATGCCTTAAGTTCTGTCTGTCCACCCATTCCTCCCCTCACTTTCCCCCCTCTAATAGAAAGCAATGTTTTAAGTAAGAATTCGAATTGACAGTTAGCACTTTGTGAATGTAGCAGCTATATCTTTGAATGCACCCTGTTTCTGTTAACGGAAAATTAAGATCTCCTTGAGAGAAAGAATTCAGAACTGTGGCTTAATTTTATTGTGCATACTAATATGGTCTCCTCGGCAGTAAGAATTCGAATTGACAGTAAGCACTCTGTGAATGTAGCAGCTATATCTCTGAATGCACCTTGTTTCTGTTAATGGAAAATTAAGATCTCCTCGAGAGTAAGGATTCAAGACTATGGCTTAATTCTATTGTGTATACTAATGCAGTCTCCTCAGGAGTAAGAATTCGAATTGACAGTAAGCACTTTGTGAATGTTGCAGCTATATCTTTGAATGCACCCTGTCTCTTCCTCCATTCCCCCCTCCTCCTCTTTCCCCGTTCACTCCTTGTAAATGGGGAAGAGAAGAGCCAGGCAGGAGGGAGAGGCAGCAGTGAGGAAAAGGTGGGTAATGGGACTCCGAGTCCCCTCATCCACCTTTCCCCACTGCTGTCTCTTCCTCCATTCCCCCCTCTTCTCTTGGGCAGCAGTGGAGGGGGGGAATGTGGGTAATGGCTGCAAGGGGAGAAGCTGCGCAGCAGGGTTGTTTTTTCCATGAATGGCAGTCACGGAGAATACCCCCCTGCCCTATGTGGCGGCAAGGGCGGGGGGAAATACCGAGCAGGGTGGGGGTCTTCTCTGTGACTGACAGTCACAGAGAATACACCTTCCCTTCTGCGTGTAAGGGTGGGAGGCAGTAGCCTGGTGGGACAGGGGAGGGGGTTTCTCCTTAGAGGCCAGTGTTGCTGTGCCTGGCAGAGGTGGGGTGGTTCTGACCTTTTCAAAAATGGCAGATCCAGCCTTGCCAGGCTTCCATTGTAAATCCATCCCCTCCAAAGTTCAACCAATCAAAATACTGCTCTGCTGTGTGCCCCTATCCCGGGATGGAGGCACTCAGAACAAGAAATTTAAAACACCAAGACTTATGCTACCGTGACAAATCATGTAAACAAGAAGGGACGAACTCGGGATGTGGGAATCCCATTTCTCCCCGGATAAAAACTGCTGTGTAACTGACACCCAGGTAAAAGGGAGCTGGTGTATCCTGCCTGGTATAGATGAGCCCGTGGTCAGCTGTATACACTTTTGAAGAATTTCTTTTTTTGGAACCTAGTGCTGAATGCACAAAGGTCAGAAGTGGAAGGGGCGGGGCTAGCACTTGCAGGCAATGTATGCAACCCTCACACATACACACCCATTCACATATTGTTGTCTCCCGCATTCATTAGGTGTTTTGACCACAGTCCTAGAATCAAGCTTGATGGCCCAGCTGGAGTCAGGCCTATTGCTCTAGTTTAATAATTGCCACTTTCTCATTGAAAAGCACAAATGCAGATGGGTAGAGAAATGAAGTGGTGTAGTCAAGAGAGAGAAGGTGCTTGTGGATGAGATTTGAAAATAGATGAAGAGCTATTTAAGTAGAAGTACACAGTGAGACTCTTCCAGATGGCTAATGCTACTAAAATGAAAGGATGCAAAGCACCAGCAGCTGTGGGATTTACACATGAGATGGGAAATAGATAGGAGAAGGGTAGTGGAGAAGCCCATGACATGACAGCAGACACCTCAATCTTCAAAACCATTTGGCAGGCACCCCGCTTACATGAATCCATCTGTATCCAGTCTTAAATCACAGATTTTTTTTTAAGTTATTTATTTATTTAGAAAAAAAGTCTAATGTGCATTGAATGCCTGGTGCTGAGTGGAAAGTGTGAATTTGTTACTGGCATCATTTTAGATCATTGTACTTTAAATGGAAACCTCACACCTGGTCTGTGGGAGCCACACCAAGTTGTAAATATCACTTTTGTGATATCTGATGCAAACAGATTGTGTTAGACCAAAATAAATAGCATTAGGCTGATGCCAGAAAGTCAAGGTTTGTATAGATTAATGTATTCCCACCTCTTACATTAGAAAGGGCCAGGATTTGTGTGTGTGTGTGTGTGTGTGTTCACTAAATGAATGGATGAAAATAAATGTTTTGTGAGACCTGGAATACAGCTCACATAAACTCTTACCATTGACCATGCTGGCTGGGATTTCTGGAAAGTGAAGTCCAAAACATGGGGATGAAAAAAGTTTTCCTGCTCCTGGTTTAAAGAACCCTGCTCAAACAGTTGACAAATTATCAGAAAGCATTTGACAGTGGTGGTGATAGCAGTGGCTTTGGGTCCAGTTAATTTTTTGGATCATTTAATAGCAATGGCTGTGGTTCTCCTTATTTTGTATTCTGAATGTGGTGTGGAACTTTCCAGTTAATATTCCAGAACTTCTTCAACCTGCTGTGTCTATGGACTTTTGTCAAAGGACTTTATCAGACAAGCCACTAAAAACGTTCTTTTGCCACCATATTTTACACTGTTTTTTGCCAGCAAAAGAACCCAAAATATCAAACATTGCTGTGATCTCATGAAAAAGCAGCCTTGTACTTTCACTGCTGAGCGTGATCTCAGTGGTTCTCGCGAGAAGATGTGAGCGTGCTTAAAATTGTAAAAACAGCTAAATTAAAAAACAAAATGTAGAAACAAGCACTGAAACACACTTAAACAAAAACCCTTTAAAACAGCTTTTAAATAATAGCTGGGAAAGCCTGGATCCTGTGTGTGTGGGGAAACAGAGCCTTCCGTGGTGGGAATACATGCTCTGCTGTATTGTCGGGCACATTCGCCTCTGCTTTCTGAAATCACAACAAGGTCCCCAGCATGTGATCAAGGCTGGGCACCTCGTTTCCAGCCTCAGAGTGCATGGTGTGTGACACTAGTGGCAGAGGTGCTCACCGATATAGCAGAGCGCACATGTCGGACAGCTGGCTATTCCCATCACAGAACGTGAGGTAACAGGGGAAATATAGGACAGCTCTGGGGCCAGAATACTCCAGCCAGAACATAGAGTATTCTGGCCAGTTCAGACAAGCCCTAAATCTATGAAAGCTTAAGCTGCAGCTTCTTTCTCTCAGTCTCAAAGGTGCTACAAGATCCCTTTGCATACTCATATTCCAGACTAAGGAGATTGTCAGATGTTGCAAAAACCATGTCAGAAGATCACAACGAGAACAGCAATGGACGAGATTATCAAACAACATCATATTTCAGTGTTCCAGGGGTGTAACACTGGAATTAGTAAGGTGTCCCTTTTTATCGGCGGCTTGTCCCTGTCAATGAAAAAGGGAAGGCTTGTCTGTACCAGTGCTACGCTCTGGAAACGGCTAAGGATGTGGGCATCTGATAATGTTGCCCTTTCTGTTCCCGTTGCATTATTCTGATGTGGTTTAGAATGCGGGTTTTTGCCGTGTTTCACTGCATCTGATAACCTCCTAACACAGCTATGTATTCAAAATCTCAGTTTTTAATGAAGTCCCCCCCCATGACACCAGGCATCCTCCTAGTGGTGCGGGGGGCCTTTCCTATCCCACCACTGCCACCACTTTGTGACAAAGGTGGGATTTCCACCTCCCGCCCTGCCACCACTTTGTGATGCCTGACCTTCATGTCACAGCCAGACTACATCTCCCAGTGGCATAGCACAAGCACTCAGGTGTGGCTATGTATTCCTGGCTTTGTCTCCTTCCCTGAGAATCACTCACGCCAGGCTGGATGTTTCTTGCTAACAAAAGAACGTTTATTGTCAAACAAATAAAACGTGTAACTGTAGAACAAAGTTATTGGCCTCCACAAACATTCACTCTTTATCTAAACCTCTAACTGTCTTGGATCACTCAAAGCCTCATCTCATCCATCTAAACTGAAAGCCCAACTTAAACTGAAAACTTTCCTCACTCACTACCCCTTTATCTCCTCCAGAAGCCCCTCCTCCTTCCACCTCCTCACAGAGGATTGGCTCCTGGAGTACCATGTCCTCATTGGCTCCCTGGCTGTCCATCACACACACACACACCCTCCCACTTCTCTTGTTTTCATGAATCTGACACACAAGTGGAAATGCCCAAAGGTGAAGCCAATTGAAAACAGTGACCACCTTGAGTGGGGAAATGCCAATGAACTCCCAGGTCTCATTCAACTTGAAAAGTGAAGACTCTTCTAAAATGTAGAAACTTGTGAAAAGGAACTGGACAATAAAGGGGATAAATCCCTCCAGGATGCTTGAGGCCTACTCAAAAGCACAATAATATAGGTTCAACTAGAACATATACAACAGATCCGAAGGAGAAGTACAAAGTCCAAGAGGTCACCAGCATGACTCACAAACAGTGCGGAGAAAGCTGTCAGAGATGAAAAAGCTTCACACAGAAATAATAATAATAATTATTATTATTATTATTATTATTTATATCCCGCCCCTCTGTTAAAAACAATCGGGGCAGCTTACGAAAATTAAAATACAAATACAGATTAAAATCCCTAAACACCACCCACCCCACCCTCCCCCATAAAAAGATATTAAACCAATATAAGTTAAAAACTACTAATCTAAAATAATAATAATAAAATTTATTGAAAATTGAAAGTCTTGCCCAAATGAAGTGAATTTAAAAGAATGCAAGTTGGTAACATTTGATTTTGATGATTAGAAAGAATAGGATTTTGAAAGAAGAGAATGTGTTGTAATTTTGGAGAGAGAAGTATTAATAACTATATGTTTATATGTTGCCAAAAGGAAGATCAGACATAACTTTTTCCCCTTTCCCCCCATTTTTTCTTTTTTCTTCTGCATTCTTTAATTCTTATTTTATTGCATTCCAGTTTTCTATCTTTTTTCTTTTCTTAATCTTTGTCAGCCTTAATGTATTTCAAATAATTTTAAATAAAAAATATTGTTTTTAAAAAAGAAGTGCCCAACACACAAGGGACTCATGTGCATTTGAGCTCTCTTGCCCAATGCACATCTTCACAATTTACAAACAGGGTTTAATTGCATTTCTGCAATATAGCTATGGATTTGTAAAGATACGAAACATAGACTGTGATGTAAAATCTCAGCTTTATTCCAATACTCATTACAATGTTTACAAAGTAACTTCTCACCATGACTCATTACAATAATTAAAACAATTACATTAATGAAAACAAGGTAATTTGTTATGTTATTTGTTGCAGTACCCATTTTTCTTACTTTATTTTTTGTTACTTTTTTGACCAAAAGAACCCTAAGACAATGGCATGAAACTCTGTTGTGCGTTGTCTCAGGAGATCTCGTGGGCTGAGAGGTGATAAATAAATATTTTGATAAATGAAAATAAATAACAAACCTGAAGAACTCCTATAATCATATCCCTTAAAATTAGTTTTGAAACTATCTAGGAACTATTGCTCATTACTCCCATAAGGTAACCTTCCTCTGACTCATTCTATTATTTAACAAACATGGCTTCATTGCATCCTCATTACCACCAAAGTAACTAGTTAGAAGTAACTGCATTACATTCAGTTTCTGCAAATTATGAACAAACAATCATTGGTTCCAAATGGCATCCACCTGAGATTTCATAAGTAAAATCAAATAAACTCAGAAGCAAAACTGTTGCATTTCTAACTAAAATATATAACATATCTTTAAGATCAGTCTTGGTACCAAAGAACTAGAGAATGGAAAATGAAACACTATTTTTTTAAAAAAATGGGATACAGGGAGATACATAAAACTATGGGGCAATTAGCTTTATATCTCTTCTGGATAAATCAGTAGAGGGTGTTAAGGATAAAATCATTATGCAGATAGTGTCCTGCTGAAAAATACATAAGCTCTGTCTCACCAAGCTTTCATGGTTCTTTACAAATATCAACATGTGGACGGGAATGATCCAATGGACATTAACGACTTGGATTCCAAAAGGCTTTTGATAACATCCTGCACCAAAGACTAATGAGAAAATGTTAGCAGTCATGGATTAAGAATAGTCCTCTTATGGGTCAAGAACTGGTTAAAGAATATAAGCAGAGAGTATGAGTAAATTTTCAGTTCTTACAATGGAGGGATTTGAGCTGTGTGGTCCCTCAATACTGGGACTAGTTAGTTGAACAGACATGATCAAGAGTTAGGCACAAGAAATGAAGTGGCCAACTTTGCTAATGACGGTAAATTATTTAGGGTGGTGAGAACAAAAATGGAATGTGAAGAAATCTAAAAAAGATATCCTGAAACTGGGAGAATGGACAGTGGTATGGCAAAGTAGATTCAAGGTAAACAAGTATAAATTGATGCATATTAGAGACATGGATATATCCCAACTTCACATATCCACTGATGGAATCTGACCTGAGCTGGGAGGGAATGACAAAAAATCAACAACGGTGTTGTGGTAGATTGTTGCTGTTGCTACTGTGTGCCTTTAAGTCGTTTTTTGACTTATGGCAGCCTGAAGACAAACCTATCACAGCGCTCTCTTGGCAAGTTTTGGTCAGAAGGGGTTTGCCTTTGCCTCCCTCTGAGGCTGAGAGAGTGTGACTTGCCCAAGGTCACACAGTGCCACCCATAGCTGCGTGGGGATGCAAAACCTGGTCTCCAGAATCACAGGACCCTCCACATGATATTATAACATTATATTCCACTTTAACTGCTATGGGATTGGTTCTTAACCCTTTCTTTACCAGGAACTCCCTTTAAATAACATTTGTTGCAGTGGACCCCCATGATGATGATGATTATAATGATGATGATACCTGATAGTGATAATACAATTACACCATCCATTAAACCTTCCCTTAGAGGCCCTGGAGGGGGATGGAAGACTTTTCTCCTGCTTCTTCCTGCAAGTTTGTGGCTGGAATGGATTGAATGGCAATGTGCAGCCCAAGCCAGCCAGCCTTTGCCTTGGCTCCAATCATGCGGCCATTCCACTGCAGGGAGGAGTTGGGCCAAGCAACTTTCAAACCTTCACAGACCCCCTGTGAAGACATTTTGGACCCCTTGGGGTCTGTGGCCCCGGGTTAAGAACCACTGTGCTATGCCAACATTCTGTTGAATTCTGGGGTTTATAGTTTTGTGAGGTCCAAGAGCTCTCTGGCTAAGAATTCTAAAGGTCCCTCCCTAAAATGCACATCCCAAGATTCCATATGATGTTGCCATGGCAATTAAAGTAACCCAGATTGTGGTAGATAGCCCCATGAAAATGTCAACCCAGTGTGCAGCTGCTGTTAAAAGGGATGAATTCCATGTTGCGTATAATTTGAAAGGGATCTTTCATAACAAAAACCACTAGTATCATAAATATCTATGGTGTGACAAGTCGAAAACTGTGAACAAGTCTGAATACCACACTTAAAAACCATATTATAGAGCTGGAAATTTTTGCAGAAAACAGATGGGGTGGGGGCAAAATCAACTGCTCTTGGAGGAAAGCTTACAATCTTTCAGATCATTTAGCTTAGGGGGGGGGGGGGAAGCAAGACCCATGAAAGAGATGTATGTTCTTATGTTGTTATGGATGATTTAGGGGATTCCAAGTGAAAAGAAGTATTTGAGTCTGTTAAAACTTTTATTTCATTTTCTACCCAGCTGGTGTCAAAGTCACACACACTGTGCAAAGCTAATTATGGAGTTGGATATAGGCAGCAGGTTTAAAAGAAGCTTGGAACTCTGCTTGGTGCAAAACACTGTGAGCATATTTTAATATGATGCCCTGTTCATCCTATAGAACCTTGGGATTTATAGTTAAGTGAGATATTTAGAATTATTTGTTAAGACAGCAGCATTCCTGAACTACAACACTACAGCAATGTAGCAGAGACGAGAATTCACTGAAACAGCTTCCAATATTTTTCTTCAATAGGTTTTCTGTGGTTTTTTTCCAGGCTGTGAGGCCGTGTTCTGGAAGAGTTTATTCCTGACGTTTCACCTGCATCTGTAGCTGGCATCTTCAGAATGAAGAATGGCATCTTCATTCTCTGATACCAGCCACAGATGCAGGTCAAATGTCAGGAATAAACTCTTCCAGAACACGGCCTCACAGTCCAGAAAAAAACCCACAGAAAACCTATGGATGTCAGCTATGAAAGCTTTGGACTTCATATCTTTCTTCAATGTTCTTCCAAAAGGTAGGGTGATCGGAGAGTCCTGGGGCCGCCCCACACTGGACACTATGATTTCACTTTATGTGTCATGGCTGCATGCTTTGGAATCCTAGGGTTTGTAGCTCTCTGGCTGAGAATTCTAGATATCCCTACCTAAACTTCAAATCCCAGGCTTTCACAGAATGGAACCATGGGAGTTAAAGTGGAATCATACATAGTGCTATGATTGTATAATGTGAAAGGGCCAGTGGCAAAGTCATTCTTTAATTAGAACATCCAGTGTCATTCCTTAAAGGAATATACCTGTGTTTGTTCCTTTGCTGGCTGGCTTGTGTTAAATTTTTAGTCCTGCCTTATTTCAAGGTAAGTTTACTAAATGTATCTAAACCACCAATACAATGAAATTTCTGAAATATAAAATGAATACATCAGCAATCAAAGGACATTGGCAGCAAAAATGAATCAATCATAAAATATCCTGCAATGCATGCTGATATAACAACACCTCACATTGCCTTCTTGGTCGTTGCCAGGTAGAAGCTCTCACTTGCTTTTAACCACTTCAAAAACTCTTAGATCTTTATTATAAGAAATCATTCATGCAAGCCCTCATCTAAGAAAATACTAAAACCTTGCTTTTCAAAGAGCATGTGTGGGCATGACACCCTGCCTATGTATTTTTCTTAGGGAGCAGGAGGGGTTCTGGAGTCTGCATTATGATTTCTATGGTATTCTGCAGTGGGGAAAATGTGCTTTGCCAGTTGAAATATCCCCTTGGATCTGAGTGGTTTGGGATCTGATAAATAAGCATCTAGCATCATGTTTGACTTCAAAGGTAACAACAGTATTATCAGTGCTCTCATAAAGAATCCCTTATCACATTTTTCTCCCAAACTTCATTCCTGCGTTTTTCGTGTGGAACTAATATGTGTTAAGAAAGCTGATCACTTAATTTTTTAAAATTTATTTCTGTATTACCTGTCATGTGCAACATAGCCTAGTAGCACAAATTACAATACTGTATATCTACAGTGTACCTAAAATTAGGGCCAGCATGGCATAGTGGTTTCAGTATTAGACTATGACTATGGAGACCAGTGTTTGAATCCCCACTTGGCCATGGAAACCCACTGGATGAACTTTGGCAAATCATACTCCCTCAGCCTCAGAATTATTATTATTATCTTTATTTATAGCCTGCTTCCCCCCCCCCACCAAGGCTGGGATCCAAAGCAGCTCACAGTTTTTAAAACACATAATTAAGACGTACAAAAGAGCACATTAAAACAGAATTAAACTGATTACATCATTAAAACCACATCAAAATATTTAAAAGAATAACATATACTTAAAAGTATTAAAAACTTTTTCTTAAAAAGATAAAGGGCTTTTAAAAACATCCCAAACAAAACCTCAGAAGAAGGCAAAGGCAAACTTCCTTGGTACATAGCTTGCCAAGAAAACCCCATTATAGGTTTGCTTTAGGGTCTCTTTAAGTCGGAAATGACTTGAAGACACACAACCTTAAAATACCTAAAATAATGTATCATAGGGCTTTGTCTACACTGGTGGAAAACCCTGCACCTACTTTGTAGCTGTGGCAGATGCTTTTGATCCACAGCAGCCCCATAAATGCCACACTCATAGACTTCTCCAGTTATAGATTAGAGTACCCCGCCACACTGTAAAAGAACAGTCTGTGCTGATCATGTGTTTTATACATCATACTATTTCTGGCCACATAGCCGGGGCTACACTGCCCCCACCTCCATTCATTTGTGCCTGTGAATATGCAATACAGTATTAATGGATAAGCAGAGATACACTTATCCAGACATGTGCACAAATGAGAAATAAAATAAAATATCCAGAACAGAGTCCTGTCTACAAGAAGTCCCACCCCCTGGCTTTGCACCAAAGGTAATCTGCATCCACCACATGATCCAAAACCTAGGTTTTCCCCTCAAATGCAGAATAAACCTCAAATCTTCCAGATGTGGAGTTTCCTGCAGGAACCCTGGTGAATATGAGAATCATGAAAAATGTCATGTGTCAACTGTGCCGTGCAGGGCTGGTTCAACCATACCACCAAATCAGCATCTGCTGGGGACCTCACATCCATGGGGCCCCGCCCACGTGCTAACCCTCCTCCTGCAAAAACCTCCTACTGACTTAAAAAAAAGTGTCTCCCAAACTGGAAAAAGAAAGAGAAAGAGAAAGAACGAGCTGCCCTTTGCATGGCTGAAGCTGGAGGGAGTTTGCTGCTCCCTCGCCCCTTCCTCCCAGGATCGTCAAAATGCAAGCCAGCCAGGCATGGGTCGGAGATAGCTGAGAGTGTGTGAGAGAATGAGGGGGAGGGAAGTGTGAGGATCATCTCTTTCCTCCTCCTTCTCCCCTGCTCTCTCTTCAGAAATAGCTTCTTTCTTTCTTTCTTTCTTTCTTTCTTTCTTTCTTTCTTTCTTTCTTTCTTTCTTTCCTCTCCTTCCTTCCACATAGATTCCCTCCACCTCATCTTTCTCTCCCCTCCTTCTGTTTCCCCCTTGGTCTTCAGCTTACACCCCTTGCTGCCAACTGAGTTCAACCTGCAAAAGGAATTTGTGTGTGTTTGCCCATGTGCCTTCAAGTCATTTCTGACAAAGGCAAATCTACCATGGGGTTTTCTAGGCAAGGTTTGTTCAAAGGGGTGTGTGCCTTTGACTTCCTTTGAGGCTGAGAAAGTGTGACTTGCCCAAGATCACCCAGTGGGTATTCATGGCAGTGTAAGGATTCAAACCCTGGTCTCCACAGTCATAGTGCAATGCTGAAACTTCTACAACACTCTAGCTCTTTTAACAGAAGAATATAAAGAATATAAATAAAAATTTGGAGCAATATTAATGGGAACAGTGGTTTTATTGTTGTCACTAAAACACACCAGTATCCCATTAGTATTATGTGAGAGCCTTTGGGTAGAGCAGTGATTCATAACCTTTTCTTTATCAGGTACACCTTTAAATATCTTTTGTTGTCCTAAGACTTAAGATTTAAAACCCTAATAATAATAATAGCCAACAATAACAACAATACAATTACACCATCCATTAACCTTTCCCTCAGAGGCACTCTTGCTTCTTCCTGAAAGTTTGTGGCAGGAGTGGATTGAATGGCAATGTGCAGGCCAAGCCAGCCAACCAGTCTTTGCCTTGGTTCCTGTCACGTGGTTGCTCCACTACAGGGAGGAGGTGGGCCAAGCACTGTTCAAGCCTTTGTGGACCCCCTTTGTGGACATCGCAGATCCCAGATTAAGAACCTCTGGGCTAGAGAATGATGGAAAAGGAACAATGCAACCAGACCTTGAGAAGGGTGCTGGCAGGGGGATTCTGGGAGGTGTGATCCAAAAGTAACTTTTCCAGGCTCTGAATAACCATCCCATCCAATTGGCTTCTGCCCTGCAGGAACACACAATCAAAGCCCTCACGACCGATGGACATCCAGCCTCTGCTTAAAAACCTCCAAAGAAGGAGACTCTATCACACTCCTAGGAAATGTATTCCACTGCCAAACAGCAGCAGAAAACAAGCTTGCTCCATCCTCAGTATGACATCCCTTCAAACATTTAAACACAGCTATCATGTCACCTCTCAACCTTCTCTTCCCCAGGCTAAACATACCCAGCTCCCTAAGCTGCTCCTCATAGGGCATGGCTTCCAGATCTCTCACCATCCTGGTCACCCTCCTCTGGACATGTTCCAGCTTGTCAATATCCTTCTTGAATTGTTGTGCCCATAACTGGAAACAGTATTCCAGGTGAGGTCTGACCAAAGCAGAACGGAGTGGTACTATTACTTCCCTTGATCTAGACACTATACTCTTATTAATGCATCCTAGAATCGCATTGGCTTTTTTGCTGCTGCATCACACTGCTAACTCATGTTCAGCTTGTAGTCCACTCTTTCTTTTATTTGAGGAAATCTCCACCACTACATTAATTGCTAAACTAAATTATTGGTGGCAAATTATGTAATACAGTAGGCCCCCATTATCCACTGGGGATTAGTTCTGGGGAGCGTGGATACTGCAAAACATGTGAACACCATTGAAAATAATGGGACTTCTGGTTTAAAATACCATAGAGTTGCCTTGGAGGACCTAGAAAATGGCTAGAGAGGACACCTTTTCTAGGAAGACTCTATGGTAGGTGTGCTGTTTTGTGTCCCACGGATAATGAATCCATGGATACGGGGGGGTCTTACTGTAATTTGGACATCCTGTACTATGAATAGGTTAGGTTACATTGACCTGAGATAAACATATGGGGCCCCCAAAATAAAGCATTGCAGGGAACCCAACATTCCTTAAACCGGCACTGGTGCCGTGAATATGGGGTGAGTACAGGGCTAGGGAGTTGCCCATGTAGACAAGCCCATAGTGAAAACAAAAGAGCTGCGATCACAACAAAGCTAGGAATGTTTTATTTCTAGAGGAAGATGTTCCAGAGAAAAGACACTTCCTGGTTGTCAATAGAGGAACATCAGTGGGATTTGAAATGTCCAAAAAAAAAAAAAAGGCATTTGATATTTATCATAACAGCTGGGCCTCTGTATGTGGAGGAAGCTGTTCTCTCAAATTTCCTAGTCTCAAGATGTTTAAGACCTAACATATTAAGACAAAGCCTTAAATCTTCCTACAGTGTTGATGTTCCAGGGCAATGGAAGTTAGGAGGCTGAAGATAATAGTAGAAATAACATGGGACCGAAGGAGCAAATTATTATTTTCTTGAGCTGGAATGGAACCTTAAAGTATTTTCAATGTGATAACTTAATCACAGTAATAATCCTAATAAAATACCTCTGGCACATTCCTAATTGGAGTTCTCACCAAAATTCAACGTAAGAAAATGGAGAAGGACATTAGAATCATGCAAAAGACTTACAGAGATTTCAATGAACCTAACGCTATAGTTCTATATGAATCTACTTGGAGGTAAACTCAGCCAGATTCAATGGAATTGACTGCCAGGCAGAAGAATATAAAATGGTAGCCTGAATTGTTTTTGAGACATCTAGTGAACCTAAGAGAGGTTCATGACATCTCTGTTCCTAATTGTGTTTACAAATCCCATTATTCAAATCTATACCTTAAAAAACCCAAAGTAAATACCAAAATATTGTAGGCAGATGTATTACATAAATTCTCATTCAAAGCATGCTCAACTAACTCACTGAAGTAAAAAACCCCAAACATTTGAGTGATGTGTGATTTATTGGTCTGTGGGGAACCATCTGTCCCTTTGAGCTTTCAGATTTGACACAATTAAAAACGGGAGGTCAAGTTACTGCTCAAAACTGAATGATTTTATGCCATTTACTAATGCTAGCTCCTTGTGGGCCAACTGAAAAGAATGATCTCTCTCACCGGCTTTCAAGACCTTTGACAATCAAAGGATATCTAAAGCCATATTAACATAACATATTTTTCCATCTCTTCTGTTAATGTTCACAGAGTGAGATCTAACCACTGTTGTTTTGTTCTCCGGGAATGGCCTCTCAGAGCCTGGTGGAGCTCTTAGTGCTAAAATATAATTAAAATAATGCTTTGTACCCACAGCACTTATTGAAACCAGGCAGAGAGGCAGTAACCACACACTGTCCTTTGGGTAAAAACTGGGTACAACCTTGATTGGCTGCAGCTTTCAACAGCTTTTAGTATAGTGATATTGTAGGATCCCATCATCAGGCAACCTGCTTATCAGCTGAATCTCTTCCCCAACATGATTGCTAAGGGCCATATTGGCAATGACTGGAGTATCAAACCCCTCATAGTTTACACTGACTACACACACCCCTTCTGCCAGCTGGAAATGTGGAAGATAGGTTGAATCCCACCCAGACTGTGACAGAGCCTCACAATCACATTGGAAAGATCCCATTATGTATATGACTATGGAGATTTTCACACGCCGAAAATATTGCCTCCAGAAACTGGGACAGAAATATTTCTGTCCCGGAAGCAGCGCCGCGGTTCGCACGCTCACCTCCCTCTTCCGTTGTTCCATCGTCCTCGTTTTGGGCTTTTCCCTCCCTCTTCTGGAATATTTTACTAACGGGAGTTTGCCGTTAATAAAATATTCCGGAAGAGAGAGGAAAAAACCCAAAGCGAGGACGACGGAACAACGGAAGAGGGAGGTGAGCGTGCGAACCGCGGCGCTGCTTCCGGGACAGAAATATTTCTGTCCCGGTTTCTGGAGGCAATATTTTCGGCGTGTGAAAATCTCCTATGTCCTTGCCTCCATTAGGGGGAGTTGAGTCCCATAATCCTTCCTCCTTCCAAAATGGATCTGACTGAAAGACTCTGGCCTTGTCTACATGGGCCAAATGAAATGGCCTCCTGCTGTTTCTGCATCCAGAGGATGCAGGGTTTGGGCCCTGTTTCTAGTCCAAACTATCCAGATGATGTCTGACCAGTTCCAGTGAGAATCCTGGACAAATACCCCTTAAAACAGAGTGCATGCATGGCAAAAAAAGAAAACCCCTCACTGTTTGCTGTCATTCTTCTGGAGAAAACAGTGTTACCACAATGAGCCGGGGGGGGGGAATGTCTGCACATGCTGCTTGCATGGTGCCCAGTGTAGCTATTTCCTGGCTGGGTCACACACGTCAAATCTTCTGAGGTCACCAGTCATGTGACCATGGCCAGGCACCTCGTTCTGAGACATGACTGGTGCAGGGAAGAGAAGCACCAGTTTGTACATGGGCCTCAGGTGTGTGGACAACCCTCCATTGCCACAATGGAAGGGCAGGTAATGCCGGGGGGGGGATGCTGTGGGTCTGGGCTTGGAATACTCCAGCCAGAATGGGGAGTATTCTGGCCAGCATAGACAAGCCCTCGGCCATCCTTCTAGGAAGTTATGATGACATTAACAAACATTTGAACCAGTAGCCTTATAATCACACATGCTGGTATGAGGAAGGCATAATCCCCACCATGAGGAGCCCAGTCACTTTGGGGGGTAAAATTTCTTCTTAGCCTCTTATCTGGCCCAAGGCCTGTAGAAACTGACAGCAGAACATGTCTTGGTATGGTAGCAGGGAAAGTCTGTGATGAGAATTGCTAATGACACAAATGGGGTCACTTTATATCTCCAGAGCTGACCAGAGAGGGAACATCCCCTCTTATATCCAGCCCTAGGAACCCTACCTGCCAGGACCAACCTTCCTGCAGCAACAGTGCCAAGCTTCACTTTATTTTCTTATTCTGAGTGGCTGTATCATGGTCACATTACCATTTTCAAATTTGATTGAAATGCAATGAAAATGTTTAACACAGAAACAGTGTACCCAATGTACTGGAAATCAAAGCTGCATTTGAATTTTCGGTGAGATCAGAGCACTGGCATGCAGTTGTAAGAGCAAAAATCAGATATAGTAAATGTACTTATCTTGAAGTTTGGTTAGTAATACAGAACAATAGCCTCTTGGATTTCTTTGCAAATTCATAGTGGTAATGAGGATCATGGGCAATAAACATCATGGAAAAAGTACACTCTAACTAAAACAAATGTAGTAATTTAGTACATGACCACGATTATCCAAAAATCTACAGAGAGAGAGAGGAGAAATCCTATAGACACTTAACATTTCCTTGTATAGCATTTTGCACAGAATGTTCCCATTTTGTATTGTTAAGGTATATTACTGTAGCTTTGGAGCAGGGCAGGGAGAAGAGAATACCATTAATATATAATATTGGAGAATCTACAATGAATTCAGAGTTTTGTTTTAAATACTGTAGGCTAAATAGGAAGAGGAGTCCATGGTTGATGCATCTAGCTTTAGGGATCATGATCAGAGTAGTTTAAGAAAAGATCGCAGACCCCTTTCCCCACTGCCTACTGTGTCATGAGTGGGGGGGGGGGCTCTTTTGTGGCACATTGGCCTGACAATGCCAAAGCCTATTGCCAGACACTGTTGAGTCTGAATTGTTTCCTAAGCTGGTATTAAGAACTGCACATCTGATCCACTCCACTTTTGCCTTAGTGCCTAAGTTCAGGAAGGAGGACTGCTACTGCTTAAGCACACTTTTTTGAAATTATGTTCCATTCATGTGATTGACAAAGGATCCATTTTAACAATGGAGCTGCGTGTTACATATAAAGGGACATAATGGAATTGGGATGGAAACTTCTGTTAGTGCAAAGCAGCTATAGGAATTGACAATTTGGAGCAGAAAAACAAATGCAGGGCTATAGGGTTTTAAATTTTACCCCATCACACTCCCTGCCTCCCTCCCTTCTTGGAGCTGTCTTGCCATTTAGAGTAGTGGCCATGGTGTGTGTGAGAGAGTGAGTGAGAGAGAGAGAGAGAGAGAGAGAGAGAGATGTAAACCGTTGCTTATCTTGTTTTTTTTTTTTTTTTTTTACCTGAGCATCAAAGATCTCTTTTTTAATTTTGGTTTTGCTGGGAGAGAAGATTTTCTTTTCATTTTTTTTGGGGTGCATTTTAAAAGAAGCTATTCACTGGTTTTTATGTGTATGATTCTCAGCCCCCTCCCCCTCACACCACACACACACACACACACACAATTCCATTCCTGCTGCCATACTTTTGTACAGTAGAAGCATTGGACATGTTGCTTGTGTCTTTTTTCAACCATAATCCTATACTTCTGTGATTGCTCTCTCTCTCTCTCTCTCTCTCTCTCTCTCTCTCTCTCTCTCTCTCTCTCTCTGTGTGTGTGTGTGTGTGTACCCAGACATTAGACAGCGGGGAAAGTGGCTATCTTTTTTTTTTTCCTCCTCCCTTACAGGAGGAAAAATCTTGCAAAAATGCTGTTTTTTGAGCAGGATGTATCAACTTTTCATATCACCCTTTCTCACTGAAGATGAGAAATTTGGCCAATGGCCATAGCACTTGATTATACTTATGTGATACCCCCTCACCTACCATGAATGCCTCCCAAGTCCAGAGCCCATAGTTTTGTAAGGTACTTCAAATTCTCTAGTTCACTCCCCTGAAATACAACATTATGGCTGGTAGACAGAGAGTTTTAAGAACCTCGCAACGTTACAGATCCCAGGATCCCATAAAGTGGAGTCATAGCAGCTAACATGATATAAACTGTTCTAGTTGTGTAGTGTGAATGCACCCTAGGTTTTCAGGCACACATTCATGAAATTTGTGTCTCAAGTTTAGGATTTGGCTGTTGGTTTTCTATACACTCTAAATGACCAAAATGATCAGAAGGGGAAACAGATGTGTCCTATTCCTAGCAGTGTCAGCAAATAGCTAGGATACAACTCAAGAAGAGCTTCTTTTCTGCTTGCACCAGCTTGAATTTCTTTCTTAAAAGTGGCTCTTACCTTATTTATAATTTATATCATGGTGACCAAGCAGGAGTGCAGCTATTAACAGCCTGGTCAGGCCAATCAATCTGGGATTTGACAGAGGACCTTTAAAAAAATGAAGCAATCTAATAAAGTTAACTCAGGCCAGAGGGATCTTCAGCTTTGGATTTGCTAAATATTTTCAGAAATTTTGCTATTTCCATCAAAGTTTCCGGTATCACTTAAATGATTAATATACAGTATATTAAACTGATTTACCTATTAGTATTGCTTACTAGGTTACACTTGTTATGTCAGCTATTATATTGTGGGGCTTAGGAGGCCCCCTCATATGAATCATTCAAAACATAGGAATTGATAACATCTTAATGACATCCTAGAAATAGATTATACAGCCTGTCTCCCCTCCCGCCCTATCCACGGGTTCTCTATCCATGGATTCAACCAACCATGGCTCGGAAATATTCAGGGGGGAAATTCCAAAAAGCAAACCTTGCTGTTTGCCATTTTGTACACCATTTTATTATGCCATATATATATTTCCCAATGTACTGATTGGCTGCTCAGGAAACACACCCAACCAGTCACCACCCACATGCAAATTCCCTCTTCACCTCACAATCCACTCCTGCCACTCAATCTGCATCTACACCCCCAGCCTCACAATGGCCTCTCCCTCCTCTTATTCCCTCAGACACTCACCAGTCACAGCTGAGATGGGATCCAGGCAGTCAACTGGCAGCTGCAGCAGCTGTGGCAGGGCAATACAGTGAGTCATCCTCAGCAATTCCAGGAAAAGTGTGGAACACTGAGAAGGGAAGGAAGAATTTTAAAATCCACCTGCCTACCTTAAATGGTTGTTGTGAGATCTCCTGGGTGTTTAGGGGGGAGTTTTTTTTAAATGGCATATGTTATGCTGGGTACAGCTTGTTGTATATAATGGGACTTGAGCACCCACAGATTTTGGTATCCATGGGAGGTCCTGGAACCAAACCCCAGCGAATACTGAGGGCCCACTGTAATGCAAAAAAACATAAAATAATAATGACATATGTAATATAGTATTGGATTTCTCTGACTGAAGCAGAATAACTGATAACATTGTGTGGGATATCATTGCAACCCTATTGCTCATACTAGTCAATTCAAACTAGTCTTCTTTCAGAGCATTAGTCTTTAACCGATGGGTTTGGCAACCATAAATGAATCACACTGTGGCCTTTAGTGGGTTGCACTACCCACTATGTTGCTTTGGTGATTAGCTAAACCCTGGGGCAAGAAGCTCGTGCCCTACAGATATGTAGGACTGCATTTTACATGACCCTAGACCACCAATGGGTAGAATTTTGTAGGACAAATTGTCGGGAAATGCTGTGAGGCCTATCCTTGGCTTAAGCTGTAAGAAGGAAAGAATTACCAGATCCAATGGAAGGAAAGGAGTCCAGTCCTTGTGCAGCAAAAGGCTGTGTCTGGAAGAATTTCTTCTTCTATAAACATGGCTCTGAATGGTATCTCAACCCTGCTCTTCTGTACATCTGGATTACACGGAAAGAAAAGAAAGATGGGAATGTCCAGAAAAGAATTCATACTGAAATTTAGGTGGCAGTTTAGGATGAAAGATGTCCCTGATAAAGTTTAAGAGTAAAGGTGTAAAGGCCCAGGAAAAAAATGGAGAACATTCAAGTGGGAAAATGTTTCCACCCCCCATTTTTTCCCTGAAGCCTTATTTTTCCAGAAAAAAAATAATAAAAACTTGATTATGCATTTTTAAAAGAATGATGAATAGAATAAAATACAAGATATTCATATATTTTCCTCCCTAACATATTATTTCTAAAAACTATGTAGCAGGTAGACATTTATGTAATATATGTACAACAGTCCTATTTAAAGCCGTAGTCTTTAGATCATTGGTGCCCTCAGCTGCCAGTGCCAGTAAAGAAAGAATCAGCTCCAGCGAGTAGGTATAAATATGATAGTAATCCTTGGCACATTGGGAAAAATAACACTACAGTAGTTCCTCTACATCAGATAGACTGAGACACATTGATGTACAGTATCATTGTAATTCCTGGTCCTGGTTTGCTTTTTTCGGTTCTTTTTTATGGGAACATAGTATCTGTTTGATACTATGGAGAACCAGGGAAGGCAAAATAATTGTCCTTGTTTTACTAGTTTTGTTGGTTTCTTCTGTTTTTTACTGGGGGTTTGTTATTGTTGTTTTCTGTTTGATTCTCATAAACTGGCAAAACCAAAGAGGTTCCTTATAGTTCAAACATTCTTCACAGTTCAGGACCCTATACATCTATTTTATAAGGGGCAGGGCTAAAATTTACAAAGTAAATTTAATTTGTAATTATTTTCTGAATAAACTGTATGTTTAATATAGCCAACTTGATAATTTTATGCCAAACCAAGTTATACATGGCATACTCTATGTTCCTAAAGAAACAAAGTGACTTTAAATCTGTAAAGGGAGTCAACATTACATTTTCCAGTTTCTGCAAAAATTTCAATTTTTTCAACAAACATTCATCCCCCCTGGTTCAGAATTTCTAGAAATTTTCCACCTTTATTTAAGAGCAAGCATACAAAGTGGCCTTATTATGATATACGTCCTTCATCCATTTTGTGACAAGGAAAAATGACATTGTGGCAAGGAAGATAGCCCAATATTGTCTATTCTGATTTACAGTGTCTTTTCAGGATCTCAGTCAGAAGAATTCATATCACAATTCTCCGATCCTTTCAACTGGCAATAATAGAGATTAAATCTGAGAATCTATATATGTAAAGAATATACTTTATCCAAAAGCTATTGGTCTGATTTCCTCATCCCTAAACAGTACTGCCCTAGGATACAAGGGCCATAATTATCTACTAGAAGCACAACAAATAACTTCTTTGAACATTTGAAAATACCACAGAATTTGAGAAACAATAAGTGATAACTTTATGACACTATACAGTACTGTTATAGTGCTATTATTCCACTTTAACTGCTATGGCTTCCTCCTGTGGAATTTTGGGGTTTGTAGTTTAGTGAGGCCTAAGAGCTCTCTGGATAAGAGGTCTAAATGCTCTACCCTAAACTGCAAATCCTAGGATTTCACAGGAGTCAGATATAGCAGTTAAAGTGGAATAATAACACTATAATGGTGTGGTGTGATAATCTCTATGTCATTGGGATGTTTTTGTTGATTAAATTCTTGAAATTATCAAAATGTGCCAAAATATCACAGTGGCATAACCACTATAAACCAACTATACATTTGGAGGTTGAGGCATGTATTGTGCTCACTGGCAACCCTGAATCTGTATCACAGACCAAATATATGGAGAAAAAAAGCAGGAAACACTCCTTTTAATAAAACTGCCAATTAAAAATACACTTTCTCATATTCAGGTAAACATAGCCTTCTGCCTTGCTACTTAATCCTGTGAAAAAGAGAAGAAATAAAAGGGTACTAATTTTATTGAAGCTTTAACTATAGGAAACAACATTGCCAAGTTCCCCTGGTGATGGCAAATATCTCTCCTGGCTCCTTTCAAATACATGATAGCATTCTTGCAAAGCTGTGAATTAATGAGTTAGCGAAAAACCATGCTTAAGTGGGCATGGCCCAGGGCTCCAAGCCTGATATTTAAGTAAATCACAACACTTTTAAAAAGTCTTAGGAAACTTTTCTGCCTCAGTGGCCCCATGGGAGGGCTAGTATGACATTCTTGATAATCTGCCAGGGCCCGCCACCAATAGCTAATCTGTGCCTCCCATTAAACATTTCCTGCTATCATGATGAATACTGGAAAGCTGGGGCTAGATGTCATTTTAATGTCCCACAATTCCATACCCTCCAAGATTTTACAGATGAAAACTGGGACATGTGTGGCCAAGCAGGGCCAGTTTAAGAGCCCTGCAGCACCTGCAGTTGCAGGGGGCCGGTCATTGAGGGGGGGGCATTGTAACCCTCTTCCTGCAAAAACATTCTTAGTAATAATCTGAATATCATGTACTGTGAATAGGTTAGGTTAAGTTAGGTTACATTGACCTGAGATAAATATATGCCCCCCCAATAAAGCATTGCTGGGGGCCCCCAAATTCCTTAAACTAGCCCTGTGGCCAAGCAACATTAGAGTGTGGCGAAGATGGAAAAAGTTACTAATGAGGAGGAGAACCAGCAAGGTAGGAGAGGCTGCATCAGTTTGCTTTTGCCTGAGTCTACAGAGAAGGGAGAGTCCACACACACCCACTCCTCTCCCTGCTGTTGAGCTGAGTGAAAACTACTTTTGCACTTTGAACTAAGTTTGCAGTAACTGAAGTAAGCTGAGTACAAAAGAGGACAGTGGAAGGATGAGAGAGAAACTGGGATGTTTTAAAAGTTGCTGGCAAAAAAAGGGGGGGCAATGTGGAAAAAAGAAGAAGAAGAAACAATAAAATAAATAAATGAATGAATAAGAGGAAGTATGCTATAGCTTCTATTGAAATAAGGGATTTTAGTATACCCTATTGTAGAATTATGGAGGTATGTGAAATCCAGAAGAGAGAAATAGATAAGCTAAAAGAGAGCAGAGGTAAAGTAGATAGATGAGGAACTGCATGAAGTGTAGATAAGCAACATATTAGCCCAACAAAAATGGGTAAAGGAAGTTCGGGCAGCAGATTATTTGATGTGTTAAAGATTAAAGGTTGTATGACTAAAAAATGGCTAATGGTAAAAAACCTTATGTATGGAAAATTGATGAAAAAGCCTTTGTATGGAAATTTGAAAAATGTATATAATAGTATGAATAGTTTATTATTGGAAAATTTAATAAAGATAAATATTAAAAAAAAAAGTTGCTGAAAAAGTGGGGTGCCAGTGGATTAATCAGAACTGTCCCTACCAAATCAGGATAGTTGAAAGGTATACAACTCCCAGTGTAACATTACAGTGGTTGCACTGTAGAAACTTAAGATAGCAGCTAGACTTAGTGCTTTTTAAAATTCTGCTTCTCACCTCCATCAGGAAAAGCATCCTCCATTAGATTCCTTCAAAGGATAAAGGAGCCCAGTACCTGGAGCAGCACAGGTTACCAAAGCTAGCCTAGAAAATACCTTGGGAAGCCTACTGTGATGCAGGATTATATGTACTCTCTCTTGAACATTGGGTTTCTCCTTATACCCAGACCATTTTTGTTCTATACGATACCTAGCTCCGACAGCTGTTTTGTCAAGATGTCCCCTCCCCTCCTGATTTGTCACTAAATTACTTAGACCAATATGTATCACATGACCATACAAAACCACTCAGTACAACACAAAGCTTTCATTTGTTCCCCATGTTTCTATTCTGTTTTTGTATGCCAAGGATACAGGGGAAACTGTTGTGATAAAATCTGATGATGATACCTTCCACAGTTTGCATCATTAGAACTTCATGAATCCTGACTTGGCCCCTCTCTAGAGAAACCTTTCAGGAGCAGTTTGTCTACAATAGTGTATTCTTACTGAAAAACCCATAATAAGCTTCCACCATTCTCTGGAACATAGTTGTAGAACAACTGTGTTGTAGCATCTACTTATTTGTTTAAAATATTTAATATCCATCTTTACTATAAAAATTCTTGTAAAGGCTCCCAATAAAAAATTTGAAACAGCAATAATTTATTTTCAACACCCCCCCCGGCCCATACACAGATTTGTAGCAGAGCCATAGCTTAACCAATACAGAGAAATACAAAGATAAAAACATAGGACAAAAGGGCCTAGGAAAAAATGGGGCAAGACTTCTGTGTCATTAGGACTGCAGGGATCCAAGACAGGGGCAAGATGGGGTAAATATCCTGTATAGACAAGACCAAGACTTGAGTCTCTGTAGTTAGTATCTACCTCAACTCCAATGGGAGCCTCAAAGAACTTAATCCCCGGGCAGATTCATGTGGAAAGATGCCGTCCATGAGATATTTCGACTGAAGCCATTTAGGTTAGAAAAGCCAGCACGAGCAATTTAAATAGGGCCTGGAAATGAACTAAAACAAACTTTTGCCATAGACAACACCGCAAGGCAATAGATTTAAAATGGAAACATTTTTCCCTTCCTTCTTATCAAAACATTTCATTCCAGAAGTCCTTGGAACTAAGAGGCAGGATGGCCATTTAGCTCATTTATATGAGAAGCTCAGTCTATAGAAGATAAGCTGAGTGCCTATTCACAACCACACAGATTGATGATAACAGTTTTGGAAGGCAGGCTTTCTTTTATCATTTCCAGATCAGATCCTAATGGAAAACACCATATGGAGCACCTGTAATGAGAGAAGCAAATTGGCCAGGGTTATCTCTTATAGAACCAGCAGCGTCTCCTTAAGAGTCTACTGTAATTATTGCTGTGGCCATGGGTGAAAGGAGCCAACACTGCTCACTGAGTATCTGCATGACCATGTTAAGATTCCCAGGATGCTTTGCCCTTTATTTTAATAAACTCAGGCATTTTTGCTTCCACACCTAGCAGGAATGATGTCTTTACAATTTATTGTTCCCTGCCCTTGGCACTGTAACAAAGATCTGCACTCAAAAGGAATCTGTTTGTGTTGGGAAGCTACCCCAGAGCTTTTGGTTTGGACCCAGGCTTCAGCTGGTATTTTTTTTTAAAAAAAGCCCAAACAAAACATGACATTAACTGGATAACAAAAATGCATTCCTGGAGCTGAAGAAATGTTCTTCCTCACTTGTGATGTAAATGTTGTTTATCACAAATGTCCCCATTGCTTTGTCACTCAACAAAGCTTGGGTTGCTACTGCCAATTGGGATGGTAAGACAATTTGGGCACCATTAAAACAAAACAAACAAATAAAACCAAACTTTCTTAGGTGTGACATCCAAAAAGCCAAACCTAATGTCTGGGAAAACAGATGGGCAACAGGAGAGGAAAAATCTGCAATCTCATGGACTGTCACCTCAATATTATCGTAAGAATTTAAAGTGCCAAGGGCAAGCAACTGCAGAGTTTAAAGGATATGCTTTTCTGCTCCACATAACATCTGTGAAGTGCTGTCTGATGGAGCTGTTTCTAACACTGAACAGTCTGATAATGTTGCCCATTGTGAAAAGCTTGGTACCATTTTTTTTCTGGCCCATGACCTGTTTTATGCCTTTACCTGCCTGGCCCTGCTTTTCAGGCATAGTAGGGAAGCATAAACAGGCATAAGATTGTGCTTCTGTCATGCCAACCTCATAACAGGTGATGTATTTGTGGGTATCTGAGAAAGCAGAGGGGAAAGATCTTCAAAACATCCGTGCAGACATGGTGTACAGACATGCCAGGAGCATAGAAGTAAAACCAAAACCAAAATACTCTTTCCTGTCTCCATTGGAATTACAGTATTTTGTATTATTTTCACAGCAAAAGGTTTTGGGTATACTTTTAGAGTCAGAAGGAATTTCTGACCACTGTAGAACTTAGCATGAATGGAGTGGCTTTATACCAAAGGCAGGCAATCTTTGGGACTGGCCTTCACTGAACCCTTCAGGGGTGCTCCTAGGATGGGTGGTGCATGATCAATGCACACACACACGCAAGCAGGATGAGGCATGGTCATCACACATTGTTTCTCATGTGCACACACACATACAGTCTTACATAATCTTCTCGCGCACAAACACTACAGACACTTTGATTCACACAGAGATTCACATGCACAGACACCTTCAGACAGACATTCATCCATATCCATACTCCAGAGATGTACATGCACACATCCTCTCTCAGACAGACAGACAGATAGATAGCAGTTCACTGGGCAGTGTGTGCGATGTGTGTGGGATGCTTTAGTCTCATTCTTGCCAGGACAGCAGCAAGGAAACAATAGTCTGAATTAGGAAAGTTGGTGTGGTATGTATACATGCAAAATCCTCTCTACTCTTATCCCCTGTGAGAGATCCTGCCTATATACCTTGTGTTATGGGAATATATGCTCCATGCTGTGTGTGGGTATGCTGTGTGTGGTAACAGGTGATGGTGAGACATCAGGCTACTACAGTAGGACCCCTGTATCCATTGATTCATTACCCACTGATTCAATTATCCATGGGACACAAAACAGCACACCTACCATAGAGTTGTCCTAGAAAATGTGTCCTCTCTAGCCATTTTCTAGGTCCTCCAAGGCAACTCTATGGTATTTTAAACCAGAAGTCCTATTATTTTTAATGGTGTTTTCATGGCCAAGTGGGGATTCAAACACTGGTCTTGTTAATGGGTGATATATTTGGAATTGAATAGGAGCAGGCAACTTCTGTTGTTGAGGAGAGGAGAAGAGGAAAAACCCATTTTGCAAGTTTTGAGGACACTGCAAGTTTTGAGTGGATTAGTGGATCTCCACTAATCTCCACGTGTTCTTCAGGAAGAACTCTGACCTGGGTATGACCTGTTTGAGGAATCTAGAAGGCCCCTCCCTGAGTTGTACTCCAATCTTGATATCTAGGGGTCCCTGGTTTACTTGACAACCAAATGGAAGGCCACAGCAATCCAAATTATTAAATAATGCCAATTGTGCAATATTCCAAGATGTGGGCTGTCAAGGTAGGTAACATTGTGACCATAAAATGATTTTTCAAAACTCTAGCCATCATGAATCTGTCTTGCATTCCAAAAAAGCTGGATCCTATCGAACCCCTCCTGGATCCTATTGATCCCCCCCCCATACAACCCCTCCTGTTTCTACCGGGAGGGGCAGAAGTTTTTGGTAATTTGTAAGATTGACCTGCCCACCTAATATTCAAACCTTCTTACTTTAAAAAATAAAATAAATATTGAGTATTTTTTGAGTATGACAAAAAAGAAACAACAGGATGCACACTTCACTTCCACTTCCTGTGCCATAATATTTTATGTCACTTCCAAAATCTTGTGAATTTTCTGAAGTGGAACATATACAAGACCAGTTTCATTTGAGATGTACATGCCAATTTTGCTTCCTAGCCTCGCTTATTGTCCCTGCCCAAGTATACATTCTGCTTGTTTGTTCTGCTTAAACAAGACTCCTAACCTTTCTCTAATGTGAATGGGCCACTTGAGTTACTGAAATCTTTGTGTGGCAGTACCCTACTGTCATATCTTAAATCCTTCCCAAAATCCCCTGGATTTAAGCAAAACATGTCATAGTTGAAGATTGCTATTTGGGTTTAATTGCTTTGTCCCGAGAGACAGAGTTTATATGTCAATTTGTTGTGTTGTCTAGAGATACTGCATATTACAGTGTTGCCAAGACAGTGCCCCAGAATAACGACAATAATGAGAAATGGTATATGAGACACTCAAAAGGCGATTGATTCACTGAAGGAGCTTATTGGAGAGCCTAGATAATGAGATATGACTCTAAAGGGAACATGAAAGCCTCCTCTTTACTATAAGGTATCTACCTGCAGCTCTCTTGCCATGTTTGTTAAATACGTTCTGGGGGGGTCTCTTAAGGAAATGGTACATAGGGATTGTAGACGTTTTTCATAAGAAACAATCTAGCATCCCCCCCACCCGCCACCAAAAAATGATGGCTAATATAAATGAAGCTATAAAGAAACTGCAAAGATTTTCAAGAGATCTGAGCCATTCCTGCTTACCATAAAATATTGGGGACTCTCAATACTTCTATCATTCCTCATATTCACTCATTTATTAATTATCACATTTCTCAGCTGTCTTTTAGCACTTCCATCCATTCAACATTTGTATTAACTTGCAACAGTGGCTTCCGTGACAAGGGGTTTGTCTACATGGGCACTATACACCGTCTTACCCCTGTCTCAGAGCCCTGCAGTCTATACAACACAGGGTATTTGCCCTGTTCTGCCTGCAGGCAGTCCTCGCCACCCCCACGGCAGATGCATGGCTCAGTTGGGGGGAAGGGCCCAATAGAACAGTTTATAAAAATACCTGGTCTCCGCAGGAGCTGGTCCCCGCAGGCTGGCCCTCACTACTGCTGTGGTCTCCCTGGCCCTCTCTGGAACAGGAAGTAGTCCCAAGGCTGGTCACATGCAGAGGGCCTTGGTCACATGTTACAGGCCCTCTTCCTGCCTTCCGAGTCAGCAAAGAAAGTGGAAGCAGCTGCAGCGATAGGCCGGTGTGCCATTCAGGACTTCTTCCCATTCCATGCAGGTAATGGGGGAAGAACGGGCCAGATCCACAGCTATGATACACCAGCAGGGAGCCGGTGTATCTTGGCTCATGTAGATGAGCCCAAGGGTATAGTCAATCCATTCTCCATTTTATTCTAGACTAAAGGAGCTATCCAAGGTGCTGAATCTATTTCAAAGAATGAGGTTCAGCACCCTGCATAACTCTTTTAAATCCTGAAATAAAATGAAGAATGAATTCAACAAATCTCTGATGAGGAAGCCACCAGTCAACATTGACTGGCAGTTAAAATAAATTTAAAAATCCATGCACGAATCCATACTTAAATATGTGCAGTCATACCCCCGTATCTGCAGGGGTTCAGTTCCCAGACTTACCGTGGATACTGGAAACTGCACTCCCTCAGAGCGTGGTGGGGTCTCCTTCCTTGGAGGTCTTTAAACAGAGGCTGGATGGCCATCTGTCAGGGATGCTTTGATCATGATTTCCTGCATGGCAGGGGGTTGGACTGGATGGCCCTCGTGGTCTCTTCCAACTCTGCAATTCTATGATTCTATGTTTCACCTATTTTCTGTCCTGCAGATAACTGAAATGATAGATTTTGGTTCTTCTGATATGGGGGTCTGACTGTATTGAAATCTATATATATAATTCTCTTGGGTATGTTCCTGTTCCCAGTGTGCTGATTCGCTACTTAGGAAACTTCTCAACCAATCAAAGGTCTCCATTAGCCAGACAATCAGCACACTGGGGGTGGAAACATGTGAAAAGATTTCAGTCTTTTCTAAACATGGTGGCAGAGGGGCTGTTGCGTCGTGGCATGCATGGTGTGTGTGTGTGCATGATGGTGCGTGTAGTATGGTGTGTGTGTATGCACAGTTCCATGGTGGCGGTGGAGGGGCTCTTGTATCCTGGTGTGTGTGGTGTGTATGTATGTAGCATGGTGTGTTTGTGTAGTGTGGTGTGTGTGTGTGTGTATGTGGTGTGTGTATGCATGGTTGCATGATGGTGGTGGATGGGCTCTCACATCCTGGTGTGCGTAGTGTGTGTGTGTGTGTGTGTGTGTGTGTGTAGCATAGTGTGTATGTGCGTGTAGCATGGTTAGATGGCAGTGGAGGAGGAGAGGCTCTCACGTGGTGTGTGTGTAGCATGGTGTGTGTGTGGCGTGGTGTGTGTGTGTATTCATGGTTGCATGGTGGTGGCAGCAGAGGGGCTCTTGTGTCCTGTTGCACATGGGTTGTGTAATGGTGTGTATGTATGCGCGGTTGCATGGTGGTGTTGGCGGTGGGGCCCTCGCATCCTGGCGCATGTAGGGTGTGTAGCATAGTGTGTGTGTGTGTGTACACGTGGTTGCATTGTGGTGGCGGGGTACTCGTATCCTGCCGCACATGGTGTGTGTGTGTGTGTACATGTGGTTGCATGGCAGCGGCTGAGGGGCTCTCGGTATGAAACTAGCTGTACCTGATGTAACATATGCCATTACAGTTTATTTGAATGGGTATATATTAATGCATCAAATTATCATACTCTTGACATGTTTCTAATTGGCCAATCAACAAAGTGGGAACAGAAACTTGCTGAAGACAGATAGATAGATAGATACAGGCATATGTTATGCCGGGTATAGCTAGTATATGTTTAAAAGCATATTTTAAATATGTTCAGCTTTGCTACATGTAGTTGATCTAGGCAAAAATCATTTTTAAAATTTTTTATTTATTTATTTAGTTATTTATTTAAAATCAAGGTAATAAGCATCACTTATGTATATCAAAAGCAGGGAATATTGTGGATCTGGAGGGGGTATTTCAGTCTTCCCTGAAAGTTCTGTTTTCAGCCTGACAATAATAAATGAGCAAAGGTTTGGTTCTGGTCAAGTCAATTTGTGCTATAATCACTGGCTGTAGCCTATCATCCATGTACTTGCCACCCTCTACTCTCCTATTGGCTGACCTTCTGTGATGTCATGGGCTGTTCGCAAGCGTTGTAACTGTCATAGAAGTCTGAAGGATAATATGGATTTTTTTTCTGGCAGTTGCTGCACATGGAAGTAGCAATGTTTAAATGTTCCTTACTTTATTCATGGTTTGGTAAAATGTAACCCATTCATGGAATCATTCAATATATTGATAAGGCTCTATATGGGCACCATCTGACAGAATGGCTGCTGACACACTGCAGAAATAATGCAGTTTGACACCGCTTTCACTGCTATGGCTCCATCCTATGGAATTCTGGGATTTGTAGTTTTGTGAGATATTTAGCCTTTTCTGTCAAGAGAGGTCTGGTACCACAACAACTACAAATCCCAGGATTCTATAGGATGGAGCCATGATTGTTAAAGCAGTGTCAAACTGGTTCATTTCTGCAATGTGAGCATCCAATATCACAGGCAAGAGATTTTCAGAGACAGCGATGCAGAGATGACACAGTCTAAACTATAGTGATAGTGGACAAAGTATGGCTCTGGGGTTCCATAAGGCCCCCAAACTGTTTTTCTGGCCCTTGGCTGCCCTTGGTTTACTGGACTGTCCTTTCTCTGTCCAAAGACAGAAAGCTGAATTGCTTTTTCTGAAGGCCTCCAGGTAAAAACAGCTCACTTTTCAAGTAGGACACATTATTTAAAATGCATGTTTCTCAAACAAGACCTCTGCCCCCATCCCTCCCTTCCTCCCTCTCTTTATTTTGTTGGCCTATTGGGCAGTCTGTGTACCCACCCACCCCCAAGGGCTCAAGGGGCAGAAAACAGCCCCCTGGATTTGCCTCAGATGACCACCCCTTTTGGACTTTACAATAATGACAGAATGCTAAAGCATGATAGATTCTTCTGTATTCTGTATCCAGAGCAGCTGTAAAACCTAAAGTGAAATCATGGCTCTTGCAGAGCCCCCAATTCACATAGCACAGCAGAAGTGGAAAGTGGGAATTATAGAAACATGAGTTATTCTCACTTCTGCCTTCCTCGTTTCTTTCTAACACTGACACTAGCTCTGAGTCATCTAGTACATTAACAAGCACACTGCAGCTTCTGTATTAATAGCAGTTTCAGTTGGGAGAAAAGCCCTCAAACAGGGCTTGGGCAAAGTTGTCAGGAATATGTATGGAGAAATTGTAGCGGGAGGCTTAGAAGCTGAATGCAAAAGACAGCCTATTGGTACTGACAACTTTAGGGTCAGGTGTAGAGCCCCAGAGGACTTCAGGATTGGTGAAGGTAAGGGAGGTCTAGTAGTTGCTAATTAATCACCCTGCATTCTTCCAAGTCTTAAGGTAGGGCCAGGGAATAATGAGGTTTATGACTAGGAAGCAGCCAACAGATCATTCCAGGTTCATAGAAAGTTGAAACCTGGAACTAGGAAGATGAACACAGGCAGATATGGAAGGATGGCTTCAGAAAAGCCATGTTAATCAAGACATGGTCCAGCACAACCACTTCTCCAATACCAGTGACTTCACTAACATGATTAAATTACTCTGACCACTCAAGACATTAGAGCAAACAAGAAAGAAAGAAAAAAAAAAGAAGCCACCCTTAACCACGCATTAACCCACACTGGTTTAATGAACAAAAACATGTTTGAAAATTTTCAAGGCAGAACTAATCTATGTTAAATGGTGATGTGAACATCCCAAGTGATGTAAACTTATGGCTTCTAGGATTTTTCGCAGAAGCACCGTAAATGTCAACTTGGAAGGCTGAAATTACAAAGCAATCTATGAATCAGCACAGCCAATGACAGCATTTTGGAATGAGTTTACCAGGCATCGTAATTTAGCAACCCAAAGCCTTTTCTCTGTTGCTCTGTGTTTAATTAAAATACCATGTGTCTGCTGTGTCTTATTGAGCAATAAATGATACATAGACTTAGCTGCTGTTCTTCTACATGACCCTAATTATTCTTCAGTGAGAGCATTGCATAGAAATGGCTTGGGACCTACAGGAGTAGAACTGAGTGGAGCTGATGGATTTGTCCTAGCATATGAAGAACTGGGATAGCTGGTTGTAAAGAAAGGTTTTTCTTTACCACCTGGAAATGGCCAGTTCTGTTTCTTAAGTTCAAACATTTGGACTGAAGCAATCTTCTAAGCTCTTATGCTAAGAGCAGGCAGCAATTGAGGCTATAATACAAGGGTATAGGTGTGTGTGTGTGTGTGTGTCAAAATGAGGATATTGTTTCTCCAGTAAGAATTGTGCCCCTCCAATGAAATTTTCCCTCACTATCAACATTTTTTATCATTGTAGTAACTTAAAACTTCAGTTGAATATTTAGAACTCCAGTTTAGGCATCCAAAGAAAAGGACTCGGCAAATATTTACTTTTGTTTGTTTGTTCAATTTATATCTGCCTTTCTCCCAAAGTGGCTAACAAAACAATTAAAATCACAGCTAAAAGTAATTAAAACCAATTTAAAAATACAAAGTAAAAAACGGACAAAACCAACCTAAAAAACACATCCAGATAAAAGCTGCACAGGCTCAGTTATACCTCAAAGGCCTGCTTGAACAAAAAGGCTTTTGCCTGGCAATGAAACAAAGACAGGGAGGGGACCAGCCTAGCCTCCTGTGGAAGGGAGTTCCAGAGGGTGGGAGCAGCCACTGAGAAGGCTCTCTGTCATGTCCTCACCAAGCAAGCCTGTGATGGTGGTGGGACCGAGAGAAAGCCTTCCCCTGGAGATCTTAAAATGCTTGCAAGTTCATACCTAGTTCTGAAGGGAATGTGAACACAGCAAATGTAAGAGTTCTAGATGGGAACAAGTTTCAACGTCTCACTCTCTGCAATATTAGAAATTAGGGAACTAAAGGAAAATGTCATTGGGAGATAGACTTTGGAGGGACTATGTTCTCATTCCTCCCTCATAGCTACATCCTTGAATCCTGCATCACCTCACATGGCAATAAAACCCATTGAACTTAGTGAGGTTTACTTCTGAGAAGACTAGTATTGGAAGCATAAGCACACATATGCTGTAAGAATCTTAGCATCAAGTCCCTGCTTTCTGTCTTATTTCCACCATAACTCAGGAAAGCCAATTTCTCTCAAGCACTGTCTTCCCATTCACAATGTGTGGGGTAACAATACTGATTTACTTGGAGGGTTATTTGTACAGATGACAACAAGGTCATGGATGTGCAAAATGCTTTGAACACCTGAAAGCACTATACAAATGCTCAATATTAGCCTATATTACATCAAGTATTTATTATCCCTAATGAAATCACTCATTTTGAAATTGTGCATACTTGTGTAGACTAAAGAGATTATCAGGTATGGCAAACATGGTGTGATAATTATGACAGGATACCGCAAAAGGGTACCACTTCCCTATCACATGATGTCATCCCCTTGTGTTCTCCAAGCATTCCACTGCTGTGAATAAGGTGTTCTTTTTTACCAATGGGCCAAGTCACCAATTGCTCGTTGATGGTGTTTTTTTTTCACGGTATTGCGAGCATCCAAAACTGCGCCCCATTATGCTCTCGTGAATACAACTTCAATGGGTGGTCCCTGCCAGAACACTTCCGGGTGAGAACGCGAAAACTATGGACTTTTTTGGACAATGTAAAAATAACGCTAGCAGTGTCGCCAGGTTGCGACGCTGCAGCGCTAGAGGGCGTCAGTTTCGTACAACGCTCCTTCCCAGCGGTACTGTTGCAGTACCGCTGGGACATTTGACCATGATATTTTTGCTTCTACCGTCGTTGATCATGAGTAAAATATGACAGTAGAAGCAAAAATATCACGGTCAAATGTCCCAGTGGTACTGCAACAGTACCGCTGGGAAGGAGCGTCGTACGAAACTGACGCCCTCTAGTGCTGCAGCATCGCAACCTGGCAATGCTGCTAGCATTATTTTTACATTGTCCGAAAAAGTCCTATGCATGGTATGCTCTTTTTATGAACCTCCCCATTTTGCTGGCAGATTATAAAGTGTGTTTCACTGCATGTATGTTCATCGTCTTCGTTAGTTTTGGTTTTTAAAAACTTTTAAGTGCTCTTGCGTCTTCTTGCAAGAACTGCCAAGATCACACGCCCCCATGAACGTGGAAGTAAACAGCGCTGGCGATTGTGCTGCAGTAATGTGCTGTGTACTCTGGGCCTGCTCTTTATCATTATTACGTGTGATAAAAAGGGTTATTGTGCCGGGAAACTTACACTTTTAAATAGAATCATAGAATCATAGAATCGTAGAGTTGGAAGAGACCACGAGGGCCATCCAGTCCAACCCCCTGCCATGCAGGAATACAATCAAAGCATCCCTGACAGATGGCCATCCAGCCTCTGTTTAAAGACCTCCAAGGAAGGAGACCCCATCACGCTCTGAGGGAGTGTGTTCCACTGCCGAACAGGTCTTACTGTCAGAAAGTTCCTCCTAATGTTGAGGTGGAATCTCTGTTCCTGGAGCTTGCATCCACTGTTCCATCCTCAACGTGACACCCCTTCAAATACTTAAACAGGGCTATCATATCGCCTCTTAACTGTCTTTTTTCCAGGCTAAACATACCCAGCTCCCTAAGTCTCTCCTCATAAGGCATAGTGTCCAGACCTTTCACCATTTTAGTCGCCCTCCTCTGGACACGGTCCAATTTGTCAATATCTTTTTTGAATTGTGGTGCCCAGAACTGGACACAGTATTCTAGGTGAGGTCTGACCAAGGCAGAATAGAGCGACACTATTACTTCCCTTGACCTGGATACTATACTTCTATTGATGCAGCCCAAAATTGCATTGGCCTTTTTAGCTGCCGCATCACACTGTTGACTCATGTTCAACTTGTGGTCTACTAGATTCCTAGATCTTTTTCGCACGTTGTCTCGTTCAGCTAGGTCTCTCCCATCCTATATCTGTACATTTCATTTTTTCACCCTAAATGCAGTACCTTACATTTCTCCATATTGAATTTCATTTTGTTAGCTTTGGCCCAGGCCTCCAGTCTATCCAGGTCATTTTGAATTTTGATCCTGTACTCTAGGGTATTAGCTGCTCCTCCTAATTTGGTATCATCTGCAAATTTGATAAGCATGCCCCTAATTCTGTCATCCAAGTCATTAATAAAGATGTTGAATAGCACTGGGCCCAGGACAGAACCCTGTGACACCCCCTGGTCACATCTTTCCAAGACAAAATGGAGCCACTGCTGAGCACCCTTTGGGTTCAGCCAGTCAACCAATTACAAATCCATTTAACAGTTAACTTGTCTAGCCCACATTTTACAAGATTTTTTGCAAGAATGTCATGGGGAACATTTCAGTAAGGCCTTGTCAAAGGCCTTACTGAAATCAAGGTATGTGATATCCACAGTGTCCCCTTGATCTACCAAGCTGGTAATTTTATCAAAAAAAGAGATCAGATTAGTCTGGCATGACTTGTTTCTCTGAAACCCATGTTGACTTTTTATGATTATGGCATTGCCTTCTAAATGTTCACAGACTATCTGTATAATGATCTGCTCTAGAATCTTTCCTGGTATTGATGTCAGACTAACTGGATGATAATTGCTGGGATCCTCTTTTTCCCCTTTTTTAAAGATAAGGGGAATTGCCCTCCTCCAGTCTGCTGGGACTTCTCCTGTTCTCCAGGAGTTCTCAAAGGTTATTGCCAGTGGCTCTGAGATTACATTTGCCAGCTCTTTTAACACCCTTGGATGTAGTTCATCTGGTCCTGGAGATTTAAATTCATTTAGATTTAGAGGCATTCCTGTACTACCTCTTTGCTTATTCTGTGCTGGATTTCCCCTATTGTGTCCTCTGTTCCATTCTCCTCAGGTTGGTCCTCCTTTTCCTTTTCTGAAAACACTGAGGCAAAGAAGGTGTTGAGTAATTCTGCCTTTTCTCTGTCCCCTGTTAGCATTTTGCCATCTTCTCCACGTAGTGGCCCTATCATTTCCTTCTTCCTCCTTTTGCTGCGGACATTCCCAAAAAAACCCTTTTTATTGTTCTTAACCTCCCTAGCAAGCCTGAGCTCATTCTGCGCTTTAGCTTTTCTGACTTTACTCCTACACGTGTTCGCCATCTGTTTGAATTCTTCTTTAGTGATTTCCCCCTTTTCCCATTTCCTATACATGTTCCATTTAAAACTTAACTCCATTGAAAGTTCTTTAGTCATCCATCCTGGTTTCTTGAGACAATATAGTGGGACAAGAACGTTTTAGAGACTCGTCTGACAACCTCCTAACACAGCTATCTTTTTGGAAAATGTCTGCATGGATTGGCTATGCCATCAAAGACTGTGTGTGTGTTTCTGTATGTGAATGGCTGGAGCTGTTGTCTTTATCTCCCACTTTGGGAACTTCCTATAGACACCTGGTTGATAACTGTATGGATTGGGATGTATCCACAGTACATAGTTACAGCAGTTTGATACCATTTTAACTGCCATGGCACCATGCTAGGTAATCCTGGGATTTGTAATTTGGTAAGCCATTTAAAATTATCTGTTAAAGAGCTCTGGTGACCCATCAAACTAAAAATCCCAGAATTCCCCAGGGCCATGGCAATAAAACTGGTATCAGACCACTATATTTCTGCAGTATGGATATACCCTTAGTCTAAGCCAGCACTTCCCCTCCTATATTCTTATGCTATCTCTGCCTGAAGAGATGCATAATTGAGGTGTTAACACTGCATGCCACGAAGCCCAGAGTATACATCACATAGTGGAAAGACCTATGTGACATTGGAAGAAAGGTTACAGCCCCCTTCATGCATTACTGTTGAAGGGGGAGGGTCCATGTGATTATCAGGGAGTGGGGTCTGCTGTTAGTTCTAGCTTGGTAGAGATGCCTGTACAGAGGAAGCTTACATGCAAGCAGTCAGTAGGTGAATATGCAGGGCAATGTCAGAGGTGTTTCCAGTGTCAGAGGTGGGGATCCCAATCACCAGATGAAGGAGGTTTAGTTCTGAGTCTATTCCCAACTTGCTTCAAGCAATTTCTGTCCCTTTTGGTTCCCTGCAAGTCTTTGGCAATCTCTGTTCTCTTCAGATGTTTATTGACTGCATTTCATTGAAACAAAGGAGTTCTCTCTGTTTGCTTACAACTCATTCTAAACCTCTCAGCAAATAGCCATGCTTGAGTGAAAGTTAGAGTTATCAGCAGTCTCTTTCAACCTAACTGGTTCAGACATGTTAATGATTCCAGTGGGTCTTTCCTCCCACCCCCTCCTCATTCCCTTTAAAACTAATTTGTAGCAAATTAAAGACTAATCCACATGATGAAACTGGCATGATGAGAATGTGGGTTGTATGGAATGGAACATTGTAGATTTCTTACTAAATTGAAGTTCTCTGGTGATTGTTGCATCACATGTCTAGCTCACAATTCAATCCAGAATCCGTGTTTTCAACACACAGTCATACTGTTAACTGTTGAGGGGGTCATTTCATGGGCAAATATAGTTTCTGGAACTTCAAAATCCATTAAATAATGATAGTCATATCCATGTTATTTATTTATGAGTATTTAAAAACTGCTTACATCTAAAAATTGCACTGTGGTGTACATCAAGTATTGAAGACCCAATGTAAAATAATACATAAGATCAATATACAATATCTGCATCACCCCTAACAGTAAAATATATGGGGAACTGAAGTACACTGGGAAAGCTTGCAAAAATAGCTATGTGGTCAGCATGTGCCTAAAATTAAGAAATGTCAGAACATATCTAAGGTCAGAGGAAAGAGAATACCAAATAGTGTGTGACAGAGTGAGAGTGTGTGCGTGTGTGCGTGCGCACATGCATCTTTAAGTCACCTGTTGATTTATGGTGACCCCGTGTATTTCATAGGGTTTTCTTAGGCAAGGAAAACTCAGTAGTGGTTTTGCTAGTTTCTTCCTCTGATATATAGCCTACAGCACTTGGTGTTCCTTGGCAGTCTCCCAACCAAGGACTAACCAAGGCTGACACTGCTTAGTTTCCAAAATCAGACAGGATCTAGTGGATACCACCAGCACCAGCATTGAGGCCATGATATTGAGAACACAGCTGCGCTGGGCAGGGCACGTTTCTAGGATGGAGGACCATCGCCTCCCAAAAATACTACTCTACGGTGAACTCGCCACGGGTCAGCGTAAGAGGGGCGCTCCAAAAAAGCGATACAAAGACTCCCTGAAACAACATCTCAGGCTTGGCCAAATTGATCACCAACAGTGGTCCGCCCTGGCCTCACATCGGGAGGCATGGAGACGCAATATCCACAATGCTGCAGCCTTATTTGAGAACTCACGACGAACAAGTCTTGAAGAGAAACGACAACGCAGAAAGAATCACAACCCAAAAACATCACCCAAGGAGACCTTCTGCTGCGCTTTTTGCAACCGGACTTGTTTATCTCGGATTGGCCTTTTTAGTCATCAGCGCGCTTGCAGAAGGCGCGGGATGAGTCCTTCCTGAATCTTCGTTTGCGAAGAAAAGCCAGAGAGAGAGAAAAACCCTGCTCTAAATGAATGTGAAATAGATCTCAGGAGCATGTGACACATCCAAGAGGACCTCTCCAGAGGATTTCAAAGACCAAACAGTTCTATATGGGAGAAAATGGCCTATGAAGCAATGTAGTTATTACTTCTGAGGTTTGCTTCTTTTGTTCTTTGAAGAAAAGATACATCTTTATGTACCTTTATGTACGCCACAAAAGTTAAGTTAATTTCACATACTTTCAGTCTTTTTATACATTTATCTCCCAGACTGAAATGTTCTAGTAAATAGCAATTGGTCTTCCATTGTAAATGTTCATTCCATACTATTTATTTGCTTCAGTATAAATAAGACTCACTAGTTTCACAAATAAGGCACATTATATCCTGCAGATATTCCCATCTGTAGTTAAATCCCCATGTATTTATGAGGGAAAATTCACGATTAAATGATAACTTACAACTCTAGGCTATGGGAATATAGGTAAGTGCTTCTATTACTTGGGAATTTGGCCTGATTTCACATTCTGTATGTCACTGGAAATGATGATAGTATGCATTACAGTATAGCCAGAGTCCAAACACAGAGAGTGCAAGGTAGACTTTATTGGGTCTGGCTGTTATCCTTCAACCCTGTCATGCTACCTTATTACCTTGCCAGAAAAACAACAACAAGAGGCTGAACGACGACAACAACAGTAGCTCATGTTTGAAGAAATTTTTGAAAATTTCCAAGAATCTTTGTACCATTATTTGGATCAGGGGTGGACAAAAGGTAGCTTTTGGGCAACATGTGACCCCCAAGGCTTTTTTAAAATGGACTGCAGCCAGACTTGTTTATCTCAGATTGGCCTTTTTAGTCATCAGCGCACTTGCAGAAAGTGCGGGATGAGTCCTTCCTGAATCTTCCTTTACGAAGAAAAGCCAGAAAGAGTACTCTTCCCTCAAATGCCTTCTGGAGTCATGAGGGGCAATTTCACTGCATTTTTGCACCTGCAAGCCATTTTAAGCTCATGAAAGGCCTTCTTCTACTTTGATTGTGATTTCCTGCGTGGCAGGGGGGTTGGACTGGATGGCCCTCGTGGTCTCTTCCAACTCTGCAATTCTATGATTCTATGAAAAAGTGAACTGGCAGTAACTTTCAGGACACTTCCTGTTGCTTAAAAAAAAACACAACAACTCTTCTCAGCCTAAAATACCCTGGGGATACCAAAGCTATGGCAAAAATACTCCTACACGTCCTAGTTGGTGCTTGGAGGCAAATATTGGATTTCTGTGGGTGGTACAGCCCTCTTAGGTGCCCTGGGAGTGGCAATGAGGCCCCTTAACCTCTGACAGTTGGGTAGTCTGCTTGAGATATTGTGAATTTTTCTAAAATATTTTCTTTCCTCTATTCTGGAACAGAGAGAATATTTTCTTTTCTTTTTTTAGTATTTTTTATTGGGGAAAAACATTTTCCGTCAGTACAAAAAGAGTAAAATAAAATAATAATTAAAAAAAATTACAAGTTTAGTATACTCAATAAGAAACATGTACAATTGAATGTATATTCTTTTAGATAATACATCGATAAAACTTAGTTTCTTAAACTTTAACTATTATAAAGGAGAGTTTATCCATCTCATAGATGTCTAAAACCTTTATAATCCATTCTTCTGTTGTTGGGATTTCATCTGTTCTCCATTTCTGGGGAAACACTAGAGAGAAAACAGACAGAATATTTTCATAGGATCAGAATAGGGCTTGCAGTCTGTTTGATAGTGATATGTTTCCCTCTGAGACATGTTTCAAGGGGCTTGTCTAGATGAGAAGATATAATGTGCATTGTTGCGCATTAATGCAAATTCTCAGCAGCGTTCATATGTCTCAACGTTTTTTTTGACAAAATCGCTGAGTTTGAAGTTCACAAGGAGTCATGCCTGCAAATTAAGATGGTGGCTGGGAATGAATTACTCACATTATTATTCTCCACAAGTTGCTGCCTCCAAAGAGTTGGTGTTTTTTTTAACCATAAATCTAAGGCGTGTAAATGTGACCTTCCATAAAATAAGCTGTTTGGTTGCCTCAGTGTAGCGAAAAAGCACATGATCAATACCACAAAACTCCAAAATGGCACTTCCAGCCACTTTGTTGCTAGCAAGCCTGCCCCCTGCAAACATCTGACCAATCAGGTTTCCACTTCTGCTCTTACCCAGGAATGCACTGCTAGGCGATTTGGTTGTCCTAATGAGCATTAAAAAAAACTTGGGAGAAGCTACGCAGGCTTCTTCCACATAGTTTTTGGCCCCCATACTTCCAAATATGGTGAATCACCATGGGATCCTGTTGGGACAAAAGGTATTCTCCTCAAATTCTATGAGGAGTTTTTTCACTGTCTAGACAACCCCAAGGACTACAGTCTCAGAGTTCCTTGTGCAGAAGGAAAAGAGAAGCAGTAGAAGGGGCAAAGTAACATCCTATTAATGGACAGTAGAAGCCATTATAGCTGACAGAATTTACAAGGCCCCAAATAACATGTATGTGTCTTGTTGATTTATTTATTTTTATATTTCCCTTGTGAAATGTTGCACCTGAAAGGAAAAATCTGCTTTTGGAAAGGATTACAAATGGCCCCACTGATCTTAGTAAATACAATTCTCATAAAGAAAACTAGGGGAACTAATTTTCAACTAAACTGTATGGATCCTTTGAAGGCAGCCAGTGAATGTGTCAGAAACTGAGACATTCCAAGCAAGCTAGTGCTCTTTTAAAACTGCCATTTTTCTACTGTATATGGCAAAAATTATTATGTCTTTTTTTTATAAAACATTTACAACTGTGTTGGTAGAGAAAAAATATAAAATATTGGCACTATGGTTGCCAGATCTCAAGGCCTGGCCCTGAGTCTCCAGTTTTCCATTTCCAGGTGGCAGTTGATGGTCCACATTCTCCAGTTTGGGGGGTGGGGGGACTCAGCTGCAGACAGGTGGAAAGGACTCAGTGCAAATCTCCAGCTCAGATAGTACTACTGCAACTTGCTATAACTTGCAAGGATTAACTGATTCTTTCTGCAACTTGTAAAGTCTCTCCAGGGGGGTTTATGTATCTACTTAGTTTTCTCCTTCTCTCCCTGTCATTGTGGTGCCAGGTCCCACCCTCTGCTCTGCTCTTCAACCACCAGTAGGCTAGATTAAATATTCCTTCTCCCTAACTGGATGGGAAAGAATAATCCCTGTGGAGAACTAGACCTGGAAAACATATAAAAGAAGGCATCAGGGAACCAATCCCATCACAGGGAGCTGTGATGGGAGGGACCTCTGACAAATGAGATGAGAGAATGTGGGAGCCAATCTCTGCAGGAAATTGTGATGGGTGAGGGTTCTGAGAGTATGATCTGAGTGAATGTCAATTAAAAGTGTCAGTTGGAATTAAGAGTTGAAGTTGAGAGTTGTGAGAAAAAGTGTGGATGAGTCTCTTGTCTGAGAGATAATGTGAGTGTCATGTATGAAGGCAAGTTGGTTAACTTAGTCAAAAGACTGAAGTATTAACATATAGAATTATAGAAATAATCTGCCACTAAATAGTAACAATAAGTGAAACTAAGAAAAGGATCAATGCTATTTACAGAGTATTGAACAATTGAAATTTGTAACCTTGAAGATAATAAACTAACCAGTTTGCTTTGTTAATTGGTCACAGACTCATTGCACTTTATTATACTCACTAGAAAAGGTAACAGCTACGCTACCCAAAGGAAATCACACTAATACCTAATCTGTCCACAGGAGGGGTCACCTGGAGACTCAATCCCAGTCCAGTTAAGGGATTTAAAATGAGAAATGGAGTAAGGTGACAGTGACAACCAGCCAGGCTGTTGTGTGTTGAGGCTGCTTGGTTCCTGATACTTTGCTGCTTGCCCAGGTCACTTTTTGTTGCGCCTTCTACTTTCTCCATCCTGTCATGTCACGCCCTCATAATGTTTCCTTCTTTGCTTCTTGCACATTGCCACTTGCACTGCTCACTCCTCTTCCCTCCTCCCTCCCCATCTCACCCCATGCTCCTGCAACGTGCCCATCCCTTGCTTCTTGCACTCCCTGCCTATCCAGTTTACCCAGATTAGCCAGTGGAGTGATTTTAATATTGATGTGATATGACCACTCCTAAAGTACTAGTAATCAATCTGGCTGCTGTGTTTTGAACCAATTGAAGTTTCCAAACTTGGTACAGAGGTGGTCCAATGTATAGTACAGTGCAAAAACCCAACCTTGAGGTTACCAGCACGTGCACTACCATCCTTAGGTCCTCCAGCTGTAGGAAAGGGTGCAGCAGAAATAACAGCCGAAGCTGATAGTAAGCACTCCTGGCCATCACACCTTTCTGAGCTGTCATTCAGAGTGACAGATCCAGAAGCACTCAAAGGCCACAAAATAGTTTTTCAGGGGGAATGTAACCCCATCCAGGACTGGTTGACACACCTCTAAACCAGGTTAGGACCCTTGATAGTAAGCACCTCCATCTGGATTCAGTTTCAGTTTGTTTTTCCTCATCCAGCCCATTACCTCCTCCAGCATTCATCAGAGGAGACACACTATCCTTAGTTAAGGCTGTTTTTCAAGTCATGGGTTTCATCAGAGTACTGATATTTGGGTTTCATCAGAGTACTGATAGCATCCCACACCATGCCTCTGGGTGATCTCTCCCAGCAGTTTCATATAGACATTCAAAGCATTGGGAATAGAATGGCACCTTGTAGTGTGCTGTATAACAGCTCTTTTTGGGAGAAGCAGCTATCCCCAAGCACCACCATCTGGAACTAAATGAGAGATAGGACCAGAACCACTGAAGCACAGTGCCTCCAGTTCCCACACCCCTTGGACATTCCAGGAGGATACCGTGGCTGATGTTATCGAGTGCCGCTGCAATGTCCAAAAGCACCAGCAGGGACACACGCTCCCTGTCAATGCTCAGGAGAAGATAATCCACTAAGATGACCATAACAGTCTCAACTTCTGTATCCTACTCTGAAGTCAGTTTGAAATGGGTCTAGATAACCTATTAGAGTGGTCCGCTCTCAAAGGCTAATGGAACCAACTGGATTCCAGAAAGCCTTGGAGGATTTAATGGTTGGTAACGCTGGTGATTCTGCCGAAGCTTTGGTTAATATTTGGAACACCAACCTCACCAAGGCTATCGACATAATCGCTCCCAAACATCCTTTCCAGCCTGCTCCTAACTGTAAGCCCTGGTATTCAGAGGAGCTTAGGAAGATGAAGCAGGCTGGACAATGACTAGAGCGCCCCTGGGGGAAGACTCGACTCTTATCCAATAAGACTTGTCATAAGAATTTTCTTGATTCCTATCGAGAGGTGATATGTGCAGTGCAGAAATTTTTCTCCTCTGCATGTATTGCGTCTGTAGAGTCCCATCCAGAGGAACTGTTTAGGGTGGTGGGGGAGCTGATGCAGGTTCCACCTGCTCAGAACCCCTTACTTAACCCTACAACAGCCTGCTGTGATGCATCCAACATCCACTTTGCAGATAAAATCTCTCTGATAAGAGCTGACTTAGATGCCAGTGTTATGACAGAATCTATAGACGAGGTGTCCAGCAACTCCGTTGATGAAATTTTATTGGATCAGCTTCAATTTGTGAGTACCGATGACGTGGACAAGCTCCTTGGTAGGGTGAGGAAGACAACCTGTCCACTCGATCTTTGTCCATCGTGGCTGGTCACCCAAGTGGGTAACACATTGAGACTACTCCTTAGGGACATTATCAATGTGTCTTTCAGGGAGGGGTGCGTTCCATCCTGCCTGAAGGAAGCAGCGGTTAAGCCACTCCTGAAAAAGCCTTCCCTGGACCCCTTGGATAGGAATAACTATAGGCCAGGGAGGGGTGCGTAACATCCTGCCTGAAGGAAGCGGTGGTTAAGCCACTCCTGAAAAAGCCTTCCCTGGACCCCTTGGATAGGAATAACTATAGGCCAGTCTCCTTGCTCCCTTTTAAAAGCAAGGTGATCGGGAGGGCGGTCGCTTCCCAACTCCAAGCTATCTTGGATGGAACCAATCATCTAGATCCATTTCAAACTGGCTTTAGGACGGGATATGGAGTTGAGACTGCCATGGTGGCTTCGGCTGATGACCTTCGCTTGGGGATTGACATTGTTAGTGTGACCCTGTTGGTGCTCCTGGACCTCTCAGCAGCCTTTGATACAATAGACCATTCCATCCTCTTGGATCGCCTGAGAGGATTAGGATTTGGAGGTACTGCCATGCAGTGGTTCTGTTCCTTCCTCTGGGGCAGATCCCAGAGGATGAGGCTCAGGGACAGTTGCTCTACTAGAATAGAGCTTAATTATGGCGTTCCTCAAGGCGTGATCCTGTCCCCGATGCTATTTATCATCTATATGAAGCCTCTGGGAGAGATCATTTGGAGGCATGGAGTGCAGTATTATCAGTATGCTGATGACACCCAGATATATTTCTCCATGTCTCAGTCATCAGCTTCGACTTCAGATGGCATCTCTCCTCTCAACCACTGTCTTAGGGCAGTAATGGACTGGATGAGGAAAGACGAATTGAGACTGAATCCAGACAAAATGGAGGTACTAACAGTTACGAGCCCGAAACCAGGTCTGGGAATACAACTTCCAATACTGGATGGAATCACACTCTCCTCCAAGGACTGTGTCCGCAGTCTGGGGGTGCTCCTGGACCCGATGCTCCAGATGTCTAATCAGGTAAATGCGACGGTCAGGAGTGCCTGTTATCAACTTCGGCTGTTATGCCAGCTGCACCCTTTCCTGGAAATCTTGGATCTCGAAACTATGGTACATTGCGCTGGTAACGTCCCATCTCGACTTCTGTAATGCACTCTACATGGGGCTACCCTTGTCCTTGACTCGGAAACTTCAACTAGTTCTGAACATGGCAGCCAGGTTGATTTCTGGCATTTCCAGAAGAGAGAATATAACACTTGTGTTAAAAGCTCTCTGCTGGCTGCCTATTAGTTTCCGGGCACAGTACAAGGTGTTGGTTATGACCTTTCAAGCCCTACATGGCTTGGGTCCAACTTACCTCCGGGACTGCCTCCTCCTGTACGATCCTCCCCATGCACTTCGGTCCTCTGGGAGGAATCTGTTACAACCTATGAAAACAAGGCTGTCGGTGACCTCCCAGAGGGCCTTCTCTGCTGCCGGTCCCAGATTATGGAATGGCCTGCTGGATGAGATCCGTCTTATTACCACCTTAGACAGCTTCAAAAAAGCTGTCAAGATGGATATTTTCCAGCAGGCCTTTCCTGAATAGCTATCCTGGCCCGAAGATGCGGCTGTCTTTTCCCCTTGACCTGCCATTGAATCATTCCTTTTTTTCTCTCTCCTTTTAATTATTGTATGTTTTTAATCCTTTCTAATTTAATACTGTTTTAAGGGTTGGGTGGGTTAGGGTACTGATGAAATTATGGAGTTTTTATGCTGTAAGCCGCCCCAATTGCATTGCAGAGGGTTGGGATAGAAATAATAATAATAATAATTAATAATTAACACCACCACCTCCAGCTCTGCTCCATGCCTTGTTGTTGCTCCAGAAGCAGATTTTCTACAAAAATAGTGTCAAATGATGCTATAAATGATACTGCCATTTTCTTTTGTCTTTTAATTAATTAATTGATTGATTAATTATAATTCCTTAAGCATAATTTGTGCCTGTCCAGCTTAGTGGCTGCTCTTGACATTTTCTTTGGTATATGGATGGGCATTCCTGATCAGTTTTACAATTTAATTTATATTGCCACTGTGCACATTCAAAATACATACCCCCCTTTGTATCATTTCTGTACCCACTCTTCATGTATATCTCCCCCTTCCAGCAACCCTACCTGGCAGTCTGAATCAATAAGCTAGTCCGTGCACAAAGAGCCTGGATGAATCCCTCTTGTGCTAAAAATATTTTGTATGGTTTTTGGTTCAGATGAGAGACAGAGTCACCTTGGGAACAGAATGGTCAGAGAGCACTCTCCTGTGTGTGTGTGTACGTGCACTCTGTGACAAAAGCTCAAGGAGGACAATGCAGGGTTTCCCACCAAGGTACAGCCAATACTTGACTGGAGGAAGGCATGCTTCTCTGACCATGTTCTTCACATGTGTGTTTGAACAAAAATCTTTTGGTTTGATTCTTTCCACTCTTTTTTTGGAGGGGTGTCATGAGTTGAATCACTGAAAACTGCTTCCTTGCTGTAAGAAGTTGGGGGAAAAGTGAACACCCCTTTCAGACCAGCAGTTTGATCCCTCCCCCCGAAAAACATTCCTCCACTGCATTCCCTTTTGTGTACACTCCTATGGTAACTTGAAGGAAAGTTGTTTTTCACATTTGCCCCACATCAATGCAGTTTCACTATTCCAGACCCTTTTGATATTTTTTTCTAGAGATGCCACTTCTGCCCCTGAGCAGAACTTTTGATTCCTACCTCAACAATAATATTTGTGAGTGTTCATACCATATGAGTTGCCATCATCATTTTTTAGTCTTCCCAATGATCTTTATCAGTAGCCACGAAAAATGTGAAGAGAGAGAAAATGGAGGGTACAGGGTCTCTCTCTCTCTCTGTGTGTGTGTTTGTGTGTGTGTGTGAAAAACAGAGAGAGATGGGGGGAGAGGGCTTGTCTACATGAGCCAAATAAAATGTTCTCACACTGTCCCCACAGTGATCTGTCCAGACAACGCAGGGACAATTCCCCAGTGCTGGTGTGAGCTGTCTTCATGACGCCTGGCCAGTTCAGCACCAAACCTGCTCTAAACCACCCTTAAAACAGAGTAAAACAACTCATCATTTGTTCCAGATTTTACAGGAGAACCCAGTACACTGGGTGGATATATACACATGCATCCTCGCTGTGTTACCTGGTACAGCCACTGTTGGTGTGAGCAATGTCCTCTGAGGTTACAATGAGCTGGACACCTCATTTCTGGCCTCAAAGGATGCGACTCGCACAAGTGGCACTGGCGCTAGGCAACATGGTGTCATGGAAGAGTGCACTGGTAAGAGGAGAATCCAGGGCAGCTTCAGAGCCAGAATGCTCCAGGCATCACCCAAATTATCTTGGCTGGTGTAGATGAACCCAGAAAAAGGTGATGCAGAGGACAAATATGGAGATTATATTGCTCCCACCACCACAGCTAAACCTTCTATGAATTATTCGTGGCTCATCTCTTCTTTCTTTCTTTTCCGAAAGGACAGATTTTAAAGCAGAAGGGAGTGATAATTAACTTCTGAGTAAACTGAGCTAATAACTATATTATGCTCAGACATCTAGCTAAACTACAGCATATCTTTGGAAGACTGTAAACTCACTATTTAAAAAATTAAAGTAATGGAAAATTTACAATATTCTTGGGGCTCAGCTGGATGGATTTGTTTCAAAAAATAGCAACTTACCCCCCTATCATTGCAGAGTCCATTTGTGCCCACGACTCATTCAAAAGATGGCTTGAAATGAAAAGTAGTGATTTTGCAGTTCACATGGAGCAGGGGGGAGGCATGGAGATGCACTATCCACAATGCTGTGGCCTTATTTGAGAACTCATGCCGAACAAGTCTTGAAAAGAAACGACAACGTAGAAAGAATCACAGCCCAGAAACATCACCCAAGGAGACCTTCTGCTGTGCTTTCTGCAACCGACTTGTTTATCTCGGATTGGCCTTTTTAGTCATCAGTGCACTTTTTAGTCATCAGCGCACTTACAGAAAGTGCAGAATGAGTCCTTCCTGAATCTTCATTTGCGAAGAAAAGCCAGAGAGAGAAAGAGCCTCAAACAACTGGGGGCCCAAAGGTTTCCCACCCTTGCACCCTTGGAATTGTTCACCTAATTAATTCATCAAATGTGATTATTTAATCATAATAAAAACCATTTTAATATATCACACAAAAATTTTTGGAACTCAAGAAAATGATTTCACACTGAGATTTTATCTCTCATTTTCTTATCTCCTGTTTCTCAGTGTTTTTTTTTTTGTCCTCTTACTCATCCATTTGTAAGCAATATTCATGTGGATCTGGAGATAAGACAAACTTCTTTATGCTAACATTGTGTAATTATTATACCCTCTTAAATAACTGTACCAGAATCTCCCCATCCTGTGAATCAAATGAATCTGTGTAAAGCAATTCACTATCCAGAGAAACATAGGGAAATGGCAGAATGCTCTGGGCCTTACCTGCAGGTCTACAATTAAGGAACAGGATTTTTTTTGAAGGTGACCTTGTGGATGTTCATCTCTTATACTTGTCAACACTGGACCATGATGACACGGCAGGCAGAAGGTAGTAATGAGACAGTTTGATTGATCTGTGAATGTCAAATTAATTCAGCTGGAAACTTGCCAGAGTAAAACCCAAACCTGCATGGTGTAATAAATGGGAAAGTAGATGTGATACTTTTGGCAGAACAATGCCCCTGTTCCAGTTAAAAAGATGGCCTGGGCAGGAGGGATATATTTTTGTTTAAAAAATGTAATGAATTGCTTGTCACTCAAAACAAATTTGGTTTTACAACTAAAGATGAAAAAAGCCCTCTGTCTAAGTCTTAGCAGTTTTGCCAAGAGGGAAACAGTATTTAGGAGAAATGTGAGTGATAGCAGTGAAAAATATTAATTTATATTTAAGTACACTTTCAGGCTCTCAGCCTTGTAGATTAAAGTCAGTCACCAAATGTGAAGGCAGAGGATTCACATGGTCAAGGATTGTGGGAACTGAAGTCCTAAACATATGGATGGACAAAGGTTGAGAACCACTACATGTTTGAAGGATCATAGCTCAGTGGTAGCATATATACTTTGTATTAGGGATGGGCAAAAGTGTCCAGCCTGTTTCTTTAGACATCTTCCTTTTCCTGCCTCCAAATGAGTGGAGTGGAGTGTGCCAGTTCTGTGTGGAATGTCTGGGGCAGAAGGAGGGTAGGAAAATGTTTAATATTTCTTTGTACATTTCTCAGATGGACACATTAATGTATGAATAGCTCCAGGGAGTTCATTAAGTTTATTCACAGTACTGTTTGCACATGTGAAAAATATATGCATTCCCCACCCATGGAATGCATCACAAACCTAAAACCAGAAACCTGAACCAGAAATTGTGTCTATTTCTGTGTTTCACCTGGGATGTACAGATTGGGGAAACCCAAAGATAGCCCTCCTTTTTATGAAGAATGCTCCAGGTTCAAATCACAAATGTATGGAAAATGTATGCATTTTTAATATGAATTGTGAGTGTTTTTCTGTTTGATATGGGAGGTAAACCATCAGAAACCTGCATATTCTGTATGCAGGGGTTCGTAGGAGCAATCCATACCATCTCCATTTAAAAGGATCATGTTGTGATGAAAGAACTCTGCCAGAACCATCAGGGTGCCCCTACCAGCCTGAGCACTGTCTCTTATGCATATGGATGGGTTTTTTTGGGGGGGAGGGGCACTGCAGAGGTTGGTATCCCCCCCCCCTTCAGAGCTCAGTGCTGATGTCATTGTGGTGCATATCTAGCTATGGGGAGGGAGCCAGCCTTTCTCTGATCCTGCCTGCTGATGTTGAAGCATAGAATGCCTGTATGAAATTGCTTCAGTGCTTTAAAGTAATGACGTATAGTGTCTAGATCAAGGGAAGTAATAGTGCCACTCTATTCTGCCTTGGTCAGACCTCATCTGGGATACTGTGTCCAGTTCTGGGCACCACAATTCAAAAAGGATATTGACAAATTGGAGCATGTCCAGAGAAGGGCGACTAAAATGGTGAAAGGTCTGGAAACCATGCCTTATGAGGAGAGACTTAGGGAGCTGGGTATGTTTAGCCTGGAAAAAAGATGGTTAAGAGACGATATGATAGCCTTGTTTAAGTATTTGAAGGGGTGTCACGTTGAGGATGGAGCAGACTTGTTTTCTGCTGCTCTGGAGACTGGAACATGGAGCAATGGATGCAAGCTCCAGGAACAGAGATTCCACCTCAACATTAGGAGGAACTTTTTGACAGTAAGAGCTGTTTGGCAGTGGAACACACTCCATCGGAGCATGGTGGGGTCTCCTTCTTTGGAGGTCTTCAAACAGAGGCTGGATGGCCATCTGTCAGAGATGCTTTGATCGTGATTTCCTGCATGGCAGGGGGTTGGACTGGATGGCCCTCGTGGTCTCTTCCAACTCTGCAATTCTATGATTCTATGATTCTATGATTCTAGGAGGGAGTGGTATATGGGTCAGCAGAACATAAGGTTCACATGCAGATCTTTACACTACACTGAGGTGATGTTGAATTGAGGCCAAGGTGTTATTTACTGTTCCTTCACCACCTCCACAACTGAGATCATTCCTTATTTAAGAAAAAAATAAATAGGATTTTACAGCTAATCCTATATAAATATTTATTTCACTTTTAAGAATAAGTAATGAGAATGGAGGAGACAAATTCTAGCGTCAGTTGAATGTATAGTAGCCTCAATCTCATTGTTAGTTCCAATGAGCTATCGGATCAATGTCATTCAACAATGGATGCAACTAGATTGTAGTTGGTACTAGCCAATAGGATTCAGGTTTGTATGGCATGGCTGAAATGGTATCATTTTCATAGCCCTATGACACCTTTGGCTGGAAAACCTTTGGCTTGAATATATACAACATATTCAATACAGCATATTCAATACAGCTTCTATTAATGTTGACTTCAGACAATGAATATACTGTAAGTGCTGTCAGACCCCCGTATCCGCAGAACAAGTATCTGTGGTTTCAGTTATCTGTGGGACACAACACAGGAACACATACCATAGTCATCCTAGAAAATGAGATGTTTTCTAGGATGTAGAAAATGATGTAGAAAATGAGAAGATGCCTAGAGATGTCCTCTCCAGGCATCTTCTAGGTACTCCAAGACACCTCTATGGCATTTTTTTAACCATTACTTTTAATAGGGCTTGCTGTTTTTCATGGTTTCTGGTAGCTACAGTAAGTCCAGAAACTGAACCCCCATGGATATGAGGGTCCAATTGTATTCTACCCTCTTATTCCATGTGTAATTCTCATACAATACCTAAGAAAGATAGCTTTCTTGGGTTTGAAATAATAAAAAAACCCAACAACTTCATTTTATTTTCTCCCATTTTTAACTACTGTGACTTCTGGGAACTGAAGTCCAAAATATCTGGAGACCCAAAGGTTGAGAGCCACTGATTTAATGGGATAAATGGATCTTAGCACACTTATATGTTGTTGAGATTTTTCTATCTTTAAAAAAAAGTAATACATTTCTATACCAGCTTGCCTTAAAATGTCTGAGTTGGCTTATCCTCACACCCCTGCAAATCCTTATTGTGGTATGAACACCTTAAATGCATAAAGTAAATAACTATTTTAGATAATGCACAGACCTTATTGATGCACCTATAATTTGTAAGAGTGGAGGAGACATGGGAACTAGCATTGAACTATCCCTCAGCCTCTGGCTTTCCCAAGTTTAATGGAAAGTTCTGAAGGGAGACTGTAGACACAATCAACTGACCATATTTAACATCTTTACCTGTAATTAGAAATCTTGCACAGTCAGTGTTGCTAATCATAGGGAAGACTGTACCTATGTTCGACCAAACACTGTTAACAATCTCCCTTCAAATCTCGGTAGTGCGGGTATGATGGGCACAATTTATTCATTCAATCAGCCTGCCTATAAGAGTGGATTATTCACATACATGTCATAGTAGTGTTTGCACATTGTCTGAGAGGTTGTGATTTTGTCTATCTGTGAACAATCTAGCATTGGCTTTGGTCTATTTAGTCCTGGAGACTCCAGCATATCCATGTTTACAAGCTTTCTGGTTCACTTTAATTTGAGCACAACGTGATATACCCAGTGAGATGTGCAGACAGATTCAGCCTGCCATTAAAAATGGGATGATGGTGTGATGAACATGAAGATGAGTGAATGAAATGGGAGCCTGAAAGGAACCAGTCCCAGAGAATTAGACTGAAATTGGAGAAGTTTCTGAGTATTTGAAGGCATATGTGACAGTTAGAGTTGTCAGTTGACTGACTGGAGTAGAAGGCTTTGGGTATGTGGTTATGTATGCAGTTTCTGAGTGGAGGCTTGTGTGCTTTATGAGTGAGGTTTGAATCCTGGAATATCGAGTGCAGAGGTTGGAAGTCTGGATATGAAGGTTAAATGAACAAAGAGTGAATGAGTCTGGGTTATAAGGGAAGGTATTAGAATAATATGATATTTATGATTGATTATTAACAAGTGACAGACTGTCCAGATAGAACATTATCAGCACAAGATTTCCTAATTAATATTCCATCTTTATTCCTTCAGTAAACCAATCCTTTGCTGTTTTGTTCAGATCCAGACTCTTGGTGAGTAATTCAACATCTAGATAATTGGCAGCAGAGTAACACCACTTACCAGAGTAACACCACATAGTTCCATACATAGTTGGTTTAAAAGGTTCATTCCTGGTTCAAGGAAAAGGGACAGGGTGAATCTGAAGGCAGGGTGACAGGAACAGAGGGTAGAGGTGGCCAGAGTGAACAGTTAAGTAAAGTTGGCTGGTGTGTTAGAGGTTGCTTTCGGGGCTCTTGTCACCACAATAAATATAAATTGGTGGCAGCGTTGAAGGTCTCATCATCACAGATGGGAGTGTTCTACTTGTAAGAGATAAACTGAATAACTATGATTTTCATTCATTAGAGTAAAGCAGTAAATCTGGGTCTGTCATGAGAACAGAAATCTTCACCTCAAATAGCTATGGTACTTGCTGCAGGAGCACGTTTAAAACTTTGTCATGATTCAGGAACTGAATAGTTTTCTACAGTTCTATTGAAAATGTGTACTTTACTTCATTTGTCTGGAAATGTGTCACATCCAATAGCATAATTAGTCTTCATTAAAAAAAAAACTTTTTTTAAGCCATTAGGTATACTTATGCATTAGGTATATGAGATCTGCCTATTAAATAATGAGACTGATACAATAACTCATCTTTATTGGTATGTATTACAATTCTAATGCTTGTCTCCTTCAATATAGTCCCCGTTCACGCTCACACACTGATGCAGTCTTGTTTTCCACTGGTCGAAGGCATGGAGCAGATCAGTTTCTGTCAGCTGAGTCAACACATCTGCCCTTTTCTTCTTTACTGCGTCAATTGACTCAAAACATGTTCCTTTAAGCACCAATTTCACTTTAATAAAAAGAAAAAAGTCACATGTTGCTGAATTTGGCGAATATGGAGGATGTTCAAGTGTAGTAATGTGTTTATTAGCTTTCTGCTTCACATGAAGTGCTGTATGAGCAGGTACACTGTCTTGATGAATAATGAAACCATTTTTCCACAGTTCTGGCCTTCTCCCCCTGACTCTCTCTCTCAGCTTTGTCAAACATCTCTATATATAATTCTCCTGGGTATGTTGCCGTTTCCAGTGTGATGATTGGCTGCTTAGGGAACTGACCAACCAATCACGGGTCTGCAGCCAATCAGCACACTGGGGTGGGACCATGTAGATCTCAAACATGGCAGCTGGAGCTGGAGAGTGAGTAACATGGGGGTGGATGTGGTGTGTGTGTGTGTGTTCTGGAGTGCAGGGGGTGGGGTGAGAGGGGCAGAACAAGGGGTGGGGCAGAACAAGTGGGGGAGGGGCAGAATGAGGGGTGGTGAGCAGAACGAGTGGAGGGGGCAGAACGAGTTCGGGGAAGGGGCAGAATGAGTGGGGAGAGGGGCAGAACGAGTGGTGGGAGGGGCAGAATGAGTGGTGGGAGGGGCAGAACAAGCAGTGGGGAGCAGAACGAGCAGTGGGGGTGGCAAGGGGCAGAACGAGTGGTGGGGGCGGCAGGGGGCAGAACAAGCGGTAGGTGAGCAAGTTAAACCCACCATCCTACCTCAAAGGATTGTCATGAGGTCTCCTGGGCATTTTGCGGGGAATTTTTTAATAGTGTATGGTATGCCGGGTCCAGCTAGTTCCTTATAATAATGCTGGTTGACTCTTCTGCCTTCTGGAACCCATTCTGCCAAAATTGTGCCCTTAATGTGAAAGAAATAAACAAACAATGAGCATGGCTTTGAATATGGACTTGCTTTGATGTGCTTTTTTCATTCTTGGTGATGATGGTGTTTTCCAGTACATTGACAGTCATTTTGTTTTAGGATCATACTGGAAGATCCAGGTTTCATCACAAGTGATGATTTTTTGAAAAAGGTTTGGGTCCGCCTCAAGTTGCTGCAGAATGTCACATTGCTCAACTTTTAAACTTAGCATATTTCCAGCACACAACAGACAACATAGTTGCTTTAAATGATGACTGACAATGAACTGAACGGCTGAGAGTGTTGATGTTTGTCATGCAGGTGCAGACATGTTCAAGGTCACTCAAGCATTCACAATCATTTTTTCCTGATTTGTCTGAAAGATAGACAGACAGTCTTGTTCTTTAATAGACAGACCTCATACTTCAGAGGTTATATTCAGCTGAACATCATTCTGTTAGGTTTGATTATGAAAGAACCACATTCTACCACCACCCCCAATTTTCCATGTAGTGTAAAATTGAGTCAACTTAGTCTGTTGCAGCTATAACAAGAGTCTTGTGGCATCTTTAAGATTGGCAACTTTTATTTGGCATAAGCTTTTGTAGCCTGCAGTTCATTTTATCTGATGTAAGGGGCATTACTACAAAGGCAATGTATTTCTGAGTATTAATTGCTGGTGGTCAAATAAGATGGGGTAGCCCATGTCTTCCTACCCTGCTTGTAGACTCTTCTGGAGCATTTGGTTCATGGCTCTTTGAAAGAGGAGGCTGGTTTACATGGACACTTCTTGTGATCCAGAAGTGCTCTGCCTTTGTTCTTACCAGTCCCTGCTTTAAAAAGGAGTGTTGGTCACACTGAAAGTAATACAAAGCAGACTTTCATCAGACTCTTTTATCTTTATTATGATTTTCAAAATCAAGCAGAACATGTTATCTGTGGCTGAAACACTGTTTTGCATACTTAAATAGCATTCAAAAAGAAAATCCATCTAGTTAAGACTCAGCAGTATTGCTGGAAGCATGTGTCAGAGTTCCTAACATCAATTTGTGTTCCTGTTGTTGCAAAAGAAACTTGTCTGAATTGTCCTAGTTCAACCTTCTGCAACCTCACACTCCCTCACATTTGTTGGTCTGCAATTTCTATCATCTCTAGCAATGCTGGCTGGGGATGCGGGGATGTAAAGTCATACAGACTACAAGAGAAGCAGATGGAAGAAGGCTGCCCTTGCAGGATCATCTTGGGGTTATGTAGTACCTTGGCAACTATTGATCCTGCCAGCTATATGCAACCTCTATGTTCAAAGGCACCAGGGCTCCCTAGCTAGCAGGCCAGTGCTGAGGAACACTGGGAGTGCCATTCCAACAACATCTGAGGGCCACATGATTCCTACCCTTGCTGTAAGGCAACATATCAAAACCCAACGAGAAGTGAAGAAGAGGCCTTATTATGCATAAATCCAGATTTGAAATAAGTAAAAAAAGAATGCTCCTTTATCAAAAACTTTACCCTGTTATTTCCCAGATGTGGATTCTGCTAGATCAGGTGGAATTGCTAGAGTCTGAAATGTTCCTTAGTGGTTGGTTCACTGTAAATTGTAATATCTATATTCTTGAGAGTAAGGAGATTTTCAGATGTGATCTTCGGGTCTAAATATTCCAAAACAGCTCCGTTGCTGCCGTGCGGCAGGGGAGCAGTTTTGGACGACGCTGTTCCTCTGCCGAACCCCTCCGTGTCACTTCCATGACAGAATGGAGGAAACCACGTCGTATTTCACTCATGGGCAACAATTGTGAGTGAAATATGATGCGGCTTCCTCCATTCTGTCACGGAAGTGACACGGAGGGGTTCGGCAGAGGAACGGTGGCATCCAAAATTTCTCCCCTGCCGCGCGGCAGCAACAGAGCTGTTTTGGAATATATAGACCTGAAAATCACATCTGAAAATCTCCTAAGTGTTCAATTAACCTCAGTCCAGAATTTTTTTGCTAAGAAAGGAACTGAAAAAAAGCATCTCCGAGGACTAGGTCAGTGGTGAATGATGGTGAAATGATAAAAAGGACAATCTTTGTTGCTACATGAGAGCCAACAACAAATTCAAGCTTCTAGAAAATGGAGCGGGGAGAGATTATCTTTCTGAGTTTTGTTCTGCAGTATTGGTATGTAGGGGGAAGTGAAATCAGCATTAAGTTTTGGAAACCTATTATTTAGATTTTTCTCCAAAAAACAACACTGGATTCATTAATATTTTCTTCTGTATTGAACACACACACATATTTGGAGAGAACATTTGATGTTCTGATGAGTGAATTTGTAATTTGTAAGTGAATTTGTATTTGTGGGATTTTTTAAAAAAAAAGCGAGACGGAGTGCAGTATGGCTATTAGTTGATATATTTGCAGATATCTGTCTAGTTTTCTCTCTGTGAGACTCTTTTATATTAATAGAGAATATACAGGGCCGTAACAACACACTTTCATAAGATGTTCCTCCTCTGCCCTCCTTTTTTTCCTGTACTGCAAATTCTAAGTGCTCACAATTTATTCTAATTTAAACCAGTGCTATTTTGTATGTGCCTACCCCAAGAGACCTTTGATCAAACTCCTCCTGCAAATTGGAAGGCTGCCTGATACGATTTCCATGCCACCGATGGAGTTCAGCCTCTTTCTGGATACTGCTAAATCATCCCTATCAGAGATTACTTCTCCCTGGAGCTCAGAGAAATACTCCAGTGAGAACAATTTTTGCCTTTAGGATGGATTAGGTTGCATTAAATAGAAGGTGCTTACGAAAAATAAGAGAGAAAAAGAGGAAGGGGGTAGATTCTTTTTATTCTTCTGCAGCTTTCTGTTGTGTCCTTCAAACTAACAGTCTAGACCATCTGCTACACATTCTGAAGAGAGTTCAGTTTCCTTGGGAAAAAGTAAAATATTTTCCAAACAGGGGTTTCTCAGTGTAAATTATCTTGGTTTATTTCCGGAATTATGAGTTTGGATAGGCAACTTCAAGTTGCCCATTGAATCAGTAGGATTTACTCAACATTGACTCAACACTCAGCAATTGATTCAGTAGATCTACTCCAGTTAAGAATACTCCATAGGATTCAGGCTGTGAAGATACCACTGTGTCAGTAGTTAATAAAGTTATTTCTATGACAATGGCACATAATAATTTGATTGACATTGTTCCCCTCAGTGGCACAATTTGTTGTGGACTCCTAAAGAGTTTAAGCTCACCTTATCTCTTTGGGGAGTTGTAGTTGCCAGATAGGTTCAAATTCCACAGTCCAATTTCTGGCTGGGCATGGTGAGACTTGTAGTCCAAACTGTCTGTAAAGTACCAATTTGTGGAAACCTGTCCTTAAACATGACATTTAACAATCTGTGCAGTGAAGTTTTGCCACTGTTCTGTTGCATCACTTATCTTCTTTCCAAGTCCGCCCGCAGCAACTTGCATGGTGTTCACACTCTCTTCAAACAGCATGCATTGTTTAACAGCAAATAGCATGAAACTTGGTGGGGGGGGGAGTGACTAGTAACTACACAATTTACTCATTATACCAATAAGGTAATTTTGTACACACTCTTTATATAAATTTTGAAATGTTACTTTGTTGTACTCGTCATAAAAAAATGTTACTCATTAGAGGTAACTGGATTACTTGAATTTGTTACTTTCAGTCTCTGTGCACATCCCTTTAAAATTCAGAGAACCAGGGGCTCAGTTGATCATTCCCTCTATATACTTCAAAGATATGTACAAGAATTGGAAAAATGCAAACACCATTACTCACAAGGTTACACAGTAAGACTGAACTTGGCAGGAAACAGTCATGTCCAGCACCAAGCCTGACAAGACTAGGCTGGCTATTGGATCCAATCCAGAAAAGAGAAAATGATACAACTAACACACCTTCCAACTCTCCCAATTTGGCAGAACAGTCCCGATTAATCCTTTGCCATCCCATTTTTAAACCTTTGTTTGTGTAAGATCCATCAAAGACTCTCAATATGACATTCTTTCAATAGGAAACCCTATTGAAATTGTCAGGAACCAAGCAGTGATTGATTAGGCTATACCTTGCAACATTTCACAGATGACAACTGGGATACAAGTGCCTGAGCAACATCAAAATGTGGTCAAGATGGCAAAAGTAATTGATGCAGAAGAACACACAAGCTAAGAGAAGATGTAGTGCTTTGCTTTTGCCTGAGCCTACTGGGAAAGACAAGAGTCTGTTCTCTCCTGTCCTCTCTGCCTTGCTGGGTTAAGTCTCCTTATTTAAACCAGCTCAAGTTTTAAGGTTTGCAGGGAAGGGCTTCCTCTCAGTCCCACCACCTTTGCAGGTACATTTATTGAGGTCTCAGGAGAGAGCCTTCTTGTTGGAAAAACCAGCATTCTTCCTGCACCCCCCACCACTTGCTTGCTAGTAGAGCAAAGCAAGTCTTAGGAAGTTTTTAGGGACCTCCTACATGTGAAAGAGTTCCTCCCCTTCTCCTCATACTATGCTTAATGGACTTGGCTTGTATCTCAGTCACAGCCAAGCTGGATGATCATCATGTCATCATGTGACCCAGGTCTACTGACCTTGAAGTTTCAAAGTTTTATTACTGTTTGTTCTGTTCTCCAAGGAAGAAGGAAGCATCCCCCTATGCTCCTGTAGGGATGGCTACCTTACCTATTTTTCCCTCTCACTGGATTGGTGAGTCACAATATCTATCCTAACCTAAATCCCTAGTCAGCTAGAATGTAGATTCTCATGCATATGTAGATTAAAAAGCCATTAGTAAATGCTTAAGTATTATTTCGAGAAGAAGTTTTTTTTCTTTTGTTCTTAAGCAGCTTGAGTTCTGAGTACTTTACTGAGTACTGAGTCCTGTCCCCCAGTCTCTGTCACTCTGCTATACTAGAGGTTAATCCCTGACCATTTTAACTTTGGAGAAAACTTTCCCAAAGGGCTTGCATCCGGGAACCTTGAATGATTTTTTTAATTTTTAAGCTCATAACTCCAACACTTCTCAGTGGCTGTTCCCAGGCTATGGAACTCCCTTCTGCAGGAGGTCTAGTTGACTCCCTAACTAGTTCTACCAGCAGGTGAAGTTGGTTTATTCAGGAAGGCCTTTGAATTATGGAGCAGTAGTATGTGTGTGAAGTGGTATGCTATATTTTTTAATCTTCTATTGGAAATTATGTTTTAAACATATTTTAAATGTGTTTAACTGTTTTTAATAGTTTTTAAAATAAAAATATTGTTTAATTCTTTTTTAATGCTTGCAATGTTTTAGCTTAATATTTTAAATATTATTGTAAGATGCCTTGAATCCCATCTTGGGAGAAAGGTGGTATATACATTCGATAAATAAGTAATAAACAAATAAAATTCACTTTGCTGCAATAGAAGTAAGCTGAGGATAGAGATTTTCACATGGGGCCAAAATGCCCCGTTACTGCCCCACCACCTCCTCTTCCATTCCTGCCCCAGAATGGAGAAAAATGTTCACACAGTTACCTCGATTCCGGGACAGGAATGTCTTCCCCTCCCCAAGCTTGCCAGCTGTAAATGCAGCCATTGTAAGGTTGCATTTATGACCAGGAACTCAAATCTCGGCTGTTCTCGCGAGAAAACGGCCGCACACCAAATTCAAAAATACCCCCCCTCAACATCAAAGCAAGATATAAAATACAAAAGTAAATTTTAAAAAATACAAGTTACCCAGAGCGGGGAGGGTAAAGGGTGCCACTTACCTGGGTGTCCCGTTCCTGGCCAGAAGTGTCCAGAACGGACCTCCCCTCATCACGGGAGAGGAACAGGACACCTTTCAGACCACCCTGATTCCATGATTGAAACAGAACAGGGTGGTCATTAATTACTTCTCCCCATTATTGAAATATCATAGGGAGAAAACAGAATGGTAATGTTGTGGGCATGGAAGGGGTTGAACATCATCTGAAAGAAAAATCTTTCAGCGACCCTGTTTTGTGCCTGCAATGGAATAAATAAGTGGTGTAAAAATCTCTGATGAATGAGGAAAGTGGGTGGAAAAGAAAGAAACTGGGACATTTTAGAAGCAGCTGAAAATGTGGGATTAATTGGAACTGTCTCTGCCAAATCAGAATAGTTGGAAGGTATGCTCTGCCCAGCTTAGTGAGGAATCCTGGGAGCTGCATTTCATCAACATCTGGAAGGTAATATGAAGTCCCCTGCTCTACATTCTCAGGCGGAGATCTCTCCCTTCACCTTCTACCTGATTCTTTTAAATGGAAATAATGGGGATTGATTCTGAATACTCCTCAAAATATGTGTTCTGTCATGCTATAATAAATCCATAGTCTCTTCTTCATTTTAGCTCAACCACACATTTCAATCTGGATTCAGGCCCAATTTTTCACTGAAATAGCCTCAGTCACAGGCTTGATCAATGAAGGTGAAATGAACCCCAAATCTCCTCAGGGGTTTGTGTGATTAGTCTGGTCTGTTATTTTAGATGCCTCTGAACTGTTTATTGTACCTTTTGTTTATGCTTTTATTGCATTTTCTCTTGGTGTGATCAGTTTTCATGCATGTCTTTTGTATACTGCCCTTGTAGCCATAAGAACAAAGGGCGGTTTTAAAATGCTTTTAATGATAAATTAATAACTAGATAAATGATGCTGATGAAGAATCCTTCACTGGAAGGGAAGTACAAAGGTCTTGCTGGAAGCATTGGTGAGAGTCTCTACGGAATGATTTCTCAGTATCCTTGCTATATGTACAGATGGAAAGTGCACAGAGAAATAGGGATGTTATCTTAAGTAAGACCCATGTATTAGGTATATAGATATATAAGATTTTATCCTATATTCTCTTATGTGGTTCATCATCAGGCTTAATTCTACCTTTAGGCAAAGGGAAAGAGCCAACTCAGGCAGCAAATGCTGGGAATATGAGTGGCAGCCCCCAGCTGAATTTCTGAGAATTCCTCTCTTAGAAGACAGAGCTGTATGCACCAGAGAGCATTTCATGTACTCCCTACACTGAGCTTCTACCCCAGGTGTGATGGAGGACCTCTGTAGCCTTATTCAGGGTCAGAATCAACTCATGAACTGGAGAATACCAAACCTTCATTGTTGCTTTCCTTGTGTGGAAACGTAATAAGCCTGAAGAAGAGAGGTTCCTTTTTGGGTAGAGGTTTTCCACATGAACAAGGATGCTGGAAAATGAGGGAGCTTGCTTATGTGGAGAGTCTTCATTCAAACAAGTCATGTTTAGACAAGTCATTTTCTGTCTGAAGAAAGTGATAATGTGGATGGGTGAGTGAGAATTCCCTTCTTCACAAGCTGATTCCAACACAACAAGTAACAGCTGAACATGGCTGTTCTGAGGACTGAAGCAAGATTCAATGGCCAGTCCACTCAGTTTATGCACAAGGAATGGACAAGGTGCAACCAGTGGCCCCATTACTTTTAGGCCATGAATATTGCTCAGCACCTTGGATCTCTCCCATAAAATAGGGAGTAGATCCTATAAAACCCAGCATGGATTCAGCACCCCAAAATAATGGAACCACTGGCCACCTCTGGAACAGACACCACCATCTTGTCCTTCACATCATCTTCAAAGACCATCATCTTGTCCTTCAGCTCAGCCAGAAAAATGCCTTGGCCCAGCCCTGTTAATAGATTGTCTTGATATAAGAAATGTCCCTTCCATACCCTGCTTAGACAGCTTGAAGGTTAGCCAAAATGTGGATTTGAACATAACATTTCCAGAGCTTCACAGCAGGACTTACGGAAAACAAGGCCAACACAGCAAAACTTGTCATTGCAGAACAATTCTGTTAAAATCTACCCGGAAGTAAGCCCCACTGAGTTTAGTGGGATTTAGTCTAAGGTAAGAGTGTATAAGATTATAGGCAGCCACAATCAGGTTTCTTTGTTATTTGCACAGTTGTTCTAATTAACAGCATAACAGCCCAGGGGCTCTCTGAAAGTGTGTTTACTTTGCTTGGCTTGCTGTTAACTGAGATTCATGCAATAAAGGGAAGGTAGCCTTTATAACTGTCCAGAGGATTGCTTCAGCTCCTGCATCTTTACCCTCAGACTGTCATTTTCTCTTTCTTCCCTTTACTTTGTCAGCCCTGTTAACTGACAGGTTGAGATGACTGGGAGTTTATACATTTTTCCCAGCTAGACAACTAAAAAGGATGAGTTGCCTTTCTTAAGTTCCCAGAAGATCAGAGAAAGATCTATTAAGTTTAACAAGGGTGATATACTTCAGAAGCAGTTCTTCCAATACCCTGTTAACCTATAGTGTCCATTTGCCAGGTTACCTGTGAGCTGGCCATAACGTCAGTTTTTCCCAATGCTAAAAGCTGGAAGCCTATTTCAATCAAACATGACTTTCTGATTGTGTCCTTTCTCATCTAGCCTTGCATTCACTCCTGAGAGCAATAAGCTTGAGAGTTACAGCTAGAAGAGTTAGAAGTTGGAATGGGTTCAGAGAAGAGCAACAAGGATGATACAAGGTATGGAGAATAAAATATATAAGGAAAGGTTGAAGGAGCTGGGCATGCTCAGCTTGATGAAGAGAAGACTGAAAGGTGAAATAATTGCACTCTTTAAATACCTCAAGGGCTGTTCTCTGCTACCTCTGTGCTTGGCTTCCCCTTTCTCCTGAGTTTGTTAGTGGAAAGAGAAATCCAAGCGTAGTCAGACATGCATTCTAGATTTTAAGAAAGCTGATTTCAGTAAACTTAGGGAAATACTGGGTGTGATCCTGTGGTCAGGAAGGGTGTTCATGATGGATTTGAGTTTCTTAAAAGTAAGATATTAAAGACACAATTTCAAATAGTTCCAATGAGGAGTTAAAATGGAAAGTGTCCAAAGAAACCAGGATGGATGTCTAAAGAACAAAGAACTTTCAATTGAGCTAATATTTAAGAGACATGTACAAGAATTGGAGAAAGGGAGAAATTACCAAAGATTAATTCAAATGAATAGCCAGAATGTGTAGGGGAAAAGTCAGTAAAGCTAAAGCGCAGGATGAGCTCGGGCTTTCTAGATAGGTAAAAAACAATAAAAAGGGCTTTTTTTGGTTATGTCTGTAGCAAAAGGACGAACAAGGAAATCGTAGGGCAAGTACTGCCTGGTGACAATGGTGAAATGCTTACAGGGAACAGAGAAAAGGCAGAACTACTCAACACCTTTGCCTCAGTTTTCTCCTGAAAGGAAAACAGTGTTCAACCTGGGAAAAACAAAGCAGGTGATGTTGTAGGGGAAATGCAGCAAAGAAAAATAAATAAGGAGGTGGTACAGGAATACCTGGCTACTCTAAATGAACTCAGGTCTCAAGGGCTAGAAGAACTTCATCCAAGGGTATTATAAGAACTGGCAGAAGTAATTTCAGAACTCTGGCAATAATCTTTGAGAATTTTTGGAGAATAAGAAAATTCTCAGCAGACTGGAGGAAGGCAAATATCTTTCTCAAAAAAGAAGGCAAATGTCTTCCTTAAAAAAAAAAAGGGGGGGGGAAACCCAAACAATTACCATCCAGTCAGCCTGACACTAATACCAGGAAAGATTCTAGAGCAGATCATTAAACAGACAGTCTATAAACACTTAGAAAGGAATGCTGTGATTACTAAATTCAGCACTAAAAGGTTTAGGTTTCTCAAAAACAAGTCATGGCATACTATTTTTTTTTTTTTTGGATAGAGTTCCATGCTTGGTAGATGACAGGAATGCTGTGGGTGTACCAGATCCTGATTTCAGTATGGCCTGGGCAATGTCCCCCATGCTATTCTTGCAAACAAGCTAGTAAATTGTGGGCTAGACAATGCTACTGTTAGGTGGATTTGTAATCAGCTGACCAATCAAACCTAATGTGCTCACCAATGGCTCCTCTTCATCCTGAAGAGAAGTGACCAAAACTAACAAAATGAATTTTACAGAGAAAAATGTAAAGTACTGCACTTAGGCAGGAAAAAAAAATGAAATGCACAGATATAGGATGGGTCTTTGGTCAGACCACACCTGGAATGCTATATCCAGTTCTGGGCACCACACAATTCAAGAAGGATATTGCCAAGTTGGAATGTGTCCAGAAAAAGGTAACCAGAATGATAAAAGGTCTGAAAGCCATGCCCTACAAGGAGAGGCTTTGGCAGCTGGTTTCTAGGATAGAGGACCATCGCCTCCCAAAAATAGTACTCTATGGTGAACTCGCCACGCGTCAGCATAAGAGGGATGCTCAAAAAAAGCGATACAAGGACCCCCTGAAACAACATCTCAGGCTCGGCCAAATTGATCACCAACAATGGTCTGCCCTGGCCTCGCATCGGGAGGCTTGAAGACACACTATCCACAATACTGCAGCCTTATTTGAGAACTCACACTGAACAAGTCTTGAAGAGAAACAACAATGCAGAAAGAATCACAACCCGAAAACATCACCCAAGGAGACCTTCTGCTGTGCTTTCTGCAACCGGACTTGTTTATCTCGGATTGGCCTTTTTAGTCATCAGCGCGCTTGCAGAAAGCACAGGATGAGTCCTTCCTGAATCTTTGTTTGTGAAGAAAAGCCAGAGAGATGTTTAGCCTGGAGAAGAGACGGTTAAGTGGTGACATGATAGTCATGTTTAAATATTGGAAGGGATGTCATACTGAGGATGGAGCAAGCTTGTTTTCTGCTGCTCTGGAGACTAGAACATGGAGGAATGGACTTGAAACTACAGGAAAAGAGATTCTACCTAAACATTAGGAAGAACTTCCTGACTATAAGAGCTGTTTGACAATTGAACGCACTGCCTCAGAATGTGGTGGTGCCTTCTTCTCTGGAGGTTTTAAAACAGATACTGGATGGCCATCCGTCACGAGTGCTTTGATTGTGTAATCCTGCATGGCAGAGGTTTGGAGTGGATGGCATATGTGTTCTCTCCCAGCTCTATGATTCTATGGGCTTGGTTACATGGTGGAAAAAAACCGTGAAGAATTCGCCAAGATTCCTACTTGTTTACATGCATTGCGGCACAAAGTCACCTCTTTTAGAAGGAGGGGGGCACAAAAACCCATTAGTAATGCACGAAAGGATTTCGGGACTTTTCCTGACTTTTTTGAAAAGTAGCACATTTTCAATAGTCTGAACAAGCATTACACTACGTGTTGTGTGAATTACCAGCAAACTTTCGGATACATTCACAGCAGAGCTTTGCCATGATTGGTTGAACTCACCAGGGAGGGGTTTGGACAAGGAGGGGATGGAGGAAAGATCCATGTTGTTTCCAGCCATGAAAAAGACAGTGAGTGCTAGCCTTGTGTGTGTGTGTGTCTTTCCTTCTCTCCCTCCTGCCTTGCTACTTTCAGTCTCAGTGTGTGTGTGAATGATCTAGTCTCCTCTCCTGCGATCGCGTCCCTTCCGTTCTCCCTGTCTTGTGCTTAGCCACGAAAAAGACTGGAGTGCTAGCCTTGTGTGTGTGTGTCTTTCCTTCTCTCCCTCCCTCCTTGCTATCTTGTGCCCAGCTGCTACGATCTGAAGAATTAAGCAAGCCTTTTCCAGTCTCTCTTGTGTGTGTGTGTGTGAATGTTCATCTCAGGCATTCCTGTGGTAATCAGAGGATGTGCTTGGGAGGCCACACCCCTGTCTCAGTCTGTGTGTGAATATCAAAGCGGAACAAAGCTGAAAACTAAACCGATAGAACAATTAAGCCATATATCGTCTGAACGATGCACTACAACTGCGAAACAGTGATAAAGTGCAAATTACCGCAATAAAAACTGTCATGTAACTGAAGCCTATGATTCTAGGGTAGAACCAGGTCTAATAGTTTTAAGTTTCAGAAAGGTAGATTGAACATTAGATGGAACTTCTTGACAATAAGAGCAATTTGGCAGTAGAACCAATTGCCTAGAGAGGTGATGAGGTCTCCTTCTTTGAACATCTTCAAAAAGAAGCTGGACAGGTACCTGCTGGAGATGCTCTAACTGGAGATCTTGCACTTAGCAGGGTGTTGGACTCAGTGGCCCATGGGGGCCCTTCTAACTGTAAGATTCTATGACTCTTTAAGATTTAGACTAAGGAGATTTTCACACTACACTGTTATAGTGTTACTATTCCACTTTATTTGCTATGGCTGCCTCCTGTGGGATCCTGGGATTTGCAGTTTAGGGAGGGGCATTTATAACTCTCAGCCAGGGAGCTCTTAGGCCTCACTAAACTACAAACCCCAGAGTTCCACAGGAGGAAGCCAGAGCAGTTAAAGTGGAATAGTAACACTATAACAGTGTAGTGTGAAAATCTCCTAAGATGTAGCCACCAACAACTACTACCTCTCCCTTTTCCCTGTATAGAAGGATGTTAAGTACTTCCAACTAAATCTTGTTTCAATAATGCTTTTCACAATCCTTGAGGACAGCAGACATTTCAGGAGGTGGAGGATAATCTATGTGGCTACTGAACTCAAAAGAATTGACAGAGAATTGGTTGTCCTCCTTCTCCTCAATATTTGCCATCAGAGGTTGTTGCCTCACTTTGCCTAATGGTAGGGCCCTTATGTAAGCTCAGTTTGGGGGCTTGCCTTCAGGCATTTTCTTTGTCTTTCAGACCCAGTCTTTTGAAAATGTAGTAACATGAATATCCAGTAGATAGCATTCTGCTGTAATCAAAGAGGTTATATGCTGCTGCAAGGAACAGCCAGCCAATGTGATTTGATGCTTCAACTTCTTGGTAGGCTTGTATTAAGAGCTTTAGATTTGTTTTTGCTGACAAGTCAGAGTTCACTTTATCCTGCTTTGTGACAGGAAATCTTAGCATTTATTGTGGGGATAGTTATGAACATGGGCCTAAATATCCTAAAGGCACCAGATCCCATCTGATCTTGGAAGCTAAACAGGGTCAGTACTTGTATGGGAGATATCCAATGAATACCAGGTGCTGTAGGTTACATTTCAGAGGAAGAACTTGGCAAAACCACCTCTGAGTACTCCTTGGCTAAGAAAACCCTATGAAATTCATGAGGGTATGCCTTTGGGTATGCCTAAATTAACAAGCAACTTGGAGGCACACACACACACACACACAGAGTTACCAACATATTTCACAGTTATGCTAAATTGGCCTCTTCTAATACTGATTCTGGAGTAAAGCTACTCAGCCAGAGTTCCATATTCTAATCCACTAAATCACAGAAATAATTGCATTCATCATGAGAGCACACTTCTTTGGGATAATTCAGAGTTCTTTGCGCATAATGATGTATAGAAGAAAAGAATGCAGAGTGCATGACATTTAGATGAGAGGAGAAGAGCCAGTGGATGTGAAATGAAATCACATTAGGAAATCATAATCGGTGGCAAAAGCAATTTGACAGTTATGCTCTCTCCCCTTCAGAAGACAATGCCCAAAATGCATGTATTTCCCAAAGGCTGAATGTTAACCTAGAAACAGTAAATGCTGAGGGCAGCATGGAGCCAAGGTCCCAATCCCATATGGTGGTGCTCTAGCTTATGCACGTGACACTGACAGAACAAGTACTAGTGAGGCCATACATTCAGCTTCACCAAAGGCGAACCCACCCTAGATGTGTTGTCTCATAGCTTGCACCCAAATGCAATGTTCTGAAGTAGTAACCAATCATGTTGCAATATTGGTGTTGAACAACAGGCTGAGGTTGGGATGGAAAATGGTCCACAATAACATTTTCACATATGCTAGCTGACAACAGATTAATCAATAGTGGATGGGAAATGAAACATAATGAATTTATCTCTATTGCTAGGAATGTCTGAGACTCTAGTAAAATTGACAGGGAAGAGTGTCAGTAAGTGGGAATGGAAATGCATCAATATATCAATGCTAAAACTAGACAGAGCATAAAGAAGCATAAACCCAACTGTTTTCTCCTTCTTTGCTAATAACAGCTCAGGGAAGAAGAAATAAATAAGGTTTGTGCCATATGGCAAACATTTAGCTTCCTTCTTTCAAAGTATGGTGGTCCCAATCTAAATTCAAGCCACCAACAGAATAGCTACATTTTGGGAGAAAGAAAAAGATTTCTGTGACAATGAGATAAGGGACTCCTCTATTGTATCTAGTCTGACCCTAATTTGGCACCATAAAAATGCAGTTATGAGAATGATTTACATGCCATTGTATTATGAACAATGACAAAGATAACATGGAGTTTGGAATTCTGGGGAAATGCCCTCCAGGGATAAGCTGTCTACAGTGCACAACTAATTTGTTTCACCTCTTAATTATACACTGCAGTGTAAAACCAGTGTGGGGTAATGGTATGAGTTCTGGACTGTGACTCTTGAATCCCCCATTCAGCCATGGAAACCTAGTGGGTGATCTTGGGAAAGTCACACTCTTAACCTTGGAGGAAGGCAATGGCAAATCCTTGCTGAACAAATCTTGCCAAGAAGATCCCATGATAGTTTCACCTTAGGGTCACCATAAGTCAGAAACAACTTGAAGTCATGCTACAGCAAATGTAAAGCTGGGACATTTTAGGTGTTCTCACTGAGTAAGTAGCCCATGTTAGCAGATGGGCATCTAAACATAAAAGGAGGTACGTGGAATTGTGGATACATCTATGGAAAGCTCAGTAATCAAAGCAAGTGAGCTGCAACTCATTTCATGTTGTTTGTGCACATTGGAGAATGTAAAAATGGATATTTTTGAAATCCCAGCACAAATTAATTATGTTGAGCCTATTGGGATCATTTGTGTCAAACGTCAGAAACAGTATAGTCCACAAAAGATGTTAGGCTTGCCCAAAGAAATATCAGAACCTAGAAAATTTAGCTTTTTAAGAATATGATTTCCAAAATCCCCCAGGGAGCCTGGCCACTGGCCATGCTAGCTGTGTGATTCTAGGAGCTAGTGTTCAAAAAAGTAACCTTGATAAAATGGAGAAGACCTCACCAATATGTAGCTGCTGATCCTTGAGAGAAAAGGCACCTCAGGTGATCTTATTTCCACTGACAGCTTCGGGTATGCCTAAGAAAAGACCAAAATCTGGTTGTATAGCTTTGAGGGGGAGGAGTGAAGGTGAAAAGGAGAGCTCTCGCTTCTAGTAAGAGTTGCAACTTTATTAAAATAACCTCTACGCTGCATTTTCCATGTACATAAGAATACATTATTAAATGCCAGAAGGCCTTTCTAAAAAGAAACAAAGAGCTATTGCAGTTTTAGACCTTTGCTAGTTCCAGTGAGATATTAAGCTATAATTTAAAGCTAGCCCTCAGATATTGTGATACGCTTGGGACTCATTCACACAACAGCCTAAAAATGAGTTCCATCTTTTGGCAGGTCCTGTGTGTATCTTGATTGGCTGCCATTAAGAATGGAGATAGCAGTAGGACATCCTACTATCCCACAATGAAATAAACATCCAGCAGTGATCGTCAGATAGTATTTGTTTGCTCTATGATTCTATAAACAGGATTGGAGTTGAAGGGTGTTGAAAAAAGTCTTCAATTTTTGTTTTAATGCAATATAGAAATCACTATCCATGTGGTGATTACAAGAAAGGGACTGGGGATGTGGCCACTTTTCCAGATGAAATCATCTGGATTAAAATAATTAGCCACTCTTGTATTATGGCATCAAATAGGCCAAGACACACAGCCTTCCAAAAGGGATACTGTCTCCTGGCCCTCCTGCCATTTCTTCTTGCGGTCACTGTTTGTTAATTTGACATCCTTCAGCCATGAAGGAATGACCAGAAAGAAAACACAGGACAGTATCCACAGGAGATTCATTGGGATTCATATTTTTCCTTTGGACAGTGGTACAGATTGGGGACAGTGGCCAATTTGGGGAGATCATGAAATTAGTTCTAGTTGTTACAGGTAGCTATAATGAGGCACCCCACTGCTTGTCTCTGTGTTTTTGTAGAGGACATGCTGCATTAATCTTCTCATCAGGAAAAATGGAATGCAACAGTGGACTTTATCAGACCAGCATCTAAAAACACTATAATTCCACAACTGAGGAAAGCGGAAACATAGTGGCATGATTACAATAATTATTGCATGTCACCATAATTGTGCGATACAACTGCCACAGAATTATCACACAGCCACTACTAGCAGTTTAAGAATGGGATTGAAGCTTCCGCTCTAGTAACACTTATCTTCATATTGCCTTCCAATGAAAGACTATTAATGCTTGATGCTGGCCCGCATATGCGCCTTTAAAAAAAAAAAGTTCTCTTCTGTGATTTTGCATGGATGAGATTTCAGATGTTCTTGTGAGAAGATGCAATTTCACTTAAAAACACCAAAAATACATAAATAGCAGAAGATATTCACAAATAAACACTTAAACATAAAAATGTACCAAGGAAAGGTGACAGTTCATTCAAAGAGTTCCTATAGGTTGTCTTCACACTCTCACCCAGAAGTTTAATTATGTGTTCTCATTGGGAAATGGCAGGGGGAAAAGAGGACCACCCATTCATGCTGTAATATTGTGATTACAGCAGACGTGATTTTCACACACTCATCAGTACCATGAAAAGAGCGATATTGAGGGCTATTCATGGCTTTTGCCCGTCAATGAAAAGTGGCACCTAATTAACTGCTGAAGCACGCAATGGGCACAGGAGAACAACAACATCATGTGATCACAGGAAGCTGTTTGTGGTCCTATCACATTGTAATTGTGCTATTACAGCCCCGTCTGATAATGTCCAGTGACTATTATCCGTCAGAAGCACAACATGGGCCTGGAATGTTCCATTCTGACCCCAGTTGCCTATTCATGTTTCACATTAAACAGCTGCTACAAGTGCATAGAAGGTGTGCAGTCAAGGTGTATATTAACCAAGTATAGTTAGAACAGCCTACAGTTCTTCATATTTGGACGTTAGAAGTGGTTGGTCCAAAACCATGGCGAAGGGAGGGGTAGTGCTGTTCAAACATTTCCAAGGATCTGTAGAACACAAGTCAACATGGAAGAATGCTTGAAAAGCACCCTTTTTTTTGCTGGGGGGGGGTATGGGGGACAGACTAAAATTCCATAAACCTCTTAATTTGTAATTTTGTTGCATTGTTCTAAGGAGATTTTCAGACAGGCAAAAATCGCCCCTTGCCGCGCGAGCAGCCTCCCGAAACTGCTGCGCGGCAAGGGTCTTTTTCGGACGACGCTGTGCCTCTAGCGAAGCCGTCCGTGTCACTTCCGTGAAGCTTGGGACGCCTCCGCGCCATATTTCAAGCACGGAGGCTGCCCGTGATTGAAATATGACGCGGAGCCGTCCCAAGCTTCACGGAAGTGACACGGACGGCTTCGCTAGAGGCACAGCGTCGTCCGAAAAAGACCCTTGCCGCGCAGCAGTTTCGGGAGGCTGCTCGCGCGGCAAGGGGCGATTTTTGCCTGTCTGAAAATCTCCTATATCTCAGTACATTTCTTCCCCAGCTTTTCTTTCATATTGGATTGCAAGGCCCTTCTAAAAAAATTCCTGCATTCAGATTTCTTTGTATTTTTATATGCTTCTTACTTAGTGCACACACCATTTTTATGCTTTGCTTTAAATGTACCCTTTTCAAATGCACTTTCTTCTTCAGTAAAGCAGGCATGTATATGTTTCTAGTTCTTACACAGAATTTTAAAAGGAGAAAGAAAAGGAAAAGAATCAAATGCTCACATTTTCTCTGTAGTTATGGGAAAGCGAAACTTAGGTACATGCAAACTTTTGTTAGTAGTTTGCAGACCACACTTTGATAAATATGCTGGGGTGTTTTTAGGGTCGTTTCCATGGCAAAATAAATCCTCAAACAATGCGACAAGAAGCCTGATAGTTCCCACGCATTTCGAAGCAACAGCGCCCTTTTCAGAAGGAGGGGGTGCAAAAAACCCATAAGTCCCGCAGTATCAGCTTTTGCTAGTTTTCCGAACTTTTTGATTAAGTTCACAAAAATGCGCATAATTTGTCATGGGAACTAATGATCATATACCTTTTCGAATTACTGTGAGCAGAGCTGAGTCCTGATTGGTTGGAGTGACCATTGTGCTTTATCTGAATAGAGGGGTTAGAGAGAAAAAAAATTAACCCTCCTTCTGCTTACAAATTTGCTCTGAGCCCTTCCTGTTTGTTTCAAACACAGGCTTTGGGGGTTGGGAAAATGATTGGGAGGAGGACTCCATGCTTCGCTGCTGTGAGAGTGTGTGTGTTTGTGCATTCGTCTATGTGAGCGAAACAGACTATCGCATGTTCGTCCTTTTGTTTGTCTGTGCTTCCATTCACTTGCCTGCATTCAAGGCTTGAAACAATCAGGAATGAGGCAAGCTTCTGTGGTGTGTGTGTGTGTGTGTGTGTGTGCATGAAGGGAAGGAGTCCGCTCCAGCATACTTTTGCTTGTTCGTCTTTTCATTCACTCCTTTCTTTGTAGAAGCCTTACAGGGCTGGGGAAGATGGGGGGAAGTTGACAAATCGCTCTTTCGATCTTTTGTTTGTTATTTTCTTTCCTCTCATTATTTATGGTCTCCATGACCCCCTCCTTGCTCCCTCCCCGCCTCCTGACTGGCTTTAATCATCTGGAGGCGATCCCCCCCCCTTTGCCTGTGTGTACTATACGGAAAGCAGAATTCCTTATCTTTCGAAATGCTGGGGAGTCGTGTGATTTATGCTCTTCTCATGCGAAAGAACGGTAATCCGGAATCTTGCGAACTTTTTCCTGTCGTGGAACCGGCCCCTTTGTTTTGTTTTAGCAAACAGTTACTGCACGTTTCTCTTTCATTTTCATTGCTTAGTTTGTAGAGCAACAAAAACACCACAAAGTCTGAATTTTTTTGTTTACATGGGTAGTTTACTGATATTAGGAAGCACATAGATTTCATCATATAAAGACAAAATGTTGTGGTGGGGAACTATAGTACTTTTTCATTGGATATGGAGAAATGGGAATAGCCATGAAAATTGTTCTGTTATGTATAGGTAATATTGAGGTTTGCTGACAAGGCTGTTTTATGTCATTTTATTGCTCTTCGGTAGACACCCATAGGCATATTAGTAGAAGAAACGCAGTCAATTGGGTAATGATGGTAATTAAAAAAGATGTAAACTTTCAAAGTAGCTGACACTTACTCATTACAGTGAGCTGTCATGCTTGACTGAGCTAACGTTAATTTCAATATCCCATTATATCTTGCTGATATGAGTTTAAGAGATGTCTGCTATTTCTCTTTAGAAACTAGCATCTGCAGTCATAGCAGTATTGATTGCAGTGCAAAGTTGACAGATGTGAGAGGTGTTCTAAGGGTACTTGTGATTAAGACTCATTCTTTAAAAAAAGCTTGGTGTACTATGTCATGATTTCTAACAAGACCTAAGGGGGGGAGGGTTTGAAGTAAAAAAAAAAAAACTGTAATGAAAATCCCATCTCAGTCTCACAGGCCTATTCTCAGGTTGCAAAACTGAGGTGGAACTTTCAGCAGAGTTCTCTGAGGCCAGGATAAATTCTTGACATCTTCAGCAGAAGAGAGGGATTACCTTAAGAAGGGGAGAAGGCACTTGGGTGTGTATTCTTTCGGTAACAAATTTGTCTGCCATTGCTTGTTGTGTTTATTGATGCAAATTGGCATTGCAGAAGGAATTCGCCCAATTTGTTGTTGTTTGTTATTTTTGCCATTAAGTTGGGTTCAGGTTATGGTGACTGTATGAATGAGAGACCACCAAGAGTCATCAACAGCCCTGCTCAGGTATTGCAGACTTCCTCAGAAAATTATGGTTCCCCAGGATGTAGCGTTATTTTCAGAAGTGCTCCCTTATTTTTTTTTAATCATTTCAACATGTGTGTGTTGTTTTGTGCCTATTTTTATAAGCCTTCCAGATATGTACATTCTCAAGGTGAAGTGTGTTTCTACTTGCAATAGATGCTGCCATACTGCAGAAATAATGCAGTTCAACACTGCTTTAACTATCATGGCTCCATCCTATGGAATCCTGGGATTTGTAGTTTGTTCTTGCATCAGAGCTCTCTGACAGAGAAGGCTAAATACCTCACAAAACTACAAATCCCAGAATTCCATAGCATGGAGCCATGACAGTTAAAGCGGTGTCAAACTGCATTTCATTATTTCTACTGTGTGGCAGCAGCCAATGACTCTTGAGTGATGTAAGAAATCTACTTTAGTTGAGACAGTTGAATCTAGTGAATTCCCTCCCCCCACTCTTGGTTCACAAAAAAGAGAGGAAAAGGAGGTAGGCACAATTTCTCGATGTTCCCCTTGGTTTGTTTGTGTATGTGTTTTAACTGAAAGGAAACTTCAAGTTTCTTTCTTTTATAGTATTTTTTTTTTTGCTATAAAAATGTAATTTCTGTTGCATAAATGAATACTGGCTGGTATTCCAGAGTTACAGATCTGTAGCTTCTCTGTATTCACTGATCCTACACAGTCACAGCCCATCTTAACAGTCCACAGTCTACAATGCACCTTAAGAGCCAGCAGCTGGATCAGGCAAAAGAGGCCCATTCAGATTACTTACTTATATCTCCTTAACTAAGTTGCCAATCTGGAATTCCAGCAATTCTTTCTATCCTTCAATTTTTTTTTAAAGAAAAATCTTCTAGCATTAATTGCATTTGATCTACAATACATGCAGTGAAATAAGATATTAAATTCAGAATGCAAGTGATGGTGTATTTATATTTATTTTATTTATTGAGGTATTTATACCCTGCTCTTCAGCCTCAAAGGCTCTCAGAGCGGCTTACAAATTGTTAAGCAATAGCACTTTACACATCTACACCACATTATAGTATGTTAGGCACTAAGTGGTTTCCAATGTGTGTTAGCTAATTGCCCCCACAAGCCAGGTATCATTTTACCGACCTATGAAAGGAAGGAAGGCTGAGTGAACCTTGGAGCCCTCCGGGATTGAACTTGCAATGTTGTGACCACAGTATTGGCATTTATCCACTGTACCACCAGGGCTCCCTAACTATCTTAATCATAATCAACAGTACTTAAAAGCATAGTTTCCTCCATTAGGGATACAAAAGTGTATCACTGGAGTCCAGATTCTGGAATGATCTCTTTTTGTACCTCCTACATCACACTGCAAGACAAAATGAATCTTGTCTTGGACATTTGCACATTCACAAATGGGCAAATCCACAAAGGTGCCAGTTCATAAACACACCCATTTGCAAGGCTTGTGTTGCATTTTAGAGAAATAAAATGTGGGCAAAAGCCATGCAAACCTTTTCAAAATACAAATGGGTACTAAATGTGAGCAATTAAAAAAATTACATAAACATGGAGGAAATGAATAATGACAACAGCATCATCTTGCAACCTGATGTGAGTCAGGGGGGTAAAGTGCACCTTGTAGGCCACATGCATCCCCCTCCCGAGCCATTTTTGTGTCTTTCAGCCCCCACCCAGATCAAAGTTTTTGTGAAAAAATGTAAAAATGGCCATCTCTCTCTCTCTCTCTCTCTCTCTCTCTCTCTCTCTCTCTCTCTCGATTTTTGTCCTTCGAGCCTGTGCAATGGATTTTTCTGGTGGAGCGCAGCGTGCACAGAACTGGCCTCACCCTTTAAACCAGAGAGTCATCTGCCGTGGCCTTGCAAGCATGGACGTGGCAGTGAGGTCCTCGGGCCGTAGGTTTGATTAGAGTTTCCTTCTCTTAGATGGTTGACCTTACAGGGTTGGACGAGCACCATCTGCCCGGGTTTGGGATTGGAGTTTTCCTTCTCTTAGGACGGTTGCCACAAGGCTAGAGAGCCCATCCTGCCCTTTGACGCTCTTTGTCAGACCCTTCGGTTTTGACCTGTCTGGCATGGGAGACCCTACCAGTGGCTATTATGCCACCGCCAGCATAGCTCAAAACATCATTAGGGTACGCAAGCCTCTCTCCCACGACAAGGGGGTGTCAATGGAGAGGCTCTCTCTCTATATATATAGCGAGAGAGACAGAAAGAGAGAGAGTTATAGAGAGAGTTATATATAGTTATATCCCATCTTTCTTCCCAAATGGGACTCAAATAGAATAGAAGTTTAGTTACAAGAGGCATTAAAACAAAATAGCCAAAACAATAGGTACAGTAGGACCCCTGCATCCACAGGATCCATCTCAATGGATTCACTTACCCACATCCAAAAAATGCAGTCTCTCTAGGCATCTTGTAGGTCCTCCAGTATGACTCCATGGTATGTTTCTGCTAGAAGCTGTGCTGGAGGACCTAGTTGTGCTAGAGGACCTAGAAGATGCCTAGAGAGGTGTTCCCTCTAGGCATCTTCTAGGTATTCCAGCATGACTTTGTGGTATGCTTGGGCCAGGAGTCATTCGTTTTAATAGGGTTCGCTATTATCTGTGGTTTCCAGTATCCATGGTAAGCCTGGGAACATATCCCCCATGGATACAGTGGTCATACCGTAATAAAAATATTTAAACAGCATTAACCAATGAATTCCACTAAAATTTAACATTTAAGATAGTATATTGGTTTTTTTTTTTAAAAAAATAGAAAGCATAAAAATGTAATGTACCCAAACACCTATCGGCATGGGGGGGAAATGTTGCCTCATTTTTGCCACCCTCTGGGCTGTTTTAGGCCCAGAAGAGACCTTTTTAAAACAAAAAGTGAAGAGGGACAGGGGCACTTCGTGTTGTAAAAACAGCCCAAGGGAGACCCAAAACATGCCCCCAAAGTCCCACACCTCCTAGAGGACAATGGGGAGATTTTTTTGGGGGGGGGAAACAATGACATTTTTTGTGGGATGGGATCTGGCAGGGGTGTGGCCCTCCAAGTTCCTCTGGGGGTCAATGTGGCCCTTAAGCCCTGACAGTTGCCCACCTTTGAAGTAAGGGGTGGGAAATTAATGCAGGTGGGATTGAGAGGAGTACATCAAAGTGTAGACACATCACTGACCCCATTTTGCACATCACTGACCCCAGTACCACCATCTCAGCTTGATGGTGATGTTGATTTACACTCCACATGTATTGTTAGGACCTACTTTCAAAATTCCCCGTCAGCCAGTCCCACAATCCTAACCGTCTCAGTCCTTCCTTCTTGAACGGGTGGCAGTGATGTCTCTGAATGTGCACATACAGCCTGGAGCCTTAGCAAATGGGTTTGAATTGCTTGTTGGCTAGACAGATACTTTGTCAGAACTGATATCATTGTCATATGTACCCAGGATGTCAAGACTGATTTGGATGTGGATATTCTCAACCTGAAAGTGACAGGACCAGCTCGAGAGGCACAACATGGCTATATCTTTTCGATGTAGTCATGTCCTCTCACAGGCTGTAAACTTTATAAAAGTCACAAGAGGCTTTACAGAAATAGCTCTCCTTTTTAGCAGACAGTAAAAGGACCTTGAGATTCCTTGTCCAATTGAAACTGTATTCTTTTTCCTTTATCACTGATGTCCTTTTGTGATCATTTAGAGCATGGTCGCTAGGGCTGTACTGAATGTTTGAGATAAAATATACTGAAGTAACAGGGATCTTTGTATGAAGCTGAAGCATCTCATCCACAGTTTTCTCAGTCTGCCTTTTGTGCGTATTTTTGAGACTATAATTGTCTGCCATCTTCTCAGACATGCTTTGGGCTCATCTACACAAGCCTGTATATGCTGACTCCCTGCCAGCATATCCTGGCTGTAGATCAGGCCAATTGTTCCCCTGTTCCCTCCATGGAGTGGGAGGAAGTCCTGACAGGCATGCTGGCTTCTCATGGAAGCCACTGCTGCCTCCATTTCTCTCGTTGTCTCAGAAGGCAGGAAGGGAACCCACAACATGTGACCAAGGTCCCCTGCATGTTACCAGCCTTCCTGCCTTCCAGGAGAGCCAGGGAGATAGCAGCAGTGAGGGCCAGCCTACTGGAACAGGCTCATGTGGACATGCAGGATCCAATCCATTTCCTCCTGGCAGAAAGAAGTTAAACAGATATTATTCTAAAACATTGTATTGGGCCCTGCCCTGCCTTCCTCCCATCTTAGCCCTGTAACTGTCCCAGGGTTGGTGAGGACTGCCCAGGGGGCAGAATGGGGCAAATGCCCTGCATTGTCAGGATTGCAAGGCTTTGCGAAGGGGGGAAGACAGCTTATATTGCTCATGTAGACAAGCCCTTTGACACAACTGAACATCAAAATAAGTCTTCTTGTGAAGAATTCAGTCTATCAGGGTTAAAATAAGCACCATGATAATGCACAGTATCATAAAGTCAACTTTGGACTTTTTCAGACAAACCTAAAATCTGGAAGAAGCCGTCGGGAGAGGAACGCAGCTGCTCCACAGCAGGGGGCAGTTTCTGACTACGCCGTCCCTCTCCTGTTACCCTCTGTGTTCCTTCCGTGTTGCATGGAAGGAAAGGTGACACTGTTTATTCATGAAGAACTTCTATGAATAAAAAGTGGCACCTTTTCCTTCCATGCAACACAGAAGGAACACGGAGGGTAACGGGAGAGGTACGGTGTCATCAGAAACTGCCCCCTGCCACGAAGCAGCTGCGTTCCTCTCCCGACGGCTTCTTCCGGATTTTAGGCTCGTCTGAAAAAGTATTTTGTCTGTGTGACAATACTGCAAAACCAATTAAGAGCAAGGGTGATAGAGAGTGTCACTTGGGCAGAGTTGTTTGTCTCTCTTGTAGTTTCTCCACCAGTTGCTGAAGAGATGAGTTCTTTTTTTGGAAAAATAAAATAAAATAAAAAGCAGAGCCCCTCCCATTTTGATTCAGCCATAATGCCCATGCAACACTTAATGAAAGCATTCGATTGGCTGCTAGAGAGAGGTGGAAAACAAGATGAAGACTTTCTCAAATGCCATGACTTGGATGTCATTCATCTCGACGTGGATGGAGTGGGTGATATTTCCTAACCCATCGCAGGCAGTAAAATATCTTGGACCAGTCTAGTTCATGTCGGAACACAGGAAAACTAGAATGGAGCACAATGGTTTATATGAAACAGAAAACAAAGACAGAATCAAGAGATCTCCATGCTATATGTGTATTCTGTGTGCACATATATACAAGAAAGGTTTGAATGATATCTGGCACATGGCAAAGGCTGGACTGCCCATGTTACAGGAGTTCACCCCCATCCAAAGATCTGAAAGCAGCTGCTGGAAGGATCAATGTATTCTTTACAGAGTGGCTTGCAAAAAATCATTTCTCAGCTAATATCCTCAAGGACAAGGTAGAGTCTGATTTGGCTCTTCCAGGAGTTATTCTTGATTGCTTTGGAAAGCAATATTTTTGAAATGGGAGGGGTAGCTTTTGAGCATTGCAGAAAACCAAATACATCACATCATTGGTTAGTTTTTGTATTTGTCTATACTTTGTTATTCTTTGTCTTCTGCTTCCCCCAATTCCACCACTATACTCCACAGGTCTTCTAGTCACTGTCTAGTTGGGAATTGTTTTAATGAGACAAAGTCGTCTTTTCCTGATACACATGTTCACTACATCAACCCACCCACGGCCTTGCCTGGATGTGCACTAAATATGCACAATCTTTATTTCTTTTTCTTTAATCCAGATTGGATCTCATTTACACATAATAAAATAAAAATACAGGTATTCCTCAGTTAACAAAGTTAGATGTGTTTCTGGGCATTACTTCTGTGAAATAAAATTTGGTGCTGGTGCAGAAATAACATAGAAAGAATAGGGTTGGATTCATGTACCACAAAAAAGAAGAGCAGTTCAACATGTTTCAATGAACTTTTAATTCAAAACTAACTGTAGTGGTTTGAGTGTTGAACTATGATTCTGGAGACCAGGGTTTGAATCCCTGCTTGGCCATGAAAACCCACTGGGTGATCTTGGCCAAGTCACACACTCTCAGCCTCAGAAATCCCCATGATAGGTTTGCCTTAGGATCACCATAAGTTGGAAATGACTTGAAGGCACACAACAATACATGTGTGTATACACACACACACACACACAAACAATCAGATCAGGTAATGTTTGCGTAAGTAAACAAAACCATTTTGAACCATCTAGAGATCACCTGAAAGCTTCTTTCCAAATGCAGCTAAGAATGACTTTCTATTTCCCCAACCTCCATTTCTGCTATAATTCCATTTTTGTGGCCAAATGTATTATACATCTATGCTTTTTTTAAAAAACATACTGGGGAAAGCTGATGATGTTTTATTTATGCTGGTGGTGAGAGATTCTGGAAGCAGCTGCTGTTTATCTTGTCTGTGCTAGGCATGCACACACAGCCACACTAGGATCAACTATAGTAGAATCCCGCTCCAGCACCAAAAGTCTGTGTTTCTCCAGCCTTCCTTCACCATCCTCCTGATGCTGATGCTGCTAAAAAAGTCTAGCTAGACAGAGGACAAGCAGAAAATATGAGAGTTGGGCAGGGATAGAAAGACTTTGTAAAAAAAAAAGAGTGTTACTCTCAGAGGTTTTGGGCTCATCTACATGAGTGAAGATGGAGGGAGAAACACCATAGGCTGTTGAAAATGAGAGATGTGTTCTTGGTTCAAAAGAAGTGTTTGTTGAGCTGTGTTTTAGTAGTAAAAGCTTGTTTATTTAGCTGATGTATTTCAGATATGAACCCTTCTTCAAGAGCTATAAAATCAACACACACACACATACATTTATTGATAGTACTTTTATGGAAATTATGTTAAAAATTTAACAGACCATCTATTTTATATATCTGTTCATTGTTACATTCATCTTGGTCATAAACTGTAAGTAATATACACATGATGAAATGCTACTGATCAGGAATCATCTTTGGTATCTTTATTCATTATGCCTATGGGTTATTCTGTTTCTATATGTAAACAAACAAACAAACACTGGTTAGCATTGGAAAAACTTCACTGTGTTGGCATATCCTGGCCATGAATCTGGCCTATTGTTCCCCTGTTCCCTCCACAGTATGGGAGGAAGTCCTGATGGATATGTCAGCCTGTTGCTGCAGCTGCTGCCACCACCATTTTCCTTGCTGACTTGGAAGGCAGGAGAGGAGGTGCAACATGTGAATGAGGCCCCCTGCATGTGACCAGCCTTGGTCATATGCTGCAGGATTCCTTCCTGCTTTCCAGGAGAGCCAGGGAGACCGCAGCACCAGTGAGGACTGGCCTGCAGGGATGGGCTCTGGTGGACACGTGGGGCCAGGTCTGCTGTATGCCAGCAGTGATAGAATAAACCAGGAATTATAACAGTGTACCAGGCCCTACCCCACCTTCCCCCCATCTCAGCCTAGTATTTGCCCTGGTGGTGGTGAGTACTACCTGGGGGCAAGATGGGGCAAATGCCCTGAGTCGTCCGGACTGCAGGGCTCTGAGATGGGGAAAAGATCAGGTATTCTGCCCATGTAGACAAGCCCTTTGTTGATTGAAGCACGCCTGTGTCTTACAGTTTTGAATGTAGTAATCATACAAATTTGTCATATTTTCCTAAAGATCTTTTAAGTTTAAAATGTTCCAGATTGCTTTGTTCATATAATTACAACCTGAACTCAACAGAAGGGACTTCGCTGGCATTTTACTAAGAGGGGAATAGTATGTAGCATAGGCAAAAGCGCAACTTTTTCACTTGCTTGAGTGTTCACAGTGGTGGCACCGGCCTCAGTGGCTGTTCCTTATTAAAGGTTCCAACTGACATTGCCAAAGAAAAATGCCAATAAACGATGAAGCTCAGTGTGCTAATGCCACATTTATTTCAAGAGGGCACAGGTCCTCCATTTGCATTCCCATTTGCTAATAAGATTGTGTACAAAAAGTTCCCACATAAATGTTTTCTTGTGCCTCCTCCCCAGTGTAAATATGTGCTCTCTGCCTCTGCTTTTAAATGAGGGAACCAAACACTGTTCCTTTTCATCCTAAGTCCTTTCATGTGCCTGTGCTCCCTGACTGTGCTGTACACATCAGTACAATGGGAGAGAGGGAGAGCAAGTGCTGTTGTGTAGCATGTTGTTTGTGATAAGTAAAATAAGAAGAATTAGGAAACTATTTTTAGATTGAAGAGCTTAGTTTTATGCTGGAAGATGAGATCTTAGATATTTCTAGAAACAAGTACATTAATACAGGATAGTTTGTTTTAGCATAAAAATACATAAAGGAACCCAGTAGCACCTTTGAAAGAAATGGTATGGAGACATTTCTAGTGTAAGCTTTCATGGACAAAGTAACCCTTCATCAGCTGCAAGAAGCACTGTGTCCATGAAAGCTTTTGGTAAAAATTTATTCTGCCCAGTTAGTCCCAAAGGTGCTGCTGGATTCTTTTATGTCATTTTATGCAAATAAGGGCTAGATCCAATGTTACCATATGAGGAGATTACAAATGAGAATCACCACCACCAAAAGCACTCATCACCTCCTGGAAACCTGACTCCAAGGCTTCCAGAGCAGGTTGGGAAAGTACCACAAGGATTGCATTAAGATGTAGAAACAGCCCCTTACCTTGGTCCTATCCACACTACACAATATTGTACTGTTATAGTACTGTAATTGTCAGGGGATCCACTTGTATTACCAAATTTACATTGGGGGAATTGTAATAGCTCAAATGAATGGCTGCAAGAGGTTGCATAACTTGCAGGACCTTTGCCCCTATATATACCAGTACTCACTGCAGAGATTCTGGGTTTAAAGTAAAATAAAAATAGCTTTTTATTGGAAAATAAACGTGGAAGCAATCAACATGCATTCACACTCACAAGAACCACACAAAGCTAACAAAGAGTTAAGGCAGAAAGGTTGGCTAGAGTAAAGGTTGGCTAGATTTGGGGAAGCATGGGTGATAATTACCAGTCCTGAAGAGCAGAGGTTCATGCAGTAAATATGACTCAGACTTGTATCTAAGGGTGGTACAGCAGTCTGGCAGACTGATGGCGTCTAACTGTAGCACACATGGCTATTATTTGGGGCTAATATTTATACTCTGTTTCATGTCCTGAAGGGGGTTTTGCACTTAGAAAAAAGCTTAGATGAGTTTGGAAAGTATGACTTTGTTAATTTCTACTAATGGATGAGATATTAGGGTTGATGAGTTTAAGACAACCGTCTTATTGTGGGATGGGAAAAAGTGTGAGGAGAGGCTTTCTGGAGATAAAGGGGGTCCAGTCATGCTTTGTTTTGGAGTATGACTCATTGCAAAGAGCGTCGAAGAGAGGATTAGCACATTTCACCTTGATGGCTTTGTTTACTAGGGGACTCCACATAATCCTATTGTGATGTCCAGCCAGGACTGTTTAAATCTCCCCTGCATTTTCCTTTATTTTCTTTTCAAGGCCTTAGCATGTTTGAGTATAGGAATACTTCATTGTATTAGACTTGTGGGAGGAGCTAAGAATTCCCCTGCATTTTTCTAGGTTTTGTTTTGTTCCTTCCCAGCAAGCTCTGTTTTACCTAGAAGCTTTTTAGTTCCTTTGGGCAGTCTTTGCTGTGAGCTTGCAGAGAGCAGTTCTGGTGGCAAACAGGCCCAGACAGCCGGGAAGGGAATTTCTTACACCATCAGCCAAATTAGTTGCCAACAACAAAGGAATCAGGAGCTGAAAGACCCTGCACCAGCTCCATTGAGTGAGGAGATCAAACCCAGAGAGATGTCACCCTGAAGACTGCTGAAACTCCAACTGTAAAGTACTTTTATTTCAAGCCTTTTAGAGCTGGGGAGGAGAAAGCCCTTTTCTTTTGTTCTTTAAAATAAACTTCCCCCTTTTTTGAACTGGATATTCAGCATCAGAGCCTTTTTGGGTAAAGGAGTTTGATCTCACCAGGGTACTGGCGTTGCACACCCAAACCTGCCACCACCTTTAGTTGGGTGTGTCTTCACACCTATCTTTGATGTGGATACCAGTACTTTTCCACAATGCCTCCCATAGGTCCTGGTGACTTCCATTTGAGCTCACTTATGGTCCTCCCTGATCTACTAGATGACATGGACCATCTAAATTATGAAATATTATTGAGAGGGGCTGTAAGGCATGGTAACAGTGCTACGTTTCCACACTGAGTGCCATGGCTACATTATACTGGAACACTGGAGCTTGTAGTTTGGTGAAGTACTAGAGCTTTCTAGGTGAGAATTGTAAATCCCTCCCATCCCAGGATTCCACAGGAGGTCACCATGGCAATTCAATTGGAACATACTGCTATAATGGTTTAGAGTGAATGGGCTCCATGTTTCACAAATGGATATGGTTCCATCAACGGACAATCCTACTGGAATTTGGCCTAAGGGAGCCAGCATAGCATAGTGGTTTGAGTGTTGGACTATGGACTTTTTCGGACGGCGATTTGTAACGCAAGAAGGCTCGTCCCTCTTGCAAGGCTGCTGCGCGGCAGGGGAGACATTTTGGATGATGCCATCCCCCTGCCGATTCTGTTCTGGAATAGCTGGGAGGCTGCAGCGCCATATTTGGCCATTTCCTAATCATGGAAGTTGACTGTGATTAGGAAATGGCCAAATATGGCGCTGCAGCCTCCCAGCTCTTCCGGAACAGAATCGGCAGGGGGACAGCATAATCCGAAATGGTCCCCGCCATGCAGCAGCCTCGCAAGAGGGACGAGCCTTCTTGTGTTACAAATCACTGTCCAAAAAATCCTATGACTCTGGAGACCAGGGTTCAAATCCCCACTCAGTCATGAAAACCCACTGGGTGACCTTGGGCAAGTCACATACTCTCAGTCTCAGAAAATCCCATGATAAGGTTGACTTATGGTCACCATAAGTCAGAAACAATTTGAAGGCACACAAGAAGTAAAGTACAGGCATACTTCAGTTTTAAAAAGGCCCTGAGAAAGAAGCTCCTTTTTACAAAGTCTTTTTATGCCCAGTCATCCCCACCCTCTTTTCATCCTCATCCTCTGTATCGGGAATTTTTTTAGCAGCATTAGCACTGGGATGATGGTGAAGAAAGGCTGGAGAAACAGAGCATTTAGTATAGGTTTGCAGTATTGTATCTGCAGTAACCAATGCAATAAAGCTTGAGGTGGGAGAAAATGTAATTCTAATTTAGCAATTCTACTGTAGACATATGTTTGCCTGTTTACCACAGGCTTGGTAGATAGTAGCTGCCTTGAGAATCCCTCAGTGAACACGCATGAACAGCAAAACAGAGAGAAAAGGGGGAAGTAGATTGCTACCCCCCTCAAAACATAGATCTTCAAGTTTGGCTACTAAAGTGAAAATCATAAGAAAGGTGGAGGCCAGTGAAAGAAAGTGGGGAGGAAATATCCCTGGATGCATTTTGGAAGGAGCTTCTACGCTTCCAGGAGGTTTGCATTTTTTTTTTCATTTGGTTGTTTCATTTCACACATGCTATGTTTAGTTTTGGGTGAAAAGTTTGCTGAAATACATTCAACTATTGTTCCTTTTTTATGGCACTGGAACTTATCCGTAGTCTTTCTGTGTTATTTCTGTCTCCTATACCAAATTTTCTGTTAAACAAATAATGCCTAGAAATACATCTACTTTGTTAATGGAGATATACCTGCAATTCTGATCAATGTCAGTGAGAGGCCTGATCGGCACCATTACTAGTCTCAATCTGGCAACAAGTGAAAACATAAACCTTTCACTAAAGACTTTTGGGACTAATTGAGTTAATCCAAGTCTGCTATGTGCATTGTTTTAAATGATGTCATAACTGTTTAAACTGGTTTTGAACCATCTTATTTTAATTTGCTAAGTTGTTTCATATACTTTTAGTCTGTAGAGTTATCTTCTATTATTTTACATTGTGTTAAATTGGTCAAGTTGATTTTATTTATTTATTAACTGCCATTTCGCACAGAAGGAACACAAAAAGAGTCCTGCAGGGTGAGACAAAGGGCCCATGTAGTCCTCAGCCTACTTTCCAACAGTGTCAAGTGTGCTTCGTGCCATGTCCTCCACCATGAAGCATCTGGTCTATTAAACAGCAGTGAAATAGCCAGCTATGTTAGTAGATTCAGTTGTACAAATGGCAATGTTCTGAAATGTGACTTTTTTGGACTGTGATCCCAGAACCCCACATCCAGCATGTCCAGTGGCCACATGGTTTCCCAGCCGCATCTTATAAAAATAACAGACCACCACCTAGGTCTTGTATCCAGCTCCTAGGAGCTCTAATACTCTGAAAGACTGAGGAACAACATCTTATAGATGAGTATTTATTTAATTTATTGGAATTGGAATAGTTTCTACCCTGCTTTTCGAAAGCATAGTCCTCAAGGTCTCTTGCAGCTCAATGTTGGAGGGTGCATCTACACTGTAGAAATAATGCAGGTTGACACCACTTTAATGGCCATGGCTCCATGCTACAGAATCCTGGGATTTGGAGCTTTGTGAGGCAGCAGCACTCTTTGTCAGGGGATTTATTTATGTATTTATTTATTAGATTTATACCCCGCCTTTCTCCCAAAACAGGACTCAGGGCAGCTCACAATAATTAAAAAATACAGCTAAAATATCACAATTTACAAAAATTAAAAACGCTTTAAATTAGTTACCACATAATTAAAAAGACAACATGAATTAAAAACATAAAATCAATAAAAATACAACATTAAGACATTAAAAGCAGCACACTGATTAAAATTCACTTTTCAAGTGCCTGCCTAAATAAAAAATGTCTTCAGTTGCTGACAGAAAGAGCAGGGAGGTGGCCATCCGGCCCTCCTGTGGAAGGGAGTTCCACAGTCGGAGCAGCCATGGAGAAGGCCAAAGACCCTGTAAAACTACTAATCCCAGGATCCCATCGGATGGAACTACAGCACTTAAATTGGTATCAAACTGCAATTATTTCTACAGTATAGATGGCCCATCAGATAGCCAAGCTGTTACAAATATGAAAAGAGTTAGAAAACAGAAAAAAGGTGCAAAGAAGAGCAAAATATAATTTCCATGAATATCAGATGTTCTTAAAGTCTGGTCAGAAATAATACCCTTTTCCTGAAGCCTACATCCTGGCAAATTAGGTGCCTGGTAAATAGAGAAGGTGAGGTAGTTCCGTACATGAGCTGCCAACACAGAAAAGGCCTACGAATAAATATCATATAGATTAGCTCATGGTTTATACTTCCATCAAAGAATACCACTGTATGTTTCCCAGTGGGGATACAGTTGAGAGGACCAGCCTATGTTGATAGCAAGGATTTTGACAACAGAGTTTCTTTTTGGAAGAGAAATCTAGAGGCATCATTGTGCCTGCTGTTTTGCTTCTGATTGTATCCTGTCAGTTCAAGTGAATCAGGATTTGCATTTGCCTTATGAGAAATGACTGCCAATCACTACAAGGGTTTCTGTGTGCACAGAGAAGAACAGTAAAGCTCTTGCAAATCCAGAGGCAGGAAAGCACCATCCCAATTCCTTCAGCAGCTGTCTCTTGTCTCATCCCTTTGTCAACCGTGTCCAATCATTCTCCCCTGCTTTAGTAAGATTGCTCACAGGGCTGGTTTTGTTTTAAAAAGCAAGCAATCGGATGTAGCTCAGGGAGTAAAACAAAAAATGGAATGCATCTCTTCTACCTGTTTCCCCCCCCCCCCCGTCTCCAGATAAGAACCTTACTGTTTAAAACACTTACAGAGAAAGAGGGAGGGATGATACAATGTTTTTAGAGATTTAACCAATTTTGGGGGGGAAAAAGTGTTGTTAATCTTGAAAGGGAGATAAATGTTTTGCTGAGGTCTGTTATCTTTTACTAGAAGGGAAAAACGATCCGTTGTAAAGGATATGTGAAATGGGGGAAAGATTTACCAGATGTTATCCCATAAGAAGTACAGTGAAATTTGAGTTGATAAACCATTCTCAGTACTTTGTTCATTTATGTTTGAGGGAGAATGCTTGCAAAACAATGATGTAATGACTTTTTCATGCTACGAGGACTATTAAATTAATAAATCAGGTTTTTTAAAAAGTGCTGGTTCTGCCACAAGATTATGTTTTTTTATACATGTGATGGACATACACAGAGTTAAGAAATTTGGGAAATTGATAATATCTTGTGATATTAAGCCAATATAAGCCACTTCTTAGGGTTGTAATAGGCTTCGGAAAATATATAGGTACAACTGAAGGTCCCACACAGCTGCTTTTAATCTTATGCACATTTTTTTCTTTTTTAATATGGGAGTTCTGATCACAGATCTCCCACTTGTCTGGTTGCAATTTTAATCCTAAATATTCTGATAGCTGGCAGACTGATCTTTGTAAAATGCTAGAAAACACCATCAGAGCTAAACAAAACTGAATGACTTCAAAACATACCAGAGTTCATGTGAGCAGTAAAATGGACACTATATCAGAAGACAACATAATAAGGCAAAACGTCTTCAATGACATATAAAGTCATGAAAGCTTCAGTTCCATTACCCACAGACCTTGGGGTAAGCCTCATTGAAGTCAGTTAGACTTAACTATATTTACATATGTATAGGACTGCCCTATAGTGTAATTTTACTGTAAGTATTATCTGTTGTATTATGTAAAATAAAGTACTACAAGACATCATGTATAGCTTAAATTTAATTTGAAAAATATTCATGGTCATAGTTACATCAGTTACAACATATGTCTGGCATTCTGTATTGCAGTTATGGCTTCATAACTTAGAGTTACAGATCTATAACTGCACTATACTCTAATGTTACATAATCACAATTATGGCACTATTGTCATGATTGTAAATGTCTTCCCAAACCTACCTTAACAGCCAGCAGTCACTTTGAGCAAAAGAGGTCTGTTCAACTGGTGGTAGGAATGGAAAGAATATTTGAAAATATTCGGAAAATGGTCAAAATCTTTTTTTTTTTTCAGTGTAAAGAATCCTGGATTTACCATAATCTTTGCAGTTCAGGACTTATTCAGTGCAAAATTTGCATGTGGTTATGCAGAAGACAGCATTTTCTTCATGGAGAATAATATTTCAATGTAGAAATATTAAATTCCCACAGGAAGTGTTTTTTGAGAAGAAAAATTGGTGTCATTAGGGATTTCTTCTGCATAAAATTTGTACATGGCTGATTTGCATAGAAACAGCATTTTCTGTGCAAAACCACTCCATTTTCCACACAAAATTGATATTTCTGCATTGAAATATTTTCTACACAACAAATGTTGTTCCCTGCACAGAAATATTATTTTCTCTGCCATTTGCAAATTTTGTGCAAACAAATCCCCAATTTCACCTTTTTTTCTATGCAGAAAACAATGTTTCTGCACAGGAATTAATATTTCTGTATTGAAATATTATTGTCCACCCAGAAATTTTTTTTCCTGTGCAAAACAACCACATGCAAATTTTGCACAGAAGTTTCAGATTGCAAATAATCTGTGAAAACTGTGTGGTTTCTTGCACTGGAAAGAAAATTGCTGAAATTGCTCATTGCAATCTTCAAACAGAAACTTAGTGAAGAATTACATCCCTAGCTTGTGAACAGGGCACAAGGTGGTTGTTTCCAGACCCCGTACACCAGCAAGTAAGGCTATGATGATCAGAAGCAGGACCACTGTCACAATTTCTCATTGTAGCATCACTTGCTGGTGAGAGGAGGCTGGAAAGTAACTGCCCATGTGCTCCAATCACCAGTTGAATAGACCTGCTTCAATTTATGTAGCTACTGGCTGTTGAGGTGGTTTCTTTTGGTGGGGGGTCAGGCTAGGCAGTCATTCATTTATAACTAAGGAACGATGTAAGATATCAGCATATAAGTATATACTGGCCCATGCAGAGACCATCACTTGTAATATAAAGGCCAACAACCTAAAGTATTGTCTAAATGGTGAAAATACTCTTCACAGAACATGAGGAGAATATGAGCTATGTTAATGGCACCCCACATCGTATTGCCATATTCAGAAGGAGCAGGGACCCAAAACATCAAAAACTGAGTTTGTAAAAACTGCGGATGATGCATATTCCTGCTTGTTGGGACAAGTGATTCAACTAGATTCACCTTCCCTTGCGAGCAGAAGCTGAAAGCTGATTGGCTGAATGAGCACGGGGGTGGGGCTTGCTAACAAGATAAGCACCCAGAACTGCCATGTTGGTTTTTTGCCTTAACGAATGAGTGCTAGTGTGATAAAAATGGGGTTTGGGTATTGTTTTTTACTTTTCTGTTAAGGCAAATTATTGCTCTATCGCACCTTGGGAATTGTTTTTTGTTTGTTTGTTTGTTTGTTTGTTTTAAAAAACCTGTTGGGTGGTGGCAAATTGGTAAGTAAAAACATGAGTAATTCACTCACGGCCACCATCTTGATTCACAGACATGCCTGTTTGCATAGCAAATGCATATAGCTTCACATGCTTATGTTTTGCTAACCCACCCCTCAAAAAGAAAGAAGGAAAGAAAGAAAGAAAGAAAGAAAGAAAAACACATGAAGACAATCTGCTTCTTTTTGCCTTGTATAGACAAGCCCTATGTGAACAAGCAATCGCCTGAAACATCAAGTGCTGCCTCTGCTCTCCATCCTTTCCTTTCTTCCTTCCTCCTGAATACCAGATGCAATAGAAAATTTCCTGTTTCTTGCAGTGTCCAAATTCAGAAACTGTGCTGATTACAAATGGGATGTAAAGAAGGATTTGCTCAATATCTGGAAAGAGTACTTAAACTACAATTTATTGGTTCAAATACCCTGGTAAATGGTATTGTAAGAAACAAGAAAATCCTTGCCAAAGCTGGGTATGCAAAGATAGAAATGTAGATAGTTATGAGGTTGTCACTCATTCACCTGGCAATAAACCATGGTTTGCTGGAGTGGCATGTTGTATTTGAATTGGGCCTTTTGGTTAAAAAAGAAAAAGGAAAAGAAAGTTTGTGAGTATGTAACTGCACTTCAGCAATGATCTTCCTGCACAGGCAGAGGTTTGGATTAGATGACCCTTGGAGTCTCTTCCAACTCTGATTCTATGATTCTATTCAAAATTCTATTCAAAACCACTGGTGGCGCAGTGGTTCAATGCCAGTCCTGCAAGCCACCACGTTACAAGTTCGATTCCAGCCAGCTCCAAGGTTCACTCAGACTTCCATCCTTTCGTAGGTCGGTAAATTGAGTACCCAGCTTGTGGGGGCAATTAGCTAACGCACATTGGAAACTGCTTCTTGCTGTGTAGATGTGTAAATCGCTATTGCTTAAAAATAATTTGTAAGCCGCTTTGATAGCCTTGCGTCTGAAGAGCAGGGTATAAATAACTAACCCCCCCCCCAAAAAAACAGTATCCAGTGCAGTCTTTATTTTTAGACCATATCTTAGAATGGTTTTCACATGTAATTTTTGTGCAATTGCTACTTCAGATTTACACTACCTGGTGATATTGCAGTTCACTTGCGCTCCACACAGTTCCCAACCACTGGGTTAATCTTTCAATGTGCAGAAAGCTGCAAGGATGAACAACAAAGAATGAACAGAGGGCAAAGGATTAATGGTGTCATTTCTACTCGCCCTACTTTCTGAGCAGGGAAGAATCAAATGGCAGTGAAGCTGCTCAAAGGTTAAGCTAAAAGTAGTTCATCATACCCTCCAACTGTCTCAATTGGTCAGGGACAATTCTGATTAATCCTCTGTCATCCCACTTTTCCAGCTGCTTTTAGAATGTCCCCGTTTCTCCCCCCCCCTTCTATTTCCCCCCTTTGTCCTTGGCTTACTTCAGTTGTTGCAAACTGAATTTGAAGTGCAAAAGTATTTGTGGGGAGGAGAGGGGAGAGAAGGAGGAGGTAGAATCTTGCTCTTCCCAGTAGACTCAGGAAAAATCAAACTGGTGCAGCCTCTCTTGGCTTTTGTTTTCTTCCTCATTAAGAACTGTTGCCATCTTGACCACACTCAGATGTTGCTTAGTCACATTTGTTCCAGTTTTCATCTCTAAAATGGTGGAGGGTATGGTTCAAACCTCCACATCCCACCCCTTAGACCAGAGGTGACCAACCTGTGGACCTCCAGGTGTTTTGGACTACAGCTTCCAGAATTCCTGACCATTGGACCAGCTGGCTCAGGCTTCTGGGAGTTGGAGTCAAAAAAACTTGGCAATCCACAGGTTGGACACCACTGCCTTAGACTTTGCAAGTGATGCTCAGATTTAATACTAGTGCCATACATTTTACTCCAATGGTTGATTTCAGCCCAGGTTTTCTTTGCAGGTCAAAATATTTACAGTAGCGTTCACATCTTCTCTAATCGTCTTGTATACATTCAGAATCAAATTTAAGGAACTCAGCTTCCCTTGTCAAAACTCAAGTGCTTAGTCAGGGAAAGGCAGAAAGTATTACTTTGATAGAATTCAATTATTTCATGGGGGACTTTCATCAGCTAGTTAGATGTACAGATATATATCCTTCGTGACCTTTGTGATGCCGGTACACAGAGCTGTTGGCAGCTGTAATTGTCTTTCACTTTTGGGATGATCACTACTGCACTTTGTTAAAGCCCACTGTTTTTATAATATTGATTGGAGAAACAAGTCTTGCTGAGAATCACACAACTGATAAATCAGAAGGAGTTTTGCATGGGCAGGAAGCTTTCAACCAAGGACAAGGTTCTTCACTAATTTATAGACTGCACCAGAGTTTCTGAAACTTTTTTTTAGAACCAGGTAGGGCAGCAATGAAAGACTTTTAATGGAAGTAGGTGGGGAAAACCTCTTATTCTGGTCTCTAGCCCAATGCTTCATTCATCCAATTACTCCTCTGCTCAAGTTTCAAGCTCCTCCCCTACCAATAGAATTTCATTATCTGCCAGTAGATCCTACTGGAACAAGACATGTTACAAAATACAGATCTGGAATCTTGTTGCAAGTTACTGGTTGGAATCCTGTTGGTGTCTTACATGTGAATAGATTTCCCTAGGGAAGGTTTGGTCATTTTCATTTGATGCAGAATGGCCACATTTCATTTCAGGCTTGCAGAAGTTGTTCATGAGGTGCTATTATGCTGGATGTGTATGGACGTTACACATGGATGCACATCCAATATGCCTTTGGTTGTACATTTGCTATATTGTTTCAGTTCTGTAACAGCCTATTCAGCACAAGAGCTGCGTAACACAATTAACATGTAATTATGTGTATGAAGATTTACACCACACAACCCCAGTGAAAGCTCTCAGCCATTGTCTTATGATGTGGGGGCAGAGTGCAGCCCATAGACCTCATTTTTGTGGCCCCTTGAAGCCCTCCTAAGCTGCCACTCAAGCTGGTTTAGTGTGATTTTAGTTGATTTTTCTCCTAAACTACAAAGCCCCAAATATAGGAGTTGTTCCTTGTAACAAGATGCCTCAGTCATCTAATCTTGTAGGTTGGCCTTGAAGTTCTACAATATCCTTTTGAAGTATAGGGCAGCCAGCCTCTGCTCTTCTGACTTAATTTCATCTTTATCATACATAACTACACCATAACCAGTATGCCTTCCCTTGCCCTTGCTATTGAGTTTATATCCAGGAATAACTACATCCTATTGATTATCCTGGCTCCATAAGGTTTCTGTTTTGGCTGCTATATCAAATAAGATCCAACATATGTGCACATATGAACTCACCCGTACCCAGAGATGTGATTCTTCACTCAGTTTCTTTTTTAAGGAAGCAAAAAGTAATTTTAGCAATGTTCTTCCCACTGTGAGTAGGGGTTCATCTACATGGGCCAAGATATGCTGGTTCTCCACTGGCATATTCTGGCTGTGGAGCAGGCCCATCCTCCCCCATTACCTGGATGTAATGGGCTGGAGTCCAGGCAGGCAAGCCAGTCTGTCCTTGCAGTTGCTGCCACCTGCGTCCCACTTTCCAGGAGGCCCACAGTATGAGTTGGTCACATGTGGTAGTCCCCGTTCCTGGATCCAGAAGAGTGAGGTAGCTGGAAGCTACAGTGACAGGCTGGCATGACAGAATGGATTCTAGTGGTCATGTAGGGCCTGATCCATTTTATTTTGGCTACAGCAGTTTTTCCAGGTATTTTCTTAAAGCGTCTTATCAGGCCCTACCCTGTCTTCTCCTCATCTTAGCCCCATCTTTGTCCCAGGGGTAATGAGGACTGCCCAAGGGCAAAACAGGGGGAAAGCCCTGCATTATCAGGATAAGGCAGGGGTATGATGGAGTAAATTGCCCATGTAGGCAAGTCAAAAGTCTCTCAAAACCACACAGTTTATGAAGACTATTTGCAGTTCGGGACTTACTTTGTGCAAAATTTGCACAGGGTTGTTTGCATAGAAAGCAGAACTTTCTATATAGGAAATAGCATTATCTGTGCATAAAATATTATTCCTGCATAGAAATATTATTGCCTGTGCAGAAAACTCTGTTTCTTGCACAGAAAATGCTGTTTTCTTTGCAAATCACTCACATTTTGTGCTGAATGAGTCCCCAATTGCAGCATTTTCTGCACAGGAAATAATATTTCTGCATAGAAATGTTATTTTATGTGCCGAAAGTGCTGTTTCCTTTACAGCAAATTCAGTTTTGTGCACAAAACAATGACATGCAAATTTTATGAAAAGAAAGTCCTGAACTGCAAAGATTCTCATCTTTCCAGATTTCTTCTCATCATGGTTGCTCAACACTTGAAAATGATGTCTTTCACCATTTTTTTCCTGAATATTTTCCAATATTTTTTACCTACACCTCAATAAGGAAAATAAATCAACTTTACTTTCTTTCCTATTTGAATGCTATCCTTTAATCCTAGGGTTAAATAAGAAGAAATTTGCGAATGTTGGCAATCTCTTCAAAATCAATGTGAAGTCGAAGGCTTTTACAGCTGGCATCCATAAATTTTCCATGGGTTTTTTTCCCAGGCTGTGAGGCTGTGTTCTGGAAAAGTTTATTTCTGACGTTCCACCTGCATCTGTGGCTGGCATCAAGGGCAATCTGTCTTCAAAATCAAATTGAAACAAAATCTCTCCCATTTGCATTGGCCAGATTCAACAGATACAGCTATGGCCAGAATGGAAAGGATTATGTTCTACCTACCTGCCACATAGAGGTTAGCGGAGTCTGAATTAAAAATGGTTGACAATCCCACATTTGTCACCAATGTGCTGGATTACAGATTCAAAAGTAAAGATGTTAGAGCTATATACTCAAAGCCTGGAGGGGGGTGGATCTATCTGTTTGGGTTCCTTACACATTCAAAATTTTGTAAAACAAATAAACAAACAAACAAATAAATAAATCTTGAGGTCTTTCACCCCAATCCCAACCTGGAATGAATTTCTCAACCAACCGTATACCCAGTACACTGCTCTGAGCTCTTTGGAGTAAGTGTGGGATACAGCAATTGTTAGGAGGAAACTTACACAGGTCTTGTTATTTTTGCCAAAATGGTAGCATTTTCTGTAAAGAAAACGCAGAACATTTGCAATAGTGCTTAACTGAAAGCAAAGTTGAATAGGGTTTTTTTCCTGGCCTGTTTGTGACATTTATCAGTACACCAACCTCCTTGTAGTCCTCTGAACAAGAAACACATAGAGAGCTTGAGCACACTCATCTTAAACCCATTAGGTGAAGTAGGTTCCCTTGAATCATGATTTCAATGTGAGTACCTGCTACAGAATGGGGATAGGAGGGCTGATGAACCCTGACTGCATCTATTATGCTCCTCCAACAGGGAGCATATACTCCCAAGAGTACTCTAGTCATCATCCAATAACAAAGACTGCCTAATCAAGGAGCTTTGTATTTAAAAGTATGTGGGCTTGTCCCTGACCTTTTCCGTGTGTGTGCACTTATGCCCTTAAGCAACCTTGGATAGGAAAGCTTCATTTTTGGGCTGAATTTGCACTACATGTAAATCACAGTAAGTGGTGAAGAGAATTCTCCCCAAACCCACTTCTTTGATTTGACACAGATCATTAAATACTGTGCCTTTGTTCCTAACATTACTGAATATAAGAATTGGCTAACTATACATACTGCGGCAGAAATCGTCTCATGCTGCTCAAACCGAAGGAGATTTTTATTGGACTTTCATGCTAAATAACTTTAAAGGTATCCCCTGCTGTTTTTATATACATTTTAAATGTTTTAAAAATACATCCAAAAATATGCTTTAATAGTTCACTTTCATAGCATACAGCCTCACACTAGGTAAGTGTTCCATTAGGGCTATTTATCCCCTTTGCCTCTAGCTCCATAGAGAGACAGTTGTTTATTCAGCTTAAGTAAAAGACACCTTCAGTTCTTGGGTTTTGCTAAGGGAGGCAGAAAGAGAAACAATAGCACTAACCCCACCATGTATTTAATTTCCTTTTTAGTGTTGCATCAAGACATCTGGCTGCAATCTTCATCCATTAATTTCAGTCTGATAACTCCAGTCACTGGACCAAGATGGGTACCGTTTTGAATTTTAGAGGAGGGACAAGATTGGGATTGGGGTGCACTTGTAGAAGAGCTCAAGGGATTGGATCTGAATACCTTGAACATGATGTTACCAAATGAGCAGGCTGAAAAACCTCCACTAATATTAAGTTAAAATTACAATACATTCTGAACTAAATCTCACATTTGGGCATATGCACTGGGGTTTAGAATTTCAACCCAGGTATAGATAAGCCTATTTGAAAATAAGAGGGCTGAAATTGGTCACAATGAACTTGTTTCAATTGTTTCAGTGGGATTTAACAAAGATACTTGTCTTTAGCTTGATTGGATTAGATTGTGTTTTTCTAAGGAGATTTTCACACAGGGAAATTATTCCCTGAGGAGATCGGGAGAGAAACGGGGCTGTTCCGGGTCCAGCACCCCATTTCGCATGCCTCCTTCCTTCTCGTGAGCTCCCGTCATCTTCCCTCCATGCTGCTTCCATTTCATTAGTAAAAAATCACAGAACATACTAGGAGAGAAATGGAAGCAGCATGGAGGGAAGACGACAGGTCGCAAGAAGGAAGGGGGTATGCAAAATGGGGCGATGCTACCAGAACAGCCCTGTTTCTCTCCCGATCTCCCCAGGGAGTAATTTCCCCATGTGAAAATCTCCTAAGACTAAAATTTTATTCAGACTTACCGGAAATTAACCACACATTGTGCCTTATTCCTGAATAAACAGGCATAGGATTAATCTGCTAACTTTATAATTATTGTAGCAAGATTGACAAGATATGACAGTAACACCTTTTTGAGGTACACGTATCTGAACTGTTGGTGTTCATCCTGCTGCCTATATGCTCATTTTACTGTCCACTAGTTATAGCAGTAGCAGTTATTGGCAGTAGTACTGCAACTGGCAGGATAAATCTAGTGGTTGTTTAGATGATGAAAAAAAAAATCCTCAAGGAATGTGGGCAGAATACCTTTTGTTCAGATGAGCTTCTGCCAGGATTCACCATATTTGGAAGGAATATGAAAGTAGTTCGTGATAACAGCTTTTGCTGTTTGTCATGATCTTTTTTAAAAAAATACACAAAAATGTGCATAACAGCCCATCTGAACAACCAATTTGAATTGGGGCACAACCAGGAAGTAAAAACATGATTGGTCAGATGTGTGTGAGGGCAAGCTTGCTGGCGACAAAATGGCCAGAGACACCATTGTTGTTTTTTGCATACATGATAAAGCACTATTTTAGAGTGGCAGAGCAAAAAAATATGTTTTTTTAAGCAGAAGATCGCTCTTCTGCATCTCTCATTTAAGAAGGCAAAAAAAGAGGGGGGATGGAGGGAGCTTTTGAAGAATAATAAGGTAGGTAATTCACTCGCAGCCTCCATCTTTTCTCATGGGCATGTTCCATGTGATACTCAGATTTCCATGCCTGTGATCTTGTGAATGAATCATAGGGACAAATGAACACTGCTGAGATAGTGAGGTAATGCATTATTTTCTGCAATTAATTCTCCCACCTGACTGAGCCCTAAATCATACTGTTATTATCAGTAAAACTAGACTAGTATTACTAGTAAACTACTAGTAGTTATTGCTTTCTGCAGGAAACTTCTAGGCATAGCCAGGTGAGTTGTGTTTTTTGTAGAATCTGAACCAGGCAGAGACAGAAATGCTCCAGATTAATCTTTTGGCCCACAATTCCCATGTTTCCCCCATGGCTTTTTGATGGATTCTGGGATTGTAGCCCAGAAGGTTACTTCTTTAACCTCTCAGAAAGGGCATTTGTTTATCCCTTTCATAACTGGTGGTTTATATCTACAATATACACGTATACTTATATACCCACATTGCCGTCGGCAAATCTGTGCTCAAGTCCGTTCAGCAGTTCACCTACCTGGGAAGCATCATCTCCTCAGATGCCAAGATTGACAAAGAGATTGATCACAGATTAGCAAAGGCATATAGCACATTTGGAAGACTTTACAAAAGAGTCTGGAGTAATAAACACCTGAGGCGAAGCACAAAAATCAGTGTGTATAGAGCCATTGTACTGTCTATTCTCCTTTATGGATCTGAAACATGGGTCACCTATCGCTACCACCTACTACTCCTCGAATGCTTTTGTCAGGGCTGTCTACGCACAATCCTAAATATACACTGGACTGACTATGTGACTAATATTGCTGTCCTTGAGCAAGCAGGGATCATCAGCATTGAGGCCATGATATTGAGAACACAGCAGCGCTGGGCAGGGCACGTTTCTAGGATGGAGGACCATCGCCTCCCAAAAATAGTATTCTACGGTAAACTCACCTCTCTCTGGCTTTTCTTCGCAAACGAAGATTCAGGAAGGACTCATCCCGCGCTTTCTGCAAGCGCGCTGATGACTAAAAAGGCCAATCCGAGATAAACAAGTCCGGTTGCAAAAAGCACAGCAGAAGGTCTCCTTGGGTGATGCTTTTGGGTTGTGACTCTTTCTGCGTTGTCGTTTCTCTTCAAGACTTGCTCGTCGTGAATTCTCAAATAAGGCTGCAGCATTGTGGATAGTGTGCCTCCATGCCTCCCGATGTGAGGCCAGGGCGGACCACTGTTGGTGATCAATTTGGCCAAGCCTGAGATGTTGTTTCAGGGAGTCTTTGTATCGCTTTTTTGGAGCGCCCCTCTTACGCTGACCCGTGGTGAGTTCACCGTAAAGTAGTATTTTTGGGAGGCGATGGTCCTCCATCCTAGAAACGTGCCCTGCCCAGCGCAGCTGTGTTCTCAATATCATGGCCTCAATGCTGGTGATCCCTGCTTGCTCAAGGACAGCAACATTCGTCACATAGTCAGTCCAGTGTATATTTAGGATTGTGCGTAGACAGCGCTGATGAAAGCGCTCGAGGAGTCGTAGGTGGTGGCGATAGGTGACCCATGTTTCAGATCCATAAAGGAGGATAGACAGTACGATGGCTCTATACACACTGATTTTTGTGCTTTGCCTCAGGTGTTTATTGCTCCAGACTCTTTTGTGAAGTCTTCCAAATGCACTATATGCCTTTGCTAATCTGTGATCGATCTCTTTGTCAATCTTGGCATCTGAGGAGATGATGCTTCCCAGGTAGGTGAACTGCTGAACGGACTTGAGCACTGATTTGCCGACGGCAATGTGGGGATGGTGGTGTTCGTCCTGTGGTGCAGGCTGGTAAAGAACTTCTGTTTTCTTCAGGTTGACTTCTAGCCCAAACAGCTCTGCAGCTGTTGCAAAGCAGGATGTTAGGCGCTGCAGAGCTGCTTCTGTGTGGGCAACAAGGGCAGCATCATCGGCGAAGAGCAGCTCACGGACTAGATAGTTTAGAGTCTTAGTGTGAGCCCTCAGACGGCTTAAGTTAAACAAGCTACCATCAGTACGGTAGCGTATATAGATGCCGTCGTCTTCTTCAAGCTCTGCCATAGCCCTTTGGAGCATCGTGCTAAAGAAGATTGTAAATAAAGTTGGTGCAAGAACACAACCTTGCTTCACTCCATTAGTTATTAGAAAGGGCTCTGAAAGAGCATCGCCATATCTGACTTGACCACGCTGGCCCTCGTGTAGCAAGATAATCATTTTAAGGAATTTGGGGGGACATCCTAGTCTTTCCAGGATCTGCCACAGACCTTTTCTACTTACAGTGTCAAAGGCTTTGGTGAGGTCGACAAATGTTACATAGAGACCCTTGTTCTGCTCCCTACATTTTTCTTGCAGTTGCCTAAGGGCAAATACCATATCTGTAGTACTCCTATTGGCTCTGAAGCCACATTGGCTTTCAGGGAGAAGTTCTTCTGCAATAGCAGGAACTAATCTGTTCAGGAGTATCCTTGCAAGGATTTTTCCAGCAATAGAGAGCAGTGTTATGCCTCGATAGTTTGAGCAATCGGATTTTGCTCCTTTTTTCTTGTACAAGGTGATGATGACTGCATCTCGGAGGTCTGATGGCAGTTCCCCTTTTTCCCAGCAATTCACAAGGAATTCGTGGAATTTTTCGTGGAGTGCATGACCTCCGTGTTTCCAAACTTCAGGTGGGATTCCATCAATCCCAGCTGCCTTGCCGTTTTTCATCTGCTGTATGGCCTTCAGGGTCTCTTCCAAAGTGGGAGCTATGTCTAATTCATTTTTCATTGGTTTTTGTATCATATATTGGATAGCTGAGGCTTGGACTACTCGGTTGGCGCTAAAGAGACTTTGAAAATGTTCAGCCCAACGATTTAGGATGGAGGCTTTATCAGTAATTAATGTTTGACCATCTGTACTGTATAAGGAGCTTTGGACCTGATAAGTAGGTCCAAACACTGCTTTAAGAGCTTCATAAAATCCTCTATGATCACCCAGATCTGCACAGCATTGTGTCTTTTCTGCTATATTGATCCACCACTTGTTCTGCATGTCTCGGAGTTTTTGTTGTAGTTTGCTACATGTGAGGCGGAAAGCTGCTTTTCTTACATGACAGGTTGGCTGGGCGAGGTATGTCTGGTGAGCAGCTCTCTTCCTTGCCAACAGCTCCTGGATCTCTTGGTTGTTTTCATCAAACCAGTCTTGATTTTTCTTGTGGGAGAAGCCAAGGGATTCTTCTGCAGACTGGAGGATACTGTTTTTGATATGTTGCCAAAGCACTGTAGGAGAAGGATCTGTAGGATGGTCTTCAAGTTTCGTTTGTAGATTTGCCTGGAAGTTGTCTCTCATGGTAGCTTGTTGAAGATTGTTGACTTGGAGTCTCTTCTTTAAGATGCCACCCCTCTTAGGTTTGAACTTAAGATGAAGATTTAGTTTACATCTGACAAGGCGATGATCTGTTTGGCATTCTGCACTGGGCATCACTCGTGTATGACGGACATCACGAATGTCTCTCTGACGGACTAGAACGTAGTCAATGAGGTGCCAATGTTTGGATCGGGGATGCATCCAGGTTGTCTTCAAGCTATCTTTCTGCTGAAAGATTGTGTTTGTAATAGTCAGCTGTTGTTCTGCACAGAACTCTAGCAGGAGGCGTCCGTTATCATTGCAATTTCCAACACCATGCTTGCCTAAGACACCTTTCCAGGCTTCGGAGTTCTTTCCTACTCTGGCGTTGAAGTCACCAAGGATAATAATTTTATCTTCTACAGGGACTTTTTGTATGAGTTGGCGTAGGTCTGTGTAGAATTTGTCTTTCTCTACAGGGTCGGCTTGCATAGTTGGGGCATATATACTAAAGAGAACAACATGTGGGAGGCGTAAGGAAATAATGCGATCAGAGTGTCCTGTTGGCAAGGTTTCGAGTTTGGAGGCAATGGAGTTTTTAATCATAAAGCCTACTCCTGAAAGATGTTTTTCGGTTTTGGGTTTGCCAGACCAGTAAAGTGTGTAACCGGCGCCATGTTCTTTAAGGCTGCCTTCCTCATGGAAGCGAACTTCACTAAGAGCAGCGATGTCAATATTAAGCCGTGATAGTTCAAGGGCTATTAGGGCAGAACGACGCTCAGGCCGTCCACTATCTTCAGAGTCTTGCATGGTTCTGATGTTCCAGCATGCAAGTGTCAGTTTATTTACACCTTTGGAGGCCGGTGTGTGCCTTTGTTTCTTTGCCTTGGTTTGACCGCATCAGAAGATTCCCGTTGGCCGCGGCTAGCCAACCAGGTAGTTGGGGATGAGCTTTCTTTAGGCCACCTTTTCTAGGCCCCTCTCCATATGGAGCAAGCAGTGCTCTCCTTAAAAAAGGCTGCTTGGTCGTTCAGAATGCTGCCGAACAAGACTGTCATCTCCCGGGTCAGGCTTGAGCGACCAATGTCCTGAACCGCCTGCATGCAGGGTTGGGGCTGCGGCTTCCAGTGCATCTTTACACCTGCCGGTTTCGTCCCTCGCCAGTCGCTACAGGGCTTTTTCGGAAATGGATTTGTCCTTCGAGCCTGTGCAATGGATTTTTCTGGTGGAGCGCAGCGTGCACAGAACTGGCCTCACCCTTTAAACCAGAGATTCATCTGCCGTGGCCTTGCAAGCATGGACGTGGCAGTGAGGTCCTCGGGCCGTAGGTTTGATTAGAGTTTCCTTCTCTTAGATGGTTGACCTTACAGGGTTGGACGAGCATCATCTGCCCGGGTTTGGGATTGGAGTTTTCCTTCTCCTAGGACGGTTGCCACAAGGCTAGAGAGCCCATCCTGCCCTTTGACGCTCTTTGTCAGACCCTTCGGTTTTGACCTGTCTGGCATGGGAGACCCTACCAGTGGCTATTATGCCACCACCAGCATAGCTCAAAACATCATTAGGGTACGCAAGCCTCTCTCCCACGACAAGGGGGCATCAATGGATGTAATAAGACAATTTTCACAGGGCTTTTTCTTTGGGCAGAGCCAAAAATTAGGAGTACAGTGGGCCCTTGGTGTCCGCTGGGGTTTGGTTCTACAACCCCCCCCCATGGATAGCAAAATCTGTGGATGCTCAAGTCCCATTATGTACAATGGCATAGTAAAATGGCATCCCTTACCTACATCTCTACACAAGCATGATAAATTTGTGAGCAGGGTTGATTTGATTGAAATCATAATTTAAATTAATATTTCTGTGATTTAAATAGCTGTTTAAATCCCTAGCGAGGAAGGTTATCTTTCATCCTTCACAGTAGAAATACATTATAGCTCACCTCCTGTATCCGTGGAGAATAGGTCACCTGAAATCACAGATAGTAGCAAATGGCCATAGAATTGCACTGGAGGATCTAGAAAATGCCTAGAGGGGATGGCTCTCTAGGCATCTGGCACCACTCTATGGTCAACTTCCAGTGGACCTACCAATGCCTCCAGAGACTACCTCCTCTATTGTCCTTGAGATGCCTAGGGAGACCTTTTTCCTGACTGTGGTTAGGTGAAACTGCAGGTACCAATCCCGCATAAATGGGACGTGACCTGTATTGTTCAATTCTACGGTAAACTCACCACAGGTCAGCATAAGAGGGGCGCTCCAAAAAACAATACAAGGACTTCCTAAAACAACATCTCAGGCTCGGCCAAATTGATCACCAACATTGGTCCGCCCTGGCATCACATCGGGAGGCATGGAGACGCACTATCCACAATGCTGCAGCCTTATTTGAGAACTCACGCCAAACAAGTCTTGAAGAGAAACGACAACGCAGAAAGAATCGCAACATGGAAACATCACCCAAGGAGACCGTCTGCTGTGCTTTCTGCAACCGGACTTGTTTATCTCGGATTGGCCTTTTTAGTCATCAGCACGCTTGCAGAAAGCGCGGGATGAGTCCTTCCTGAATCTTCGTTTGCGAAGAAAAGCCAGAGAGAGAGAGAGATACAGTATACAGTATATAGTATACAGTATATAGTATATAGGTATACTTTATACAGGTATAAAGATGAGAAGTATACAGATATACTTATACAGTATACAGGTATGCTTTATACAGGTATAAAGATGCATCCTGACAATATAGCATTCTTTCTTGAAATAATTAGCTTTAGATAATGCCATCACTTCTCAAGAAAACTTTCTTTTGCTTCTTTCCAGTCAAACAGTTAGGAGATTTTCAGACTACACTGTTATAGTGTTACTATTTCACTTTAACTGATTTGGCTTCCTCCTGTGGAATTCTGGAGTTTGTAATTTAGTGAGGCCTAAGAGCTCTCTGGCCATGAGTTGTAAATGCCCCTCCCTAAACTGTAAATATCAGGATGCAAGAGGAGGCAGACATAGGAAATAAAGTGGAATAGTAACACTATAACAGTGTAGTGTGAAAATCTCCTTAGTCTTAGGCCTTGTCATCATTTTAGGAGATTGTCAGACATTGCAAAAACCGTGCCAGAAGACCTCTAGGAGAACAGGAAGGGGCGACATTATTAGACGACTTCCTTCAGCATCCTGGGTGTGTAACACATGCATGAGTAAGGTGTTCCTTTTTATTGGCGGCTTGTCCCTTCAATGAAAAAGGGAAGCCTCATCCACAGCAGCGCTAGGCCCTGGGAATGGCTGAAGGACACGGGCGTCTGATAATGTTGCCCTTTCTGTTCTAGCAATCTTCTGACATGGTTGGGGACACAGGTTTTTGCTGCATTCCCCCACATCTGATAATCTCCTGAGTTACTTCCTTTTAATATTTTCTTACTTTTTAATACTTATTTTCCCAAATGCTAAATCACTAAGCTGTATTGTTTAATGTTTCAATTCAAATTCCTTAGTTTTCTTAGTTGATTTATAGCCTTTTATGCTACATGAAGACCATCATTACTGTTGCTTCCTGGTCACTTTTCCATCTTGATCCATATTTAATCAAAGGAAACCACATGATACAAATAATGTATGTGCTTATGTCTGACTTCTCTTGATGCCAGGGGAACATGGCATCAGTAAGTGGACTAACAAATGCTTGGCTCCCATATTTAAATATTACCAAAAAGAGCAATAGGAACATTGGAATGTTCTCACGTGTAACTCTGTTGTTCAGTTTCATAAATGATTCTTCATAACTGCCTGAGCATACAAGTCCTTCCCCCCATATCTGTTTATCGTTCCCAGACTTACCCTCTCTCTCTCTCTCTCTCTCTCTCTCTCTCTGGCTTTTCTTCACAAATGAAGATTCAGGAAGGACTTGTCCTGCACTTCTGCAAGCGTGCTGATGACTAAAAAGGCCAATCCAAGATAAACAAGTCCAGTTGCAGAAAGCACAGCAGAAGGTCTCCTTGGGTGATGTTTCTGGGTTGTGACTCTTTCTGTGTTGTCATTTCTCTTCAAGACTTGTTCAGCGTGAGTTCTCAAATAAGGCTGCAGCAGTGTGGATAGTGTGTCTCCATGCGTCCCGATGTGAGGCCAGGGTGGACCAGTTTTGGTGATCAATTTGGCCAAGCCTGAGATGTTGTTTCAGGAAGTCCTTGTATTGCTTTTTTGGAGCACCCCTCTTACACGGACCCGTGGCGAGTTCACCATAGAGTACTATTTTTGGGAGGCGATGGTCCTCCATCCTAGAAACATGCCCTGCCCAGCACAGCTGTGTTCTCAATACCATGGCCTTAATGCTGGTGATCCCTGCTTGCTCAAGGACATCAACATTTGTCACAAATTGGTGACTTCAATGCCCAGACTTATGACAGATACACAAAACCATGTATAATAGTGAACTGCCATAGAATACCTTAGAATTGTGCTGGAGGAAATACAAAGCCTGTGCCTCTCTCTGGCAGAAGTTGACTGTAGTGTTGCACTAGGGGACCTCTCGATGCCTAGAGAGACCACCTCCAGAGTGACTCTATGTTCTTCCTGATGCCTAGAGAGACCTCCCCCCGTGACCTGTATATCCAGGAGCACTTCTCACTGTTTCCAGTCCTTGGGTTGACATTACACACCAGTATGTTTTTCAACTGAAGAATTTACACTGAAGTAACCCCACAGCATAAACCCATTTTTCAGCTACACTGTAATAAACAGTGTCCCCAGATTTCAGTAATTTGCCATTGAAAATTTTCTTTTCACAAACACAAAAGGAGATGGGACATATATCCTAAAAAGTGACTGGTTGTTATCACTGAGGTGCTTTTGTGCCCCAGGAACAGACCCACATGGGGGAAGGGTACACTTTGGAGGGACCTGGCTCAAGCTGCGGTCCCTATTACTATGAGGGGGAAATGTTGATTAATTGCAGATCATATCTAAGGAAATCTATAGAAACTTACTTCCTTATATCAATTCTCCACATTTGCCAGAGCCACTTAGAAATACTGTTAAAGCAATATCAAACAATATTTTGAATATCTGAGGCAAATGAGACACCCAGATCATGGGGATGAGCACCTAGTTTGCCTCAAAGCAAGTGCTGCACACCAGCAGTGGTAACACCGAGGAGGGGAAAACTTTCTGTTCTGGGCCAGGAACTGACATCCAGGGAAATGCAGTGCCAGACAGGCAGTTATCTGTCCTGACTCCCCCCCACTCTGAATCCAGCTGACAGAGAAGTAGAGCTTGGAAAAGGTGTTTTGCCAGGGATCTGATAGAGGAGATACAAATAAAGGCATTGGTGGCAGCCCAGAGCAACTTGTGAGTGCGGGGACATGGGTAGACAATCTACTGAATGTTCCTGCAGGGTGACAGGTAGCAGAGCAGCTGCAGGGAAGCTCTGGGTGGGTCAGGGGTGGGAGTCCACTTGGAAATTTGCCCCTAGTGCAGACAAGCCCACAGACCTTCAGTGTTATTATTGTTGCTGGTGTTGTTGTTATTTGTATCCTGTTTTACCCCAAAATTGGGAGTCAAAGTGGCTTATCATTTTAAAAGAACAATGTAATTAGAAACATACAAAGAGTGAACATTAAAATAGAAGTAAATTAATCACAGTATTACAACATGGTATTAACACACAGTAGCAAGTTAAAAGAATAAAAGGTAATACAGCACCCACCCCCTAGCCCTTCTTTTAAAAAAATAAAAATGCTTTAGCCTGCTGACAGAAGGACAACAAGGAAGGGGCTATTCTGCCTCCCTGATAAGGGAGTTCCAGAATCTAGGGGGAACCACTGAGAAGGCCCTGTCTTGCATCTCCACCAACTATTCTTGTGATGGTGGTGGGGATGGATAGAAAGGCCTCTCCTGATGATCCCAGGGCCCGGACAGGCTCATATAGGGAGATACATTCTGCCAGATAGCCTGGACCTGAACCATATAGTGGTTTATATCTCATAAATAGCACTTCATGGGATTTTCCTTGTTAAATGTTACACCTGAAAAAATGTCCTCAAATCTCCAGGAACAGAGATTCCACCTCAACATTAGGAGGAACTTTCTGACAGTAAGAGCTGTTTGGCAGTGGAACACGCTCCCTTGGAGCATGGTGGGGTCTCCTTCCTTGGAGGTCTTTAAACAGAGGCTGGATGGCCATCTGTCAGGGATGCTTTGATCGTGATTTCCTGCGTGGCAGGGGGTTGGACTGTATGGCCTTTGTGGTCTCTTCCAACTCTACAATTCTATGATTCTATGAAATCTACTTTTGGAAATGACTATTAATTACCCCTATTTATATCATTAAAGGAGATTTACAAGAAACAGCTGCAACTAATCTTCAGTGATGTGTGAATAGTCCTGTGAACTTTTTGCACATTTGACAGTGACTGTTGCAGAAGCTGAAAGAAATGTTATCAAGCTGGGACCCATAAAAAAATCTACACATTATAGTATATATAATTCTAGATAAAGATTATCGGCATTATGTTACTGTATAATGATTATACAGTGGACAAGAACGGTTAAGTTACCTATCCATCTTGTCTACCGAATATGAATTTGCAGGAGAAATTGACTTGGGGTTGGGGGAAGGTTGCTAAATTATGATTTTGCAATGAAAAGGCCGGTGGGGAGGGGAGCTCTAAAATTGTTCATCCTAATATAGGAACCATGTTAAAATCAAGACATTGACAGTATAATGCCTTTATTAATAATCAAAAAGTTAGGTTTTTTTTTAATGTAAGACTCTCAGATTGGGTATTATTGGTGTTGGAAGAGGACCAGCACAAACTTGGTAGAAGTTTGTACCAAGACCAAAAGAAATGATGACTTGGCCCTGGCCACAGCTAATGTGCAGGGGTAAAAATTTCCAGTAAAAATTGATTCATTTTCTTTTTGAAAAATGACAAAGTGCCTGGGACAAAAAGAAACCCAAGAAATATATTGATTTTTGCCACAGGGGCTGTTGATTTATTTATTTTGTCCAAGATGTTAATCCATTGGAAGAAAACACATCTGGTGGAGGCTTTCAAGTAATGGAAGTAAATATGCCCTTCTTATGATACCACGCACATTGATTTATTTGGGGAAATGCACAGTTCTGGGTTTGCAAGTCCTTAACAGGGCTGTTGATGACAGGGTATCATGGAGTTCACTCATTCATATGGTCAGCATACATTGAAGCCAGCTTGATGGCAATTAACAACAACAACAACAGGAAAACATTCTCATATTTTTTTTGTATAAGGGGCTTACCACACCCCAATAATAGTGCTGCCTGCCTTGCCTTATTATATGGTGACAGTGTGTTTCGGCTGTTCTCCCATTCCAGCCCATGGGAGACAGTGGTAAACATGAGTTCTTTTGGTAGCTGGAAAAATCATTTAGGAAAAAGTCCTGCATTTACCACCATCTCCCATAGGACCAGAATGGGAGAACAGCTGAACCATGCTAATGTTGTGTGATAAGGCAAGGTGGGATATCCTTCTCTCAGGCTTCAGTTCCATTTCCCTTCCTTTTTGTGGTAGGGTGAGCCTGAAGTCTTTATGGGTTGCAGCTTGGATTTTAACCATGTTTGTTAACAAGCATTATTTTCAAAATTAGACTTTTTGTAATTTTCATTCATGCTTTTGCAATCTCTAAACTACTTAGATGCTCTCCACATATGGTCAGGATATTTGAAATCATCTGCAAACTTGTTGGTCTCAGATTTTGATAGCCTTGATTTCCACAGTACTTTCCAATACGAGTGTGAAATCCTCTACTATTTCATCCCTGCATGCAAGGATGAATAGTTGCTTTCACTTTCTTTCTGCTGCAGGAGAAAATGAATATTTCTGTGCAGTACCCTGTGGTATTTTCTCAAAAGTGTTCCAGTGGAATTTTCTGCTCAGAAAGACATGTGAGGATTTTGTTTTGCTTTTGTGGAAAAATACATTTTTGCACAGAAAATGTGGCTTTTACACACAAAACATATTTTTCCTGCACTGTAGAATCCTCCAGAATACCTCAGAACAATCAAATATTGTGAGAAAATGGTGTGAAATGCTCTATTATTCTTCTCAATGATGTTTCCTGAACATTGGGAAACCCATTTTTCAATTGGGAAACAAATAATAGAGATTATTCTTTCTAGTATCCTCCTAAATCTAATCTTGAATCGTTAAGCAAGCTTGAGTCCTAAATATTTACACTTTAAGATTAGGTTTCTTTCAGCTGCATCCAGACTAAGTTAGCTTGCATTTAGTTCCCATTTGTATCCATAGTATTTAAGCCATGACTAAGGGTAAAAGCAATAAGTTACTTTTCTGCAGGAGATTAGTGCAGAGGTGCCCATCCATTGACCTCTCTCAGTGGAGAGATGATCAATGCTCCACCCCCCTATAGAAAACCCCACAGACAGAAAATACCACCGGTAGTGATTATGTGGGCAATAGGAAGTAGAAAGCCCAGAAACAGGATGTTTTAGTGGTGTGGTGCCAGCTACTTTGGCTCTGCTGTCATAGCAAAAAGAAAAAGGTGCCCTCACATTTTACCACCATGGCCAGCACAATTCAGCACAGTGGGGGATAAACTGGTGGATCCATGACTCCATTCCTCCCTAAACCATTTTGGATTGTTCAGCGCAAACTTCCTCCTTTCTTCCAGCTACTGAAACGTTACATAAAGACTTTCATGAGACATAGCAAGGACAGAAGTCAATGCTTTTATAGCATATGACAAAAGAATAGCAGAGATATATCACAGAAATATTTGCCTCTATGGTTCACTTAACACAATTCTGATTCTGTCAAAAGATATAATATGCCATTTTAGAAAGTGTTTTGTTGCCATTCTGGGTGGGCTGTCATTGTGTGTCATCCTCTCTGAGGTGTGATCTGATCAGAGGAAGCTTTCAGTGGCAAAATTGCCAGTCAGGAGGCAAGATCAGGCAAGCAAAAATCTCCCCCCAGAGAAGGGGGGATCTAGAGATTAGCCACATGTGCCCTGGGACCTCTCTATTCATGCAGAGACCACAAAAACTAGTGCAGTTGGGCATGGAATGAGAGGGACCTCAGAATAACAACTAGCTCATCCACAAAACCGGGCCATCATTTTTTTTTTACAGACACTAGACCTGCCAAAACCTCACTTTCTTAACATATTTAATAAATATTAGATTAAATTGGAGAGAAACCTTCAATTCATTGGTAATACTGATGCTCTAGTGACTTTCCTGATTCATGTAATTAAGAAAGACTAAAGGGGGAAAAAAGTGGGAGAGGACTTTACTTAAATAGAAAAATCTTAATACTGAAAAATCCTAATAAGAAATTGGCTACAAATGCATGAAGGGAAGACTGATTTTAGTTTTAAAAAGAAAGACATTTCTTACTGTGGGAAATTAATTTTTGGACTTCTGGAATGAGGAGATAAGATCAAGGCAGACATGATCCTGGTGATACGGAGGCTGAAGGTTGACTTAATTGACTGGCTTAATCTCTGTATGTAGTAGAGACTGTGTGAATTTTCCATGCTCCAATGGACAAATGAAATAACTGCAGTTAAAAAAAAATTCTGGTGTGATACTACCACCAGTGGACAACTAGAAGAACTGGAGATAGAAGAATTTTATGATACAATACTACAATCTAGTGGATGATCAGAAGTACTACAGATAATAATAAGAATTAAAATGATAAGTAGACAAAAGAGAGATATCGAAGCAAGAAAACCATCTATAGATTTACCTTCTGAAAAGAAAGGTACATCAGAAATGTCTCAGAAAATGTTGAAGGAGATCAAGCTGATATGACAAAATAAAAGAAAAAAATGAGGGAGGAGCTGAAACAAGAAATTAGACAAGAGATCAGATGAGAAGTCAAAGAAATCAAAGAGTCACTTGGACAATTGAAGGAGAGGTAAAGCAGATTAATGAGAAAGTACAGAATTTGGAAGTAAAACAGAGGATATGAACAGAAAGAAGGAAAATATTTGGCATTACTAGAACTGAGAAAAAAAGACTTTGCTTGAGATTTAGATCAACTACAGAGAATGCTAAGGAAGATATTAAAAAGGAAAACATTGGCATCTTGGCAAGTTTTTTTGGACAGAGAAAAGGGGATGGAGTTTGAGATTATCAGGGTTTATAGAATTAATTGAAGGACAGTACCAATAAGAAAGGTTTCACGAAATGTAATGGTCCATTTTCTCAAGAAATTGACAAGATATCAAGTTATGCAGAAGCATTTTGAGAATAAACCAAAAATGGATGGAAGAGATGTTATAGTACTTAAAGAGATCGCTTTCAGAATACTGCACAAGGGAAAGATTAGGGCTTTCTGGCAGATAAACTGGATAAGGTTAAATGGAAGAGCCCATTTAGATGGCAATATTTGGAAAGAAGGAGCTTTCCCTTGAACAAACAAAGATTTCAAGTGGACTCTGTAAAGAAAGTGAGGGAATTTGTGGAAAAATATAAGAGAGATGTGGAAGAAATTCAAGAAGAGGACAAGAAGAAGGAGGGAACAGGAGAAGATCAAGATCAGGATCAGAAGCAGCCAGAAGAAGAGGATGCTTCAATACTATCTTCTTTGGGTGGGGACTCTTCTGAGCAGTTGGCTTGACCATGGCTTACAATTGTTATACATGTAATATTTTTCTTTTCTTTTTTTGCTATTGAAGCCCCTCACGCAGGTCCTCCATGTGCTCCCAAACTCAGTCCTCTGAGAGGGGCTCATGCTCCTTCATATGGCTGCTCTGGTCAGCCAGGCGTGTGGTGGCCCTGCTCACCAGGGTGATGACAGCCATTATACATGTAATATTAATGGAGCAAACAACTCCTCAAAGAGGAGGAAGATATTTAATTGTTTGGCAAAGCTTAACCAAGATATAATTTGTTTGCAAGAAACATGCTTTAAAAAATAAATATTTGACATATATTTGACATATAAAAATTGTAGGAAGAATTTATTTCTGTGGACTCAAAAAAGCAAAATTGAGTTGTCTTGTACAGTATATAAAAGCACACTTTGGTCCAGATTTGATACTGATGGATGATATACATTTTTTTTAGACATAGATCATTTTCAAGAATCAACATGATTTGGGTGTCAAAAACTTTGGCTACTAGGGTGCTTAAAGATGAAATACTGCCAAAGACTTTTTCAGATCATAACCCAATGGCTTTAAATATTTTTTTAAAAAAGGGAGGGGTTAGATGGAGATTGAATGAAACTTTTTTTTTACAGAATGAAAAGGTGGTTGAGAAGTGTAAAAAGACACTGAAATTTTTTTGGATAATTTTGATAATGGTACTGATGTTAGAATGGTGTGGGATGTGAGTAAAGCATTCAAAGAGACAAGAAAAATGCAACTGATTTTGGATGAGATAAAAAGAAAGGATAGTGAGTTTTTAAAATTGTCAAGGATTTCTATTAATCAGATTAAGATTCTGAAGAGACAGTTATTGATATTGAGTGAGATGGAGAAAATGATAAGCTATGCAAAACAGAAGATTTTTGAATATGCAAACAAACCAGGGAGATTGTTGGCATATAAATCATAGGATCATAGAGCTGGAAGAGACCACAAGGGTCATTCAGTCCAACCCCCCTGCCTTGCAGGAATACACAATCAAAGCATTTCTGACAGATGGCCATCCAGCCTCTGCTTAAAAACTTCCAAAGAAGAAGACTCCACCATACTCCAAGGCAGCACATTCCACTGTCAAACAGCTCTTACAATAAGGAAGTTCTTCCTAATGTTTAGGTGGAATCTTTTTTCCTGTAGTTTGAATCCATTGCACTGTGTCCTAGGACATTTTCAGATGCCCCTTACCGCGCAAGCAGCCTCCGGAAGAGTAACGACGCTGCTGTGTGGCAGGGGGTCCATTTTGGATGACGCCATCCCTCTCTTGGTGGCGTCCACGACTGTTCCAGCTAGCGTTGAAGGCGGCCGTGCTATTTTTCACTCACGGAAGTTGTCCATGAGTAAAAAATAGCATGGCAGCCTTCAATGCTAGCCGGAATACTCACGGACAACGCCGAGAGAGGGACAGCGTCATCCAAAATGGATCCCCTGCCACGCAGCAGCCTCGTTACTGCTCCGGAGGCTGCTTGTGCGGTAAGGGGCATCTAAAAATGTCCCTAGTCTCTGGAGCAGCAGAAAACTAGGTTGATCCAACCTCAGTATGATATCCCTTCAAATATTTAAACATGGCTATCATGTCACCTCTTTATAAAAGAGTTTTGCACAAAATAAGGTTTTGAACAAAATAGAGCTTGAATTATAATTATATACAGATGATGAGCATGTGATTGGTAACATGTAAAAACTCTTGCTAAGATTTGACATAGAAGAACAAGTGAAAGGTTGTATGATAAAATGGGCTAGGAACTTTGGATATAACATACAAATGGAGCAATGGGAAAGAATGTGGTTAAAGGGGTTGAAGTTTACATTGTGCTACGATCTTAAAGAGAAATTTTATAAAATAATGTATTGTTGGTATATGATACCAGAAAAGTTGTCAAAAATGCATAAAGGAGCTTCAAATGTGTGTTGGAAATGTGAACAAAAAGAAGGGACATTTTATCATAGGTGGTGGACTTGTGAGAAGGCAAAAAAAGTTCTGAGTCCAAATACATAATTTGATTCAAAGGACATTAAAGACTATCATACAGCTAAAACCAGAACTGTTTCCTTTGAGATTTATGGATGAACAACTAGAATCAAGCCATAGAATGATATTTCAGTATATGATCACAGCAGCGAGATTTTCATGTGTTCAAAATTGGTAGACTCCAGAATTCCCTACAGTGGAAGAATGGTTGTTAAAATTGACTGAGGGCTCGTCTAGACCTGGGAATACTCAGATCAGTCTAGTGCGGGAATGTAGGGTCTGTACCTGCACACTGGCCTGTATATCCGGCCACCCCTGCTGCTGCTGGAGTCACTCTTAATCTAGGAAGGAGGCTCCCAGCAGGTGATCAAGTCCCCTTGCATGTGACCAGCCTTGATTACGTGCTGAGGGCCTCTTTCCTGGCTTCAGAGGAAGCGACACATGACAGCAGGGAAGGTGCCTGCCAATCCCAGCAGGTGTGTCCCTGCAGACTTCATCTCATTTCATCTAGGTGACAGGGTGAAACAGACCAGATGTGGGCCAGAATGTGCTGGCCAGAAGGTGGTGTATTCTTTTGTGTGTGTGCGCGCAGTGTTTCAGCAGAAATGTTTTTTTTTTTTTTTAACCAAAAATATCCCTGGCACCATTTTCAGCCAGGTGTCCCTTCCTCCTTGTTCCTTTCCCACATATAGGTTTTCAGTGACCCTTAAAGTTATGCACAGATTGTATACACTGCTGGGAAATGTAGTTTCCAGAGCCTCCTCTTGGCACTGAAACAAAGGATTCTGTATGATCTGGTACAGGAGGAGGTCCTGGCCTGGGGCGTCACTATAGGGTTGCAGACTACACTGGGTGACACGTATTCTGGCCAGGCTAGACGAGCCCTGAAAACCAGTCTCTCTCTGACACACATGCTCATGTACACACACCCCTTTGGAAAAGGACAGCAATGAAAAAAGAGCTGGAACAAGTGCAGAGAGGGACAAGCAATATGATTGTGTGGCTGGCTCAGGTCCTTTATGAGGATCAACTGCAACACTTGGAGCATTTTGCTTAGGAAGAAGGCAAGGTAGAAGTGGCCAATGGCAGAACTGAATGGTGGGCCAGATAAGCCTTTGGTCTGATTCTTTGGCCTAGCCTTTGGTCTAGCATGGATCTTCTCACATTTCTAATGAAAGGCTATATAAGGTAGCCCATGTATCACTTCTCAGCATTGATGTAAGCGGTAAAGAAACAGCAACATGTTAAATTATATTTGTAAAAACCTTACACAAGTAAAATACTTTACTGAATGTGTGAACATGGGAGGAAGCAATAATTGTTTAAATGCGTGAGTGCGAATGTGTCTGGCATGTCATAAATATTTCTGTGTGCTACTTATTCATACATTTATGAAGAGTGCAAAACTGTTTTTATCTGCCCTTCCTCCAGGGCAGCTCCCTAGTGCCACAATAATTGAAAATTATGAATTTTGGTCTCATAATTAAATTCTACCCTTTGAACCTGTTGTAAACTGTTGCTGCATATTAATTGCAGCCCACATGGATTATGGGTTGCAAGAAGAATATTGTACACCAACTGCTAGGTGATAACATAATGAGCTTTGACAGTTCACTAATTATTAGACAACCCTATAGTAAGAAACACTTTAATACGGTAGCATCGCCCTCTTTTAGACATTTAAGTCAAAAGGTATAACTAATTTGCTCTTTAATTGATATCTCTATTGCTGCTGCTTTAAAAAGGGAAAATGAAAAGAGATTATATACAACCCCCAATGATTTCCCTGTTAATTCATTTTTAGTTAAAGTAATGTATAAAATAATTAGAACAGTCAACCTTTCCAGAAACGTATGTTTCATTCAATTTCTACATTTTTGCAGTTCAAACTGGTTTGATCCTTAGGTGTGGTAATAAGTACACCTCAAGTGAGAGCTACTCTCTGATCCAGTAGTCTTATCCATTTCATCCAGTTAGCTTAGCCATTAAACAAAATTTGACCAAAAGGAGCAAGTCACCATCCAGAGTGGTGCATGGTAGGGTAAGAATTTTGCTCCATTCCATTTTTAATAAAAATGTTCCAATGGTGAACCCTCTTTGTGTCTGGTATATCAGCAAGCTACAAATCCACCTAATAGTAGCATTGTCTAGTCTACATTTTACAAATATGATGGGGGAACCTATCAAAAGCCGTACTAAAATCAATGTACACTACATCCACAACATCCCCTGGTCTATCAAATGTATAACTCTAACAAAGAGAGAAAGAGAGAGAGAGAGAGAGAGAGAGAGAGAGAGGTTAGTCTGGCATTAATTGTTTTTGAGAAACTCTTAGGGCTCAGTTACACGGCAATTTTTATTGCAATAGTTTGCACTTTAGCGCTTCTTTGCACTAGTGCTGGATAGTTTACATAATTTAGTGGGAAATCGGATGCTCTGTTTAGTTTTCTGCTTTCTAGTTCACACAGACATAGGTGGGGGGCGTGGCCTCCCAAACACATCTGGGGAAGATGCCAGGAAGATGAGAGGGAGGGAGGGGAAGAGAAAAAAAGAGAAAATTCTGGGATCTTTCCCTCCTCTGATTACCAGAGGAATGCCTGATAGTTTTAATGCCTTAGCAGGGACTGCTCCCTCTTCTTCCCAAAGCGAGAAGGGTGGGAGAAAGGAGACAGCCTTTCAGCTCCAAGGCACTGTCCCCCATCAAGCCTCCCCTCCCCTCCCCTCACCCACTCTTCCTCTCTCTCTCTCTCTGTCTCTCTCTCTCTCACACACACAGAAACATGATCACAGGAGTGCGAGGGAGCGAACAGCTGGAGAAGCAGATCGCTACTCAATCTCTCCTCTCTCTCTCTCTCTCTCTCACACACACACACACACACACACACACTGGGGATTCTTCACCCGCAGCAGCCAAGCAAGCCAGGAGGCAGACAGCTGGGTGATTGAGGTGCGTAGAGCACTGGCTGGATCTTTTCCATGGATGGAAACAACAGTGGATGGATCTTTTCATTTGCGGCTCATCCATCCCTTTCCTGGTCAGTCTAACCGCCTCCATGGTCAGTCCAACCAATCACAGCTCAGCTCTGCTGTTGTTGTTTTGGGAAGATTGCTGGTAATTCACAGACTTTTCCAAAATGGTAGTTCACACAATCAATAGTGCGCTAAGTCGCACTGCTTTTCAAAAAAAGTCGGGAAAAGTAGTGAAAGCCCTTATTACGCTACTTTTGAGATTTTGAGCTTCTGAATGAGGCGATATTGTGGTGCGATGTGTGTGAACTATTAGGAATCTTAGCGAATTCTTCACGGACTTATTTTGTCATGTAAATGGGCCCTTAGTAACTAAGTGCTCTTTCCCAGACATTCACAGACTGAGTGTTAATGATCTCTTCTAGAACCTTCTTTGTTTTCACTATCAAGCTGACCATTTGACAGTTGTTTGGGTCCTTTCTTCTTTCTCCTTTTTGAAGATGGGAACAATATCTCCTCCTCCAATCTGTAGGGACTCCCTCATCTCTTCTCTAAAAGTTCTCAAAGATTACAGAGAGGCTCTGAGATTACATATGAAAGTTCTTTAAGTACCTTTAGGTGCAATCCATCTGGCCCTGGAGATTTGAATTCACTGAAAGGAGCTAAATGTTCCCGTGATACCTCTGCAGCTCTCTCACTGCATAATCTATTCTGTATTTTCCAAGGCTGAGCACGGATAGCAGAAGACAGAAGCAAAGGTGTTCAGCACTTCTGATTTTTCTCTGTCACACATTAGCCCTTCACCATCTTCTCCATGCAGGTGGCCTATTTCTTCCTTGTTCTTCCTTCTACTCTGAACACACCCAATTAAAAATGCTTTTGATTATTTTTAACCTCCTTTGTATGCCTAAGATCATTCTGAGCCTCACTTCTCCTTGCCTTCTCCCTACAAATATTGGCTACTTGTCTGTACCCTTCCTTGGTGATATTTGCCCCTTCTTCCACTTCAAAATATACCTCTTTTAAATCTAAGCTCATCCAAAAGCTCCTTATACATCTACCCTGGCTTTCACTGCCTCTAATTTTCATTTTTGCTCTCATTGAAATTGGTTGTGATCATGGCTTCAGCATCTCAGTTTCAAGAAACTGTCATCCATCATAAACTCCCTTCTCCTTGAGTATTTCTGGTTATAGGATTTGATCCAGTATTTCCTCACACATATCCAAATCAACTTTTCTAAAATTTAGACTGCAGATCCAACTATTCCCAACTTTCCCTTTGCTCTGTATAATTAATCACAAGAGGATGTGGTCACTTCCATCCAAGTTTCCCTCTACTTACACATTCTTGACAGTTCTTCCCTTTTAGTAAGAATCAGGTCCAATATAGTTTATACCCATGTTGCTTCTTCTATCTTCTGGAAGGTGACATTGTCAGCAAGGCAGGTGAGGAATTTGTTGGACCTTGCATTCTTGGAGTTTCCTGTGATGACAAAAGTCCTTCTAGATGAGATTGAAAAAGAACTTGACAGCCCATCACTCAAAGGTTTGTTTTAAGCATACAAGAAGGGCTAAGCTTGCTGCCTTGAACTTGCATGTAATAAATAAATATGAAATGAATAAGCTCTTTAATGCATCAGTCTGTAATGTTCTTTATGTTAACCAATCTGACCAGACTTTGCCTGAAAAATATGTGTCCCAGATGGTTTGTGTATTGTCTAAGGTTTTTATCGCTGAAAGGAAACAAAATAACTTGAAGCAAATACACCACTTTGGGGAAATCACGATTGTAGAAGGATCAATATCCATAGTGGAACTACAGTGAAGAGCAAATTACTTAAGTCCCAATCGAGATTGGGTTTCCTGCACTTAGTCTAGGGCTAGGGTGGGCAAACTGGGGCCCTTGGGCTGCATGCAGTACGGCCTCTGAAGCCATTCCCCTCAGGCTCCCAGATCTTCTCCATTAAAAACTTTTCACACCAATTTTCAGGGTTCCCCCCCCCACAAAACCAGCCAAACCCACCCAAAACCACTTCATCCATTTCCAGAGCCCCCAGCATTCCAAAACAAAAGCCAATGGTCAAAAAATCACCCCAAAGGGCAGCCAGAAAGCAACATAACATCACTCATGGTGGGCCAAAACATAATGATGTGAGCTGCTGTGGTGGTCAGGAGCGAAAAATGGACCCCCACTCCTCTGAAGTTGCCCACCCCTGCTCTAAACTAAGAAAATTAACACAGTTGAATTGCCAGTGATATTGTTAGTGAGTCTCTTGGTTTGGTTCAGAATTTAAAGTCCTTTGGTGCTCTCAAGAAGCTTTATGGAGATCCAGACCACTCTCCTTTGATTTTATGAACAGAATAAATAACACTGAAGGCCCTACATTCACCTTTTCCCTGTGTTAATGGTTTAAGATCCATTAAGAACTCAAGGTGTAGCAAGGCACAACTTTAAAAGTGACTGCATAGGAGATGGTTGTTTTCATGCTGAGCTCAGCTTACCATAAATATTGAGGGCAGGGAGGGAGGAGTATCCTAAATCCTTGAGGCTGACTCAGGACTGTTTCTCACATTACATTTTAATGATGCAGTGGTTCAGTTTTATGTCTGCATGCAACTCTCTTGTATAAATAAATAATGGATGTGGCTAGTTTTTCCACCAAGCCGTGAACTGCAACTCTCCAGAAGAACATCCTACAGTTCCCAAATCCACTTGGGACTTGTTTGTAGTGTCTGTTCAGAAAAAGATCTGTGCGCTGTGCAAAGTCATCTAGAATCTTTAATATGAGATCCAACCATCTCACAGCATGTGCAGCTATTTCTTAGAAGTCTCCCTCAAAAGAAACATAATCTATATGATCAGTACTTCCTTTCTACTCATTCCAGTAAGTGATCTCTTTTGTAACTGCCTTCTTGTAGTTTATATTTTTTGTTGGTAATTATGTCCTATATTTCACATTTCTCTAGAGCCTTAATAGTTTAGCAACATTTCTTGCATTGTGTTGACACATAATGTCTCCCATATTACAGAGCGATAATGGAACTGCATTATGACTTTGAGGAAGAAATGCGTTTTGAGCTGTATTTGCTGCCTCTTACCATTGTTTTGCATGGTATAGGTGTACAATCTTTTGGCAGTTCCAAATGGCCAGGCTCTCCTAGCTCATACAAAGTGCTAACAACCCATTGATTCCTGTTTCCTCATGCAAAAATTAAGGCACACCACTCTGTTTTGCAAATGAATGATTATTTCATCTTAGAATAGAATGTTTTCAAGGACAACAACAACCCCCCAACATTTGCATGCCTTTAAATAATATGCATCATATTTATTCTCTTTTCTAAGTACCATAATTACACTTGAAATTATATGAAGGGAATTGAGTAGAACTTCAAGCTTAAACGGGAGAGTTAAATGGAAATGATCTTGCTGTATAAGATACAACAGCTGCCCCAACATGGAGTCTTTTATTTGAGTTGAACTATATCTCTTTCACGTTTTGCTCCAGCACAGCCATTGGCCCTATTGGCTAAGAATGATAGATGTTGTAGTCAAACACATTTAGAGGATGCCAGAGTGGAAGAGGAGAAGGTTGAAATAGACATGGCAAAAGTTGCAGTGGTTGTATAGGTTGTATATGAAGCTGTCTTACCTAGATCTAAGTATTGTCTTCCCTAACAGTCAGCAAACCATTGTTGTTTTCAAGAAGATGATTTCTCTTGTCATATCAACATTAAGATACTGTATGGTCTACTACCCATAGTATTCACTCCACATTTTCTCTTCTGCCTTTTTTTTTATAAAGCCTGAACACACTGAACTTTAGCCCATTCTGTTTAATTGCCTCCATCTTGCACTGCCATTGGTTTCATCAAAATTTATTTTGGTAACATCTGTTCTTCAAAATTATATAGGGAGGTTGAATGACATGAATTCCTTCCCACATAGTTGACTCCACCAATGTGGAGTGTCAGATGTAGAAATTATGAGAGCAGAGACAGTTCTGAAATCACTGTAGTTAACGTGACAGATAGGCTAAAGACATTTACTTTCCCCAAACTGGCCAGATATTTGTATTATTGAGTTCTTTCAGGCCATAAGGTAGAATTGGCTGTGTTAAGAAATTGGAAGGAAGCAGTAAACCAGGAGGCTGTATTTTGAATCTGGGATGGCCAACTGGCAGGCCAAGCCCACATTTGATTGGGCTCCTCCCATCCCTTCCCAATTTTAATCCAATATTGTAAAAGATTGGTTCACATGTTCTCAGAATGAAAATGCTTTCAGGTGAAAAAAATTATAAGAATCTGTACTTCCATATCATATCATTTTGGATTGTATATGACTAAATGTGCATGCTTCATAATTCTGAAGTTCTTATTGTCAGCTAGTTCCTATAGACCAAGAAAGGAAAACCTTCAGACTGTGGTCCAGGCCTCTGAGTCTAGATTTTTCACTAGGCCATAGCCTTCTGGCAGTCCAACAGCTACTCCATTGCAGTGCTCTGATGAGGGAACAAGGTTGATTCAATGGTGCAGTCTATAGGGCAGGGATTGGGAAGGTTCTGAATTCAGAACACCCTGTTCTGGTACACCCAGTGAACTCATTTAATAACCAAATATATAGGAAGAAGGTGGTGGTGGTGGTGGTGGTGCATCAGGAAAGAGTCCCATTGGCTGCAGCTGTGAAAACACAAGGGCAAATCCACACCAAGATGAGCAGCTCCAAACTCCACTGCTTCTGGGAGAAGGGTAGCTACAAGTTCCTATAGCCCTTCCCAGCTTAGTGTGTAAGAGTGTGTGTGTGTGTGTCTGTATGGCTTTTTGTGAACAGGTCAATTTCTGTGACAAAATATGCTTCTAGCTCATGGATGTCTGCCTGGAAAAGAAAGTGGGTTTCTGAAGATATAGAAGTCAATCAGTTTAAATACATTAATCCACAAAGTCTTATTTAAGGAAATACTTTGGTAAAGATGCTAAGGCAGCAAAGAGAATTTGCTGTATTTTTTTTTTTGTAGCATCTAAATGTATCTCTTGGTTTATTCAAGCATTTTGCACAAATTACAGATACACACACACAGCAAAAGCATTTTTTTTAAAAAAAAGTTCTTTATTTAACCATCTCTAGATCCCATTATCTACTATATGCAGTGACTACATTTTCTAGCCTTAGGCAAAGATGGTTAATGAAGACATATATTTCTATAGTGGGTGAATGAAACTGGAGATAATTCTTAGGGTTCCAAATGGGACAAACCAATGCTTTGAAATGATTTTAGTCTATGCTTTGATATTTTTGTACATAGAAAAATGGAGTTGTCTTGGGAGCACTCTGAAATGGAATATCCCATGATATAAAGAATAATAGATTACAACATGAGGCGGGGGGTGGGGAATCTCCCTCTGAAACTTTCCATGATTCACTATCATCTCAAATTTGTCATCTTACCTGCTCCTGAAATATACGTTTAGGGTGGAATGCAAGGAATTCATGGGAAAGCCATCAGAAGCATGTAGCACAAACATAAGTGGTAAAGGAATAGAGATGAAATCTGAAGATCAGGCACTTATGGGGCTGGTACGGCATAGGGGTAGAAATAGTATAAAAGTGTGAAGTGTTTTGTAAGCACTGGGAGGCCCTGACAAGGACAATCCTGGACTGATGTGAGTCTTCATTCTTCAGGATTCATTCTGCACAAAATGCACACATGGAAGTTTTTTTGGGTACACAAAGCAGCATTTTCTGCACAGAAGGAGTTGTGCAAAAAACACTGTTTATCATGTCCAGATTTCACACAGAATAAGTCCCAAACTATGACATTGTCTGTGCAGAAAACAGCATTCTGTTTCCAGTTCAGAAAATGTTCTGGGAGATGCTGTTTTCTGTGCAAAGAAAATCACGTACTAATTTTATACAGAATAAGTTCATAAGTGTGAATAGACTATCTTGAAGTGAGAATTGCTAAAATTACTTGTTGCTTCCTTCAAGAGTGAAACTAGCTAAGAATTGCACCCCTAGCACTGCTGTTAGGCTGACTAAGGCCTTCATATATCAAAGTCCCTGGTTGTTTAGTGCTTTTGTCACCAGCACCTTGAACTCAGGCCAGAAAATTACTGGCATCCAGTGTAATGCCTTTAAAGCCAGTATCAGGTCTTTTTTTTGCAAGGTACCCCCATCAGTAATCAAGCTTCTGCATATTTTACTAGCTGTAGACTCAAAGTCATCATTCAGGGCAGTCTTTTGTAGAGTGCACTGCAGTGTCGTGGCAACGTACCAGTGCATAATCTACTGTGGCCACATTAATCCAAGAATACAGTTGTCCCTTCATATTCGCTGGGGTTTGGTTCCAGGACCCCCTGTGGATACCTAAATCCGTGAATACTCAAGTCCCGTTATATGCAATGGCATAGCAAAATGGTGTCTGTCCCTTGTATAAGATGGCAAAATCAAGGTTTGCTTTTTGGATTTTTTTTTTTAAGGAATATTTTCAAGCCGTGAATACTTAAATCTGTGGATACCAAATCCGTGGATACAAAAGGTCAACTGTACTCCCAAACTATACACCTGCATCTTCAAAGGCACCTAGGGCAGGTTATTTACTGAAGTCTTAGACCTGGGAACCACACAGGCTCTGTCTTGGCAGGATGCAAGTTCAGTTTATGGGACTTCATCCAGCCTGCTGCAGTATTCAGGCACTACGTCTGAATAGCTCCAACTGATGCCAATGACAGAAGAGATGCTAGTGTCACACCAATGGCATCCAACCACAAATTTCCTAATGATTTCACCTATTGACTTTATATCCAAGGTGGGAAAATGCACACTGTGAACTGCATGATGTCCAGTAGGGCTGTTTCTGCCACTTTCCAGGTCTCAGCCTTTCACCCAAAGTATTCTCTCTTGACACACATACATCTTAGCACTGAGCAGGGGATTTTGCTACATTTTGGGGACCCCTTGGGCCACATTAGCCCAAGCTGAAAGTGAAGTTATCCCCTACCCTTGGCAGTTGCCATCCGCTGCTTTATATCTATTAAACTGCAAGGGGAATAGAATGGAGCTCTGGGGCTGCACAGAGGTCTTCTAGTACTTGTCAGTGGAACTGACCTTGAAACAGGTGTGGTTCCCCACCCTTTTCTTTAGACTGAGGGATTGAGGCTCCTTAACATTTGCCAGCTAATCTGGATTCTGTCTGGGGTTCTGCTGTCACCTTCTGAACAGCTGAGTGCCCAACTCATGATCGTGGATAAAACCAGACTGGCAGAGTTAGCATCAACACTCCACTTAACCATTCTTACTTATTGGAATCTCAGGATATTTGTATGGGATAAAGAGAAAGATCTTTGATAATCTTTTAGGCTGTTTATTATATGCATTCATAGATATAAAGCATAAACATTCTCCTTAGGGAGAAAAACAGATATGGCAATATCTGGATGCTAAGCTTTCATCATATATTCATTACATTGCATCATATGGCCATTAAGATGTTAAACTTTCACAAGAATTGAAGCTTTATTTACAGTACTACCACAGGCTTTGTAGTACTTAACAACTATAGGAGCATTACCATTCTAAACAATTTAACTAGCCATTTACATATTTAGGTATAACCTATCTTCTGTTTAGAAACCATACATCTCTAAACACACATCTGTAAACACACAAGTTTTCAAGGCTTAATCTCCTTGAGCATTGTTAAATCCTACAGCATCTGTTACATCTATTTTAGCCTAAGCCTAGATGTTTGTCTTACCAGTACTATCTCTTTCTTACTAGCACAGTCTATCTTTACCAGCATTTCTGGGCAGTTTATCAGTCTAGCAGGAACAGCACAGCTGTTCTAAAACAAAATTCTTCATACAGTGCAGACTGCAAAGCAGTCTAATCTGCTAGCTCTGTCTTGACTCCTTTTATTCTCTCCCTAGTCTTGCCTAGGCTAATAGTTGTTCAATCAAAACAAAGCAAAGCAAAAGTGTTGTCTATTCCCTGTGTGCGATATCCAGTCAAAACAAAAGGCTTTTAGATATGACTGTATCCCTGGTACACTTGGAGTCTCTGGTTGCCTGCCATCCTAATAGCATCAGCCATTACACAGGCTAGGAGGTTATTGTTGGTCACATCTGCTCATATCTCATTGTGTTGCCATAAGCACTGGTGTTCTCATCCCTCATCTTATTTACATTTGAGTAGGTGTTTTGCCCAGACTTAAGCTGCTGCCAGGTTCTCAATGATACATACATTCTAATACATCTAGCTTTCTGCAGTATATCTTATACCCCACAGGGTTCTGTCCTGGGCCCAGTGCTATTCAACATCTTTATCAATGACTTGGATGAGGGAATTAGGGGCATACTTATCAAATTTGCAGATGACACCAAATTAGGAGGAGTACCTAATACCCTAGAGGACAGGATCAAAATTCAGAATGACCTGGATAGACTGGAAAGCTGGGCCAAAGCTAACAAAATGAAATTCAATACGGAGAAATGTAAGCTGCTGCATTTAGGGCGGAAAAATGAAATGCATAAATATATGATGGGAGAGACCTGGCTGAATGAGACTACATGCGAAAGGGATCTAGGAGTCCTAGTAGACCACAAGTTGAACATGAGCCAACAGTGTGATGCGGCAGCTAAAAAGGCCAATGCGATTTTGGGCTGCATCAATAGAAGTATAGTGTCTAGATCAAGGGAAGTAATAGTGCCACTCTATTCTGCCTTGGTCAGACCTCACTTAGAATACTGTGTCCAGTTCTGGGCACCATAATTCAAAAAGGATATTGACAAATTGGAGCGTGTCCAGAGAAGGGCAACTAAAATGGTGAAAGGTCTGGAAACGATGCCTTATGAGGAGAGACTTAGGGAGCTGGGTATGTTTAGCTTGGAAAAAAGACGGTTAAGAGGCGATATGATAGCCCTGTTTAAATATTTGAGGGGATGTCACGCTGAGGATGGAGCAGGCTTGTTTTCTGCTGCTCCAGAGACTGGAACACGGAGCAATGGGTGCAAGCTCCAGGAACAGAGATTCCACCTCAACATGAGGAGGAACTTTTTGACAGTAAGAGCTGTTCGGCCGTGGAACACGCTCCCTCAGAGCGTGGTGGGGTCTCCTTCCTTCGAGGTCTTTAAACAGAGGCTGAATTGCCATCTGTCGGGGATGCTTTGATCAAGATTTCCTGCGTGGCAGGGGGGTTGGACTGGATGGCCCTCGTGGTCTTTTCCAACTCTGCAATTCTATGATTCTATGATTCTATACTATATGTGCTACTCCCATCCTGCAGAGCCAGTCCAATAGGATCTATTGGTCATTAGTACTGAAAGCCAGAGATATCAAAGAGAATCATCAGGACCAAGTTATCAGTCAAGGCAACCCAGGGTAATTTGGTAACAATCCCCTGCCTGAAACCAGAATGAAATGGGTCCAAAAATCAGGACCTACATGTATACTGAGTTTGTTTTTTGCTTTTACAGCAGCAGCATTTAGTGCAGAATATGAATGTACTCTCACAATAACTAGTTTGTTTGTGTACTGTTTGTATGCTACAAGCAATTTAGGAGATTATCAGATGTGTCCAAAAAGTGCAAGAGCAGTACTTGAGGATGGCATTACTTTTCTGTGAATGGGACCCGGTTTCAGACATCCTTGCCATTGTCGTGTGCTGCTCCTGTGCTGCAGCCATTAATAAGGTTTCATTTTTCATCGATGGGGAGGTCCCGTCAATGAGAAGTGATACCTTACTAATCACTTCTGCAGCACTTACTAATCACTCGGCTGCAGCAGAGGAACAGCACACAATGATGACAACATCATCTGAAACAGGTCTCATTCATGGGACAGTAACATCATCCTGGCATGCTGCTCTTGTACTTTTTTCTGCATCTGATAATTTCCTGAGAGGTTGGAGCCCCTTTGTTAGTCCTTTACCATTACTAGCATGACAACCAGAGCTTCAAAATGTTAGTTTGAAAGCTAACATGTTAGTATTGCTGGTATTTTACATTAATGTAATTCATCTGTATGCATTAAATTGCTATGGGTCAAGGAACATGATGTGTTACTAATTAGCAAAGATTCGTTCATGCATTGGTTTTAAATTATTTTCTAGAAGTAATTCCAAAAATATGAAAATAACCACAAAATGACTTGAAAAGGTTTGACGTAATGAGCAATCTTTTCTAGATTACAACATCTACTACATTAAAATGCTCGAAATGGGTACTGAATTCATCCACCATCAGGGGACTGGACTACATGGCCCTTGGAACCCCTTCCAACTCAATGTTTCTATGAAAAGTAACAGTGTTGCCCCTCGTGGTTCAAAAAGGGAATAAAAGTCTTGCAACATCATTTGTTTTAGTGTGTTACTTCCAAGCTTCCAACCACGAAGTAACCATGCAAAAATCTACTGCACGGCTGAAAAAAGAGAAGACAGAGATTGAGACAAAGACACAAGCCATTTTCTTCTTGCTGGAATTGCTGAAACGGGCTTCTCCACTAACCAAATCATATGTTGTTATTTAGCATTTATAACATGCCAAATTTTCCTAGGCACTATACTAAGAATGAAAAATTAAATAGGGTAAATTTGAATATTGTACCCCATCTCATAATTGCTAATGTTGATAAGGTGTGGTATCAAGATTAAAATCCAATTTTAAGTTTTAACACTTGAATGTTTCCCATAGACACCAGGAAAATTTCCTTGTTGTCTGTTGCTTTGCCCTGCATTTGGTTTATGCTTAGAGGCTACACCTCTCCAGGTTAGATTTCATAAGAAGATAAGAGCAGTGAGAATGTCTATGGGATGTCACTATTCTCAACTTTTTGTTATACCAGCAATTGTAAGGGTGACCAATGGAAGAGCACAGATTTTTCAGAGAATAATGTATCTTCACCTGTTAGTGACAGCAACTGACTTACTTATAAGCCTGTTACATTCTCTTTCTAATGTACCATACCAGTCATGTAAGTCTATTTATCAATGACAGTATATTAATAAGAATGCTCAGAAGCAGTCGGTTACTAATAACTAGTTGTAATTCTTTTGCAGTAGCTAAGACATAACTAAGGACTTTATCAGACCACCCCCCTAAACCCCATGCTTTTGCTGGCATAACTTTGCCATTTTTATGCAGCAAAAAATCTCCCACACTTACCTGTAATCCTGCCAAAAGGCTTCTCAGCAATGAACATGGAGTGAACAGAGCTCCGTTCACTTTCTCATTTGAAATCCCACAAATTCTCGCAAGAATACATAGCATGGGAAATTCAAAAATAAAAACAAAAAGAACACTCAAAAAGTTTCAAAAAGCACAGAAACACACTTAAAACCTTACAAGTAAACCAGGGAGGGTCATAAAAAGTGCGTCACCTACCTGAATGTCATGATCTCACCCGGAAGTGTTCTGGTTGGACCAGCCATTGACGCTGCATTCATGTCATTATGTGGATTCAAATGCCAGCACAAAAGCACTAGGGGAGATCTATTGACGGCTTGAGCCATCAATAAAATAGGATCTCACCCAGAAATGTTCTCACTGGACCAGCCATTGATGTGAGTAAAAATGGCACAAAGTTTCAAATGGTGGCAATGCCAGCACAAAAGCCCCATGGGGATCAATTGATGGCTTTAGCTGTCAATAAAAAAGTATGGTTTTTTAACCGCATATGATCACAAATGGGCAACATCATCTGGTACATGCGCCCTTTTGTGATCATTAGGCATCATTATGATGCCTTATTTGCCTTGTCTGATAAAGTCCGAAGTCACATCATGACTGTAACTTAATCAGGATATGTTCACTTCTTTTACAGTGCAATTGTACGTTTTCATTGCAAGGGTGTGGCCTTGCAAAACGGTGGAGGAGAAAGATCATGTAGTTGAAGTGCTGGCTCGTGCTGCTGCCTTCTGCTTGGTTATAAGTATTGAGGCAACACTTAGGTGGCTAGGAGAAGAGGATGTTTTGCACCAAAGGCCTGTGACTTGTAGAATTTACATGTGGTTTTCTATTTATGCAATGCTTGAAAAGCAGGAAAGTAAAAAGTTACTTTGAAAACTGTAGCTATAAAATTAACTAACTATTCTGGTGATCCTCTGAGTGCGGATTCTGACAAATTAGTCACTTTTAGAGCTCTCTATTAATAATTCTTAGGAAATTATCCCTAGGAAATAACCCCTTGCGATGGGAAAGAAACTGATTAGATTCACATTTTTTTTAATAGAAAGAAGCATTCTGCACCATGTAAGACTGGCAATGGAAATTTACTTACTTATTTATTTATTTATACCCTGCTCTTCAGTCACAAGGCTATCAGAGCAGCTTACAAATTGTTTTTAGGCAATAGTTTACACATCTACACTGCATTAAGCAGTTTCCAACGTGTGTTAGCTAATTGCCCCCACAAGCCGGGTACTCATTTTACCAACCTGCAAAAGGATGGAAGGCTGAGTGAACCTTGGAGCCCTCTGGAATCGAACTTGCAACGTGGTGACTTGCAGTACTGGTATTTAACCACTGCACCGCCAGGGCTCCCTGGTGTCCAGTCTCCCTGGTGGCGCAGGGCACTAAGATTCTTAATTTTAATTTAGGCCTTTTTCAGATGAACCTAAAATCCAGAAGAAGCTGTCGGGAGAGGAACGCAGCTGCTCTGCAGAAGGGGGCAGTTTCTGACAATGCCGTCCCTCTCCCGTTACCCTCCGTGTTCCTTCTGTGTCGCATGGAAGGAAAAGGTGTCACTTTTTATTCACGGAAGTTCTTTGTGAATAAAAAGTGGTGCCTTTTCCCTCAATGCGACACGGAAGGAACACAGAGGGTAACAGGAGAGGGACAGCATTGTCAGAAACTGCCCCCTTCCACGGAGCAGCTGCGTTCCTCTCCCGACGGCTTCTTCCAGATTTTAGGTTCATCTGAAAAAGTCTTTAGAGACTTATCACACACCAAAATAAAATGGCAGAGCATCCAAAAGGTTCTGCTTTCAGTGATGCCTTACTACATTACTTTGTTTTTCTTCCATTGTTCTGCCATTCCGGTCCCATGGGAGACTAAGGACATTTTCAGACAGTGCTAAACGGAGCTTATCGCGGGATGAGCTCCTGGGAGAGGAACGGCGCTCTTGCGCGGCGGGGGGTCGTTTTCAGACGCCGCCATCCCTCTTCCGAGATCATCAGTGTCACTTCTGTTAAGCTTTGGAAGCCGTGCTTAAAATATGGCATGGCCGCTTCCAAAGCTTAACGGAAGTGACACTGATGATCTTGGAAGAGGGACGGCGGCATCCGAAAACGACCCCCCGCCGTGCAAGAGCCCCGTTCCTCTCCCGGGAGCTCATCCCGCGGTAAGCTCCATTTAGCGCTGGCTAAAAATGTCCTAAGATAAAACCACATCTTTTTTCTAACTGGAAAAATCTGTTAGTAAAAAGATGCAGTTTTACCTGTGATAAAGCCTCTTAGAAAGCCATACATTTCTGAGGCTTGCAAAACATTTTGGATGTAGGAAAATACAAACAAAACCATGCCTGCATTTCAAACATTTGCACAACTAAAATGCAGGTATTTGAGAAATGCAACTTCAGTCAATGCCAGCACACTTCAGAAATGCATGTGAAAAGAAATACATTAGAAAAATAGGTATGAAAAGTACCTACATTTTGAAAAACTGCACCCCAAAATACTTCTGAATTTCTGTGTGACCAAACATAGTCTCACAACCTGATATGCAGGCATGAAATAAGAACGCTAGTGGAAAATGAAGCAACTCAAAGAGAATGAGGCTGGTAGCTTTTGACATGTGTACAAAATATTCAAATCAGTGAAAAGTGTGTACCTTTACTATTGGGGGATGGCCATTTATTATATATCACCTTACCAATTTGCTTATCAGGAGTATAAATGGACAACTAGTTAGTGATTTGGATTTGAAACCTATGTGTTAGGGAGGAGGGGGAAAATCATCCTTCAAACATCTTGTGTATGTGTGTTGATACCAAACCTCTGGACTCTGCAGGCTTAACCTGGGGCTGTCCAACTCCCATGCTTTAAAGGCAGAAATCTAAATGACTCACTGCCTTTGATCATGCCCCTCAGTCCTGATTGGCTGGCATTACTCGTTCCCTGTTGCAGATCAAGGCTGTCAGAATGTGGATGGAATCCCTGGTGTATGGCAGGTGAACCATCAAAAGAATAGAGAGACATGTAGAAACCTCCCAAAGACTCTGATCTGATGCTTCCTATGAAGGGGATTTCACATCATATTACTTTCATTGTGGCTTGTGCATTTCCAAAGAGAGTGCAGCCAGAACGCTTAGGTGCATGATGTCTTCACCAATTAACTGCTTGAGTTGCTTCAATTTCCCAACTTGCAATCAACTTTGCACATTTTGTTTGTTTCTTTCAACTCTCCCATAGATCATAAAAATGGGCTTAATTGCTAAATTAATTAATCTAATGATTGGTGCATAACCCCACTCCACCTACCTATGGGCATTTTTTATTTTATCCTCATTATCAGGCATCAGTGTAAATCTGATTTGACTTCAGGCTTGTGCAGGGAAAAAATATAATAGCCACAGTGTAAAGTAATGGAAACTGAAATAAATGTGTAGCATTATGATAGGAATTCTCCTCTTGGACATAGAAAATGTTACTCCTTTATATCCCTTCTTTTGTTTTATATTTTTCTTGCTCATTTGTACTCATCTGCAGGAAGAAACAAGTCAAAAGTAAAAGTAATAGTTATAAATTATTTAAACTTGTTTATATTGATTTTACTGGTATACCACCCTGAGATCTTTTGCTCTAGGTTGAGGTAGGAAATGTTTTAATACATAAATAAGTATTTAAGAGTGTATCTGCACTACAGAGTTATATCAGTTTCATACCATTTTAACTGCCATAGCTCTATCCTATAAAATACTAGGGGATGTTGTCTGTTGAAAGATTTAGGATGTTATCAGATTTATTTATTTTTTATTTAGTTATTTATACCCCGCTCTTCAGCCACAAGGCTATCAGAGCAGCTTACAAATTGTTTTAAGCAATAGCTATTTATACATCTAACTACATTAAACAGTTTCCAATGTGTGTTAGCTAATTGCCCCCCACAAGCTGGGTAATTGCACAATTACAGCACCACAGTAGTGCAAACAGGTTCTCACTATCACAAAATGTCATTGTCCTCCTGTGGTTACACATCCCTTTTAATTGATGGGACAAACTGTCAATAGCTCTCAATATCACTATTTTCACAGTATTGAAGAGTGTGCGAAAACACATCCTGCTGTAATCACAAGATTACAGCGTGAATTGGATGTCCTCTTTCCTCCCTCCCTGTTCCCAGGAAGAAAACTTCCAGGTGAGAACAAGAAAATGCTCTTTTAATGAACTGTCCCATATTTTTTTTTGCACACTATTAGGTTTGTTTAAGTGTTTATGTGTTGATTTAGTTTGTAAATTGAGGGGGGGTAGTGTTTTTAACTGAAGCCACGTCTTCTCGTGACAACCACCAAAATCTCACCCATGCCAAATCACAGAAGTAAAATGCTGATCTTAAAGTGCTCATGGTGGTTGTATGATAATTCTGTGGCGGTAGTATCATGTGATTATGGTGATGTGCGATAATAAGTGTATGAATGCCACTACGTTTCTGCTTTCCTCAACAGTGGAATTGCAGCATTTTTAGATGCTAGTCTAATAAAGTCCTTAGAATTCTCTGCTAGAGAACAATTCTAAGTACCTCAGCAAACTGAAAATCCCAGGATTTTTATAGAATGGAACCATGGCAATTGAACTGGTATGAACTGGCATGAAACTTTCATTGGTGAATATAGAGAGCACTGACTTTTTCAAGTGGAGACAAAATGTTTTTCCCACATTTAATTTTTTTTGAACTTCAAGTACTTTGCCTCCTCAGTATGGATAATTTTGGTAAATACTTCAAATATACGTTTAAATGAAATTCTGGTCCATTTGCACAAGTCAGATTTAATAGCAATAACTCTTCCCAGTATGGAGAAGACTGTAGTTGTATCTGCCTGCCATATTTCTGTTTATTTTTATTTATTTATTTATACCCCACTCTTCAGCCACAAGGCTATCAGAGCGGCTTACAAACTATTTTAAGCAATAGCAATTTACACATCTACACTGCATTAAGCTGTTTCCAATGTGTGTTAGCTAATTGCCCCCACAAGCTGGGTACTGTTAAAGGTTAGGAGTCTGTCAGTAAAAAGATGGTGAAACTAATTCAGTATTAACATACTTTAATATACAGGAATTATACTACACTTGATCTTAGCCATCATACCTAGATATTTAAGAATTAGGCATTCAAAGCCATGGGCATTGACAGGTGTTTTAATCAGTTACAGTTTCTCAAACATTCACATTTTTAAAAAAATATCAAGTTCTTACCGTCCCAAATATAAAGGAATTTCCAATTTTTTTTTATCAGTTCCTACCAAAACCAAAGTGAAATAAATTTCTCATCTGTTCTAGATTCTTTTCTGTCAAGCTCAATATTGTCTACTTGGATTGGTAATGGTTCCCCAGAGTTTCATCAGACCTTGTAAAAGTTACTTGTATAATTTTTGTCGTCCAAATGTCCACAATCTCCCAGTCAGCAAACACTGGAGATTTTCAGACACGATTTTCAGCAGGATATATTGCAAAACAGCTCCGTTGCTGCCGTGCGGCAGGGGAGCTGTTTTGGACGACGCCGTCCCTCTGCTGAAACCCTCCGTGTCACTTCTGTGACAGAATGGAGGAAACTGTATTGTATTTCATTTACGATTGTTGCCCGTGAGTGAAATATGATGCGGTTTCCTCCATTCTGTCACGAAAGTGACATGGAGGGTTTTGGCAGAGGGACGGCATCATCCGAAACAGCTCTCCTGCTGCGCAGCAGCAACAGAGCTGTTTTGCAATATATCCTGCCAAAAATCGCGTCTGAAAATCTCCACTGTCTCACTCAGAATTGAGGCTTACCCATCATCTGCTACCTGGGAACTTTTGCATATAAATGTCTGCTTTATGGCTGAGCACTTTACCTAGAAATTAAATTAAAAATCTGTGGAACAGTTAAAAAAAAAAACCACCTGATTCATGGTGGTGAAAACCATTCCCGCCTTTATAGGAGAAAAGCTCCAAGCTGTCATGAGTTTGCAGATTCATGAGTCAGGTGGATTTTTTTCCCCACTAAGCTTTTTAAAGTTACTTTTCCATTGGACTGCCAACTTAAATGTGAGTTGGGATGAAGCAGGGAGGGTAGTCAGGATAGTAGACATGAATGTGGGCTTAGCAGAAATATTCTAGAGCAATGCTCCTCATGCTATTGGATGGTGGAACTGGCATTTTTTTTCTAATGTGGACAGTATCATATTTGTGCCCATTGGCCACAATTCTTTCTTTCTTTGCTGGAAACTCTCTGCAGACCAGCAGCCAATAACATATGGACCAGCACAGGTCCATTGATCAGCACTTTGAGTAGACACACTTTCTGGATGTGTCTACATATACTGGATCTAGTATTCTCTTGTACTAGAAATTAATCTTGGGCATTACCAAACTTGACCAATGAGACAATAAGAAATACCAAAGCTGTTATACAGAGAACAACATATATAATACCTCTACTTCTATATCACAAGATTTTCCAGTCAGGAGATAAAAAGAATGTGATATCTACTTTTCTGAGCACTGAAACGGAATGAAGATTAGCATGGTGCCATATCATGCTGTGCTGTTATTCTTATTTACCACCAAATTCAGTTTGACTTATGGCAACTCTATGAATGAGAGACTGCCAAGAGCCCCAGGACTTTATCAGACCAGCCTCTGAAAATGTTTCTTTTCTGCCGTATTTTGAAGTGTTTGTGTCCTGGCACAATAACTCGTTTTATCATACGTTCCTATATGTACAATGAAAAAGCAGCCCCAGCATTTTTGGGGCATGAACGCTTGTGCCATCTACTTCCACATTCGGTGGAGCACATGATCTCTTCGATTCTTGCAAGAAGACGCAAGTGCCCTTGAAGTTAAAAAAACAGCTAAATTAAAACAAAAAATGTACACACAAGTACTGAAACACACTTAAAAACTTCCAAATACACCTGGGAGGTTCATAAAAAGAGCATCCTGTACCTGGTTTTCATGTTCTCACCTGGAAGTGTTCTGGCGGGACCACCCAGTGATGCTGGAATCACGAGAGCACAATGGTACATGGTTTCAGATGCTGGCAAAACCACAAAAAAAAAAAAAGTCACAGCAGATCTATTGATGGCTTGGGCCATCAATAAAAAGGAAAGCCTTATTTACAACTTAAAATTGCCATAGCACAATGTTGTGAAGTATAGGGGCCCTTTCACGTTGATTAGGCATTGTTATGATGCTGTATTTTCCACATCTGATAAAGTCACCAGTCATCAATGTTCCCGTTCATGTCTTCACAACTCAAAGCTATGGCTTCCTTGATTGAATCAATCAACCTGTAGTGCAGTCTCCCTCTTTTATTACTGCCTTCCACATGAAAAAGCATTATTGTCCTTTCTAATAAGTCATGTCATCTCATGATATGTCCAAAGTATGATAGCATCAGTTTAGTTATGTTCACTTTTAGTAAAAGCTTAAACTTGATTTGCTCTAAGACCCTTTCATTTGTCTTTTTAGTAGTCCATGGTCTCCATAGACCTTTCCTCCAGCACCAGATTTCAAATGAAGATCACACGGTACCTCATTCTTTTTGTAATAAAGCATGCCACTTACACAGAACATTGTGTAGTTACTCTACTGCAGGGATGTAAGTCTTCACTTATTTCATTCTCATGTGTCTTTCATTTTCATCTGATAATGAAAAAATTCAAACTTTTTTCAGTATGAGGAGAAATTATTTGAGTTTTCTAAATAATTATTTTTCACATTTGGGGGACTTTTTGTGAAAATTTCATTTGTGCCAAAACATTGGGGGTGCCACAGACCATCAGAGAGATGACTGTAAAATGAAAGGCCAGACACTCTCTTGCCTACCTTGTAACCAATGTACAGTGGAGGCAGTAGGTGGGTGCGGAGAGGCCAAACTGCACCAGATGACACCATTGGAGGGAGGGATGACACCACCTTTAGTAACGCCACAGCTAATGTAACACCTCAACCGCACCTGCAAGATTTCACTGAAGCATTTTCCTTCGAATTTCTGTGTTTTCTATCAAATGGAATGCAGTAACACAAGGGTTCAGAACCAATTCTCAGTGAAGTGTACTTTTTTGAGTAGGAAGAGTTCACATGTTGAGCTCCCCACCTTGAACTTTGGCAGCATTAATCTCCACAAACCTTATGGATTTAGTTGGTAACACTGAAAAAAAAAGAGACGACTAATGCCATTTAGTATATTTCATGGAGAAAGCTTTTCTTCTTAATTGGGTGGAAGATTAATTCATGTATTAACTCATGTACTTAAGTAATACCTTAACAACACACTCCTATATTTATCTACTCAAAAAGCTACCTCATTGAATTCTGGGTACTGGCTATGATAATATTTAGCATTACAGCCTTAGGTATTATATACTGTAACTGGAAATGATGATAGGATACCTAGAAATGGCACTGTTGACTGAGTTTCTGGGGAATCATTGATCATTTTAAAGAGAGAATAAGTTATCACTTTGAGCCAAAGCAGACATCAAGAGGAAAGCATATTCCCAGTGATAAAGCCATATTTCCTTCTACAATAAGATTTCCTCAGAGATGCTTGTTTCAGCAATCAGACTTGCAACTTACCTTCAAGTGAATCACCAAAAAGTAAAGAACACTAAATGCATAATACATAAGCAAGGACTATCACACGCTATGACAGAGGAGATTTTCACATGGGCTATATATCCCGTGGCAGGAACAGAACAGGGTCGGGAAAGGTTTTCCCTTTCGGACGACGTTGACCCCATTCTGTCCTGCATCCATCCTACTCCCGTGACTATTCCAGAACAATGTAATCACGATTTTTCATCGTGAATAGACCTCCCGTTCCGTTGCTATAACGCAATCACAGGTGTGCGAACAGGAGCCCCGTTCCTGTTCCGAAATGACAGCCACGGAGGGGAGGTCCATTCCGAGCACTTCCTGGTACGATCTGGACATCCAGGTAAGTGGCACCCTTTAGTTTACCCTCCCTGTTTTGATTATGTGATTTAAAGAGTGTTTTTGTGCTTGGTGAACTGATTTTATGTTTGGGGGAGTTTTATTTTTTAATTTACCGTCTGCCGTTATCACGTGATAACGTGATAATGTTTCAGACGGCCAGTCGTAAAAGCAGCCTTACGACGGCTGCATTTACGGCCGGCCAGCAAGGGGAGGGGGAGCCCGTTCCTGCTGCGGAATTAAGGTGAGTGTATGAAAGATTTATGTTATTCCGTGGCAGGAACGGGAGAGGAGGTAGCGGGGCAGTAACGGGGCATTTTGGCCCCGTGTGAAAATCTCCAGAGATGTGTTTCACTTGATGGGGCAGCTCCTATAAAAATGTGCTAAATATATCTAATCTGAGTGTCTCAAGCCATTGTCTGTAAGGCAATCAATAGCCTGCTGGTTGATATTTCAACCTAAATTCTGCTGGAGCAGGAGGGATTAAATTTTACTATGCTACTGGGTAATATTTGGAATGTCCATGCACCTCGATGCTACATGTTGGTCTTGGCTCCTTCTCATACTACCACCAAACTATAAGTTATAAAAAAAGAAAGACCCCTTGGAAGCATTCTCATGAAATTAAATCACAATTTTTTCATTTACCATGCACCCTCCCCATTGAATCTTCTCTTTTAGCTACCATGTAATATGTTTTCTCCCCCATTATCTAGTTAAATTGTTGGTGGAGGGATTCATTTGATAGATGAACTTTGCCACAGTCTCCAAGTCATTTTAGGTGCTTGGTCATCATCCATCAGCAACATGGAAAAATGTATCACGGAAACAAGGTGGCTATTGAAAGCAAATTATTTGGAAGCCACAAAGTAGACTTGTCATATTGTTTGGAAGTTAGAGAGACAAATACTTTTCAAATGTAGTCAAGGGCACAGAAGGAAGTTGTTGCAAAGCAATTTAGCAGATAAGAGCCAGAGAGGATGTGCAAGTCCTTGCAGGCCAGCTCATATGCTATTTCTAAGCTGATTTGTGATGGACTTTGAGATTACATTAAGACATGTTGCAGTCATTCACTAACACTAACATCCACCACATGGTCAAGGTCCTTTATTTGCTGTTCTAAAGTAGGGGGTATAGCTTCTGTTCTTTACAGATGCCCTTATTATGCATCCATTAATTTAAATAGTTTATTCCTAGCCATTCTTTACATGGCTAATTTCTTTGTCATTTATTTTGTATGCATTTGCTTTTGGAAATAGTTGACTGGGGGAGAAATATAAATATCATATAGATTATTATTTTTTATAAATTGATCAAAGCTCACTTCCCTTTGTTAACACAACTGCAGCCCCATAGCAAGGGTGGGCATGCCCTGTAGTATGGAGGGCTGCATGCAACCATATATGGACACTCTGGAACTCTGGAGGGCCATAGTACCTATCATGGGTACCTATCATGGGTACCATTTTCCAAGTCCAGAATTTTGGTTGTTTTCAGCCATCTTTTAAAACCAAAAATAAGGCTGTTTCATTGCATAGGGAGAACAGCTTGGAAGGGCCTAATCTGCCCCTATGGAGTTTTTCCAGCCCCATTGTCTAGCTTTGGCCAATTTTTTGTGCCATATGGGTAGAGGAGGGCCAAGAGGGCATTTGGGATAGTGGTTAGGAGGGCAGAGCCACTCCCTAGTGTTGCACACAACCTTTGGGCTGCACGGTCACCATACATAGCCTTACTTTGCATATTCAAGTAGAGGTAGCCTGGGATTTTTTTTTATTTATTTATTTTTATTTAGTTATTTATACCCCGCTCTTCAGCCACAAGGCTATCAGAGCGGCTTACAAATTGTTTTAAGCAATAGCTATTTATACATCTACACTGCATTAAACAGTTTCCAATGTGTGTTAGCTAATTGCCCCCACAAGCTGGGTACTCAATTTACCGACCTACGTAAGGATGGAAGGCTGAGTGAACCTTGGAGCCCTCTGGAATTGAACTTGCAATGTGGTGGCAAGAAACCCCTGTTTCTTCTATTTCCAACCTCCACACATTGCTATGGAAGGTCTGAAGAGGCACATCACTTTATTCAAGAGAATATGGCTACAAAGCTAGACAACCGAAACCCTTACCTTCGGCTTGTCTAGATGGGCTGTTTACCCCAATCTTTCCCCCCATCCTAGAGCCCTGCAGTCCGTACAACATATAGCTTTTGCCACAACACCTGGGGCTAAAATGGGGCAAAGGTGGGGGGAAGACAGGGTAAAGCCTGTTAAACCATTTCAGAAAAATACCCAGGACAACCCACCTTGTTTCAGAAGAAACGAATTGGGCCCTGCAGCACTGCAGGAGGCCATACTGCCATGCTGGCCCATCTCTGCAGCTGCTGTCTGTGTTGTACTCTCCAAAGCCAGGAAGGAAGCCTCCAGCATGTGACCAAGGCTGGTCACATGCAGAGGGCCTTGATCACATGCTACAGATCCCCTTCCTGGCTTTGGAGAATATGATTGGACAACAGCTGTGCCGGCTGCAGTGACAGGCCAGCATATCTGTGAAAACTGCATCCCATTTTGTGCAAGTAATGGGGGAGCAACAGGCTTGATCCAAGGACAGAATATGCCGGTGGGAAGCTGGCATATTCTGACCATGTAGATGAGGCCCTTATCAGGGTTTCTGACAGTGTGGAGCTCAGGGGTTGGTTACATGGCAAAATAAAATAAAATAATATAAAATAATCCTCGACTGGTTCGCCAAGAATCCTAATGGTCCCCACACTTTTCAGGCCAATGTCACCATATTCAGAAGGAGGGAGACCAAAATACCCACAAGATGTACAATATAAGCTTTCGCTATTTTCCCCAACTTTTTTGAAAAGTTCCATAAAGTTGTGCACCATTGGCTGTGTGACCTACCAGGAATCTTCCCAAAACAGGGGCTCATAGCAGAACTGAGCTGTGATTGGTCAGACCTCAGAGAGGGAGGACTTGCAAGATCACAGGCTGCAGTGGTGGAGAGATGGGTCTCCATGACTGTCACAGTCCCAGAGGCCCATCTCTCCGCTGCTACAGCCTGTTCTTCTCTGCACCCCTCTTCCCCATTGGCCGGCTGCGGGGGCAGAGTGATGGGCCTCCAGGACTGTCAGTCACAGAGGCTGCACACACACCCTTTGTGAACGGCAAAATTGCTAATTTATCGGAATTTATCAGAAGAACTACTTTCTGCCAAAATCATGTAAACAGCTCAGCACTGGAGCAAAAGGGAGGTAAGCCGGCATTATCCGCATTATAAATGGTCATGTAACCTACCCCTCTGTAATCTCTTTCAGCCAAATGACTTTGCAGCTCCTTTTCAGTCCTTCCCTACCAATTCAGAGAAGTCAGGTAGAGAGTAATTCCCTGGTGTTTGATGCATGAGTACACAAATGAATGCCTAATTAGGACTTGTGGCTATTTCACATGGGCATACACATCCTGTCTGACCATGGATTATGAACTATCCTCACTGAAAAATTATTTTGTTGGAGATAGTGTGGGCATTTCATGTGTGATCCAATATCTGTGGTGGCCAATTATGAATGCAAGCCTACATTTGAACTATGAAGGTTTGTGTCTTTCAGTTGACTGTCATTAAAAATTCAAAAATGTAGCCCTTTAACTATCATTGGAAATGAAAAAAAAACTCTGTCAGAATTGGATGAAATTATCACATATTGTAGCTCTTTTTGCAGGGGCAGAAACATGCTACAGAGATCATTGTCCTGTGTGCCTTTCAATTGGATCTCTTTAAAAGGGAACTGCTGATAACTCTTATATTTCTTGCCAGAATTTGGAGAAAATTTGCAGACATCATTTCCTCTTTTGATTAAATCAAAGCTGGCAAATTTCTGTTGAATAGGTGCAGTGATTTTTCTCTCAAAGCAGCCTTTCCATTTGGATAGAATTCCAAAAAGGAAAGGACTAATACTATTATCACCTTAGATTCCTTGTGAACTGATGTTCTAAAAATGACAAGTATTGCAGAGGACAGTGGTCCCAAGTAACAACCCTGAAAGTCTTTATTGGGATAAATGCATCAATTTTACTGAAAGGAGAAGCATAATTTTCTTAGGGAAGGACAGTGATTCACTCCACCCTAGATTTTGGGGACAATTTATATGGAAAAAAACTCATATATTGTAAATGTGTCCCTAGGCTAGAAAGTTGCCACATTTCAGAAGAATAGCAATAGCACTTGGCACTTACATTCCTATACCACTTTATTATGCTAAGTACTTTCTAAGCAGTTTAGAATGTGTTAGCTAATTGCCCCCAACAAGCTGGGTCCTCATTTTACCAACCTACGGAAGGATAGAAGGCTGAGTGAACCTTGGAACCCTGCAGGATGGAACTCACAATGTTGTGGCTGCAGTACTGGCATTTAACCACTGAACCCCAGAGACTGGGGAGCTTAAAGGTTTTAAAAGCAGGTGAAGTCTTCTTAGGCTCATGCCACATTGCAGAAATAATGCAAGTTTGACACCGCTTCAACTGCCACGGCTCAATGCTATGGAATTTGGGGATTTGTGAGATATTTTTGTGAGATATTTAGCCTTCTCTGTCAGAGAGCTCTGGTGCAATAGCAAACTACAAATCCCAGGATTCAATAGGATGGAGCCATGATAGATAAAGTAGTATAAAACTGCATCATTTCTGCAGTGTGGCAGCAGCCTTAGCAGACATGGTGGTATTTTAAGAATGGTAATCTCATGGTCCCATCATATCCCTACCCTTTTTTATATCTTACTTGTCATCCCGTTTAACTATTAGGCTCTGTCTGGAGTTGCACACAGTAATAGAAGTCTTGTAAAGGGATAATTATTAATAACAGGTATTATTTCTCACTTCTACGCATACCATGGACTGTCAAAAAGACAAATAAATGTATCTTAGAGCAAATCAAACCTGAACTCTCTCTAGAAGCAAAAATGACAAAACTGGGGCTATCGTACTTTAGTGTGATAATCTCCTGTGACAAAGGATGCTATCAGACACATCAAATATGGAGTCATAATGATGCCACATAAATGTGAAAGGGTGCGCATACCAGATGACGACGCACTTTCACATTTATGTCTTGTCCAAAACCCATCGTATTTTATTGATGGCTGAAGCCATCAACAGATCTTCCCTAGTGCTTTTGTGCCAACATTGCTGGCATTTGAATCCGTGCACCATTGTAATGACGTGAATGCAGCTTCAATGACAGGTCTGGCCAGAACACATCTGGGTGAGATCATGACATCCAGGTAGGTGACACTCTTTTATGACCCTCCACAGTTTATTTGTAACTTTTTAAGTGTGTTTATGTGTTTAGTGTAACCTTTTGAGTGTTATTTTTGAGATTTTAAACTTCATGTGCTATGTATTCTCACGAGAATATGTGGAATTTCGAAAGAGGATAGTGTGGCATGGGGAGTTCTTTGTCTGGCGTAAAAACAGCAAAGTTATGCCAGCAGAAAAACAGGGTTTAGGGGGGTGGTCTGATAAAGTCTAAAGAGAAATGGATTCAAACTACAGGGAAAGAGATTTCACCTAAGCATTAGGAAGAACTTCCTGAAGTAAGAGCTGTTCAACTGTGGAATACACTGCCTGGGAGTGTGGTGGAGTCTCCTTCTTTGGAGATTTTTAAACAGAGGCTGGATGGCTATGTTTTGGGAGTGCTTTGAATGTGTATCAAATATGGATACATTGCAGGGGGTTGGACTGGATGGCCCTTGTCTCTTCCAACTCTTTTTACTTATTTCATTTCTATGCCAACTTTCTCCCAAGATTGGACCCAAGGCAGCTTCCATAAAACAAAAGATTAAAAATAGAATATATAGAATTAAAATATTTTTAAAAATCAAAATTAAAACCTATGTAATCTAAAACATGATGTGTTAGTGCGCACTGGACACTCTGTTCATGCTCAGAGATCCAGGCAGCAAAAAATTGTAGCAGAATAGCAGAATACCCATTTTCTCATCAGCCCAGCGTTGATCCCAATGAAGTACACAGACACATAGATGGTGTCTAATTTTGCTACCTTTACTGGAATATAATAAAAATATATACAGATCTACAGAAAATTCTCTCTGTGAATACATTAGGGCTTTTCAGTTCAGCTACTGAATAGCCCAAAGTACAGTTTACACACTGATTTCAGATTCTCAGAGCATACACAATAACATCTTGGCTCAAGAGACATACACAGTTCCCACAGAGGTTACATGTACTCAAATAGATACGGTCTCTGCTTCAAGGTTCCTTTCTCAGGCTATAAAACCCATAACATAGGCCAGGGGCAGCCTTGCTTACATTGTATGCCCCCTGTAGGCAAACACATTGAAATTCATGCTTTTCTTCTCTTTACAGCATGAATTTATCAGACTGCACATCCCATCATTGGTCTGACAACAGATTAAAAATGGAATATATACAATATTTAATATATACAATTAAAATATTAAAAAATCAAATTAAAACATATGAAATCTAAAACACACCAAATAAAACAAGCCCTGCTGCTTATACATTAAATGCTGGCTTGAAAAGAAAGGTCTTTGCCTGCTGGCAAAAAGAAATCAGAGAGAGGGCCAGCCTAGCCTCACATGGGACGGCATTCCAGAGGGTGGAGCATCCTATGAGTCTATGATTCTATTATTCCTACCACCACTTTCTCTCATAAGTTTAATTTGTACAAAATTTTCAATTACAAAACTGTTTCCAAAACACACCAAAAGAATGAGCTATTAATCAAAGGAATACTTGGTTGTTCTAGTGAAGTTTGTCTTTGCATTCTTTAATTTCCCCTCTACAGATGGAAGTGTGAGGTTTTGGTGAAAATCTCATTTTTGGGGGAAAGAAGCCATGTTGAAATAGAAGGCAGTACCATAGGCCTGCATAGGTGAGTCTGCAAGGGCACATTACCTTCTAAGCATTCAAATAAGGAACACCTGTTCCTTGCCCAGAGAAGAACTGCTCCTATGTTTGTATACTGCAGGGATTTCTTGCGATGCCTAAGTGTTACAAAATTCATATCAGCCATTATGGCTGCATGTACGGTTAACACAACTTTACCCTTCAGTCAGTTGTCTGTGACACTTGATCTATACTTTACATTCACATAGATAATCTTAGCTTAGTTTCCTTAGGAGCTGTTAAGCTTGTGGAAAAGGCAAGAAAAAGAATGTGTGATAGAAATGGATAACATTTTGCATATACGGAGGAAGTGGATATGGTTATTTTCCCCCCTTCCTGTATTATCATAACAGAATCAGGGTCATCCACTGAAGCTGAATGGAGAGAGGTTTAAGACAAGTAAAAAGAAATACTTCTTTATATAGTACCTAGTTAAATAATGGCATGAGCTACCATCAAATGCAGTGCTGGCCACCAGCCTGGGTGGCTTTGAATGGGAATTAGATAAATTCATGGAGAAAGCGGCTCTCAGTGACTACTATACATTATGGCTATATCTTCCCATTTGGGAGATGCAGGGAGCCATCCTGATGTATTTCATTATTTTGGGTAAGAATCAAATTGAAGGAATAAGTTGTGAGTCTCCCCACCACCACCAGAAATTGATTTGGATATAAGCATATAGGATTGCATATGGGTGTACATTAACATATCCATACAGTGGGCCCTTGGTATCTGCTGAGGTTTGGTTCCAGGATTCCTCATGGTTACCAAAATCCATGGATGCTCAAGCCCCATTATATGCAATGCAGTGGTAAAATGGTCCCTTATATAAAATGGCAAAATCAAGGTTTGCTTTTTTGATTGATTGATTAATTGATTGATGGGAATATTTTCAAGCTGTGGATGGTGGAGTTGATGGATGCTGAATCCATGGATATGGAGGGCCAACTGTACAACATAGTGTGTTTCTAATTTAATAATAATAATTATTATTATTTATTTATTTATTTATTTAAATCCTGCTCCTTTACAAAATGTAACCATACTTAAAAAATATCAAAGTAAACAATAGACAGAGGCTGTAGCGAAGTCGAGACAAGTTGGATTTTTTTTTTTTTTATGGCCAGGCATCTATTCAGGAAAGGCCTGATGTGAGAGATATGTCTTAAAAGCTTTTTAAAAGCTATTTAGGGTGTTGATATGATGGATCTCATCCAGCAGGTTGCTCCATAATCTGGGAGCTTTTAAAAAGCTATTTAAGGTGGTAATGTGACAGATCTCGTCCGGCAGGCCATTCCATAATCTGGGAGCAATAGCTGAAAAGGTCTTCCAGGAAGTCGAAGAAAGCCTAGTTTTTAAAGGTTGTAGCAAATTCCTCCTAGAGGACCTGAGTGCATGGGGAGGATTATATGGAAGGAGGCAGTCCTGAAGATAGGTTGGACCCAAGCCATTTAGGGGTTTAAAGGTGATAACCAACACCTTGTACTGGGCCCAGAAACTGATGGGCAGCCAGTGAAGTGATCTTAAGATCAGTGATATATGGTCTCTTCTAGATGTACCTGAGACCAGTCTGGTTGCCATATTCTGTACTAATTGAAGTTTCTGGACCAAGCACAAGGGTAGCCCCATGTAGAGTGCATTACAGAAATCAGGATGGGAGGTTACCAGAGCATGTACCACAGTCTCAAAATCCCTGACTTGCAGGAAAAGGAGCAACTGGCGTATCAGCCGAAGCTGATAACACTCCTGACTGTCACATTTACCTGATTCGTCATGCGGACACAGTCCTTGGAGGAGAGTGTGACCCCATCCAGGACTGGAGATTGTATCCCAATGCCTGGGTTCAGGGCTGCTACGGTGAGAACCTCCATTTTGTCTGGATTCAGCTTCAATTTGTTTTTCCTCATCCAGTCTATTACTGCCTTAAGATAAGACAATCATTAAGAGAAGAGACACCATCTGAAGTCAAAGCTGAAGACCAAGACATGGAGAAATATATCCGGATATCATCAGCGTAAAGATAACAGCCTGCCCCATGCAGGCCTGTTGTTCTTCATATCCACAGGGTCAAGAGAAGGTCTTTTTAGGAGCGGTCTCACCGCTGCTTCCTTCAAGCAAGATGGAACATGACCTTCCCTAAGGGATTTATTGATGTTGTCCCTAAGGAACATCCTCAAGGCATCACCCCCCTGGACAGCCAGCCATGAAGGGCAGGGGTGAAGAGGACAGGTAGTCTTCTTCACTCTACCAAGGAGCTTGTCCACACATCATCAGTACTTACAGATTGAAACTGATCCAGTATAAGCTCAGCAATGGAGCTATTGGACACCTCATCAATTGATTCTGCTACAACCCTGGTGTCCAAGTCAGCTCTTATCTGAGAGAGTTTATCTGCAAAGACGTTATTAAATGCATCAGAGCAGGCCATTGTTGGGTTTAGTAATGGGTTCTGCACAGGTGGAACCTGTGTCAGTTCCCCCACTACCATAAACAGCTCTGCCAGGCGAGACTCTGTAGATGCAATACGTACAGAAGAGAAGGATTTCCTTGCTGCACATATTGCCTCTCTATAGGAACAAAGAAATTTCCTATGATGAGTCCTGTCAGATAAGAGTTGAGTTTTTCACAGGACACTCTAGTCATTGTCCAACCCGCTTCGTCTACCTAAGTTCTTCAGTATACCATGGATGGCGATTAGAAGCGGGTTGGTAAGGACGCTTGGGAGCGATTGTGTCGATAGCCTTGGTAAGGTTGGTGTTCCAGGTATTCACCAAGGCTTTGACAGAATCACCGGTGTTACCAGCCAATGAACCCTCTAAGGCTTTCTGGAATCCAATTCGTTCCATTAGCCTTCAAGGGTAGACCATTCTAATTGGTCCTCCACCACCGATGGGATGGACATTGGCTCTGAGTTCAGCCTTGATCAGGAAATGATCCATCCATGACAATGTGGTGGTTTTAATCACCTCCGCCCATGGATATTCCTGTTCTGTACTGAAGACCACATCGAGGGTATGACCCTCACAATGAGTGGGCCCATCGACCAATTGGGATAGGCCCATGTTTGTCATGGACTCCATGAACTCCCGAGCTGCAACTGATAAATTTGACAAGCTGGTCTCAAGTGGGATGTTAAAGTTGCCCAGAACTAACAGTCTCTATTGTGTCAGCTCAGTTAGGGAGTCTGTTAGACAACAGGGCGGATGGTATACTAACAGAATCCCTAAACTATCCCTGGTCTTCAGGCTCAGGTACATACACTCAAAGGGGACCATTTTCTGGACAGGAATCCTGGTCAAGGTAAAGTTATTTTTATGAACCAGAGCCACTCCGCCCCCTCGCCCACTTCCCCTTACCTGCTCACTGACAGAGTACCCGGCTGGGAGGGCCTGTGCCCAAGTTCTGGTGCTATCCACTCTCAGCCAGGTCTCAGTGAAGCAAGCCAGGTTCGCATCCTCTTCCAAAAGAAGATAATAGATAATGTGGGTCTTGTTTTTTACCGACCCGACATTGCAAAGGAGCAAGATAAGGTTCTGTGGCATGGTTGGTACACTCTCCAATCCATTTTGGGGGACAGAGTGAACTGAAGGCGGAATAGCTTTCAGACATCTATCCTGCCTTCCTTTGTAACAAACTTTCACTCTGTTTCCACCATACCTTCCGTTCCCTGCACCACCTCAATTCTTGCTCCCAGATCATGCCCAGCCACATATGCTTGTTCCTTATTCTGAGGATCTTCCAGACCTCGGACGTTGTTTTAGTCTACTGCCACAGCACAGCAGCACAGGTTTTAAGCCTTCTGGGTGAAGAGTGGGGTGTGTGTAGCCCAGTTGGAATCTCACTCCCTTCACAGCTAGAAGCTCCAACACAGCAGCACAGTTCTTAAGGCTTCTGAGTGAAGGGAGGGGGTGATATGGTCTGGTCTGGTCTGATATGTAAAGTACAAGAAATGTGGCAAATTAGTCCTGCTTCCTGTTCCAAGAGGATGAGGTTTCCTGTAGCCACAGAGAATAGGAATGGTAAGAAATTTTCCTTCTTCTCTGTCAGTTTTTCATAAATCTGCCACAAGTTCCCACTGAATCAGTGGGGTCTACGGTAGCTGGGACTAAGCATTGGATGTAGGCCAAAATATCTTCATATTCACTACTGAATGAATGAAGAGGTCAAAATATGTCAGGCAGTTCATTGCCTATTCTGGCTAGGGCTTCTGGGAGTTGCGGTCTAACAACATCCAGAGGGCCCATGATTCCTGCCACAGTGTTAGAATCTGGCTCTGTTTCATAGCTGTTTCATAGCAGAGTGATTTATTTCCTGTGGAAGAGCAGTTGATACAAACTGAGATCCTGAATGCTTTCCTTCACATTGCCTTCCACCCATAGTGGTTTGTGGAGATATGCATTAGCAGGTGTAGGGTATACTCCCTCTCTCTCTCTTCCTTCCCCCCTCTATATCTTTACAGTATTTGCCTCATTTATTGTTAACTGCCATCAAGTTGACTTCAACCTATGGCGACACTATGGATGAAAGGCCTCCAAGTCACCCTATCCTCAGAAGTCCTACTGAGGTCTTGCAGAATCAGGGACATGGCTTCCTTGGTTGAGTTTATCCATCAGGAATGTGGTCTTCCTCTTTTCTTACTACCTTCTACCTTCCCAAGCATTATTGTCTTTTCTAGTGGGCCATGTCTTCTCACAATATGTCCAAAGTACGACAGTCTGAGTTTAGTCATCTTGGCTTCTAGGCAGAGTTTGGTTTGATTTTCTCTGGGACCCATTGATTGTCATTTTAGCTTCCACAGTATCCACAGAACTCTTCTCCAGCATCACATTTCAGATGCGTTGATTTTCTTCTTATCAGCTTTCTTCACTGTCCAGCTTTTTTCAACAAATGGAAATGCTTTGAAGATCACTGTCAGATTAAATTTCTGGGATTCCCAGACTTGCTAGAAAGAGTTTCTGGGGAAGGTAAAATTGGCAGTTGCATTTTTTGGCAACTCATGTTTGACAGATGCTGTTGATGGGGAATAGGTTCCCTATTGACAAAAGCAGTTACAGGAGATGGCTGGTCAATGAGAGAAAGACACTTGGATGTCACTCTCACAGCAAAAGAAACAAAACATCAGTTGTTGTTTTGGCTTTGTTTTGGCTCCTTTGTGACATCATCAGAGATAGAAACAGCTTTCCTCAGGAGGACTCGCATCCATTTGTGTAACATTTGAAATGCCCACGTTCAACAGAAAAAGCCCACATGATTTAACTTTGCATAATAATCAAGGATCATTTTTTAATGTTTGCATTGGCCATTGGCTATTGACTAACTAATGGGCTGGCCTGAGAGTTGCAGAGTTGGTACCAGAAATAGCAGCTGTTGAATACCAGACATGAGCTTTGCAAGCAGACAGGGTGGATATGAGGAGGCTCTGTCTTGTTTGTGGAGATAGTGGGTGGAAGATGGTTGAGGGGTGCCTGGCACCAGCAACAATTCCCAGAAAGTTTTTGCCATGACAAGAAGAGAAATCCTCTTGGAGCTCTTGGAGTGGGTGGCAGCTGGGGGCTGGGCAAAAATGGAGTACAGCAGATCTTAGGCATGATAAGAGCTGGGCAATGCCACCACTTCCAGGGAACTCCCAGACCTCTGTCTCCTCCTCATCATCATCAGACTATCACTGCTGCTGCTGTAACTGCAGTCACTTCTGTGGAGATGAGCTCTGGGGACTTGTCCTTGGGGACAATGCATCTCCATATTGCCTGTACCCAGGGTAGACCATTCACACAGCCCCATCCTTGATATACCACTAGTGAACAACCATTTTTTCACTTGGCTGTGGAATGACAGCAACATGTTGGAGTCAATTGGGCCTTCAAGGGGTTGGTTCCATAACTGGGGTGCCACAGGAAATACAGCCCTCTCCCATGTCCGTGGTGGAATCTCCTTCTTTGGAGGTTTATAAACAGAGGCTGGATGGCCATCTGTTGGGAATGATTTGATTGTGTATTCCTGCATGGCAGGGGGTTGGACTGGATGGCCCTTGTGGTCTCTTCCATCTCTATGATTCTATGATTCTATGGAGATTTTCAGATGGGGACAAAAACAGCATCCCTGTCTCACCAAATCCTATACTTCACCCTCCCATCCACATCCTGGCACAAAAACTAAAACTTTTCAGACCTACTTCTCTGTGTCCACTCCCTCCCCTCAGCAGCCCAGGAGTGAATGGAGCTCTCACGGAGCTGCATTCACTTCCTGGAATGGAAATCCTGGCCATTCTCACAAGAGGACAATCACATGGGAAATTCAAAAAGAAAAAGAAAAAGCTTAAACAGTAAAGCCAAGCACAAAAACACACTTTAAAAAATACGAGTAATGCGGGGGGGGGGGTTACAAAAAGTGTGTCACTTACCGCTATCTCCCGATCGCACCTGGAAGTGTTCAGCACGGACCTCCCACTAATGCTGGCATTGTGCCAGCGTAATGGACGCCTATCATTCTGTTACAGAAATGGAATAGGCAATCTATTCATGGCATAGCCCATGAATAAAACAGAACAATGGCAGAATGGGACCAGTGCAGGAGCATAATGGGTCGGGGATGTCATTGTCTGATATTCAAGCCCTTTAGTGATCTCCTGGCATCGTTATCACAGCATATTTAGGTCGTCTGATAATCTCCTTAGATGGAACATAGATGAGGGTCCCTCCAGTGGACCTCAAACCTCAGGCTTAATATCTGCCCAAGAAAGAAGTTGTGATCTATACCCCAGAATTTGACCAATATCAGCAGGGGAAGATTTAATTTATTTATTTATTTATTTATACCCCGCTCTTCAGCCACAAGGCTATCAGAGCGGTTTACAAATTGTTTTAAGCAATAGCTATTTACACATCTACACTGCATTAAACAGTTTCCAATGTGTGTTAGCTAATTGCCCCCCACAAGCTGGGTACTCAATTTACCGACCTACGAAAGGATGGAAGGCTGAGTGAACCTTGGCGCCCGCTGGAATCGAACTTAAAAAAAAACACAACTCCAGCTGTTTTAAAGTTGACATGTAACATTCACTGGATACAATGACAGAATGTAAATATTTTAATAAATGCATACCTGTGGTATAGACTAGATCATTTGTTCTGGCCTCAACTGGCATCTCTAGAAGATTATATTATTAGTAATTCTCCAATTCTCTGTTTTCAGAGTGAACACTGGAGATGAGAGAACATCTGGTGCATTTCTCATTTATCTTAATGAGTTTGTGATTGATAGGAACACAGAGAAAAAATAAAGTCAGTGTTGGGAGGTTTGTTTGAGCAAAAGGAGGGCTTTTCCAAAATGGCTTTTTTGGGGAAAAATGACTTTGCTTCTTTGTTGTACTTTCGTAGATCAAAGAGCTTTTAAGCAGCCCTTGGACCATCCCAGCCAAAACAAACATGGATTGTCTTTGTCGGAAGCCTTCTGGAGCATGATTCATATTTTCAGTAGGTTGCAGGTTCACACTGCACTGGAATATTGTGTCCAAGAAGGATATTGAGAAGCTGGGATGTGTTCAGAGAATGGCCACCAGGATGGTAAACAGTCTGGAAACCAAGCTTTATGAGGGACAAGTTAGGGAGATGGGTATGTTTATAGCTTGGAGGAGTGGAGACTGGGAGAAGACATGCTAGCTCTTTAAATATCTAAAGGGATGTCATGTTGAAGATGGAACAAGATCCACCCCCTACCGCTCCAGAGTCTAGTACATGAGTCAGTGCATTCAAATTACAAGAAAAGAGGTTCCTCCTAAACATTAGGAAGACCTTTTTTTTTTTTTTTTACTGTAGGATCTGTTCAACAATGGGATATACTGCCTCAAAGTGGACTCTCATTCTTTGGAGGTTTTTAACAGAGGTCAGATTGCCATCTCTCAGGAATGCTTCAGTTGTGTATTCCTGCATGGCAAGGGGCTGGACTAGATGGCCTTGCCATCCGTTCCAACTTTAAGACACTATGACTGTTGAACATTTTTATAAAATCATTATTTTTTCAAAAGCAGAAGAGGGCTTCCAGCCACTTCTGGGGGGGGTGTCTCTCTTTTTTCAGCATTTTTTGGCAATTTGTGCAAATCCTGAAGGGACACAGGGGCAGAAAATTAGCCACTAGACCTGCTGCATTTGTCCCCCCACTCCACATTTAAACATATAGCTAATAATCTTTTTTGGACATTCAGATGTTATTCAGTTTTCGTGAGTAATCCATGTGTGTAATTCTGAAACTCTGATCTACCACTGCTTCTGTATCTGTATCTAAGACTGTTACATGGAAGAACTTGCAACACTCCTGGAATCTGACAAATCAAATCATTTTAATGAACCACAGCAAACAGCTCATGTTGAAACAGCTGTAAGCATAAAATGCAAATCATGTTTGTTGATAGCTTATGCTCCAGAGAAATAATCTTTCTAGGACTGCTTTATTATTTACAGTGGTTTCGAAAATTTCATTTTTGTCAACATTGACAGATGCCATCCATGGGTAATACTTGTGCTGGCGATATATGTGGAAAATGCTAAACATTTGCAGAGAAATCTCGTGTTTGTGAGCAGATAATATGGTTGACAAATGGGTTTAACAATCTCTAGTCATTTTGGAGCAGTCAGCTGAAATTTACCTGAGGTCTGTGGTATCAGAGAGAAAAGAAAGGTCAAAGGAGTATGAATGAAGACGGAATAAAGGGATTGGCTCCAGAGCCTTGTGGTATACAATAAAGGCATGACAATGGATGATTAATTATATTTTAGACTCAGATAATTCCCTGTGAATGAGTGCCTGATAAAAGTTTCTAACCTTTTCTGTCATAATTAAACGAGAGATATCCTAATTGTAGCTGAGTAAAGATGATTTTCTTCCTAAAACAGTGCTAATGTGCATATTTGAAAATGGGTTATTTAAATTAAGCAGTGTCCTTCTGTAGGCATGGAGCTGGCAAAAAGAAACTGAATGACAAGTACAGTACAAGACTTTTAACTGCTGAATAACTAGAACTAGGTTCTGGAAAATTCATTAACACTGTACATCACAGTTGCCACAACATAAAAGTATGGATTTTCTTGAGTGGCAGCAGAATGCTAAGGAATAAGTACAAGTCTTTCGTATGATCTCGCATTTGCATGTATTCTGTATGATCTGCCAAGAGTACATCTAGCATTTGTCTAGCATTTTAACTTCAGAAATGTCTTGAAATAAACTTTGGAAAACTTAGAGGCAATTCCATGTAATGAACACCATGCCCCACTTTCTTACATTTTCATTCTGGCTATCTTCAAGAATTTGAGGAAATCTAATCCTATGAAATTCATGGAGTTTGCATAAGTCAATAGGTGACTTGAAGGCAGAGAGAGGTGATGGTGGGGAGATCCTCTACCTCTCAGTTTTGCACCCAGAACCCCATAATTAAAAGATGAGATTCAACAGGGAGAAATGTAGGATACTACATTTGGGCAGTAATAATGAAATGCAGAGATACAGGATGGGTAACACCTGGCTTGATGGCAGCACATGTGAAAGGGATTTAGGAGTCTCAGTGGACCACAAGCAGAACATGACTATTTTTTCCATTTAGGGGACATAGGGGCATATTTTGGAGCCTTCCTGGGCCCTGAGGGCATTTTGAGTGTGGGAATTCTGAAAAAAAATTGCAAATATTGCCAGTGGAGCTCCAAACATGGTGGAAGTGTTCTCCGCATCCCTTAGAGATAATGTTTAGCCATTTCAGAGCAAATAAAAAAATGTTTTGTGGCCTAGGGGCCACAAACCCAGCACTGGTGGCCACATGCAGCCTGTGGGCTGCATTTTTACCCAACTGTTTTAGAGCATCTGGTAGCCTCCCAGGTCCAACCGTTCCTGGATGAAATAGATTATCCCTTTCTTTTTTATTATCCATTTCAATGTGACTTCAAACCTGTCTATGTGACAGAGACAGGTTTGGTCACCTTGGTGGATTACCTATACTGTGAACTGGACAGGGATAGTGTATCAGTGTTGGTTCTGCTGGACTTTTCAGTGGCTTTCAGTACCATCAACCACAACATCTTTCTGGGCTGCCTTTCTGGGATGAGACTTGGGGCACTATTTTACAATGACTCTGGTCCTTCCTGGAGGGATGAACTCAGAAGGTGATGCTGTTCAACACACTATCCATTTGCCTATGGGGTCCCCAAGGGCTAAGTTCTGCCCCTTCTCATGCTGTTTATCATATATATGAAACTGCTGGGAGATGTTATCCACAGTTTTGGAGTTCAGTGTCACCAGTATGCTGATGCCATCCAACTCTATCTCTCCTTTCCATTTAATTCCAAGGATGTTGTCTTGGTACTGAACCAGTGTCTACTCTCAGTAACGAACGGGATGAGAGCAAACAAACTGAAACTTAATCCAGACAAGGCAGAGGCATTCCTGATCAGTCAAAAGGCAGCTCAGGGAATAGGGATTTAGTCTGTGATAGATGGAATTGTTTTGCACTTGTGGAGAAGTAACAAACACTCAATGCTTCATTTACATTATACATCATGGCTCCCCCCCCTTTGTTAAATGTTTTGTATTTTATTATAAAACAATAAAATATTAATTTTAAAAAATCCCTCCTGAAGTCTTAAGCTCACAGCTTGGGTGTACTCCTGGACTCAGCCCTGATACCCAAGTTTCAGTGGTGGCCAGGTATTTGTCTACGTCTAGTGTGAAGTAGAAGGCTTTCACGGCCAGCATCCATAGATTTTCCTTGGGGGTTTTTTTGGACTGTGAGACCGTGTTCTGGAATACGTCAAAAAGAAACTATTCCAGAAAATGGTCTCACAGCCCAGAAAACCCCCAAGGAAAATCTAAGTCTAGTGTGTCAGTTCCATCCATTCCTTGAGAAATCAGATCTGGCTATGGTGACACATGCCTTGATTACATCCTGTTTGGACTAATGTAATGCACTCTACATGGGGCTGCCTGCTAGAGTCTTAGGATCATCAGCAGAGGGCTTTCTCTTGGTCCTGTCACCATCACAGTCCTGTCTGACAATGACAAGAGAGAGCACCTACTCACTGGCTGTTCCAAGCCTGTGAAATTCCTTTCCACAGGAGACCAGCCTGGCCCCCTCTCTGTTTTCCTTCTGCTGGCAGACAAAGGAGAATATCAGATGTGGGGGAACCTGTCCAAAAAATGTGCTCCCAACAGCATCAGAAGATTGCTAAAAGAACAGAAAGGGAGACCTTAACAGATGCATGTCCTTCAGCTGGTCTGGGTGTGTGGCGCTGCCACTGAGACTTCCATTTTTCATTGATGGGAGGAAGCTGCAAATCAAAAGTGACACTTTAGTGACAGCTGCACTACACACCGAGACGCTGGAGGACAACGTCATCTAGTAAAGTCACCCATTTTTGTTCTTGTCATGAACTTTTTTGTCATGAACAGTTTTGCCGCATCTGATAATCTCCAAAGGCCTTTTTATTCAAACAAGCTATTAATTATTAATTGGTGGCAAGGAGGCTTTTATGGGGTGTGAGTGCTGTAATTCTAACTTCATTGTATTTTTAAATGATTTTATACTTTTAAAGATTAGTGGTGTTTTAATGTGATATTGTTTGATTGTATTTTACTGTTTTTATTATCAAGTTTTAGCTATTCTTGTTTTAAGCCTTTATAAGCCACCTTGGGTTTCATGTCAGGAGAAAGGTAGCATATAAATGAAATATATATCAAGTAGCAAGAAATGGGTGTCCAGGTGTCTAGGATAATGGGTTGTTGTTTTTCATGACAGCTGAAGGTGATTCAGAAAAAGCATCATCATCTTTGGTGTGCATACTGCCTGCTCATACCTTCTCCAGTTTTTTGTAGGGCTTCAAAAGGCTAGAAACGTATTTGAGCAGAGATAGTAAGAGGGCAGATAAAATTAGCGTGTACACCTGAACCGCAGTCAAATGATATGTGTTTATTGTATCATCTTCGACTCTATTGTCCATCTTTAGCCTTGAGGAATACTGGACCAGTGCTCAAAGATTGGACACATATATTTTTCTTTCTCAGCTCAACTTATGCTGTTCCGTCATTGTCAAATACATACATTCTATGGCAATGTCCTTGAAGAACAAAGGGGTCTTTACAGTCCTTAATTAAGATGTTTCTTTGTTTAACAGTAATTAATCTGCTGTTATTGTTTATTTTCATTGATTTGGTGAAAGAAGCACGATGCCTTTAATTATTCATCCCTTGCTTTTTACATGCTTAGGCTATGACAAATGATTTTTCATTGGGCAATATGGTGGACTATTAGCAACATTAATTGTTTCCAGAAATAAAGAATGTGGAAACTCTTTGTAGCTCATCCTTCATCTCCACTATTAAACATAGGTCTTGTCTATATGAGACCCCACAAAATGGATTGCTTTGCAGTAGTAGCAAATCGCAGCAGCTGTAATTAGTCTTCATGGGGTTTTTGCCCCCCACCTGCAAGCTTCACATGGATGCCGGTCAAAATGTCAGCCACAAGTGATTTCCCCCCTTTTTTCACCTACCTTTTTTTTCCTGCTGTGCAACTTAAAAAAAAAAAAAAACCCTGTTCAGTATGTGCGCTGGATCGATATTTCATCATTACAAAAAGAAAGAAGAAAAACAACCCTGTTTTATTGCCTTAGCAATCACTTGCTAAGGCAAAAAACAACAACATGACAGCTCTGGGCACTTGCCCTGTTAGCAAGCCCCACCCTGCACTCATCTAACCAATCAGGGCCATGCTTCTTGTACTATGGGACAGCGGTTAATACCAAATCACTGTCCTAATGAGGGGGAATAAGCATCTCCCCCCTGTTATTTTTCAAAAACTCCGGGAAAAGCCACATTTCACAAAACTGCAGAACAACACGGGTTGCTATTGGGACAACTAGGATTCTCCTCGGATTCTGAAAGGAGTATTTTTCACCATTAAGACAAGCATATTGTCTCCATGTAAAACAAAATACTGTATGTGTTTCCATGAGAAAAAAAGAAAAGAAGAAGAAATGCTCAGGGTCTAAGTCAGATATTAAGCTTGGGTGTGCCATTCCCTTTCAGTCAAATCTACCTCACAGGACCATGTGAAGATAAAATGGATTATTAAGAGTACCTCAAGTTCCTTATGTTCAAACAGAGATACATTGGAATTACTTCTTTAAAACATAGGGTGAAGCCCATTTTTGCATAGTTTCATTTCTTCATCTGGGGCTTCTTTGAATGAAGCCCAAGCTTTGGGCCAACACACGACGAACTTTTTCAAATGGGGGGGGAACCCCAAGGAGGTTGGGAGAAGAACGGGGCTGTTGCACTTACAGCGCCCCATTTCAGACGCCACCACCATCCTCTCCCTCCTCCTCCCGACCTTCCCATGCTTCCTCCATGCTGTGGGTGCTGCTTTTTATTGACAGAGGTTCCATCGATAAAAAGCAGTGCCCACAGCACAGAGGAAGCACGAGGGATGGTCGGGAGGAGGACGGCCTAGGATGGCGGCAGCATCTGAAATGGGGCACTGTAAGCGCAACAGCCCTGTTCTTCTCCCAACCTCCTCAGAGTTTTTTCCCCCACATTTGAAAACATCCTATATGTCAGTGACTGGGAAAGCTACCTTTTTATATATATATAGCTCCCTCAAACTCCCCAACCAACAAGGCTAGTAGATTCTCTAAATGGTAGTCCAAAATGTATGGTACTTATTTTCCAAGCTCTGTCAGATTAGAGGGGCACTAGGTCCACATCCTGGTGCTGAACCTCACAGTCTTTATTCTTAGAGTCCAAGCCAAAAGGACCAGACACTGTAGCCCTGAAACCCCACTTTGCTGAAAAGCTGGCATTTTCACAGAGTGCTCAGCCCCAGGGGCTTTACTCTCTAGCCAGGACAGGCAACAGTCAGTACAGCTAACTTGAGCTGGCAAGGCTTTCAGCAAGAATCATGGAAAGGTGCTTGGAGCAAATAAAACTCAGCAGAGGTGTTTGTTCCAGAGGACTCATTTGAGACCAAGCTCTTGTTGGAAGAAATCATTATCTTATGTTTTCCCTATAGTAAGGCCTAACTCTTAATGCCCTTGTTTACTCAAAACTTGAATACACCTTAGAATCCAAATCTTTGCCATTCTGGAGAAAATCTGAGAGCTGTAGTCCAAAAAAGGAAATTTGATGAGCCCTGGACTACCTCATGTCTGTTGTTTCCCTCTGCTACAGACAGCTTCTCCAAAATGAATCCTTCCGCTATCTCCAAAGAGTCCACTTGATCAGGATAGGATCATATGTTCTACAGCTGCCCCTTCATATTCACTGGAGTTTAGTTCCAGGACCCCCTGTGGACACCAAAATCAAGTCCCAATATATGCAATGGCATAGCAAAATGGTGTCCCTTATATAAGCTGGCAAAATCAAGATGCTTTTTGGATTATTTTTTAAAGAATATTTTCAATATTGAATAATATTGAAAATAATATTTCAAGAATATTATTTTTTAAGAATATTTTTTAAGAATATTTTGAAGCCGTGAATACTTAAATCCATGGATACCAAATCTGTGGATACGGAGGGACAACTGTTCTGTCTCTTTGTAGAATTCTGAATTGTTATTGGAATGTTTCTTATTTTTACTCAGTTACAGTTACAATTATAGTTTATTTATTAATCAGTTGACACATATCAAAACAATTAGCATCAGACATTATAAAAGTAGACTAAAATTGGTAGAATACGATATAGTAAACTAGGGGTTGTCTAAATGGCGAAAATACTCTTCACAGAATGTGAGGAGAATACGGCCTGTTTCAATGGGATTCTGCATCACTCTGCTGTATTTGGAAGGAGGGGGGCCCAAAATGCCAAAAAGTATGTGAGGAAAGCCCTTTTTAAAAAACAATGCAGGGAATGTGTATTCTTGCTTGTTGGGACAAGCGACTTGATTCACTTTCCCAACACAGGCAAATAATTGGCCAGGCATGTGCTGGGGGCAGAGCTTGCTAAAAAGGCAAGCACCCGGAGTCACCATGTTGGATTTTTGCCTTATTAAACGAGCACTAAGGCAATAAAATGGCTTTTTTTCTGTTTCCTTTTTTATTAAAGTGAAAGGTCACTATTCCCATCATGGATATGGTTTTTAAAAAAATACTGTCTGTCCACAGCAAATTGAGGTAAGTAAAAATGCAAGTAATTCACTCGCTGCTGCCATTTTGATTCATAGGCATGCCCGTTTGCACTGCTGTTAAGACAAATTGTTAAAACAAATAGCAGCTGCTGCAAACTGCCATTACTGCGGAGCAATCTGGGGGTTGTTGTTTTTGCCTCATATAGATGACACTCTAGTTAGACTGAATTAGAATAAAATATTACAAGATACAGTGGAATGAGATAAAATAAAATTAAAATTTAAAGATTAATTTTTTAAAAAATTATGAGGTAATACCAAAACATATAATAATAAATTATCATCTTAAAATTAAATCAAAAATGATAAAATACAAAGCAATATGGATTTAAGTAAGTTCTTCAGCTTTGCATGCAACCCCAATGTGTTCAGTAAAACGTGTTCTCAGATTTACAGCCTTAACTATAAACTTAGCCAATCTAATGACTACATATGTATTTGTACCCTGAAGGAAGTATGATAACTGTTTGTTACAGTCCCAGTACATAGTTCTGTCAAGTAATATCTGCAAGTACTAGGCCCTTACTGGGGCGTATAATTGGTAGTTGAATAGGACATGTGCAATGTCTTCTATTTCAGGTGATCCACAGATACACATTCTCTCACTGTATGGCACTGAATGGAATCATCTGGATTTAACCATGGATTCAAGCTGCTCAAATCTCACTCTGGTTAGAGCTATCCTATGGTATTGAGTCAAATCCATTTTCAGATATTTTTCTGTTTGAAAAGGTCATTTCTTTTGGGCCAACCATTTCAATGACCTTGTGTTTGCAAGTGTCTCAGTATCAGTTTTGGCATTCACATCCAAGACTCTTTGTTTAAATATTGCTGTGACCAAATTGCCAGCTGAAAAGAGATATTGTATTGAAAAATTGAGTTGTGAAATGATTTGAAGGAGCTGTTTAATCCATGAAATGTGTTGGTGTTGAAGTGTGTCCATTTGTTCTTCCAGGAACATTTTTGGCAGTCTATCAGCTTCCATTTGAAGAATCCTCCACCAGTAGTTAAAGACTTTTGATTACTACTAGACTGTGAATAGAGTGTATGCCTGATTCAGCTCTTACTGCTGCTGCAGGAGTATTCCTGTTTGTCTCCAGAATAGTCCTTAAAAGCGTGCTTGATGTTGATTTTGTTTGAGTAGTGGGACCATATGTTAGAACTGGTACAATTTTTGCCTTATGGACCTTTAAGATAGGGAGCAGAGAAGATGGATGGTTGTGACTGAGTAATTTGGTTAGCATTTTAGAGCTTACTGTGGCCTTTGTAGAACCTTGTTTGAAATTATTGGTCCAAGTCCCAGTATTCGTAAAAACAACCCCTAAGTATGAGAAGAAATCTATTTGTTTTATAGTTTCCCCATCCAAATGCCACCTGTATTTGGCCCATCTTTTCCCAAAAACCATATTTTACTCAGTATGACTGAAGATGGCATCTATGATTATGCCTAGGAGTGGAGAATCCATAGCTCTGTAAATGCTGAACAAAAACTCTCATCATGCCTCCCCAGACTCAAAGCTGCCTGGAGCTAATGGGAATTTCTGTGAGAGTAAAGGTTCCCCACCTCTGGTTTTGCAAGTCATAGGAGTACTACAATATTATGAAGGAGAGTGTTTAAAAATGGAAATGTTGAGCAGAGGTATGCATTGCTCTGACAAAAGGCAGATGAATTTCAATTATTTAGATGAAAGAGAACTACAAAGCAAGATCTCGGTTTTTACTTATGACAGATTATATTACCATGTATTTGATCACAGATCAGGAAAGAAGTAAGAAGAGTAAGTTAATTTGATCTTTGTGTGATCTTTGGACAGGGTTGGCTCCTGGTTTGGCAAGATACATCTGTCATTTCATATACACACACTAAGTTCGGTTACCACCTTAAGGAACAGAGGTATGTCTTTTTCTGCAAAGGAGGTGGGCTCTGGCAGATGGCAACCAGTGCTGTTTGCACCCATTGGGAACTGGTTACCCATCCACACAAGCACAATTGTTCATAGAAGCCACAATAAACTGCAGAAATTTCAACAAATTGGGTAGAAATTCTGGGCTGAAATACCTGACATTACAGCTTCAAAGCTTGGCAGATTGAAACATTTTCTGACACTAAAATGACATCTAAGTTGGCTGTAGTCATTCCATAAGGTTATCCTATGAATAGGGTGCCATGACCAAAAAGGTCTCTTGTTTTCTTGCCACTCAACTAGCATGACATGGAAAGAAAACCATAGATCTCATGGTATTTTGGATAGGTGAGAAGCCAGTGGAGACAAAGAAAAAAACTACAGAAAAAGAGGTTCCACCTAAATATTAGGAAGAACTTCCTGACAGTAAGAGCTGTTTGGCAGTGGAATGCACAGCCTTGGAGTGTGGTGGAGTCCTTGTTTGGAGATTTTTAAACAGAGGCTGGATGGACATCTGTTGGGAATGCTTTGATAGTGTATTCCGGTTGTATTAGATGGCCCTTGTGGTCTCTTCCATCTCAATGTTTCTATGATCCATTGCAACTGCCACAGGAGATATAATCATAATCATAATCATAATAAAATTTATTTATATCCCACCCCTCTGCGAACAATCTCGGTTTTTACTTGCCACACCAGCTTCAGACAACAGAGGCCAGGATGAGACAGGGCCCAGCCCTCATTGCTCACAGAGGGAAAAGAGTGGACAGCACAGTTTCTTCTGCTTATCTACAGTAATGGAGAGTCAAGGGTTGTTGATGGGACTTCCAGAGTTGCTGAGGTTCTTGCAGCTGCCCAAGGATGCTGACTTATTAATGCAAACCTGACTTTGTCATGCTATCTAGGAGCCTAAGTTATAATGGTTAGCTATTTGGAACATCATTCCCTGATCCTGGAAAGTAGCTTTTGACTCATTCAGAGGCCAGTATTTCCACAAACTGTGTGGCATTTACCCAGAAGTATTTATGGAGTAACTTTCTTTTCAGTGAATCATTGAGGGTTAAAAAGTAACAGCAGCAAAATGGGCTCAGGTCAGGAATTAAAGTCTTGAACAATAGCTTCTAATATACTCTGCCTTAGAAAGCAGCCTGACCTAGTTTCCCCCTGACTTGAAGCAATATTTTATTCACTTTCCACCTTTATAATCCATCCCACTTTCTTAGAGGGGGAAGGACTACACATCTGAAGACCTAAACCTTTACAGTACCTTCAGGGGCATCTACAAGAGGTGGATAAGGCCCACAGTGATAGGGGGAATGAGTGAAAGTGAGTCATTGATAATCAGTGATCAAAATCTTATCACCACCTTGCAGCTGAGGGACACAGTTGACCTCATATGGATGCATATCAGATGCTCTGGATCCTAGTAAGGGATCAACTTTGAGAGTGAAGGGATTTCCAAGATACAGAGTTCCAGCTAAGCCAGCCCCTGCATGACACAGATTGCATCTCCAAAAGACATACTGCCATTTGAAAGAAGAAACAAGGAGTCTCAAGCCATTCTAAACTAAGGAATTAGGCCTCTCTGGAGCTTATTTTGACAGGAAGGAATTAGTCTTCCTTCCTTCATTGGTTTGGAAGACTAGTAAAGGGGGAATCCCATTAAGAGGAATGCAGAAAGTCCAGGAAAATACTGATGAGTGAGAGGCCAGCCTGAGCAGAGCTGCAAAATGGCTGCCAAGTCAGAAAACCCTGACCATTGAGCACTATTTGCACAATGCTAATCATGAACATTTCTTGCACCAAGAGGTCTTACTAATGATCAGTTTAGAGTTGTAGGGAAGTCTGCTCTTATTTTTGAAGCTTTCAAAATAGAGGGGTCCTCTTGTCACTTCTCATTTCTCTCCTCTCTTCCCCAAGCCTTACACCTTTAATGTCCTCGGCTAGATCAGCAGATTTAAAATCAAAGTAGTTCCTGTGGTGTCTTAGATTAAAGTTGAAAAATGCAGTTCAGCTGTTTATGTACCAAAAAAAAAATCTTCCCAACAAAAAAACACACCCTATGCTGCATTTAGAGTTGGATACATGCACACACACATTCCCCAGAATAATGTGGTAACTATAGTAACCTGTTTTTATAAGTATCTTTATATTTAGCAAGGTTAACATATTTGACAGAGATAGTAACTTTGTGTGTAAGTGACAATTACAAAGATCCTCTCATCAAAGTAATAAAGAACCACCAACATTTTTTTTATTCATAGGAAGAATATATGTGTAAAACATGGGGTGGTATTTTTTAAAAAGTTCTCTTTGGTTCACTTTATTAAAATAGAGCCATTAACTTTAAAGATTTGATAGCACTGAGGAGAAATGTGCATGTATATACTACTGAGTGGGGTGACTATTAATGGTGTACAGTACTTTATTGTGTAGAATCTTCTTCATACTAGAATGATACATACACACGCACTATGCATACATGTATTCCCCCCCTTCTGTGGTGTGTTTTTTTTTTTCATTAGTGAGCCAACAAAAGAATGGTAAGAGTATTTTACCTTTCAGTATTTCATGACATAGAGTAGTAGAAATATGTTTAAAGAAATATAAACACACTCACACACCACTGCTACAAGAGCATTTAAAAGTAGATTAATATTTGTGTCATGCAGTTTTGTTATGAAATGAATCTTGGTTGAAGAAGTACTGACTTGGAGCTTATTGTGTTGAACTCATCATATAATATAGCTCAATAAAGAAATGTCTATATGTATTGCCACTCAAAGTGGTCACTATGGACCAGAGCTGCTCTGTTAGTCATCAGCTGCTCATGAACAGTTTCCAGAAAACAGTTGTAGACAATGGCATAGTTGTGGTCTCTGGCACACTGGGTTTTGGTTCTGGTCTCTGGCACCATGGGAAAAATATATTACTAGTCCATCACATCAAATAGCTTGAGAAGCACTGGTTTATGACAGTGATCTGTCACAAAATCACAAAAAGTCAACATGGGTTTCAGAGAAATAAGTCATGCCAGACTAATCTGATCTTTTTTTTTTTGATAAAGTTACCAGCTTGGTAGATGAAGGGAATGCTATGGACATCGCATACCTTGATTTCAGTAAGGCCTTTGACAAGGTTCCCCATGACATTCTTGCAAACAAGCTTGTAAAATGTGGGCTAGACAAGTTAACTGTTCAATGGATTTGTAATTGGTTGTCCAGCCGAACTCAAAGGGTGCTCAGCAGTGGCTCCTCTTCGTCTTGGAAAGATGTGACCAGTGGGGTGCCACAGGGTTCTGTCCTGGGCCCAGTGCTATTCAACATCTTTATCAATGACTTGGATGAGGGAATTAGGGGAATACTTATCAAATTTGCAGATGACACCAAATTAGGAGGAGTAGCTAATACCCTAGAGGACAGGATCAAAATTCAGAATGACCTGGATAGACTGGAAAGATGGGCCAAAGCTAACAAAATGAAATTCAATACGGAGAAATGTAAAGTACTGCATTTAGGGCGGAAAAATGAAATGCATAAATATAGGATGGGAGAGACCTGGCTGAATGAGACTACGTGCGAAAGGGATCTAGGAGTCTTAGTAGACCACAAGTTGAACATGAGCCAACAGTGTGATGCGGCAGCTAAAAAGGCCAATGCGATTTTGGGCTGTATCAATAGAAGTATAGTGTCTAGATCAAGGGAAGTGATAGTGCTACTCTATTCTGCCTTGGTCAGACCTCACTTGGAATACTGTGTCCAGTTCTGGGCACCACAATTCAAAAAGGATATTGACAAATTGGATCATGTCCAGAGAAGGGCAACTAAAATGGTGAAAGGTCTGGAAACGATGCCTTATGAGGAGAGACTTATGGAGCTGGGTATGTTTAGCCTGGAAAAAAGACGGTTAAGAGGCGATATGATAGCCCTGTTTAAGTATTTGAAGGGATGTCACGCTGAGGATGGAGCAGGCTTGTTTTCTGCTGCTCCAGAGACTGGAACACAGAGCAATGGATGCAAGCTCCAGGAACAGAGATTCCACCTCAACATGAGGAGGAACTTTTTGACAGTAAGAGCTGTTCGGCAGTGGAACACACTCCCTCAGAGCGTGGTGGGGTCTCCATCCTTGGAGGTCTTTAAACAGAGGCTGGATTGCCATCTGTCAGAGATGCTTTGATCAAGATTTCCTGTGTGGCAGGGAGATTGGACTGGATGGCCCTCGTGGTCTCTTCCAACTCTGCAATTCTATGATTCTATGATTCTATGATTCTATGATCTCTCAAGGATGATTAAGGAAAGTCACTACTAAAAATAGACTCTCTACCAATATGGAGGAGGTATGCTTAAGCATATTGAGCATTAATGTTATATGCACATCTGGAAAAAACACTAGTTAAACTCAATGGGACATTTTCATGAATAAAGATGCATATAAGATTGCACTGACAGGATTGTATCACTCATCTGCAAAATTCATTAAGATTATGTACACACAGTCTAATCATGTATAGAAGATGCGGAAGAACACATATTCTGACCCTACCTCCTTACCATAATTTCTGATAGATCACATATGCTCACACTCTCAGCACAGCTCACCAAATGCAAGTTGCTTCACATGCACAAGTATGGCTAAGGGGTCCATTAGTGGCTTTGAGAGATGCTTCAAATGGATGTTCTGCTTTTTCTTATTTGAATATCTCTACCCCTTCCCAGTCTTAGATGCGCATGACAGAGTACCAGGGACAAGCAGCCCTTAAGCCATTGGTAAGCTGACAGTAAGCATCAGGAGGCAACCTCATCACCAAATACAAGTGATTTCAAGCTCCATTAATTGTCTCCTCAGTCCCACCAAGCGCAGGCACAGAACATTAATCACACAGACTGGCCCACACTGGGTTGTTTGACATATTTTCCTGACTAATCATAGAACAGTAATGTCTTCTTCCATTTGCACTGTCTTCTAGTCCATTTCCATGCCCATTTCAAAGTGCTTCTAAAAAATCTTAGCAGCTTGTTGTGAGGCTGCCTGCAGGATCACCTTCGCCCATATATGCCTATCTGGACCTTGAGATTATCTTCATAGGCATTTCTCTGGACAGAGTGGCTCACTTCAAGAGAGGGGGGGCTGCTTTTTGGTACTGCTCATGTTGCAGTCCTTTTGGTGACAGAGGAAGACATTCTTGTCTTCTCTGGTGTGCTAATTCTAATGGTTTTCTGTGCTTTCAAGATTATTTGCACAAATGTTATTGGTTTTATTTTGTTGTTGAGTTTACTTTGGTCGTGATGCTGTTTCTAGATTTTATGTTGGCATTTTAATCTTTGGTGGCCTAAATACCCTAAAGGCACCAGATTCCATAAGCCCTGGCTAGTACTTGGATGGAAGACTGCCAATGAATAACAGGTGCTGTAGACTATATTTTGGAGGAAGGAGCTAGCAAACCACCTCTGAGTATTCCTTGCCTAAGAAAATACTATGAAATTTATGGGGTCTCATAAATTGACTTGGGGCTTGCCTACACTGGTGAGAAACCCCACACCTACCTCATAGCTGTGGTGGACCGGACCTCAGTGGCCCATAAACACCGATTGTAGATTGGAGTATCCTGCCACATTCTAATCTGTATGGGAGTAAGATAGCAATCCTATGCTGACCATGTGTTTTGTACATCATACTATTTCCTGCCACACAGCCAGGGCTTGTCCAGTGTTGTTGTTTTTTCTGTTCACTTGTGCATGCAAATATGCAAATATACATTGTCCCAAATTACTTTATTACTGGATAAGTAGAGATACACTTATTCAGATATGTGAACAATTGAAAAAAAATAAAATAAAACCCAGAATGGAGTCTCATCCACCAGATGTTCCACCCCCAGGTTCACACCAAAGCTAATCCACAGCCAACACACAGCCAAAAATCAATGTTTTCCCCTTATATGTGGAACAAACCATGAATCTTCCAGATCTGGAGTTTCCTGCAAAACCCCCGGTGAAGATGCAAATTGTCAAAAATGTCACGTCTCAATTGTCCTGCAAAAACAGGGTGGGTATGGGCTTTTTGACCTGTGTAGACAAGCCCTTGGAGGCACATGCACATGTATTTTAATCTTTCTTAGGTCTTTCAGTTTGTAACTGTACTTGCCTAGAGAATGTTGAATTTCAGGCAATATGTAAATAATGTAAATAAATGACCTATATTTATTTTTCTCTCCTAGTAAGTGCTAGCCAGGCTCACATATTTGAATTTTCCCTATATTTGATTAGATGGAGCTCAGATTTTGCTCATGACATCCTGCCACCTCACCATTCCAGCTGGAATTTTCATTTCATTTATCTCTGACAACCTGCCAAATTTGCTAGGAATTCTCAAGCACCTTAAAAGCAGAACACAATAAAATCAGTAGTAAGGGGTATAAATATAGCCACACACAATAAAATCACCTATGAAGGAAAGGCAGGAAACCAAAACAGTACAGAAGATCAAAAGTGTTAAAATCATGCTTCATTTTACCTGGGAGAATAAAAAGGTATTCACCTGGTGCCCAAAAGATCATAATGTAGATGACAGTAGACTCTCTCTGAAGAGAGCATTCCACAAACAAGTTGTCACTTCATCCTTCTAGGAGTGTATGCATCTATTGAATCCATTTTCATAGGTTTATTTCATCTTAAGAAACTAAACAATAGTTTCTAGCATTATATTATAGTCCAGCTCGAATTTTATGGTCTCCACCAGTCTCTCCTAACTTGGCAATTTCCAGATGTTTTGGATTACCATAATTCCTGACCATTGGCCATCCTAACTAGAACTGCTGAAGTTGTGAACCAAGATCTCTGCAGGACACCTGATTAAGAGAAGCTAATTTATGCTGACTAGCAGAAAATCTCATGGTTTTCAGACAGCTTTCAGACTTGGAGATTTGTGGGATTGAATCTAGATTGTTTGCACACAGAATGTATGTTGTCACTGAGCCAGAGCTTGAGAAATGTACTTTTTGGACTACAGCTCCCAGAATCTCCACAGCCAGCAAGACCACTGAGTATGTCATCTGAGGGGTTCAGGAAGATTTAGTCCAAAATGTTCTGCAATGAGGTACACATTACCTATGGTGCTGTTCTTTGCTTGTAGCCTATCAACCTCTAGGTTGCTTTGGTTAATCCATATAGTTGCGAGCAATCCCAACACCATGATTTTATGATTCTAGTGCTTGTGCTATACACTCCCTTCCTCTACTGATTCTGCAAAGATTCCTCATAGAAAAATGTGGTCTGTCTGACTTTGTAAGACATGTGTGTGTGTGTGTGTGTGTGTGTATGGGAGGGCGGGAGTGTAGCATCAAACACTGATTTCTTTTTGGTCTTCTGCAGCCTCTCTGGCTTCCCCATACTTTTTTTTTTTTTTTTTGCTAGAACCAATCGTCCTTTTAAAAATCTCGTTACATTTCCTTTGCTGGCAACCTTTGGACCTTTTATAATTATTCCTATTACATTTGCAAAGTGAACTGCCAGACTCGATTACACATATTTTAATATTTGGAACAGGAGAAAAAAAAGGGAAAGTGCTAGAGCAGAGAGAACCTAAATAAATCATTTAGAACTCTACATGCATTCAACATTTTGAAAGCCAATGAGACATTTTGAGATCTTTTACTGCTAAGTGAGAAAAATGCCTTAAGAGGGGTGTGGGTGGGGAATGTCTTACATTTGGTTAGCGGCTAACCAAAAGTGGCAAAATGGCAATTTTGTCCACCATCTTCTATGCCCAGTTGAAAGGCAACTTCCTGGAAATCTGAAGCTACCATATATAAGATTTGGAAGTTTTCACCATTCCCTGGCTGCAATAAATTCAATTCCTTGCACTCACCGAAGAAAGAGATAGCCTTTTAAAAAAATTAATCTGATAAAAGTCTTGCAGAAGACAACTTGTGTTACCACTAAAATCAAACACAATCCCCATTGCTACATACTTCCATGCAACTATAATCCATTTGTCACAAATAATGAAAACATCTCCCCCCCCCCAAAAAAAATCATAGGAACAGTCTGCTTCCTAGACATAATTTCATGAATTGGTTAAGGAATAGAAAAAGCATACTTAGGTCTTTAACAGATAAACCTCCATTAACATTTCTTTCCCACTATATTTTTCTGCGCAATTGTCCTGGCAAAATAACCCTTTCTATCAGACCTTACCTTCTGTAGTGTTAAAAGGCAGTCCCAGCATTGATGCAGCATGAACAGAGCTCTGTTTACTTCCATGTTTATGATCTTGCTGATTCTTGTGAGAAGACGTGAGCATGGTAAAATTAAAAAATACACCAAAAGAAAGACAAACAACATACACACAAGAACAGAAACACACTTTAAAACTTAAAAGTAAACTGGGGAGGTTCATAAAAAGAGCATCCCACACCTGGCTTTTGCATTCTCACCCAGAAGTGTTCTGACATTGGTGCTGAAATCATGAGAGGACAATGGCACAAGATTTCAAATGCTGGCAATACTGGCAAAAAAGCACCACGGGAGGTCTATTGACAGCTTGGCCCATCAATAAAAAAGAATGCCTTATTTTCAAGACATTATCATGAAAGGACGTTGTTGTCTGGTATGCATGCCCTTTCACATTCATTAGGCAGTGTTATGACACCATATTTGCCGCATCTGATAAAGTCCTTACATGCTGTAAATCTTGTACTCAGAAGTTACCCCCGCCCACCAAAACAGAAACCCTACCTAATTCTACAAAGTAACAGCCATAAATAAAAAAAAAATATCCTGAATTATAGATTTTTTTCAGCCTCTTGTTCTGTAGTTCTTCAAAGACATCTGCATGCAAACCTAATTGTGAAGGAGAAGGTAAGGGGTTAAATTTCAGTGCAGGGACAGAACTGTAGAAATAATATTGGTGTGAGTTTTGGTGGGCTGGATACTGAATGAAGAGGGACAGTATGATTAAAACTGTGATTCTTCAAACTGTTATTTGGGACCATCAAAGGGGTATTTTTGGAAATGTATAGGGGTTGGCATTATGTATTGCAATTATGGATTCATAACCTAGAGTTATGGATCCATAACTAGCCAGATAGTAAGTACTAAGAATACATAGTATTACTGTAAGATGGTGTAAATGCCCCCTCAAGGCCACCTTAACAGCCTGCAGCCACATTGTGCAAAGGAGGTCCATTCAACTGCTAATTGGGACATAAGAATGACAATGTTTCTGCCCTTCTCCTGCCAGTGAGTGAGGCTATGACAATCAGAAACAGAAACCCTGTCATAATTCCGTGTCATAGTCTTGCTCACTGGTGGGAGGGAGCCAGAAACATCCTCCTCCTTGAGTCCTGATTGCCAGCTGAACAGAACTCCTTTGCACAATATGGCTGTTAAGCTGGACTTGGGAGGCATTTACATAGTCTTACAGTCAGGCCAGGAGACATTACTTAGGTATTCTCTGCACTGGCTGCTTAATCTGTGGCCAGTCCAGAGCATTATGTTCTGGATTGGTCCCAGATGGACCATGATGGTGTCCACATACACAGACACAATCTGGTGTGATACATCGTTGTCCTCATTGGCTCTGCTGGCCCATCACCCTCAGTGCCACCGCCACCACCGCTGCCTCGCCCACTAGCCCAGCAGCTCTGTTTGAGAGCCTGGCGTCTCCTGTCACTGCTGGTGACATAAGCAGAGGGTGCCCATGTGATTGATGAACAGGGTGGGAGTGACCCCCTCCCTGTCGAGCATGTGTCACAGCACCCTCTGCTTACCTCACCAGCAGTGGCACAGAGAGCAACATACCATGGGAGATGATGTACTGGGTGGGTGGCTGTGCAGATACCTGTGTTGCTCAGGCCCGACCCAGCTGTCCATATGCAAACAGACCCCAGAGCCACTCCAGGGTTTCCAGAAAACACTGGACTTTTCCTCAACTTTGCCTAGTATGGGCAGTCGTGTTAAGGGCCAGAATGTGTGGAAACCTCACCTGGAAGTCACCATATGTCATCCAGATTGCAAGTGCCGGATTTGGGGTGAAAATGGCAGTTTTGGCCCATGTAGACAAGACCACAGTTACACATACATAACTAAGTAGTCAATAAAGATATTGGCCAGGGTGTCCCTCACTGAGAAGATCAGTTCTGGTGGATAGGCTCTGACTTCTTTGGAGATTATCAGATGCAGCAAAAAAGGACAATAGCAGCATGTGAGGATGATGTTACTGTCCCGCAAATGGGACCCAATTTCAGACAATGTCGTCATCATTACGTGCTGTTCCTATGCTGCAGCCGTTAATAAGGCATTGCTTTTCATTGACGGGACCTACTTTGACTTCTCACTACTGGTCTTCCCCCATTAGTGACATTCTAAGATAGCTGTCCTGAACCTAACACCTTCTTGGTTAGACTTTTAAAAAATGATATTGACATTAGAAGGAATGGGAGGGGTCTCAAATGAACATTCAACCTAAAGGTTCTCACAGCAGTCTGTCTAGACTTTGCTCTTAGCTTACATTAGTTTTGCCCATTTCTTATGTACCAGGAGACTGTACACACAGAATAACATATATGTTTAGATACGATGTCTTAAAACCTCTTCAGTAAATTCCTTTTTTCTGAACATATGGAAATCACTGCATTTTAAATGAATCATTGGCCTGAGAGCCAGTGTGGTGTAGTGGTTAACATGTTGAGAGTTCAAGGTTCAAGGCCCTACTGAGCCATGGAACCAAAATTGGGCCAGTCATTCTCTCTCAGTCTGACTTACCACACAGGCAGAACCAGTACCCAATAGGTTAAACTCCCTCTAGTTAAACCCCAAAAGATTAAACTGAAAGCTAGCTTACATACCAAAGGCAGGCCTAAATAATAAAATCTTTGTAAATCTGAAGAAAAACAGAGATAGAACAAATCCAACCTCCATTGGCAGAGACCTCCAGAGCCACCTCTCCTCCATCCCCATGAGGCATACTTCCATTGATAGTAGGACCAGAGAAAGCCTCTTGCAAAGAACTTAAAATCTTGGATCAGAATATGTGGTTCCATACGCATAGGGACAGAATGCCAGAAAACCAGCTAAGTCCATCCAGTTATTCATTTTAGCAGAAGAATCGGCACTTGTACATACATAGATGACAGATGAAGGGACTGCATGGTGGGTGGGTTTGGAGCAGCTCCACAGGTTCACTCCACTCTACAAGATGGACCAAAGTGGGGACACCGACTACATGGTGGTTCCATCTGGATGCCAACTGGTTATCATGCCATGTGACAGCCTGATTCAACCTACTCGGTAGAACTTGGAAACCTTTTTGGATGACAACTCTCAGAATCCCCCACCATCACCACCACTGTCCAGTAAGGGACTTCAGTATGTTGTTATTCATACAGCTGATGTTGCTGCTGGTAGTGATGGTGACACTGTTGTTGGAAAGCACATTGCCACTGTAATGTGTGAGGATAGCCTAAGTACTAGGATCCGAAGCCTTTTACAGCCAACTTTTTGGCTTTTTGACTTTGAGGATATTTTTATTGGATTTGAACTTTAACCTAACTGAATTGAAATTTAAAATACCAAAAGAAAATCAGGAGGAACTTGGGAAAAAATGTTTTAAAAAGTGAAAGCAGGATTGGTTGAGGCTCATTTACATGTAACCTGATTTCCAGACCATCAGAAGCATGCCTTGGACTCATGGGCTACTTCTTCTTCCTCCCTTCCTTTTCATTCCCATCCTCAGAGTTCCTTCTTCCATTAAAAGACAACTGCATAACAGCCGTCTAAGGAAAGCCATCTGTTCTGTTGGACCCTTGAGTTGCCCTTTGACAACCAAGTCTTTAAGACACAGAATGGCACACTTAACAGGTTGAATGCCTTCCTGTGAGGGAAGGTGGCCCCTGTTTCAACACACACTAAAAAAACTGATAAAGCTCTTGTCAACGCTGGCAAAGACTACTTTTTAAAATACAATTCCCAGAACCCCTAGAGTGTTTCTTTGAGTTGCTGTTGTTGTTATGTGCCTTCAAGTCAACTCCAACTTATAGCAACCCTCTCATAGGGTTTTTTTGGCATGATTTATTAAAAGGAAGCTTCCTATTGCCAACCTCTGATGTTGAGAGAGTGTGACCTAGTGGGTTTCCATAGCCGAGCAGAGATTTTTACCCTGGTCTCCTGGGACCCTAGTCTGACACTCATACCACTACAACACTCAAAAATAATGGTCTAAATAGGTTCTTAATGTTTTTCCTCATACAAGGAAAGAAATATGGGTGTAGAGGGAAAGATGCAGTGTCTCCCTCTATGCTCAAATCATTTGTTCTGTGAGTACCAAATGTGGATGAAGATGCCTTGCTGAGCACTGGAGAGTATGGTGGGGTGGGGAAGAAACAGAAAGGAGACAAGCTCCATGTGCTACTAGATCAGGGTTTCTCAACCAGGTTTCCCTGGAACCCTAGGGTTCCATAAGAGATTGCTGGGGGTTCTACGAGATATTTAGACTGAAGAAAATAAACATTTTTTTTAAAGCTGAAGATATAATAATTTTTAGGCAGAGGTTCCCTGAGACCTGAAAAATGTCCACCAGGGTTAAAGGTTTGAGAAAGGCTGTACTAGATGGTCAAATTTTTATCCTTTAAAAACCCCAACACATTTCAGCCTATATGAGAAAAGGCCTTCTTCAGAGGCTAAAAATAAAACACAAATATAAATCTATTATAAACATTAAGAAGACAGGAAAAACTATATTAACTATATCCCATCAAAACACATAAGATTCTATTATTTTGCACATCCAAAACATACATACCATTCATTCAAGAGAAATCACTGGAGTTTTAAAAACACTCTCCAAAAACCTGGACCATTAAGTATGAAGAGACCAGAGACTATGGGTTTTTTTTGGTTATTTATACATTTTCTAGATAGTCATTAAAAAGGAAGGACCAATGCTATATGATGAAATCAGTCATAAGGATGTCTGATAAAATCTATTCAAGCATTTACTCAGCTTCTTAATATTATATTATAATCATTCTATAATGCTTTCTATAATGCTACTATCTTTTATATTAATGATTGTAAGTCCAGCTCTTCATTCAGACCTAATGGCACCAAGGATTTCAATTTTATAATCCATTCCACCTCTTTTTTTCTTCAAAACACTTTCATTGTTATTATTAATATTTTCTATTACCCATAAACAAAAATCTGAATGCTGCATTTCTTCAAAATGACTAACTAAAGGAGCCCTGCCCTTCTGCTTCTCAAATTGGAGAGATGTTCCCCTCTTCTTTGTTTTATGGGTCTTGATGTCCTTCTCACATAAAGTTTCTTGCATATGCATTCAATGACATAAATCTATGCTCAGATCATTTATTCTCAGTATGTCAAATGAAGGTGTCATGCTGAGCACTGGAGAGTATGGTGGCCGCGGCAGGGAACCATCCATGGGCCAGAATCCAGCCTATGAGATAGAGTCCCCCAATCCCTGAGCTACAGTGTACCTGACTGGGATATGAAAGCAAATCTACTTGGAACAAGCTAAAAGCATCTGCACTTTTGAAGTAGGGGCAAGGAGGGAAGTATATAAGCTAATGGCATTGCCATATTCCCTCTCTCCAGATCATAATTTTTAGAGATCAAGTATCATGATGTCTGAATTGAGCCTAAACCTAACTGGACTGAAATTTAAAGCCCAAATTGCTTCCCACCTCTTTAAAATCTTGCTGAAAATAAGATTTCCCTGTCTTAATTAAGCTGTCTTTTATTCTTTCTCTTATTTCAATAGCAGGATAATTTCCAAAGGATTATGATTGTCTTACGCACATTCATGTCTCAAATATTTAATCTGAATGGGAAATTCCCAGTGTACCTCTCTCATCATATTTTAGTTCTGTATAGTGAAAGCTTCAGTTCTATATGATTTGATATTACTTTCATTATTGGAATTATGTTGTAGGGAAATATCTATCTAGCAATGAAATCCACTTCCCTTGTGTTCAGCCACTTAAGTATCACAAAGGTCCAATCTGCACTTTACGGTAAGTACTGGGGATGCCATGTAATCTGCTAAGACTTTTAGAAAACAATAATGATGCCTCAGTATTGACTGGAGCCTGCACAAAAGAAGAAAATAGAATCCTTCTGAAAGCTAAAATAATTTTTACTTCATGAGAATGTTGAAAACCAGAGGATAGGTTTGCCTATTAATGGAAAGCTTTCCAGAGAAAAGTCATACAGGCATAGCTATAGAATCAGAGTTGGAAGAGGCCTCATGGGCTATGAAATCCAACCCCCTGCAGAATGAGGGATCTCCAGCTAAAACTTCCCCAGCAAGTAGCTGTCCAGCCTCTTTTTGAAGATTTCCAGGGAAGGAGATCCCACCCTCTCTCTAGGCAACTGGTTCCATTGCTGCACTGCTCTTACTGTCAAGATGTTCCTTCTAATGTTCAATTGAAACCTACTCTTCTGTAAGTTCAAACCATTAGACCTGTTCCTACCCTATGGGGCAGCAGAGAACAGGCCTGCCCACTCTTCTCTGTGACAGCCCTTGGCTGCAATTCACGACAGGTTTTATAGCGATAAATTGCACTTTAGTGCTTTTTCGCACCAGTGGTGGGTAGTTTACATGGTGTATGGAGGAAACAGTTGTATTTTGGTGCTCTTTTTTTTCCACTTTGTGGTCCAGACAGGCAAATGTGGGGGGGGCAAGCATTGGAGAGAAGGACAAAGGAATGCAATAGGAATGTCTGCCCTGGCCCCAACTCCGTGGTTAACAGCTGATTGTCACTGAGCCATTGCCTCCCGCCTGCAGCTCCCTGGCCCCAAATCAAAATTCAGATGTGAAGGGTTTTTTCTCCATGGGTAACAGCTGATCGACACTGAGCCATTGCCTCCCCCCTGCAGCTCCCTGGCCCCAAATCAAAATGCAGATGTGAACATATTTTTCTCCGTGAGTAACAGCTGATCGACACTGAGCCATTGCCTCCCCCCTGCAGCTCCCTGTACAGACTTCCCTTGGCACCAAAGCAAGCAGTAGACATGAAGGATTTTAAGATTTCCTGATCGCTACTGAATCTTCCTCCTGACTCCACATCTAACCAGCGCACCCCTTCATGATAAGAACCAACCAAAGTGCAGCTCTGCTGCAACTGTATCGGGAAGATTGCTGGTAATTCACACAGACTTTAGTCAAATAGTTGTTTACACCATCAATAATGCGCTAAGTCATGCTACTTTTTCAAATAAGCTGGCAAAAGTAGCGAGATCCCCTGAGACGCTATATTTGGGTTTTTTACCTTCCCCCCCTTCTGAATGAGGTGATATTGTGGCGTGATCCATGGGAACAATGAGCAATCTTAGTGGTATACTTAGGGGAATATTTGCCCGTGTAAATGCAACCCTTGAGTCACAGTGCATACAAACTGAATGTTAATGGTATCATAGCCTGCCTTGATATTTTGAGTGCCTGTTGTCCCCTGTACATTGCTTTTGAGTGTCTGGGAAAGTTCCTATGGTGCTTGTCTTTCCAGGCAGTTTAGAAGGATGAAACCAGAGTTTGGAAATAATGTGTTGCCAGTGACGATGCTACTTTTAGAGAAAATAAGAGCATAATAGTGCATACCCTCCAACTTGACAGGGGCAGTTCATGTTAACCCTCTGTTGTCCCACTTTTTCAGCTGCCTTTAAGATGTCCCAATTTCTCTCTTCTCCTCTCACTTTCTTCCATGTCCTCTACCTACTTCCAACATTGAAAAATCATGAATATACAGGTCCTCCAACAGTAGTGCTCCCCTGTTTGAGGGGCTGTCCAATCAGAATCCAGTTTAAAATTAAAGGATCTTAAAGGGGGAAGCAGAATTTACACCTGTGAAGTTGCCCATCAAGAGTGAACATCTGGAAAACAACCTGAACATGTACACAGTTCAGATTGTGCACCCACTCAGAATGAAGAGTCAGGCACAGGTGATGGGGTAAACTAGGGCCATACTTTGTTGAACTATTTACAACACCCCTAACTTGCAGAGGGACCTCACTAATGCAGAGACTAACTGGGACTGAAAGTCCTCCTAACCTTCCCCTTGGTGCTCAAAGGTGAGCCATCCAAATCCCGATGTGATGTTGTATATTTCCACCTTTTTCTAACTTTGCCAATCATGTGACTGGGCCCAAAATCCCACCCAAAAGGCAACCCACTGAAGCCAGCACTGACTCACAGGCCAGAAGGTTGGGGTGATCTTTGGCAAAAAAAAAAAAAAAAAAGGCCGAAGTCAGGGAAGGCCAGGGTTAAATACCCCATCCAAACTCTGCCATGTGGCCAGCTGTGCTGTGATGCTTCCAGCCTCATGACATCAACATCTGACTCTTCTTCCAGGGCATGCCAAGGCAGCCCTATCCCTCCAGGAGCTCATAGAGCTACGTAGGGTAGAGAGGTGCATTGTTCCAGTTCAGATGGTCCTCCTCATTTTGATGAGATATTGACCTAAATTCAATTGTTTGTCCCAACTAGAATGAGTTAGTCCTATTGGAACTTCGCCTGTCAACATGTGTGGAAGTTGAATTGATTCATTGGTTCTACTCTAATAAAGACTACCAATTAGATGGACTATTGCATTTTTTTGAAGTTTATTTCTACACATGACTATATAACTATACAATATCATATGCAAATTTTATACACACCTTTGTGTCCTCTCTTTTCTGGTCATGCATTTTGCTCTCTCTGCCCCCAATCTTTTTGGGGACAATACATAAGTGGTCTGTTTCCTATGGTGGGGATACTTAAGGTTGCATTTGTTTCCCTTGGGGGAGCAAAAAGGTATTCATGGCTTTGCTTTTCACACCATAGCTTTAGGAGACTAAATTTATGATCAGCTTCAAAGATTCCAGAAGAGTTAGTGTCTCAGCAGGACACTAATATGTAAAAAAGAAACACCAGAGGGGTAAAATATAAATAAGAAAGATGGTCTAGTCTGTATATGAATAGGTTGTTCAGGCCTGCACTGGTTATTTACCACTTTGATTGTGGGATTAAAGCTAGCAATGTCAGTGGGGGAAAATATCTTATTGCTACTAGTGGACACCCTTGTTTGTCATGGTTGCTGTTTTTCCCAGGACTAGCCCAAGACATTTTACTACCTGATGAGTCAAGGTGAATTCTACCCATTGCCCTTCAAGTTATAGCAATACTGGAGCCCAAAAAAACCCTCAAGGTACCATTCTACAATAAAAAAGTGATAATAAATGCAATAGATCACAGTATACTGCCCTTTCATGACACTGCAAATCAGTTGCTTGAATCAACTACTTTACCTCTCAAGCAGAACTCACCCAGCATAATTTCTTCCTGAGTTGCTTGGGGGTTGCTAAAACTATGACAGATTTATGGTGTTCCTTAATATTTAATGAGAAATTCCCAATTTCTTCAGCCAGTGTCCTGTATTCCCCTTTGGAAAAAAATGGATTTTTGTGTTAAAAGTGGTTGCTCTCTGCTGCTATAATTCCCTAGGTGCTCTATCAGTAATGAAGTGTCTCAGGAGTGGTGTTTGAAAATGCTCTCAAGGTACACAAATGATTCCCCCCCTCCCGCCTTTCTCCCTTCCCACTTCCATGCTGTTGAATATAGAGTGTCAACTTGCATGACCTTATTTGACACCAAGAAGTTGCCATGGTTGCTGACAACTCCAAGGACTCCCTAGCTGTCAGTGCCTTTCATAGGTAAGGTTGTAGGTGGCAACAAGGACTTCTGAATGACTGAATCCAAATTGAGTCTGGGTACAACAGAAATCTACTTATCTAGGAAAGCATACAGAGCTCTCAACTCTTACTTTATATAAAAGGCAGAAGTTAAGGAGAAAATTTTAGATCCCACTTAGTTGCTAAGTGTTTGTACCTGGGCCAATTAGTACAATACCTTCTGAATGTCACTTTTTGGCAAGGGCAGTCCTGAGTAATACTGTATTGTCCCACTTTTGCATCTGCTTTTAAAATTTCCCAATTTTTCTCTCCTCCTCCCCCTTTGTCATTAGCATATTTTAGTTACTGCAAACATAGTTCAAAGTGCAAAAGTAGTTTACACTCAATAACTCAGCAAGGGGGAGGATGGAGTTGAATATTTTCCTTCCCTATAGGCTCAGGCAAAAGCAATCTGCTGCAGCCTCTTCTTGCTTGTCTGTTCTTCCTCATTAATAACTTTTGCCATCTTGACCACACTCTCATGTTGCTTTGCAGTATGTGTCCCGGTTATTTCATCTGTGAAATGCTGGGCAGTGTGGACTACCCTGGCATGTGCCTTGGGGTAACTGCTGCAGAACTCTAAGGCAAAAAGTAACCCTTTTTAGAGGCACCTTTTCTGGCATGATCAACTTGCTATCCCAACAGCATGGAAGTATTCACCCAATAATCATAACAAGGCAAGTTATTTTTTAAATTAATTTTTATTATTTAACAACAGGGTGAGAGAGAATTACAGGGGAAGGGAGGGGGAGTAGATGGCAGGTACATATAATCAGAGCTGGGTCAACAAGTGCAATTAGTCAGAGATAGTTATCAGAAGTGACTGTGTCTTATTTCGTAGGTGTCCGGGGGAGATGGTGGAGTTAGAGTGAGGAGAGATGATCCACTGATGTAGCAAGACAGTGAGACATGAAGCTGTGACATGGTCCCAGGGTAATTCAAAATTTTGATTTCCATAGGTGTCCATGATGTGCTGGGGGCTGAATCTGACGATTGCTCTCTGCAACAAATTCAATAAACCTAAACCAATCTGTATTGAAATTATTCAGTTATGTTTCTCCATTACAAAACTTGATCTTGGAGGAGAATTTTTCTAGCAAGCAGATTGACCAAACTCATTCCCACCAAGCATCCAAGGATGGCATTCCCACTTTCCAACATTTTGCAAGTTCTAAACATGCAGCCATAAGCAGATAACTTATCAATTTTCTATGTTAAAGTTAGCATTACGATTAATAAACAGATTGAGTATAATAAACAGATTGGGCAGAAATGAATTAATTGGCTAGTGATGTCAGAAATCTGGGATAACACTTTTAACCAAAAGTTCCATACAGACCTGCAGTCTAGCCACATATGAATAAACATTCCCAGGGAACCACGCCCTTGCCAACAGTGGGGGGAGATCATTTTCACCATTCTGGATAAGCATGTTAGTGTAAGATCTTATTCGTGGTCTCTGTGAATCACACAGCTGGATTACTCCTGTGCCTGCGCAGAGCATCTGAACCTTCTGGAATTGCTATGCAGAATGTGCTTTGATACATTTTTGGTGGTAACTCCGCCCATCCTAACAGTCCCTTATAAGGCGCTCCCACCTAATTCCCCTCAGTTCCTTTCTTTCCACTGCATTAGCATGAAGGAACCTTCGTTCACTAGTTTTTCTAGTGAATCTGATATCCCTGGTGAGGCTGTACCTTCTTTGAATAGGAAAAGGAAGGAGAAACACATCTCTCAGGATGATGATAGCTCTAAATTGAAGAGCAAGCCAAAAGAGGTGCCTAAGAAATCGAAATTGACGGCCACATCCTCTGCAGCTTCTACTGACAAAGCTGTGTGGCCAATCGATACTGTTGAGTCGCAAACCCCTGCTGGACCCGAGGCCACGGTCGTTTGACCATCTCCAGTGCCAACAATGGAGACTGCTGCATCCCGATGTGCTCCTACCCCTATGGGTTCGGTGGAGATCGTGGCAGTGGACGTGCCTTCCAGTGCCGAGATGGAAGTATCCCCTCAACGGGGGCCCCAAACTCCTACCCTTGTCATCTCAACAGCTCAGCTTCTTGAGCATTCGCCCTTGGACGTCGAAGTTGAGGTCATCGAACCAGAGGTCGTGGCCCAAACCCGGCCATTTTCACTCGGCATCCATGCAGATATACCGGCTTATACAGCCTGGCAAGATCTATTTGTTGAGCAGGAAATTTGTTGAGCAGGGAGACCTGGCTGAATGAGACTACATGCGAAAGGGATCTAGGAGTCCTAGTAGACCACAAGTTGAACACGAGTCAACAGTGTGATGTGGCAGCTAAAAAGGCCAATGCAATTTTGGGCTGCATCAATAGGAGTATAGTGTCCAGATCAAGGGAAGTAATAGTGCCGCTCTATTCTGCCTTGGTCAGACCTCACCTAGAATACTGTGTCCAGTTCTGGGCACCACAATTCAAAAAGGATATTGACAAATTGGAGCGTGTCCAGAGGAGGGCGACTAAAATGGTGAAAGGTCTGGAAACCATGCCTTATGAGGAGAGACTTAGGGAGCTGGGTATGTTTAGCCTGGAAAAAAGATGGTTAAGAGGCGATATGATAGCCCTGTTTAAGTATTTAAAGGGTGTCACGTTGAGGATGGAGCAAGCTTGTTTTCTGCTGCTCCAGAGATTGGAACACGGAGCAATGGATGCAAGCTCCAGGAACAGAGATTCCACCTCAACATTAGGAGGAACTTTTTGACAGTAAGAGCTGTTCGGCAGTGGAACGCACTCCCTCGGAGCGTGGTGGGGTCTCCTTCCTTGGAGGTCTTTAAACAGAGGCTGGATGGCCATCTGTCAGGGATGCTGTGATCGTGATTTCCTGCATGGCAGGGGGTTGGACTGGATGGCCCTCGTGGTCTCTTCCAACTCTGCAATTCTATGATTCTATGATTCTATGTCACTGACGGGCTCTCAGATCCTGACTTCCCAGGGAGATGACTTCAGGGATGTGCATACCGGCCGCTATTTGGAGGAACCTTAAACACTTCTGAGGTGGGATGCAGAAAGTCAACTTTCTCCATGTCCTGAGCAACACCCTCTGCCTCCAACCCCTCCAACACCACCTCCGCACACCACCTCTCTGCTCCTGGGTGATTGCAGTCCATCCCCTGCAGATTCAACATCATCTTCGTCAGGTTCGTGGAATCCATACAGGCCCTACTTGCCATCGCTGTGACCCAACTTAGTCGAGGAGGACTCTGCATCACTGACAGATGACATCCGTGCTTTTTCAGAGCAGATTGTCCACATGTCTCACCCTCTGTACCTCAAGGTGATGGAGAAAGAGGTTGAACCAGTGGACCCCATCTTCCATCAGATTCAATCGAAAGCTCCTCCTACGGCCACTCTCCTGTTTTCCCCTTCCCTTCTGAAGCTTACGCAAGGGTCCTGGGAGAATCCCTCTTCGATCCAGTCTACTTCCAAGAAAATCAACAGGCTGTATCGAGTCACAGGCAAACATATTGATTGGCTTCAATATCATCCAAAGCCTAATTCAGTGGTGGTCGAGAATTCCCAGAATAGGAAGCAACGCCGGCCTCAATCATTCCCGCCAGACCCAGAGGGTCGAAAGCTCGATATCATGGGCAAGAAAATTTATTCTGCGGCAGGTCTGAGTTTTCGTGTGGCCAGCTACTCAGCCTGTATGGGGGCCTACCAGCAAGTATTGTGGGAAAGGATGATGCCCCTCATCCAAGATCTTCTGGAGGAACGATAATGGATGGCTGAAGCAATTCAGTGGGAAGTGCTATTGCTGGCAGGACAACAGTTGAATTCGACCCAACATGTTGCTGATTGGCTGCTAAGATGATCGCAGGATCCATCGCTCTGCATCGACATGTGTGGCTCCGTTCCTCGGGCCTCGGCTACTATTGAAGATCTGCCCTTTGACGAATCTGGACTCTTCAACAGCTCCATGGCCAAAAAACTGGAGTTCACCCAGAAGTTGAGCACAACTGCCAGGAAGTACGGTATGGCCACCTCTTCATCTTCTCAGTACCATCCCAGGGGCCGCACCAACTGGCAGACCTCTTCATCAGGCCAGCAGTTCCATCGGGGTTCTCTGGCCAATCGTATTGCCAATCCTGATACATACCCTATCCCTCTCCAGCCTCATCGGTGAGGAGCCAAGGGTCAGCTTCATGATACCGACCTCCTGGACGGCAACAATCTAAGGATCCAGCCAGGAGAAAATTTTGATCTTCCACCTCATACTGTCTCTTTCTTCCTTTTAGACCCCACTGTTTGGAACTCGGCTGTTGGACTTCCAAGAAGCCTGGTCCTCAATAACAACAGACCACTGGGTACTTCAAATAATCCAGAATGGCTATTGGATCGAATTTGACTCTCTATCTCTGACAGGCCGGGTTCGGTCAACACCATCCTCCCCTCCTTGAAGAGGTGCGGACGCTGCTGCAAAAGGGGGCCATCGAACTCCAATCTTTACCACCTCTGCTTCTTCTCGAGGTACTTCCTGGTCATGAAGAAAGATGTCGGCCTCCGTCCCATTCTCGACCTCCGTGGGGTGAACAGATACATAGAACCATAGAAATTCAGGATGGTCACCTTAGCCTCCATCCTTCCACTCCTAAAACAGTATGACTGGTTCGCTTCCATAGACCTCAAAGATGCCTATTTCCACATCGGGATCCATCCGTCCCACAGACGATTCCTGGCATGCCAGATCGGGACCGAGGCGTTCCAGTTCAGGATCCTGCCGTTCGGACTTTCGACTGCTCTGAGAGTCTTCACAAAGTGTATGGCAGTGGTGGTGGTCTTTCTACAACAATGGGGAGTGGTGGTCTTCCCCTACATCGACGACTGGTTGATTGTGGCGAGTTCTCAATGTCAGCTTGAACTCAATATCGACCTCACCTTAGATGTCTTAGGCGCCTTGGGATTTGTTGTCAACATAGAGAAGTTACAACTCGAACCATCCCAGTCTATCCAGTTCATCGGGGCGTGGCTGGACTCATGTACGACCGTGGCTTACTTACCTCGAGACTGATTCAAGACCCTTCAGTCTCTAATCCATACCTGCCGTTGGTCCCGGAGTCTCCCTGCCCATGCAATCCAGATACTTCTGGGTCACATGGCATCTACTACCTATGTGACCCGCCTCGCCAGGCTCCGCTTCCGTCTGCTCCAACACTGGTTCCTACAAGTCTTCAACCCCCTGTGTGACTCTCCAAAGAAACTGCTCACAATGCCTCAAGCGGTTCGTCGGTCGCTGGACTGGTGGTTGATTCCAGGCAATGTCCTAGCGGGAATGCCATTCTACCCTCCTCAACTGGATGTTTCTCTAATGACAGATGCCTCGATGTTGGGATGGGGATCTCACCTCAAATCCTACGAAATCCGAGGCTCCTGGAATGCTGAGGAACGGACTCTCCATATCAACGTCCTAGAGCTTCTCAGCGTCCAGTTGACACTTCGGGCCTTCGAGACCCTAGTGATGAACAAGACCGTTCTGGTGGTAACAGACAATACCTCAGTCATATACTATCTGAATAAGCAAGGAGGAACCAGATCCCCTCAGCATCTCCAACTCACACTGGACATTTGGGATTGGTGCATCTGCAGGGACATCTTTCTCCAATCCATCCATCTTCCTGGGGAGGAGAATACTCTTTCAGACGGGCTCAGCCGTTCAAGTCTCTCCATCCACGAATGGGAGCTGCACAGGTTGCTAACCTCAAACCTGTTCCATCAATGGGGATCTCCTCAAGTCGACCTCTTTGTGTCTCTGGAAAACACTCAGTGCCACCAGTTCTGTTCCAGATTACATGCCCCAGGATCAAGGGGCAACACTTTCCTTTTCCATTGGACAGGTCCAACCCTCCTGCGTTTAGCCAGGCACCGGTTCATCTGACTTCCGTCCCATTCCGACCTCCTCACCATTCAGAACGGAAAGGTCAGACACCCAGATGTGGAAGCTCTACGGCTAACGGCATGGAGGCTATGGCCCTGACTCCATCCTCTGTACAGAGGGCCACTGTACCTATGGCCTCGGGTTTGCCTTCGATATCGACGGGCCGGCACCTTCCATCTTTTCCTCCAGAGGCCCAGGCTGTCATTGATGCTGCCCAAAGACCTGCTACTCGTAGGTCGTATCACTACAAGTGGAAGAAGTTTGAAGCCTTTCTATCTGATCGAGCGTCGGTCACGGAACCATTCTCCATCCCAACTGTCCTAGATTTCCTTCTACACTTATCTTCCACAGGACTGTCAATTTCATCAATCCGGTGCTACTTGGTAGCTGTATCTGTCGAATTCCAGGGGAGAGGTTATCCGTCTCCTTTTATGACTCCAACCGTCAAGAAGTTCTTGAGAGGTTACATCAACCTGCATCCTCTGGTACTGGAGCCTACACCGACGTGGAGCCTCAAACTGGTCCTCTCACAGCTGGTTCGACGCCCCTTCAAACCCTTGGCTCCACCGACTTGAGACTCCTGTCTTGGAAAACAGCCTTCCTTGTTGCCATTACTTCAGCGCGTCGAGCTGGTGATCTCTGTGCCTTGAGATCAGACCCTCCGTACACTGCCTTCCACAAGCGTAAGGTAGTACTCCATCCCAACATCTCCTTCCTTCCGAAGGTGGTGTCGAGCTTTCATCTGAATCAGTCCATCACTTTCCCTGCTCTGATGCAGGATCCGAAGGATGAATTCGAACATACCCTTCATTCCATGGACGTCAGGAGGGTGCTTGCCTTTTATATCCAGAGGACTGCTCCTTTCAGGAAGTCACCTAGACTTTTTGTATCCTATGCTGCTTCAAGACTTGGACACCCTATTTCTCCACAACATTTGTCGAAGTGGGTGACATCGATCATAGCTGTCTGCTATGAACTGGCGAAGAAACTGCTACCGCCACGGATTCGAGGACACTCAACGAGGGCTGTCTCCACCTCGACAGCTTTCCTATCTGGGGTGCTCTAGAGGATGTTTGCAGAGCTGCAACTTGGTCATCACCCTTGACTTTCATTTCCCATTACATACTTGACTCTTGTTCCAGGAACGAGGCTGCCTTTGGGAAAGCTGTACTTTTGTCTTCTATTCAATGAGTGAGTGTTAATGTTGCCAAGTCATGTGATGGTTTGATGATATAGCTTATTAGTGCTTGCTTAAGAATGTGCTGTCAAGACTCTAACTAAGGTTTGACTGTGCAACAAGGTACTAGTGGCAATATGTATAAGACATACCCTCCTCCTGGAGTGAAGCTTGCCAGTCTACCCAGCTGTGTGATTCACAGAGACCACGAAGAAGATGGACAGGTTGCTTACCTGTAACCAAAGATCTTCGAGTGGTCTTCTGTGAATTCACACAGACCCGCCCATCCTCCCCTCTATCTCCTACTACATCATATAAACATGCTTAATGTTCCTGATGCTGCTGGTTGCGGCGTCATTCAAGGAGCTGAGGGGTATTAGGCAGGAGCACCATATAAGGGACCGTTAGGATGGGCGGAGTTACCGCCAAAAATGTATCAAAGCACATTCTGCCTAGCGATTCCAGAAGGTTCTGATGCTCTGCGCAGGCGCAGGAGTAACCCAGCTGTGTGAATTCACAGAAGACCACTTGAAGATCTATGGTTACAGGTAAGCAACCTGTCCTTACCACCAGTGGACAATTTTTAAAACTCCTTTTGCTTGGATGGACCTGGTTTTGTATGGTGGGGAGGACCGTATGTGAGACCACGTAGTGTCCATTATGGGGAGGTATAATTCAGATTCCCAGTGAGTCTTGACATGGGAAAGACACCCATGGGAGTTGTCAATGAGATGTTTGTATAAGGTAGCTGCCACACCTTTGACATGGGATGCCAATGAAATGCAAAGCTTTTCATAAAAGGTTAGTGGTTTGTGGGTAATGGGTGTGGAGCATAAATTGGATAAAAAGTTGGTGATCTGTGTTAGTTGGAGCCAAGAGGAGTTAATAGAGGAGAGTAAGTTTTTGATTTCATGAATGGATTTGGGATCATTTCCGTTATAAAGATCATGAAGAAGGTAAAGCCCTAATTTCTTCCAGGGCTTATATTGTTGAATCTGATCAGGCATTGAGAAATGTGGGTAGAGTAGGAAAGGTTTGATGGGGGAAGGGTCTGGGGCTAAGGTATGTTTCCATCTTAACCATGTCATGAGAGAGAGTGTCACTTTGTCTCAGGATCATACTGGAAGATTCAGGTTTCATCACAAGTGATGACTTTTTGAAAAAGGTTTTGGTACACCTCAAGTTCCTGCAGAATGTTAGTGTAAATTTCCTTGTGGCACTCTTCTTGCTCTGGTGTGAGAACCCTAGGGACCATCTTGGCACAAACTTTTCTCATATTGAGATCCTCATGCAAAATTTTCCACTCAGTCTCATTGTCAATGTTCACAGCTGCAGCTATGATTCGGACACTGAGTCATCAGTATCCACAAACAATCTGGCTGATTTTTCCCCACAATTTCTTCGATCCTTGAAGTGGAATATTGTCCAGAGCATTCATCATCTTCCACATTCTCACATCCTTCTCTAACTCTTTTGTGCCACTCAAACACACATGCACAAGACATGCAGTCTTCCCCGTAGGCTTCAGTAAACATTTGAAAAGATTCTGTTGGTGTTTTGTTCAATTTTACTAAAAATTTCAAATTGACACATTGCTCAACTTTTAAACTTAGCATTTTTCTGGCATACAACAGAAAACACATCTGCTTTAAATGATGACTGACAATTAACTGAACAGCCAAAAGTGTTGATGTTTGTCATGCAGGTTCAGACATGTTCAAGGTCATTACTCAAGCATTCACAATCAGTTCTCTCTTATTTGTGTGAAAGGTAGAAACACAGTCTCATTATTTAATAGACAGACCTCATACACAGATCCCTAAGCTATTCCTCATAGGGCATGGCTTCCAGACCTTTTATCATTTTGGTTGCTCTCCTCTGAACATGCTCCAGCTTGTCAATATCCTTCTTGAATTGTGGTGCCCAGAACTGGACACATTATTCCAGGTGAGGTCTGACTAAAGCAAAACCAAGTGGCACTATTGCTTTCCTCAATCTAGACATATGTTTCTATTGATGTAGCCTAGAACTGCCTTGGCTTTTTTACCTGCTGCATCACACTGTTGACTCATGTTCAGCTTGTGTTCTACAAAGAGTTCAGCTTGTGTTCTACTAGAATCCTTTCACATGTTCTGTTGTACACATACATGTACTTGATATATCTAGTTCACTGAGCCTTGAAACCCAATAGGCCATTCTCTCTCAGCCTGATCTACTTCACAGGGGGTTAAACTGGAGAAGAAAAAGCCAAATACAGCATCCAGAGTGTATTACAGGAAAGGTAGATATAAATACATTTATTTATGGTAAACATGAAGAAAAATGAGTGAGTTGTTTTCACTGAAAACTGTTCTCAACACCACAGTCATCAAGTGACCAAATATTCATGTATGAAACTGCTTGCGACCGAGTGTCGAGGAGCCCCCGCCCCCCAAGCCTTGCCCTCAAGGATACACACACAGTTGTACATGCACAAAATAAGTTTATTACAATTAAGTAAAAGGATAGTTGGCAGAAAAGGCCACAACTTTCCGTTTGGTGATAGATGTTAAAGGTTGGTCTGGGCATGAGTTTTCCAGTGGGGGCAGGATGAGAGCCCTCAACCTGTCCTAATGCCAAACCCGAGTCCACGCCAAAAGGCAGACCCGGTGCCCAGGTCACGTGCAGATCATGTGACCGATCACGTGCCTGGTCATGTGACCACATCACGTGACCGGTCACGTGCCTCGAAATGTAGAACTCACGTGACAAGATCACGTGACAGATCCACGTGACCTGATGGCCTCTCCTGGGGGGATGCTGCACAGGAAAGGTCTTGGCCCAGGACCCGGCAAGCCCACAACGGGCCAGCCAGGGACTCCCAATCCCCCCCAGTCGGGAACAAAACCCATGTCCACCGCTCCTCAGAAAGTTGTGACAAGGAATAGTTACAATGAATAACAGAGAGTGTCTCGCTAATACAAAGACAACCTAACTAAAGGAGGGGAGGGAAGGTCTTCAGCTCGCAAGAGCCAACTGACTGGAGCTTCAGGCCGGCCGGGAATAAATACCTGGCCGGCGGACCGTGATAGGGACTGGCCCCGCCTCCCGGCCAATCAGTGGCTGCGCTGAGCGCTGGCCCTGATTGGCCGAAGGCAAGGTGAGCCATCCAGTCGGGTGGGAGCTGCCTCCCACTGATTGGCTACCTTACGATCCTCTTCCCTGACTGCAGGAGCAGGCTCGGAAGAGGAGGATGGCCGGCATGGCAGCGCCCATGCCGGCCATGCGGGCAGGCCCAGGCGCGGGGCGACACCGGCTGCAAATGCGGCCGCTGGTAAGGCCTGTGCAGCCGGCTTTTTGTTTCTGATTTGCCATGTATTCAAAATCAATTGAAGCAATCTAAATCATTATCTTCTTACTAGAGGATTTTTGTTTGTTTGTTTGTTTGTTTGTTTCAATGCCCCACCCCCGATCTATTTGGGAACTGATTTTCTCTGCGTGTAGCAGTATGCTTTCATGTAGAAATGCTTACCATAAGGGCTGAAGTGGGAACTAGAAATAAAGACTTCAGAGTTTATGGCTGCTGACACACTGCAGAAATAATGCAGTTTGACCCACTACTTTAACTATCATGGCTCCATCTGATGGAATCCTGGGACTTGTAGTTTGTTGTGGCACCAGAGCTCTCTGACATAGAAGGCTAAATATCTCACAAAACTACAAATCCTGGAATTCCATAGTATTGAGCCATAGCAGTTAAAGCGGTGTCAAACTGCATTATTTCTGCAGTGTGTCAGCAACCTAAGAGAAATAGGTTCTCTTAACCTGTCCGTACTCAAGCCCCTATGCCACACTGACTCTCTCAGGGTAAAGCTACCAATGACTAATAGTTATGATGGCTATATATTACTTCCACTATCAGAAACAGTATGCTTCTGAATATCAGTTGCCAGGAAAATAACAGCATTGCCCTCATATTGTATTTTTGGACTTCCCATTAGCATCTGGTTGGCCACAGAAAGCAAATGGATCATAGCCCTTTAGACGGAGCTAGATAGCTCTTTAGATGGAGTCAGCAGAGTTCTCCTTATGTTCTTATGTCCAGAGACTAGGGCCATGGAAGAAGAAAACGGACAGAGGTTGTGTTGCACAGTTTGACTTGATTTCTGGGTAGCACATTTTAAGATAAATTTCTACATACTTAACTAGCTCATGAAATTCTAGGTCGATGAACATCACATGCTGGAGTCTGCTAAGTGTGTTATCTTAGGTGTAGGGAAAGCAGTATAGACCCATTTATCTCAATTTATCCCATCAGTCTTAATTTATATAAAGCAAAACCCCAGCTCCACAGTTCCCAAATGCAATCAGAAGAAAGATGAAGGCATGGAGGGATCATGACTAGCCCAGATTTAGGGTCTGTCTTTTCTCTAATTCTGGCTTTCCAATAGATATTAAAAAGTACTCTCTGGCCCTCTCAGATGTGAAAAGAGCATCCCGCACACACTATAAATCAATGCTCTGCTGCCCTGTTAAGCCATCCATGCAGAAAACTGTCTTCAGCCAGACAAACAATGGCTTATTTAGAGGAAATTTACTGAAGGTAAAGGCAGCAGAGATGGATGCTAGGAGCTGTAACATTGTGGAGCAGCCCTGCCCTTAGCAGGCACCTTTTCAGCGAGATGACATATTGTTTTTTATCATAACAAAGAAAATCAGACGACCTCTAAAAGCGGTGGGTGACTCGCAAGTAGCAAAGTGGTGGGCTTGGAACAACGCAGTGGCTTGGAGAGGGAGAGAAAAAGGTCTAGTAAAATTGTTTGCTTTGGAAACTGAAAACATTTTAAGTCATATCACGGGCTGAAAAACAGATCTTGAGAAAAGTTACTTTTTTGACTACAACCCCCAGAATTCCCACAGCCATCCTGGCCCTTGGCCTTGCTGGCTGGCTGATTCTAGGAGTTGCAATCAAAAAGGCTGCAGTCAAAATGTTCCTTTTCCAGGCCCTAACTGGAACTTGCATACAACAGAAGTCGGTAGAAAGCTACGGCTGTAGAATAGATTGCAGCACCTTGTGAACCATTTTTGAACATTCTCTTACATTAAAATGTTGTGGGGGGATCCCTAAGGAGAAGTACAATTAAAATCTTTTGCTTGGTGTGCTAGTTTTCCACTTATTGTGAGTTTGTAACATAGGAAATAATTTTTAAATGTGTGTCACCTCCTTCCCCTGTCCTGCAACAAAGTCAGTCTGCCTCAGCACCATAGAGGGGAACTAGCCAGAATTTTGTCTCTGTAATATGCATGCATTTAGAACCATAGAATCATAGAGTTGGAAAAGACCATGAGGGCCATCCAGTCCAACCCCCTGCCATGCAGGGATAAACAATCAAAACATTCCTGACAGATGGCCATCCAGCCTCTATTTAAAATCCTCCAAAGAAGGAGATTCCACCACACTGCAAGGCAGTGTATTCTACTGTTGAACAGTTCTTACTGTCAGGAAGTTTTTCCTAATGTTTAGGTGGAATCCCTTTTCCTGTAATTTGAATTCATTGCTCTGTGTCCTAGTCTTTGAATCAGTGAAAATAAGCTTGCTCCTTCTTCAATATGACATCCTTTCAAGCATGGCTATCATGTCACCTTTTAACTTTCTCTTCTCCAGGCTAAACATACCCAGCTCCCTTGGTTGTATAAGCTGAGCTCCACAAGTGTAACCATTTCACATGAGCTTCCTATTGTTAGTCCTAAGCGGAGCCACTGAATCAGTGGTATCTACCTATGTGTTGACTCACCATTCAACAATTGATTCAATGTGTTTCCTCTACTTGGGACGAACCAACAGCATGCAGCATTCTTGAAAAGGATATAGCTATTTCTCAGTGAGTTCAGTATACAGCTTTATTCACTGGGAGTCCAGAAACAGCCACTGTGCATTCCCCACTGCATAAAGAAACCATAAGCAGGCACACTGACACACAGGTACACTGTTAATTGCACAATGTCACTATTCAGCAGAACAATGGAGTGGCACAACCACCATTTAACTACATGAGTGTGATTTACACTACAGAAGCATGATGTATAAATGTATGTATAAAGAAGCCTATGTATAAATACAGATTGATTGATTCTGTTGATGACTGAGGTTTATGGAGGCCTCATTCATAATATTGCCATAATTTGAAGTTGACTTGGTGGCAGATAGCAAGAAATGCACTCACAGTGATACACACATATGATATTGAACTCATTTTCTAATTCCATTGATCCAAATCCAGAAACCGCAGACTCTGTCCACATACAGATGTACACATATAGTACAGAACAGAGAGCTGCCACTGTCCATTTCAAACCCTATCTTTCCTTTCCTTTCCTTTCCATGTATATAAACAGGAAAGGTTGTTAATGTGTATTAAGCACTCTTATAAATGGAATTTAGAAAATACTACCTTGGAGAGTGCAGTTTAAATAGTGGAAGATGCCTTCTCCTTTAGAGAAGCTGACCTCAGCTTTATGACTTTGTGCTAGCTGGAATATATGGCATCTTTCTCAGCCATTAGTCTACCCCAGCAGTCCTACCATCACTGCTAACGCAAGGCTTCCGTCGACAATAAGATTCCCAACGTCAGCTGTCACCCAGTAAATACTGATACGTCAAAAAAGGGTCTGTGGATAAAAAGAAAAGGGCACAACTCCCTCATTAGCTACTCAGCAGGGCTGTCACTTAATACAAAATTATCACACCAGCTCACTTGGTAGGCTGAAATTTGTCAAATTTATATTGCTAATATTGTTGTAGTTAGTCACTTGAAATACAGCCTATACAAATAAATATGACACATGCCACTGTTTAAATTCACAGCTTGGCATCATGCTAAGACACAAAGATGTTAAAAGAACCTGATTTATATGGAAATCTTAGCATTTCATGCTGAACGGGAAATCGTATACTGTACATTAGCATGTTGACAACAAAATGCAAAGCAGGGAGTTTTTATTATCTTCTAATGAAAACAGGCAATTTATTAACCATGGTTATTATTTGTAAGCTTTTAAGCAATATCCTCTAATGGCTTTAAATCAAGAGATCCAAAGTTCATGAGAAATAACACTATAATGTCATTCTTTTTCTTTAGTTTCCTTGCATAGAACAGTGTTCATTTCCTCAGTTGGTGAATAAGGAATAAAGTCAGTCATTTAAAATGATTTTAGATAGACTGATTGACACTCATGTAGGCATATTATCTTTTGAATACCATAATATTATGATTACAAATGTGGAAAACTCTCGGATTCAATTCTGTTGTATTTCTCTGAATCCCATGTGCTTCCCCATTCCATCCTTTGCTTAAAGAAAGTGGCAAGAGTTTGTTTTTTCTTCTTGTATGGAAATATCTACACATTCTCTGTGTGTATTTCCCAGAATGCATGCATTTATTTCTGTTCTTTTCCTAATGCATGCATTTTTCTACATCTTGTCCCATTGCTCTTTTAAATTTAGTTGTTCAGTCATTTCATTTAAACCTTGCCTTTTTTCCAGGGCAGTAGCCAAAGTAGCTTACAGTATAAAATAATATAAAACAGGTAAACACACACACACACACATTCTAATAGTGCTGGTGGCTTTGACAGAAGAAAGGTGAGAGCTAGAGAGAGCAAGGGAAAGCATATTAAGCACTTCCAATCACATTATTCTTTACACAAAGGCTGTGATCCAATAATATTTTGATGGAGTGTAAAGCACTTGCACTTCCTTCCTCAGTTGCAATGCAACTTGATGTGCTGAGGTGCACCCTCATGGCTAAATAGTGGTCAGAGGTGGGAAATTGGGTATCTAGTGTCAGGATTGGCTCCAGACGTGATCTTTTCCTGCCAGGTTCAGTTCTGTTGTATCTCTTTGTAGGTAATTGTGTTTGCATTCTTTTGTACTTGCTAAAGAGTATGTAATCTAACTGGAAATGGGAGTATGTGCTCTGTATTCGTAATGGTTTGATAAAACCAGCACTTGGCCTCAGCTATGGGAAAAGTGGGCTGAGCTCAGATCTGGTGGGAACGGAGTGTGGGGATGATGGATAGACAATGACTGTAGAGCCCACCAGATTTTGTAAATTATAAAATGCTTTTAGTTTACTGCTTGTTAGTTAGGTTTTATTCTGAGCAATGAACTTGTAGGGTTAGCTCTTTGGATTATTGTATCAATAAAGTTTTCTCTTTTTAACTCGGAAACTGATAGTTACTGAGTCTGAATAAGCCAGTACATGACATCTAGACAGCATATAGCTGCAGTTGTGCAGCTGGGAGAAAGAAACAGACATCAGCTGCCCAGATCTTCAGCAAGTATACTTGATGTGTACTATTGTGTTCTTCCCACTGCACAACTACAGCTTAATGCATTGCCCTTCTCCATAGAAGTATGCCCCTCATGCTGTAGTTACACTGGGTGGGCATTACACAAGGAGATACTAGATACCTTCCTTCCACAAGTTCTCCCAAAGTATATAAACCAAACTGACTCCCTTTTACATCACTGTATGTCATCTAAATGACTCTGGCCAGAACATGCTGGGCAGCATTATATTGTTGTAATTAGCAAAGCTGTGTGTAGTCCAATGCACCCACAGGACACCACATCCATTTCAATGAATAGAGCAGCTCCATTCACTTATATTTTTGTATGCTCCCTTTTGTATTGAATGGAGAGTACCTTCTCTTGGACCAAGGGTGGGAGACAGCATGGGGGACAGGAGCCCATTTTCCATACTATGGTCCCACAGTTCCTCCAACAGTGCTCCCAAATACGTCTAATTTTATCCAAGTCCTTCCTAAAATGGTCACTGGAAGTGATGTCCTGTCACTTCCTACTGCCATTTTGAGAAGGTTTCCAATGAAAATAGAAGTTTGGGGGGTTCTGGGGTACTTTCTGTGTGAGTCAGGGGCTGTTTTTTGTACTGAGGGTCTCAACATGGTTTGGGGGTGAAAAAAATCATGCCAATTTTTAATTGGGGGGGGATTTGGGAGACTTCAGGGACACCAAAGCTAGGATCCTTTGCTCACCCCCATCCTAGTCCCTGGGAAATGTATGACTGCACCAGCTCAGGACCTGCAAAAAAGAAATGCTGGACTTAGACAACTCTATCCCTGTTTAACTCATTGTCAGTTTCTTTAATCAAGGATGTGAATTTTTCATTCCATTTTTTAAACAGTGTTGTAGTAGGTTAGGATAAGGATTGAAAATGAGTGCTCTTTCTGAAATTGTGCTTAGCCAGAGATGAAAATAATACTGCCACTCAGTAATTTTGACATGTGAAAGGTTATTAAAATGTGTGACATATTAGTGATAATGGCATTGCCCTCACGGTCTTTCTGTCGAAAAGGAAGAGTGTTCCCAAGAATTTACTATAAGAGGCAACCAGCCACTGGACCAGTCTGAAATTTATTTCTCTCTCATTGCAAGCCAGTCAAAAGATGTCAGAAGACAGAGGCAGGTAAAAAACTTGCTGTGGGAAATTACAGATTGACTTTAGAGTTAACCTTCACTTTGAGTGGGATGGAAAGCACCATCACCCCACCTAACCTGGAAGGTCTTGAAGCCATTGTGGTGAAGGTCAGATATGTTCTGACAAAAAGAATTTTCATTTTATATATAATACAATATTTGTATGTGTTTAAGTAAAAGAAAAAGACAATTCACCTCACTGAATCTTAAGACAAATGTCTGTAACATTTCATGCAATCAGAACAAACCTCTGAGCAGCTGATGCCTACATGGCATTTCTGAGAACAATGATCCTAACATTTTTAAATGGTCCTTACAGGATATCAATATTTTTAAAAATATTAGAATTTATCCATATTTTTAATGAAAACACTATTCCTCACATAGAAAGAACTAGAAGAAACAAAAACACTTTTGTGAAGGAGGAACCACAATGAGAAAGTGCAAAGAGAAGATACAAAGCCACTGATAATGATGGGTGTATTGATGAGACACTAAAATGTGATGAAAGAGGACAGGGGGACATTTTTCTACTTTCTCCTAATACTAGAAGACTTATATCCAATATAGTTGCATAAAGCAGAATTTTGTAATGGCAATTTAACAGTGCTCATAAGAAACCCCCATGTCTGTTCCTGAGATTCCTTACTCACAAAGTGATATCGGAAGCTTCATCTTTCCAAATATCATTGTAGTCCATCATTACCCACAATGTGTCTCCATCTCTATTCATATATTTTAATATATTTCATGTCTTTCCATCAAATGGTGTTCATTTCAACTGGCCACCATTCATGAGAATTGTGGAGGCTCAATTTATTTACTACTACTACATCCCCCAATTACAGGAGATTATCAGATGCCCTAAATATGGCATTACGATGCAAGGAGATCAGAAAAGGGTTTGAATATCAGACAATGTTGTCCCTGTCAAGTTATGCTCCTGTGCTGCTCCCGTTACTGCAGCACTACTTTTTATTCACAGTTTAAGCCGTGAATAGATTGCCCGTTCCATTTCTGTAATGGAATGATGGTGCCCTGTTTCTGTAGCGTGATGCCAGCTGCAGTGGGAGGTCCATGCCAAAACACTTCTAGGTGTAATCGGGACATCCAGGTGACACCCTTTTTTGTACCCTCCCTGGGTTACTTGGTATTTTTTAAGTGTGTTTAGGTGCTTGCTGACATTTTTTAACCTTTCTTTTTCTTTTTCTTCTTGAATTTCCTGCATGCTCGTCCTCTCATGAGAACAGCCTGAGATTTCAGTAAGGAAGTGAATGCAGCTCTGTGTGAGCTGCATTCACTCCATGGCTGCCAAGGGGGAGGGCAGGCACATGATTAAAGGTAGGTCTGAAACTTTTTGTTACTGTGCCAGGACGGGGTCGGGAGGGTAGCGGGAGAGGAGATAGCAAGACAGGGACACTATTGTTGTCCCTGTCTGAAAATCTCCACAGTCAGGGTATATACTAACCTAGTGGTTCTTAACCTTTTCTTTACCAGGAACACCCTTTAAATATATTTTGTTGCAGTGGACTCCAGATTCAACTCAAGATTTAAAACAACACAATATGATGATGATAATAATAATAATAATAATAATAATAATTAATAATACCATCTAGTAAACCTTCCCTCAGAGGCACTGGAGGGAAGACTTTTTTCCTGCTTCTTCCTGCAAGTTTGTGGTTGGAGCAGATTGAATGGCAATGGCAGCCAGCCTTGCTTTGGCTGCTGTCACATGGCAGCTCCACTGCAGGGAGAAGGTGGTCCAAGCAGTCTTCAAGCCTTTGCGGACCTCCTGTGAGGACATCATGGCCCCTGGGGTTGCACAGACCACAGGTTAAGAATCACTGTCCTATTCTGATTCTGAGTAAACCAAACTGTTCTAAGTAAAAGAATGTGCAATCTTCTCAACCACACAGAAATCTTCACTGAGTAGAAGAGACTGCCATTGCTCTGGTCTCTAAGGGAAAGAACAGAAGCCAGGAACAGCACCATTGTGTCCTGATTCCAGGGGCTGATGAAAGGCCCTCCCTCCATACCAACTCTCATTACTCTGGCTTCTGAAGGTGAGAGCAGCAGCCAGCATTTGCTGGACCTAATTCCACCCCATTGCGATCCCATTTTCCTGTGTTTCATGTTTATCTTTAGATTGTTAGTCTGAGGGCAGGGAACTGTCAAGTAACAGTGTATAAGCCACTCTGGAAGCTTTTTTTTTTTTTAACTTAAGGGTAAGGTATAAATATTCTAAATTAATGAATGAATTAGACACATAAGTGATTTTAATTATGCGGAGACCGAAAACTGACTACAAATACAATTTTTGTAATCATTCCCAATACTACCTTTAGTTGTTTTCAGTGCAAGACTGTAAGAACAGGGAGATCCTATGTGACTAGAAACACAGATTAGGATTGGAGTGAGCCTTCAATTCACCCCCCATTTAGCCAAAAATTCACTCAGCTGAACTTACCTGAAAAGGTTGTTGGGACACTCTGAGTTGTCTCAAGGAAGGGTGGTAAACAGGCTGCAAACCTGTGTGGCTCAGTGTAGCACAATAGGCTCACATGCAATGCTATGCTAGGCTGAGCTATATGCCACCCTGAGTTACTCAGCAGCCCCTGAAGCCTCCTTCCCCCACGGCCATTCCATGGTTCATGGGGAGTGGACAGGATCACAAAAGCATCTGTCTGCACCCCATAGCCAGATGGGAAATTATGATAGCACTGCTGAGACTTCCAGAGGCTCAGCATGACCAACATTCCCTCACCATAGCTCTTTCATGATCTACTAACACAAAGTGAAAATGCACCATGAGGAAATAACTGGATACATAATTTAAATGGCTTCGCATAGTCCCACCTCAAAAAGCTGTGATTAATGAGTACCAGTGAGAATTTTGCTCCAGATTGCATTACAGAACTGTCAATGACCAACACCCAGCTCCCATCCTCCCCCTCTTCATGCCACCACTTTGGTGTTTTCCATTTCTGTGTTAGAGATACACTGTCTCCCCCACCCACCCACCCACACTTATGATTCATGTCTAGATCTCCAGATCAATCCAAAATACCTCAGACTATGGTGTTCCACTCTGGAGCATATACAAGTGGGTTTCTGCATGGCAGGGGCTTGGATTGGATGGCCCTTGGGGTCTCTTCCAACTCTATGATTCTATGATTCAATCAGCTTGATTCACTTCTTTATTTGCGATTCAGCTGAAATGGTTGGGCAGCCCTATTTACCCTGACCTACAGAGTATTTTAAACCAAGCCCCAGTAGACAGAACAGGAAAATCACACTCTCCATATCATGAAATTCTTAGACAGTCCCTGCATGTCTATTACTATAGCAATATTGATGTGGGGTGCATCTACACTGTCAAAATAATGCAGTTTGACACCACTTTACCTGCCATGGCTCCACCCTAAAGAATCCTGGGATTTGTAAGTTTTGTGAGGTACCAGCACACTTTGGAAGAGAATGCTAAAGACCTTGTAAAATTACAAACCCCAGGATTCCATAGCATAGAGCTATAGAGCATATAGTGTCAAACTGCTTTATTTCTATGGTGTTGATGCACCCATGGTCCTAGGACATTATCAGGCACATCAAATATGGCTTCATAACAACCCTTTCACATTTATGGCTTGTCCAAAACCCATCCTATTTTAATGACAGCTCAAGCCATCAAGAGATCTCCCCTAGTGCTTTTGTGATGGCATTTGAATCTGCCTAATGACGTGAACGCAGCATCAATGGCTGGTCCAACCAGAACATTTCCAGATGAGATCATGACATCCAGGTAGGTGACACAGTTTTTATGAACCTCCCTGGTTTACTTGTAAGTTTTTAAGTGTGTTTTTGTGCTTTTTAAAACTTTTGGGGTGCTATTTTAAAATTTTTTTTCCACATGATGTATTCTTGTGAGAATATGCAGAATTTAAACAAGGAAGTGAATGGATCTCCATTCACTCCTCTGTGATTGCCAGGGAAGCCTTTTGCCAGGATAGAAGGTAAGTGTTGCATGGGCAGTTTTTTTTTTTTCCTGGCATAAGAACAGCAAAGTTATGCCAGCAAAAGAATGGGGTTTAGTGGGGGGGGGGGTCTGATAAACTCCCTAGTCTGTAGGTCACTACTTCATATCCTGGGTAAACTACCCTGCTTGTATTGTTCTTTGAAATATACAGTATACTGATTATCCAGAGTAAGCTGTTTTGTAGTTACTAATTTAAGCAGCTGCATTCAGGAGGAAATGTTTTAAAAAAGAGCTGTATTGGCTTATGTAAGGATTCACACAATATATAAAAACCCAGCAAGGGCATATGTTAAAAGGATTGATATCTCATAACCAGGGTGGTGTTGGTGGGGAATCTGTGAGGGTAATAGCCTTTTTCCTCTTTTCCATTTTCTCTTTGATGATTGGCATCAAAAATCAAGCACTGTTGTCGGAAAGGCAGTGGCATATCCCTTACTGACATACAATACCTTGTAGGCATAGATGGTATTCAGCAAAAGAGGTTTGCTGTGAATAAAGCTTCTTCCACAAAAAGCCCTGTGTCAAGTATTCACACTCTGCCACTTCAGATATAATACACAGCTTTCTGACAACAGCCCTGAATTGCAAGCATTCCTGAACTATTACTATGAGGAAGATTGCATTTACTAATTTTCCTGGCAGTAGCAGACACACACACACACATGCAAAGCAAAATTTAAATTCATGCTACAAAACAGTATCACCAACATCTCTGTCTCTGGCTTTTCTTCGCAAATGAAGATTCAGGAAGGACTCATCCCACGCTTTCTGCAAGCACACTGATGACTAAAAAGGCCAATCCGAGATAAACAAGCCGGTTGCAGAAAGCACAGCAGAAGGTCTCCTTGGGTGATATTTCCGGGTTGTGATTCTTTCTGCGTTGTTGTTTCTCTTCAAGACTTGTTCGGCGTGAGTTCTCAAATAAGACTGCAGCATGGTGGATAGTGCGTCTCCATGCCTCCCAATGTGAGGCCAGGGTGGACCATTGTTGGTGATCAATTTGGCCAAGCCTGATGTTGTTTCAGGGAGTCCTTGTATCTCTTTCTTGGAGCGCCCCTCTTACTCTGACCTGTGGTGAGTTCACCGTAGAGTACTATTTTGGGGCGGCCATGGTCCTCCATCCTAGAAACGTGCCCTGCCAGCTCAGCAGTGCTCTCAATATCATGGCCTCAATGCTGGTGATCCCTGCTTCCTCAAGGACACCAACATTCATCACATAGTCCAGTGTATATTTGGGATTGTGCGTATACAGCACTGATGAAAGCGTTCGAGGAGTCGTAGGTGGTGGCGATAGGTGACCCATGTTTCAGATCCATAAAGGAGAATAGACAGTACAATGGCTCTATGCACACTGATTTTTGTGCTTTGCCTCAGGTGTTTATTGCTCCAGACTCTTTTGTGAAGTCTTCCAAATGCGCTATATGCCTTTGCTAATCTGTGATCAATCTCTGTCAATCTTGCCATCTGAGGAGATGATGCTTCCCAGGTAGGTGAACTGCTGAACGGACTTAAGCACAGAATTGCTGATGGCAATGTGGAGATGAAACAGGAGGAAGTCCTGATGGGAATGCCAGCCCCATCACTGCAGCCACCACAACCATCTCCTGTGCTCTCCTGGCATCAAGGAACCCAGCTGCAAAATGTGACAAAGGCCCCTTGCATGTGACCAGCCTTGGTCACATGCTGTGGGACACCTGGCTGGAGCTGACCAAGCATGGCAGACCAGCAGCTGGAGAAATGGGCTGGCTTCCTAGGATGGGCTCCTGTGGACACATGGGGCCTGATCCATTGCTTGCTGCCTATAAAGGACTTAAGCAGGTATTTAAAACAGTCTATCAGGCCCTAACCCAACCTTCTCCCCATTTGAGTCCCTGGTGGTGGTGAGGACTGCCTGGGGGCAGAACAGGGCAAATGCCCTGTGTTGTATGACTTCAGGGCACTGAAACAGGTGCAGGATGGAGTATATTGCCTATCTAGACAAGCACTGTATCTTTGAATACATGTATAAAATACACACACATATATAGCTAAGCCTAAACCTAAACTAAAGCTGAAGCACAACACTAAAAAACTAAACTAAAATAGTAAACACTAACTAAAACACAAAAGCTCTCTAACTCCCTAATCCAAAATGTAATGCATGAAAAAATGAAAGAAGATATTTACAGAACCAATTAAATAAACCTGCTCAAATGACTGTTAACAATAGCCACAAATTAATATGCTCAAAATGCTCAAAGCATCTATGAATGGTTTCCAATGTTATAGAAAGTCTTCAATTGGTTCATCCTTTAAAACCTATGCTAGTTTGGCAATTTGGGCTAACTCAGCATTCTTCTGTCATTGGTACTTTGGTCCATTTCTAAGTTTGAGAAAATAGTGTTCTTGCTGCTGCTATCATATATTGAAGAAGTAGTCCATAATTACTATCCAATACTTTGTCAATAGTAGCCAGCAAAAACATTACAGCATCTACCTTTTAAAAAATTGGATTAGCATGTAACTCTCAGACCAATAACATTTTTTTTGTTTCTTACAAATCCACCACATATGAAAAAAGGACATCATGAAAAGGCATTATGCCCCCTAGATGTATTTTCTTGCCATTCCAGTTAATTCCCACAAATAGACATCTATCTTACTCATCTTGGAATATCAATTTAGGCTGGAATTTTTGATTTATAAAGAAGACTAATCCATTTATTTTATTCTTATTTGCATACACAAATTCTAGTCCCAGACATTTGTTCCACAAAAGTGTACAATCTTTTTTATATATATGATTCCCTTGGAGACAAATAACTTCATATTTGGGATGTTTAGAAAATGCAATTTCCCCCCTTTTCTGGGACAAATTTAGTCCATTTATATTCAATGAAGTTATTTTCAGACTCATTTTTTTTTAGAATGTCTTATTTCATTATTGTTCTCAGCTTTTTGAATATCCCCTTATGAGGCCTCATCTTTCAACTTTTGGAACAGATCTCTTGCTCTCTCCAAATAATTTATTGTTTATTTATTTCCTGCATAAGTGGTTATTAAGCCCTATTGGACAATCAAGCAAAAGGCTATCTATATCCTTTTTTCTGAAGAGCTCCACCAAAACATGTATTGTTAACATTTCATCAGCATTCTTTCTGCAATTTCTTTAATTATTATAAATTCTCTCTTGTTTATTTAAAGACTTTTTAAAAAAAATGTGCTCTCAATATTTCATTTCTGATGGTTTTCGGTGTGAAGCTAATTATCACATCTTTTGGAAGATTTTTCCTCTGCACATAAGCAGAGTTTTGCCTGCATATTGCTTCTATCTATGTATCCAGCCATTCCAAAGAAGTGTTTATCAGTTCTGCCAAGAATTTTAAAATTCCCTGTTTTAAATCCATCAGCTCCTCTGATACAACTCTCAATCTGATTTGTGTTTGCTTTAATTTTAAATCAATCACCACAACACTATCCTGGGCCTTTTCTAAGTCTTGCCATAAATTTATAATTCTCTTCATGTTGTCAGAGATCTCCTGTTCATGTTTATTTGCATTAACTGTTATGACTTTTTCGGATGGGGGTTTATAACGCTAGCAGCCTCGTCCCTTTTGCGAGCTGAGCTGCAGGGCATCCCTTTCGGATAACGCTCTCCCCTGCTGATCCTCTGCCGATACTGTTGCATAACCGCGGGGATGCTGCAGCATTATATTTGGCGGTTTTCTAATCATGAAAGTTGATTGTGATTAGAAAACCGCCAAATATAAAGCTGCAGCATCCCCGTGGTTACACAACAGTATTGGCAGGAGAGAGCGTCATCCGAAAGGGATGCCCTGCAGCGCAGCAGCCTCGCAACAGGGATGGGGCTGCTAGCGTTATAAAACCCCATCCAAAAAAGTCCTTAGATTCTGAATGGAAAAAGTGATCTCTCTAAACCAACTTTCAGCAGTCTCCTTAAAAGGATGTATTTCTGCTGAAAGGTCTGATCTTACATCAAATTTCTGTTCTATATTTTGTTCTAAATTCATACAGCTGTCTGTCAAATGTTTGTACATTTCCAAAATCAGGTTGGAGAGCTCAGATATTGAGGCTTGTATTCTTGCTACCAGAATCTCAAAGTCTTCTTCTCCTGCCCTCTATGTCTTTCTAGTGCCCATTTTATAATGTGCTTTATGGTGTGTTGTAAAACGCTTTCTACTTGAGTTCCAGCATCAAAGATGATTATTATTTCCCTTTATCCTCCTTTCAGTTGTTTAAATCTTAAAGATATTGAGTTTAATTCTTATTCTCTGTCCAAAATTGCCACTTAATTTAACCTTTTGAGAAGTATAATGTCTGTCCCTCTCAGATCTACTTTCAGTTTGAAAGTAGTTTAATAATAGAGGTCAGACTTCAGACCTTTATGATGTAGATTACTTATACTCACTCGAACATAATAGATCTCAAGTTGGGTGAGGGGTTCCTCCTTCCTTGATCAGTAATGGCCATCAAAGATCCAATTAATCATGCTGTACATCCTTGTTTGGAGAAGCATTCAATTTAGTTGACTTGAATGGATTCTTTATGAATCCTTTCAGCTTCTCTATGTAGAGTGATATAATTCTCATGAACAAATATCTACCTGACAGTGGACAGCTGGATAGTGAATCTGGGAGTTGTCCAGGAGATTGCAATCCTGCCTTTTAGCATTCTTTCCATATCTTTATAAGTGTAAGGATACTAAAAAAATATCCTACAAAGTTGATGCAACTAATAGTTGGCCATCTTGACTAAAGTCCGTTCAAGCAGAGAATTCTAGGCCAGCACACTACAAATCCCACAATTCCACAGGATGAAATCATAGGATGATTGGTTCCAACCACAGGGTGGAACCAAGACAGCTACAGTGATATCAAACTGCTATAATTGTGTAATGTGGATACACGCTACTTTGAGTTTAGTGGGGCTTACTTCTGAGTAAACATGCTTAGGATTGCATTGTGAAACATAAACATTATATAGCTCATTGCAACATCTAGACAAGCACGTTAGTTTATTAAAACATTTCTCTGACACTTTCTGTTCAAAAGGATCTTTAAAGGGGCTAACAACAGTATCAGTAAAAACAATTAATTACTACAACAATCCAAACAAAATAAATTTAATTTAGCACCATGACAATTGTAACAGGAAAGAAAATATTCACTTATCCTTCGAGCAATATAAAGGGTGAGAAGGAATAATTTTTATCAGATGATGGATCATCAGTTGTGAAGGAGCCATGTCAACTTCTTGGAGAAGGCTTTCCAGTAGGGATGTGCACTGACACATGGTTAAGCTTGGGCAATGATTTGATGATTCAGAGAATTGTTAAGTTTAGCACAGACCAACTTGAAGGCCATCTAAATTGACTTGGTAATGGAACCCCTATCAAGATTCACATCCAAAGTCTGTGCTTGTCATTGACAGGCACAAAATGGCTATAATGTTTTCCATATTTGGATGTTGTCCAATGGAATTGGATGTCCTAGGCAGTCACACTATCCTTCCAGGAAGCAAATGCATCTCCCAAATTCCAAACAAATAGGTGCAGAGGTTGTTGTGCTACATGCTTTTACATTTTTTTTGAGGCGCTGCCAATTTCATTTATTCCTTGGCAGTATTGGACAAAATGTTGGGAGGCATAGTTGCCTCTTCTGAGAGAATCAACCCTGCCATGTTTCCAATAAATAATCCAGGGATTTTTGTGTAGGAGTAGCCTTTACATTGGGAAGGGAACCAAAAGAGAATGAGCTTATCCTATGTTGCTTATGGACCCATGTTCTGAAAATGACTGGTCTCAAAAACCATGGGATAGAAGGAGATGTGAATTAACCCCTTCCTGCAAAAGTTAATGCTTATCTTTCACAATGGCCACCATACCTATCTGGCAGGTTTCTTACTCAGCAACACCTCCTCATAGAAAAGCTGTGGAAATTAAAAGTCTTATTGTTGCATTTTGTAGTAGCAGAAGTCTCCAAACACCTTGCAAAGACAGTGCCATTTAAGATACACTGGGAAAAACACAACTGGCAGAGTGTACTCTTCCTGTCCAGCTTCCAGCATATGCCATCCAAGACAACCAAGATTATACCAAACCTCAAACCAAGCCAGAACCCAACTGCAAGCAGTCTAAATAATCCATAGCACTAAGAAATCTTTCAAGAATGGCAACAATATAAGAAAATACTTTTTAAAGTTATTATTATGCCACATCTTTAGTCCCAAGTACACAATCCATCCTAACAGTTATCCATAATCAATGTTGATTATCCTAAGCATGCTTGTTTGGAAGTAAGTTTTATGAGTTCAGACTACTATGTGGCCTATACCAGCTGTCTTTGTTTTGACAATGGTATATGTATATTTGTGATTTTTATTTTTTTAAAATGACAGCATCCTGGAACAATAAGTGCTAGAAACCCCATGGAGGAGGAATAACAGTTTTATTCATAAGCAAAGAAAGGAGATTGGAGGAGATGCAGAGAGCTGTTTCTGTCGATCAGTTGTATTATTATAACTGTAATTGGTGTGTTTTTGAAACTTTGCAGGACCTTTTCCAGACATCGGCATCCAGTAATTGTATAAAACAAAGATGTGCTCTCTTTAACCATTTTATGTCAGCCTTCTTATATTATTGATTTTTAAAAATAAAATCAATAGGGAAATGTAACATCAGAAAGAGCCCTTAGAAACCTCTTGAGCTATGATGCTGATTAATATGCTAGCCTACCTGGCAACAAAGGTTATGAGTAGTGGAGCCCTTGATGGGAAAGACAGCACTGGTGAGGTAGATCACATGGCAGAAGGAGGTGTGATCTTCACTCTCCACTGCAGCAACACCCAGAACATAGGATAAAACTCAGAGCTGCAATTAGAGGGATATTTATTGCAAGGCAGACTGTGAAGAGTAGCAGCTGGGAGTTTGTTTGGGCATGGCATTGATCAGTGCACATTTTACATCATCTTAAGTATCACCTTTACCAAGCAGTCACATTTAGTAATTTATTTAGGGTGGAAAACTGGAGAACAAATAAGTCTTAATCTAGGGAGAACAAACTAAGACAACAAGCACTGCACCATTTCTTTTGTTTGTATAATTAATGTTGAGCATTAAATGTTCGCTCAGCAGAGACAGCCCTAGGACTGGCCAGCAAATTAATTCAAATGCAAACAATTTATGTTGTATTGTTTGGGGAAAACTATATTGTACATTTGTTCAGTTCCTCAGTGAGACTTTTGAAACTAATTACACTGGAAAGCAAACAAATGTGTAAGCAAATAGCTGTCCAGAACTGCTAGTCAATTGTCTCAAGTCTTCAGTGTGAATGGAATCTTGCAAGATGTTACCATGATTTTTTTTTCCTGTCTAGTGACTACCACAGCAAGGCTTTGAAAAAGTGTTTTCTACAGTACCTTTTTCCTTTAACTAGGGAGGAGGCAACATGTTAACCTCACTCTTGTTGCATCTCACCAGCATCCTAGTACCATACTGAGTTGCAGGACTTTTTCTTTTCTTCCGACATGGAAATTTGTGTGTGTTTGTTCAGTTCCCCGTTGATGACAGAAAATCCAATGATACACTTTTGTTGACAGTCGCACAGACCATGAATTAAATGAATACATTTTTTAAAATCTCAGTGAAGTTTCCCCTTTCTCACCAGAAAAGATAGCTAAGAGATGCACAAACATCTTTTGAACCATCTCCTTCTGTAAGCTGTCCTTACAACTTAGCTGTTCAAATAAATGAGAAATATAAATAAGATATCATGGCATGAAGACCCAAAACATTAAAATAACTAAGCTTTACATATTATCAGGAACCAATGTGTAACTTACAGCTGTTATGCAAATATGAATGCCTTTAGTTAAATCAACTAAATCAATGTATGATAGCAATATTTTATAAGGTCTATCTCTTTATTATAGAGCAATTTACATACTTATTTTTTTCTTTTTGCATTCCTATGTTCTCATTGTGGTTAGGATCACATGAGCATGTGTTAGTATGCCCTACTATCACCCTCCCAACAGTATATCATAACTGGACATATTGGACACTTTTCAGGGACACTTTAGCTGGGAGGTTGGGCAGACTGGAGGTCAGTTGAAGGTCACAATGACCTGAGATGTATCTAGAAATATAATGGTGGGAAAGCCCAAGTTAGGATTATGCAGAAAGCCCAAAGTAATGGGTTTATGCTAACAACCCAGTCTTTAAGAGGTATGTGCTAATTCTTTCTTCCAGCCTTGGGCATTTCAAGCAATAATTCAATCATGCAAACAAGTGACCTTTCCTCCTCACTGAAATCTCTCCTATATGCCCTACCTGACCAAACATTAAGAGGTTGCTTCAGTACAGTCAATCTTTTGTCTTGCTGGCACCAAAGCAATAGGTTGAGTTTTATTCCCTTTGTCTGTCTGGTGAGAAAGGCATCCAGGCTTTGTCGTAACCAGAGTAACCCTTCAGGAGATGAAATATGGTATAACTATCCCAGCACCCAACAACCCCCCCCCGACACACACATATACTTCTTAGGGTAACATATGGCATTTTAATTCCTCCTAGCTTGATTCAACCAAAAGGAGGGTTATAAATATAGATCCTAGGATTATTGGTAGTAGTTGTGGCTCCAGATATATTGGAAACTGCCTAGAGAATTGTATTAAAAGGCAGTATATAAATACTTATAATGAAGAAATATTCTAATTATATAATTGGAAGCACTATGAACCAGTAATGGCTGCTGGTTCCCATGGCAATTGGGTGGTTTTAATACAGGCTTTAAAGGAGTTCTCCAATGTGCTGAACCTTACCCCCTAAATCAGTGGTTCTCAACCTGTGGGTCCCCAGATGTTGTTGGACAACCAGGTCGTCCTCCCAATCATCAGTGAGGCTGTGAGTTCAATCCTACAACCTCATTAATGACTGGGATGACCACCTAGCTGTCAAGGTGAGACCTCAGAGGGCTCCTGGGAACTGTAGTCCAACAACATCTGGGGACCCACAGGTTGAGAAGCACTGCCCTAAATACTCTCAGCAAGTTGTATTGTATAACTCTTTTAAAGCAATCTAAAACCTGGAGTGGATTCATCACCCTACTTACATGGGAGTCACCAGCCAACAACTGTTGAGATCTTAAACATCTTTGCAGCTATCCTGAGACTTCCATGGTTTTTCTCTTTTCCCCTGACAAAGTAAAATTGTGTAAAAGAACAGGGAAAGAGAGAAATCAGTGACAGAAAAGTGAGTTAATTACAAGTTGGGCTAAACTTTTGGGGGAGTAGCTCACTTCTTTACTACCATATTTTTTTTTTCAAATTAGTAAATTCAAAGTATTCATTTCAATTCTCCCTTATTACAAAATTTGGCTCCATTTCCACTAAATGTGAAACCAATTTCAACATTAGTGAAATTTGGAACAGTCTAGTCTATATCAGATGGGAGAGTACAGGGTCTGTATTTTTAAGTCATAGACTCCTACATGTATTTGCTTTAATAACCCTATTTTGCTTACTTTTTTAAAAAAAATGAAATTATTCATCAAGATGTAAAACTCGGGTGATCTCTAGTTGCATTAGCTTTTCACAGATGGCTGAGCTTTGCCACAGGAGTGATCCAGCCAACCTTTGCAAGACATTAACCAGATCAATACAAAAATTATCTAACAGTAAGAAAACATCTTGAACAATGCCTTCCTTAAATGTGTTCATGTTGTTACATTATTTGTTCCCTTCAAAGGAAAGTCTATCTTGGCTGTAATGTCAGCTTCCACCTTGCTTATTGTAACATATGTAGTTTAATGCAAAATGTAGCCTCCATTTTAGGAAGTGGAAGATTATTAAAATATCTGCAATGTACTTACCACCAGAGGAAGTGGTGAGCCAATATTTCCTAGGATACAACATTGGTGTAAAATTGGGGGAGGCTTGAGGCTTCCAGAAATATTTCCTACAGCCCAATTCTATGTATGTTTATTTGAAAGTAAAACCTTCTATATTCAGTGCCATTTATCTTAATGTAAGTGTTAACTATTGTTGTTGGTTTGTTGGTTTATATAACACCATAGATGTACATGGTGCTTTACAAAAGGTTGCAGAATAATTCAATTATCATTATTCCAACAATATAAAATACTAAAATACAATAGAAGAAAAAAAACATACAAATAATTCAGAATAAAACAAAATAATCAGTACAGGTAGTCAAATATAATAAATGAATCCAAAATTCCAAAAGTTAGAAAAAACAAAAAAGTTTTCAATTTGGATTTAAATACATCAAGGGAAGAAACAGTCTCCAAGTTTACCAGGAGGCGATTCCAGGAATAAGGGGTGGCAAGAGAAGGAAAAAAAAAAAACCCTGCAGAGAACCCAGAAATCTTACCTTATTACTTGCTGGTTGGTTGATGGATCATGATTTGATTTCCAGACAATTTACATGGAAAACTGATATTCATGTAACTTTTTATGTGTCATCGCTATCCTCAAATCTAGATTTGCTACCTACTCAAAAGCTTGTACACTGATTGGCTGAGATCTTGCACCTGGAGACAAAGCATAAAGTTGCCAAAAATGGAATTATACCACATCTTCCCTCCTCCCTTCCTCAGAACTTACCTTCTTTTTCTGTCCCCCTAGCCATTTGTGGCCAGTATACGGTAGGGGCTTTGTAGAAGCATCTGACTTTAGCCTGATGTACATTGACAATGTACTCTAGGACCTCCTCACGACCCCTGGGAGGCCTTGGAGAATGCCTTTGTTGTTCTTTGCCTGGCTATAAGGATGTAGTCAGATGCTACTCTCTACTCTGATGGTCCCTGTTCTCCATGGACCTCTAAATTGTCATGGAGCATGGGCCTCCAAAGGAGGAAGACAAGTCTTAAGAAGGTACAGATCATTGCATGAGGAGGTACCTAATGCATTCCTCCATCTTCAAGGAAAAGAGATTCTACCTGAGCATTAGAAATAACTTCCTGATGGTAAGAGCTGTTTGAAACGACCTCAGAGTGTAGTGGAGTTTCCTTCTTTGGAGGTTTTTAGCCAGGGGCTGGATGGCCATCTGCCAGGAGTGCTTTGATTGCATATTCCTGCAAGGAAGGGGGTTGGACTGGATAATACTCATGGTCTCTTCCAACTCTATGATGATAAAAAGGTATACGCAGGTGTAAGTTGAATTTAGGTCTGTGTATGTCACTAGCAGGATGCCAGCCATTGTCACTTAATTTCCAGCCTTCTTTTTAATGGGATGTGTTTATTCCACAATGACAAGTTATCTGGATTCTATTGTCAAGTGGACTTTTTCTAGTCCAGCACTGATTGAAAATCTTCACTGAGAGATTGATAGGGAAACTGCCATGTAAGATCCCTTTTTTGAGACCAATCTTTAGCTATTTTCAGTGATGTGTCTGCAGAACCTGTCAAACGTATCTGGAATAGTTTTCAGGCTTTTTTCCCTGAAGTTGCTGAGAGATAGGTTCTCATTTCCTTCACAACTTCCTCAGGGTTGTTTGAACCCAACAGAGACCATTTCATTTAATAAATAAGAATTTAGGAACTACCATTGTATTTGAATAAATCCTCTATTTAGTTGAAAGGTTGTTTCTAGGATGGAGGACCATCGCCTCCCAAAAATACTACTCTACGGTGAACTCGCCACGGGTCAGCGTAAGAGGGGCGCTCCAAAAAAGCGATACAAAGACTCCCTGAAACAACATCTCAGGCTTGGCCAAATTGATCACCAACAGTGGTCCGCCCTGGCCTCACATCGGAAGGAATGGAGACGCACTATCCACAATGCTGCAGCCTTATTTGAGAACTCACGACGAACAAGTCTTGAAGAGAAACGACAACGCAGAAAGAATCACAACCCAAAAACATCACCCAAGGAGACCTTCTGCTGCGCTTTTTGCAACCGGACTTGTTTATCTCGGATTGGCCTTTTTAGTCATCAGCGCGCTTGCAGAAGGCGCGGGATGAGTCCTTCCTGAATCTTCGTTTGCGAAGAAAAGCCAGAGAGTGTATTAGAACCAGAAAACCAAAAGTCCAATATGCATAAATAATGACCAATCATTACTACCCCATTACTGATATGGTTTCTTTATAAAAACGAACACCTCAATCATTTCTATGTCATTTGCCTATATATCTCTAAGGCTAAGCTTGGCTTTGATCCTATATCAAGTAAGTCCATCTCCATTGCTCTTTTCAGAGGACCATAACTCCATGTTGGGATGCTTGAGGTACGCAATCTTTGTGCACGCCTACATGAAATGACCTATAGCATGCCTTTCAGACACTTAGCACTTAGAAGACTGCTTGGCATTATCCAGTTGACATGATTCTTGGCAGTTTAATGTATCACAATATGCCTTTAAATACATGCCATAGGAGACAATGCATATTTGCACATATATTTTGTTAGCAAATATTGGCTTGAAAATTGTATAAATACAATTATAAATGTTGCACATTGGCATATCAAGTACCTCTTTGTGCAAAATTTTTGTCTGGTTGAGCAATGGCAGCCAAAAAGAGCCATGTGCAGTTTCCCACTTCAGCATACTGATTGCATTGGGTTCGGTGGAGTCGGGGTTGCTGGATGAGCTCATTCATGCCACCACCCTCCCAGCAGCTGTCATCCTCCTGGATTTCCACGTAAGCACACTGGCAAAGGTTTATGCTTTTCCAACACTAAATAGGATCTAAGCCTTTCTAGAGTACTCATTTTGTTTAACCACAGACTGATGTGGAAATGGAATAGAATTATGGTTAAAACACACAAGTGACATGGAGACAGGTTGGCCCATTCTTATCTCCATGTCAATATACACATATTTTGGGTGGCCAAAAAAATAAATAAAATACTGTGAGTATTTCCGTACTGTGAGTATTTCTGTGACAAACTAGCAAAACATATGATCACAGAGCTTTAACGGTAACTCTAATGGACACAAAGATCTTTCAGAGAGCTGCACTTTTGACAGGCTGATGATTTTCCTATGTACGGCTTTATTCTTGGCTGTTGTCTGAGAACCATAGAGTCGGAAGAGCCATTCAATCCAACCCCCTGCCATGCAGGAATACACAATCAAATCATTCAGTTGGCCATCCAGCCTCTGTTTAAAAACCTCAGAGGAAGAAGACTCCACCACCCTACAAGGCAGTGTATTCCACTTCCAAACAGTAATTGATCCTTTACCTTTGTTTGCTTTATAATGTCTGGCAACTGCTTTTCTTCCAAATCTCTCCACCACTCTTAGAATGTGATTAAGTTACTAACAAGTCTACCAGCCATCATATCATGTTTAACAAGCTAGCCTATTGATTCAGTCTTCTTGTCTTTCTTTGATGCATTGAGCAAGGACTTTCCATTCTGACTTCCAATCCCTTTTTATTATTTTATTTATCAACATTCTTTGAAAGATTAATGTTAACATGGGCCCTGGTAGTAACTCTATATATCAGATTGTCATCAGTATCTCTCAAATCGCTGGTCTCAGTGTCACTGTGCAATCTTTATGGACTGTGTTATTTTTACTGGCCGTATCTGATGGCTTCATAATAAATAAAGAAAAAAGAACCCTGAGCCTGTGCAAGCGGGAAACTGTGAGCAGAAATAGTCCCTTCAACCTTGTTAGTTGTCTTGATAAGTGGCTCAAAGACTTTTCATAGGCTAATTGCTTTACAGAAATAATCTTATCAGGGATGTGTTTATCTCTTGGTAATCTCATCAAAACATAATCTGTATATACTAATATTGTGCTCCTTTGCCTCTATGCAAAAAGGAGGCTCTACCCTTAGGGCTTCCCCTCCTACCCCACTTCATAGTCATCATTATGAACCTGAACAAAATATCTCCTCCTCCCTTGCTTTGTCAATCTAGGTATTAGCAAATTCCTCTTTGTGGTTGTCATTTCTCATTTGTTTTTGCTTTTTTAATATGTGAAGAATTAAAGTTGTACGGCTTTGTTTTCCCAATGGTTTAATGATGATTGCATGGATTGTGCGCCAGATTCATAAGAATATGCAAGGCAGGGATTGAACTGGAACTGGTAGTGTGCATTTCTATATCACGCCAATGAAGATGGTAAGGAACAGGCCTTTTGATTAGCCAGTCTTGCAAACAGACCCCATAACAAATTATTCATAGCATACTAGCGTGTGTCTCAGAAATGAATCAGGCCCCTGCACCTATAGTGTATGCAGCCATGACTAAAAGAGCCAAAGTATTCAATACCTTCTGTTACCCTAATTGTGTGGGGTCCACGAGGAGCCCACTAGTGTCCAAGTATTAATATACAGAATGTTTAATTTGCTCAAAATGGCAGTGGAAGGCCGGGCAATGGAAGGATCTTTTGACCTATGTATATTGGTAGTAATGGAGGAGACTCTAACCAAAATGTACAATTAAATAATCTTATTGGAAATTAATATTAACAGCATTCACACAAACACTCAGGCTTCAAGCAACCACACAAAGCTATCAAAGATAGTAAGAAGTATTTGGATAGAGGAACAGAGTAAGGGGATTGTAGGTTATACTATACTGATACTGTAGAGCTGAGATCATGAAGTAAACCAGCAGAGAGGGGGGACAGAAGGCAGAATGGCTACACAATCTGACATAGGACTTTTTTGGACATTGATTTACAGCACCAGAAAGCTCTTAAAACTTGTGATGCTGCTGTGTAACAGCAGGCCCATTTCGTATGACGCTGTTTCAGTACCTCGAGAGATTGGAGGCAGCCGTGCCATATTTGGCCATTTTTTATTCACGGGCAACTTCCATGAGTAAAAAATGGCCAAATATGGTGCGGCTGCCTCCAATCTCTCACAGAACTGAAACAGTTGATTTTGGCAGGGGGACAGTGTCGTATGAAACGGGGGCCCTGCCACACAGCAGCGTCGCAAGTGTTATGAGCCTTCTGGCATGGTAAATCAACATTCAAAAAAGTCCATGGAACCAGGAGGAAGAGGTGCACACTCAGGTGGTGTTTTAGGGGAATATTTATATGTGATAATTCCCCTGAAGCGATGGGATTTAGGTTGGAATACAATGTCTCTTAGAGTTTCCCAGGACTAGACAAAGGGTTCTCCAAAAGAGTTAACAACTCTTAATGGGCAATGTCTTTGGAACTGAATAGGAGTAGGCAAGGTCTTTTGTTGGAGGGGAAGAGAAGAGGAAAAACCCATTTTGCAACCATCAAGGACTCTGCTATTGTTGAGTGGATTAGTGGATGACTCATCTCCAGGTGTTAACTCTGACAGGTGTGTTATTTGTTGGGAGAATTTCCTTGGTTATGCATGACTCCAACCTTGTTATCTGGGGCCCTGGTTTACCTGATAACTACAGGGAAGGCCACATCAAGCCAAATTATTAAATATTGCCAATTATGTGATATTCCAGGTTGGAGCTTGTCCGGGTAGGTAACACTCCTTCTACCCACACCCAAGTGTGTGACATGAGCAGCCTCTGTCCCTGGCTACTTACTGGCCTAAGGTGCATCTGGGCTATTTTTGGCTGCTCCTGACCAACAAAGGAGAGGAGACCAACTGTATGATGGGGGGGGGCAGGATGCTAAATTTGAGCAAAACTGAGGGGAGGGGACAACCTCCATGGAGCACACTATGCCTGCCGTCATCCTGTTTTCATGGATATGAACACCAAGGCCAAAGTATTCCTGTATGCCAAGACAGCAAGCACCCAGACACGCAAAGCAAAGACTAGCATAATCTAGCTGCAAATCTAATCTGGGAGAACAAATCCTAGTGTTAATTGGGTTGTTTTCATAGCTGTCATTTATAGCTCTTTGCCAGGAGCATGTTGTTGATGAGTTTTATACAGTGAGCGAAAATGGTGTTTGTGTGCATAGTCCTTGCATCAGTTTTTTTTCTTCAGTTTCCAGTGTCTTTCCATCCATTCTCACCACACTGTACTTTTTGGATTTAAAGAAAGAGAGAGAGAGAGAGAGAGAGAGAAAGCTCATTGTATTCAAATAGTTTCATCATTATAGAATAGACCACCTATCTAGAGATTCCAGTCATTCCACCTTATGACAGAGAAAATAATCTTCCATTGGCAAGTTAATGACCCCTAGCAAGAGACATTTAAGCAGCAGCACTGTGCAGAGTTTCTCTAGGCTGAAACATCATATTTTTCTCATGTAATGAACAACAGATATAATTGTGCTAATAATAACCAAATAAATATGTGTTTTAGCAAATAACCACACACACATACAAACACATTATGGCTTCTGGAGTGAATCATTTTCCTTACAAAGATGGGGTAAATTGATGTAAGATATTTATGCACTACAAATCTTCAATTGCAATTTTGTCTTAACTGTCATCACAATACAATGTTATGCATAAACTGGATTAAATTTTATGGCCAGGGCTGACTGTTTGGATGAGATATGTTTTATTGCTGCCTAATCCTATGAGCAGCTACATGGATGCAAAACCTTTCATTTACTTATACATAAAATATTTATAACCCATGTATTAACCAACAGTTCTTAAAAATGATTTGCAACATATTTAAAAATCATACAGTATAAACAACCAAGCGCTTACAGAAAACCTGCCAGGAAATCAAAGCAACAACAATAAATCCCTCTCTTTAGATCAAGCAAAATAATGTGGGACTAGGTCGTTTGAAATGCTGCCAGCACCCATAAGGACCTGTTCAGGTCTTAAAATTGGCCTCAAAACCTGCAGACAATCTGAAAAAAGATAAGTTTAGTTGTCAGACACTAGACACAGGGCATTTTCAATAATGGTCCCATATTTATAAAATTACCTCTGAAGGAAAATATATGTCTGGCCCTGTCTTCATTAGCATTTACAATCAAAGGGCTTTAAACACTTTTGTTTCATTATACCTTTCAAGAATGTTGTGGGCTGACTTTACAACTGTTTACATTTCTTCTGTGTTGATGGAGTGGGAGAAACCTAGGTGAAAACTGGCCTTGTCATGCATAGTCACAAGGCTGCCCCTTACCTTTAAGAATGGACTCTTCAGAAGTTTCATTTCAATACTGTTGAACTATTTATAAGTTGCTTTATTAATTGCACTCTGCCCTGAAATCTTCAGATACAGGACTTTTTCGGACGTCTTAAATGTAACGGAAGCAGCCTCGCCACGTTGCGAGGCTGCTGCGCTGCAGGGCATCCCTTTCATATGACGCCCGTCCCTGCCGGTACTGTTGCAGTACCGCAGGGACATTTGAGTGTTATATTTCAGCGATTTTTACTCACAATCAACTTTCATTGGCACAAAAATCAGTGTGTATAGAGCCATTGTACTGTCTATTCTCCTTTATGGGTCTGAAACATGGGTCACCTATCGCCACCACTTATGACTCCTCGAACGCTTCCATCAGCGCTGTTTACGCACAGTCCTAAATATACACTGGACTGACTATGTGATGAATGTTGCTGTCCTTGAGCAAGCAGGGATCACCAGCATTGAGGCCATGATATTGAGAACACAGCTGCACTGGGCAGGGCATGTTTCTAGGATGGAGGACCATCGCCTCCCCAAAATAGTATTCTACAGTGAACTCGCCACGGGTCAGCGTAAGAGGGGCACTCCAAAAAAGCAATACAAGGACTCCTTGAAACAACATCTCAGGCTTGGCCAACTTGATCACCAACAATGGTCTGCCCTGGCCTCACATCGGGAGGCATGGAGACACACTATCCACAATGCTGCAGCCTTATTTGAGAACTCACGCCAAACAAGTCTTGAAGAGAAATGACAACGCAGAAAAAATCACAACCCGGAAACATCACCCAAGGAATCCTTCTGCTGTGCTTTCTACAACCGGACTTATCTATCTTGGATTGGCCTTTTTAGTCATTAGCGTGCTTGCAGAAAGCGCGGGATGAGTTCTTCCTGAATCTTCGTTTACGAAGAGAAGCCAGAGATAATTTAGGAGCATGACTTTTCCTTGTGTATTTTACACAGTGCCTAGTACTTCAAAGTATTGCCAATTCATTATTAAAATTACACAGATATTGCAAGACTGCCAGCATTTCCAGATTATTTTAGATGCTTGAAAGTTGCCCAGCATCCGCACATCCAAATCCATGTCATTGGAAGTTGCAGGCACAAATGGAGGAAAGCAGGAACATGCTGTTAATTAACCACATGAATTCACAATAGCTTTGCACATTGTCAAAATGTCTGTCTCAGCATTGCCTTGTCTTGTTCTGTCATGTTCACCAAAGGGCATGAGATCAGCAGATGTCTGTAAAATTGCATTATTGCATACTACCTCCTGCAAGTGCACGCTGAACATGTCTTTAACAGGATAAAGTGTTGCTGTCATGCTGTTTGAACATACACTTAAAGGCTGAAGCACACTAATCTTTTGTGGAGGTGTCAGTGATGTTTTATGAACTCTTAATACATCATGAGCTTCATGACTAGTCAAAATAACATTTCTCCACCTAATGAAGTAGATGACTGTGACACAGCTGAAGTCTGATTTCTTTAACAGGCATAAAGGGATAAAAAGTAGAATCTAACATTTCTCATAGTATCAAGATTTGGGTAATAGATACTGTGGGGGAAATTTTAATTACTGCAGGAATCAGTTTAGGGTGCAGTTTTGTTCTGATTTAGCATGCCATTCAGTGTGCAATTAGTACCCTATGCAGGCTGGTGTACAAGCCGCATAAGATGATTATGTTTAAAAATTAAGACCACTCGAGGACTCCTCTGATGCAGAAGACTGTAATCTCATTTTTCAAGTACCCAGCGGCATCCATCTTATTTTTCAAATAGAATGGGCCCTTGGTATCCACTGGAGTTTGGTTCCAGGACCCCTGCTCCCTATGGATACCAAAATCTGTGGATGCTCAATTCCCATTATATACAATGGTGCAGTAAAATGGTGTCCCTTATATAAAATGGCAAAATCAAGGTTTGCTTCTTGGTTTTTTTATTATTATTTTTGGAATATTTTCAAGCCATGGCTGGTGGAATCCATGGATGCCAAATCCATGGCTACAGAGGGCTGACTCTCTCTCTCTCTCTCTCCCTCTGGCTTTACTTTGCAAACGAGCTGACTGGAGTCAAGACATATACTGAAACATGTAAAAGTGCTGCCAGGGAGGGGGGTCTGCATGCTTGTTTTAATGCACCCACCAGCTCACTACCATCCAAACAGAGGTTGGATGGGCATCTTTCAGGTGTGTGTTTATTGTGTATTTCTGCATGGCAAGGAGTTGTCCCTTCAAACAAAGGTTCCGTCTACATGATGGAAAAAATATTCGTAGGGGAATGTGTACAATCTGCCTACATGATAAAAATCTCCCCCTAAAATCTGTTTGAACCCCCTTGCCCAGCTGGCTGGAGTGAGCTAGCCAAGTGGCAGTTTTAAATCTCCTGTCGCATTTTATTTTACTTTTTTGGTAAAAAAGTGCTGTGATTATGGATAGACGTAATCATGTAATTAGTTACACTAAAACATAAAAACAAAAAAAGTAATAATTAGCTGTTTCCTGTACGTACATTGCCCTCATGTTGCTGGGAATCCAACATGGCAGCGGCTGCTGATTCTCCTCCTTTTTAGCCACTTCCCCTCCACTCAGCTGGCCAGTCAAATTGCACTGACCATTCTTATGTGTACAAATGGGAGTGTATAGACGGAGGAATGTTTGAAAGCAGTACGGATTTATCCAGCTGATCCAGAGGAAGCCCCGGATCTGCTGGACACAGACTGCAGGATAAGTTTTGCACCCCACTCTCTGAGTGACACGTATTTATTCGAACGGCAGTCTGTACAGACCACTGATCTTTCGAATAAATATGTGTCATTTTCATCATGAAGACGGGACCTAAGGGCCCGTCTACATGGTAAAAAAAAATATGTACGCCATTCGGAAGATCGCTCTTCTGTACACATAGCCATTCGGATTCATACGTGTCATTCAGAAGGGGGGCTAGTGAATCCCCCATAAACTACATGAATTCGGCATTTGGAAGGAGTAGCGGATCTCGGCATAAAATCTGTACAGCCATTCAAATGGCTATTGGTCTGTACGCCCTGTTTGCACATATACGAACAGGCAGTGTAATCTGATTGGCTGGCCGAGTGAAGGGGGCAGGGCTAGCAAGGAGGGGAATTGGGAACGGCTGCCATGTTAGATCCTAGCTAAGCGAGAGTCCAGTAAGTCTGTGAATTTTATATATTTATTTTTGTTTTACATTGTAAATAGGGAAAACAGAATGTCCACAAAGCAGGCACCTTTTTAAATAAAAAAAAGTGGCGGGAGATTTAAACCGCCACTTGGCTTGCTCATTCCAGCCAGCTGGGGAAGGGGACTCATACGGAGTTTAGGAGGGGTAAAAAATCGTGTAGGTGGATCATATGCCATACGAACAACTGCCTATTTGTATTTTTACCCCCCCCCCCAATGGATTTTTGTAAATCGTATAGACTGACCTTCAGAATCTATGACTATGATTCTAAAACACTTTTCCCATTCACCTCTCCATTCCAATCACTGGACTACAGAATCAGTTGCATGCTTGTACGTCACATACGTGATACAGTGAAATTCCTGCAGGGAGCTTTTGAGAGAAAACTGGTGAGGAGGGAAATGTTTAAGAGCGTCATTCTGTTACCCAAAATGCTCTTTGGAAAATTCCATGAAAATATTGAGTTTCTAATATGTTGGGGAAATTAGCAGCAGCTCGATTTTAGCTATGTGAAATGGGGGTAACAAGGGGGCCTTGAAACTTTTGTCTACCAGTACTAGTCTGGATGGAATACATACACATGTAAAATTAAGTATGCTTTTTATTAAAGAGTTCAAAAATAACACCACATTCACCCAGAAAAAGCATTCAACACAAGGCTATAGAAAGGCAGTAAGAAAATTTGGAATAGAGGGTAACCAGAGGATTTGTTGGGGGTGATACAACCTGTCCTGTAGTCAATCCGGCAGAGTGGATGGAGGAACCTAGGGTGGCCACACAGAAGGATAGAGTGTCCCCTGGAACTGGAGTCTGTGTGCACTGAAGCATATTTTGGGGGGTCATTTATACCTCCAAATACACCTGAGGGAATTGGATGTTTCATGGGTTGAAACAATAGATTCCATGAGCCTTCATGGATTGCACAATGAGTTTCATGGTCTTGACAAAAGGTGGGGAAGATGCTAATGTGTTTCTTAATGTACAGTGATCGGATTTTAAAAGCTTGAGCAACCTGTCTTAAGGTTTTGGATTGAGGAAAGGAAGTTTCAAATCAGCAAATACAAAGGTTTCATTTCATCCATTGTCTCCCTTTCCTGGGAAATGTGTTCTTTTTGGCTTTTAGCCTTAGGCTTCCCTAGGGTAAAACATAGATGACCTTTTCTGAGACCATATTGTGCTTTTTTCCTTGTGGAAGGTCACATTGATGAACCAAATTAACAATATGCCAGTTTATTAATACACAATTTATGAGGTCTCTAGAAGTGGGGTGTAAGCCATGCTTAACAATTCTGACCTACTGAAAATGGACCCCTTCCAAATTGCTTTTCCTGTTTTTTAAAAACAGATTTTTTTTGTTTAAAAAGCACCCTTATAGTTTAAATGGATTACCATATGATTTTTGTTTTCTTTTTTTAACTTTGATCCTCAGCTCTGCTAAAAGGATATCGCTGTTATTACTCACTAAGTAACAGAAGGCTCAATTTGCTAATCAATGTTTCCCAGTGTATTTTACTTTTCTCTAGTCACTGTATAGTGTTTATCACTGAAACCTGAGTACAGCATATACAGTCTCTCTTCAGCCATTTCTCTTTGCACAAGAGGCAAAAATGGAATAATCCCAATAAGTGCTACATATAGAACATTTGGACAACCTGGTTCCATCTCCTTTCCAACCAATGGTAGCTAAAATAATATCCATCCAGGTGCGGAGGGAGAGTTTTCAGAATCCATATATTTCATATGTCCAGGTGATTCCAAGTGAACAAGTATGAGACCATAAGGAGTCATTGCCAGGATTTCAGGGAGATACTGAGTGTATCACTTAACACCTCCTCATGGGGGCTATACAACTCACGGTTGCTGTATTGCATTATAAATCTCAGTTGACTACATCAGCCCTACACATGATCCTGTTGTGTTTATGAACCCTCTAGGAACTGCATGGTGATTTGGGTGCCTATAAGCATTTGAATCAGGGCTTATTCTACAGTTTTCAAGAGCAATCCTCCATTAGGCTCTGTTATTCTATGGGGATGGACCCTTTTAATAAGGTCATCCATATCTCTTTTCTTTGAACTTTCTCTGGTTGAAATTTTGGATAGTTCAGGCTTTTAGTTGTAATTGGTTTTGTACTCTCTTGGTGAGATGTTCACTATTATTGCTGATGTTTAATTTTGGGTGTCTTACAAGATCTTATTATGCAAAATACCTTGGGAGGTTCACTACAACAGGGCTGTTTCTGGGCACGATTCAAAATAACCTATAAAGGCCTATATGACTTGGGTCCAGACTATATGAAGGACTCTGTTTCCCCACATGAGGTTCCCTAGTTTAAGATTTTCAGGGAAGGACTTCTCTTCATCCCAGCACACTCAGACGTATATTTGGTGGAAATATGAGAAGGTTTTCTCTGTGGCTGGTCCCAAACTGTGAAACTCCTTGCTGAAAGGGGCTAGGGTGATCTTTCTTTTTGTCCCTCTGGTAGATAAAGATGTTTTCTTACTCAAGCAGGCTTTGGGCAATTAGCAGGCTGCTGAGGAAATACCTTTTATTGGGTGGATGCTGCACTTTTATTGAGATGCTTTTAAACTGCTTTTATTTCAACCGAGCTACATGGGCTAAATATCCTGGCTTGCCCCCATCTCAGAGCCCTGCAGTGCAAATGACCCAGGGCATTTGCTGCATTCTGCCCCCAGGGCAGTCCTTACAAACTCTGGGGCAGATACAGAGCTGAGACAGGGGGAAGGTGGGGTAGGGGCCAATAAAGCCTTATAGAAAGATACCTGTTTAAATCTGTTACTGCCATTCAGAACCCAGACTGGGCCCTGCGTGTACATAGGAGCTCATCTGGTACACCAGCCCTCACTGCCACTGCCATGCTGGGTCACAAAGCTGTTCACATGCTGGGTTCCTTCAGTCACATATCTAAGGCCCCCTTCCTGGCTTCAAGTCAGCAGAGAAAATTGTGGCAGCAGCTACAGCAATGGGCTAGCATTCATGTGTGGACTCCAACCCATTTCCTACAGGTAACAGTGGGAGAACGGGCCACCTTTGCAGCCAGGATATGCCCAGGGGGAAGCCAGCATGTTTTGGCTGGTGTAGAGAAGCCCTGAGTTCTAGTAATATAATTTGTTTAATTGTGTTTTACTGTTAAGTTATGTGCACCAGTTTTTAAAATCTCATTGTGAGTAGTCTTGAGTCTCTCTTTTATGGAGTTAGGTGGGATAGAAATCAAATAAACAAGTCCCCTTTACCTTAAAGGAAGCCTAGGAACATTTTAAACACATAAAGAAATGACTTTAAAGTAAAAGGTATGTGGAATATCCAATTCTGAACTGATGCAAATGAAATCAAGGATCATAATGATACTTACAAACATCCAAGTAGAAAAATATAATTGAACAGTTGAATCAGCTACCCTCTGTGTTTGAATCCAAGATGCTTCAACTTGCTGCAGCTCCAAAGTCGTGCACTCTCAAACACGTGCATTCATTATCACCAACCTGCCCTAGGAAGGTCCATTAAGTGGAGTTCTTTTCAAGCACAGATGGTCCCGAATAGTTTAATGTCTGCCTGGTGGCCAGAATAAGTGAATTCTTGATGGCCTTAGACTTCTGATCATATTCATGCAGCCAAGGAAAGAAAATGAAAACTTGTTTATCATTTTGATAAACAGCCTCTCTCATTGCCACAGGAAGCTCTGTGTAACTCAGCAGAGTCAAATGCTATTAAATTGCCATCAACGTCAAAAAAGGAACTTGCACGGTTTTCTACCTGAGTCATAGTTAATGACTTCCACAGCATGTCACCCAAATCAGGACTTGCTTCTGTGTGTGTGTGTGTGTGTGTGTGACTGTGACTGTGAGAAGTTTGTTTACCATTAAGCTTTGGCTGCACAGTGGAACTGGCCATGTTATAATTCTGAAATACAAAATATGCTTTCATTATTACCTTTCAGCAGAAGAGGGAGAAATAAAAAATGGATATGACTAGGAAATGATTTTTGGCTTCTGCTAGGCATGCGCACCGAACCTTCTGCTGATTAGATATTTTATATCACAGCTGCACACAGAAAGTTCTCATTTAGGGTAAAATATTTCACTCAGTGGTGTGGCTTTAAAACAGAGGCATAATTATCATAATTTTCAGGTGTTCTGTCTTTGCCTCCAATTAAAACAAAATCATTGTCAGGAAATGGGCCTTCATTTGGTGCCAGACTCATGGCATCAAAACATTTTTACTTGTGAAAGGTTGTGAAAACCTCTTAACTTTTCTTTTTAACTGTTTAACATTTGGCCCATGTACACAAAGGGAAGTAGGATGGCTTCATAGTGGAATAGTGACTCCAAGAGAGAGAAATTTGACTGATCCAATTATGGGGACCTGATTTTGTTGGATGAAATTAGTTGGATGGGCTCATTTCAATATACAAAAGGAAGATGAAAGCGAATATTCTAACCAGATATATATGAGGGAAAACGACTGAATATTCCCACCAGATAAACATGAGGAAAGATGGCTGATACAGCAAAGTATGGGAATGTTTCCCAGGGAAAATGTTGTCAGCTCTAACTAGTTCATTGGAAAGAGCCAATAACTTGCTTGGTTCAACATCGTTTCACATTTTCATGTCCTTTTTTTCTTTCCTTCTCATAAACTGAGCACTGTATACCTATATGTACCCATGTAATTGTACATGTACACACACGCGCTACAGGAAATGTCGCTGAGGCCAAACATCAAGGAATGGCCATCATATGTAAGTTTCACAAAAATATCTGATGTGTCATGGAAGAAAACAGAACATAGGGCCTTTAATTTCACCTTCAAGGCAATTTGTACATTCTCTTTCTATTTATAAAAACCCATCAGGTTAGTTTCTGTGAGTAGTTAGGTGGAGAGAAAGTTAATTGGACACAAAAGTCTTAACAAAACTAGCAGTATTTGTCATGAAAAATTGTACAGCACACTTCAGGCATTCACACATTTGCAAATCTTCTAAAGTACATCCAGGGAAAATGGGCATATTTTAAAATGCAAGTGACTAAAATGTGCAAAATTGAAAAGTACCCTTTAGAATCATAGAATTGCAGAGTTGGAAGAGACCACGAGGGCCATCCAGTCCAACCCCCCTGCCACGCAGGTTAATCTTGATCAAAGCATCCCCGACAGATGGCAATCCAGCCTCTGTTTAAAGACCTCCAAGGATGGAGACCCCACCACGCTCTGAGGGAGTGTGTTCCACTGCCAAACAGCTCTTACTGTCAAAAAGTTCCTCCTCATGTTGAGGTGGAATCTCTGTTCCTGGAGCTTGCACCCATTGCTCCATGTTCCAGTCTTTGGAGCAGCAGAAAACAAGCCTGCTCCATCCTCAGCGTGACATCCCTTCAAATACTTAAACAGGGCTATCATATCGCCTCTTAACCATCTTTTTTCCAGGCTAAACATACCCAGCTTTAGATAAGGGGGGGGAGTTATATAAATGAGGAAAGGGTTTTTAATATATTGCACAATTTTCAGAATTTCAGAAAGTATTACAACCTGATACAGAACCAGGGTGGGAAAACATGGGGAAACTCAGTGGAATTAAGACAGAGAGATTTCTACACCCTTACTTCAGATGGGAAGGGACAAAACATAGCTAACGCTTGCATTCCAGAAGAGCAGCCTTTTATTTTTATTTTTTTACTTTTTTCAAACTTCATTTTTAATTAACATCCCGCGTTACCTTTTTGCAATGGGAAGGGAGTCCAAGCTTGCAGTGGTTATCATTAATTATCATTAACACACACACACACACATTGTTACCTGGTATGAAATTTGAGGGTTAAACTTCCAGGCTCAGCCATGCATTTTCTGATGGCTGCCCTTTACTCCCAATCCAGGGCTGTGGGATCTTTTGCTTGTGAAGCAGTGAGAAGCATGACCACCCAGCCTAGAGCTCCAATTAAAGTGAACTAAATACACTTTATTAGAACACTGAAACAAATTATAAAACCATTAATCAATAATAAGAATGCAGCTTATTTGTGCCCCCCCACAGGTCTGGCTGACAAACACAGACAAAGGCTTGAGAAGGAGAGGTGGAAAGAAATGGGGGCAAGTTTGGGAAGGATGAGGGAAGAGTGCAAGATTTGCAGAGAGGAGGAGAGGTAAAATGACAGGCTATATCTTTCAGCAAAGAGGGAGGGTGAAAGGCTTAGTGGACAGTATGAAGCTGAAGCAGCATGGGAATTGTGAGGAAAGAGTGGAGCCTTATGGAGGAAAAAGGGAGAAAGTGAGATCTTCATGTCCAGAATAACAGGACATGTAGGAAAGCAAGTCATCCACCACACATACAGAGTCACCCACAAACAGGGAACACACACTTAAACTAGAGAAGGTAGCCAGGAGAGTATTCTTTGTCCATTGACAATGGAATAAGGGTCATAGACTTCAGGTGGTCTGTAAAAGTACTGTATTGCGCCCCTCCCCCATAAAAATTCTGCCCTGCAATGAAATTCTCCTTCCGTCTCTATTTCCAGAATATTATCTCTAATTACCTTTCTTTGGCTTGACCTTTGTTATAAAATGGTTTCTAATATATTGCCTTGCATCTCATATACCCCTCAGTACCACAAATGACAATTTACACAGCATATGTTCTTGAGTGTTACACCTATTGCTTTGATTACCATGGTGTTTTTCTATAATAAAAAATATTAGGGAGAGAAATATAAAAACAAAACAGAAGATCTCCTTCTCATAGTAACAATTCCCTATATTAATTCATCCACTATTCTACCTCAATACAGTAGGTGCAGGATCCATGGATACAGAGGGTTGACTGTAGTATGGTTGGCACACTGTTGATTAATTCCAACTCGAGTAGACCCATTCAGTGCTGAATGGGTGAGTCACCATGTAGATAAATCTAATTGATTCAATGGGTTTACTCTAGTCAGACTAAAAGAGAATTTAGGCCTGTATATCTTATTAAAACTGCAAAGGCTATAGGAAAGCCCTGTTATGGAAAGCAAGAAAAGTTAAAGTGAAGCTGGAAGAAAAAATATTCACCAGAAGTACCCCCAGACTGTTTGGAATTTTCTTTATTAATTCTTACGCATCATTCACAGGTTGTTTCACAGTGGCGCTGACTACCTGAGAAGGTGCTGGAGTCTCCTTTTAAGCAGAGTCTGCCTGACCACATATTAAGGAATCTGTAGTAGTGAGTCTCTGTATCAGAACAGAGGGTGGACTATGTGAGATCATTTCCAGCACCACGACTTCTATGGACTTTATCAGACCACCTCACATTAATGTTCTTTTGCTCACATATTTTTTAAACATTTTATGCCAGCAAAGCCCCCCCCCCCAAGACCTACCTGGGCATCAATGAGGCTTCCCCGGCAGTAACAGAGCACAAATGGAGCTCCATTTACTTCTGGGGTTGAGATCTCACTGATTCTCATGAGAAGATGCTAGGACAGGAAATTTAAAAATTAAAGCCAAATAAACACACTAACATAGACACAAGCACAGAAACACACTTTAAAAGTCCCAAGTACACCGGGGGGGGGGGGTTCATAAAAAGAGCATCCCCTACCTGGCTGCTGCAATCTCACCAAGAAGTGTTTGCCCATTGACACTATATTCATGTGAGTACCGTGAGGATTTAAATGCTAGCAATGCCAGCAACAAAGCGCCGGGGAGATCAATTGATGGCTTGGCCTGTCAATAAAATAGAACGGCTTTTAGACTTTACATGATCGTGAAAGAATGACATTGTCTGGTATATGCACCCTTTTGCGTTCATTAGGCATCCTTATAACACCATATTTGCAGTATCTAATAAAGTCCTATGCTTCCTTCTTTAGACTCATTATTATCCAAAAATGGAGCAAAAAAAAATTCTAATATCTTCCCAATAATCCTGATTTATAACCTTGACAGTCTTGTGCAGAAATTATTATTATTTTATCAGGGATTATACACATACTTCTTTAGTCTATTACTTTGAGGGCTTCTCTACATGGGTTAATACCCCAGCTGGCCCCTGTCTCAGAGCCCTGCAGTCCATATGATGCAGGTCTTTTGTCCCTTTCTGCTAAGAGGCAGTTCTTACAACCCCCAGGACAGATATGGGGCTGAGACAGGGACCAGCTGGGGTAGGACCTGATAAACCATTCTAGAATAATACCCAGTTTAATTGGTTACCACTATCCAAAACCCAGATTGGGCCCCATGTGTCCACGGGAACCCATCCAGCATGCAAGCCCTCACTGCCACTGCCATCTCCCTGGCTCTCCTGGAAGCCAGGCAGGTGTTCCTCAGCATGTGACCAAGGCTGACCACATGCAGGGGGCCTACAGTCACATGTTGCAGACCCCCTTCCTGCTACTAGGACAGCAGAGAAAATAGTGGTAGCTGGAGCAACAGGCTGGCATTCCTGTGTGGATTTCCGCCCATTTCATCGAGGTAATGGGGGAAGGATGGGCCAGCTCCACAGCCAGGATATACCTGCGGGGAGCTGGCATATCCCGACTGGTGAAGATAGGTCCAGAGAAATTACCTCAGAATAATGGTTGTCTGTTCCCATATTATGCTAAATATAAGCTACAGTTGCCTCCTAACATATTATCATTTATATATGTGTTCTCACAAGTGTTAAATGCAGCAGTTACAGCAATAGTACCATGGAGCACTATTATGATTATACAGTGAGTACCCAAGCTTCAATATGTTCTTTTTAAGATACTTTAGCTTTCAACATGTTGCAAACATCTCTTCCATGCTCCACCCCTGTCAATGGAGAAGCTGCAACTTACACAGAAGTATGGTCAGAAGCTAAAGTGGCTCAGCAGACCATAAAATGCTCAGAGGCACCTTCTCTGTCTTTTGTGACAATGATTTAAACTTCCTGTGTTGTTACAGCCCATGAGGTCAATAATGTATATTTTTATACAAGTCCCTAAATATGCATTTATAGTAGAAACAATAATGGCTCTTTGGATGTTGCTACAGACCTGAGTCAATAATCAATTTTTTCCAAGTCTATAAACTTGAATGTACATTTGTAAAATCTTTACTTGCCTCCTTCATCTGTGTCAGTGTTGCGGTTCTTTTATAAAAGCTGTCATATTCCTTGGTTGTTTAAAACAACTCATATGTGCATGGATATTTTATAACTGGAGGCACTGATAATGAAACTGAAGAATATTTAAGCATACCTAAGCAGCATGCTTGGTTAGAAGCACATGCATCAGCATAGACATTCTGTCTTCAGCATGGTTAATCTGGAAGAATGCAAAAACTCTTCCTCTAACCACACCTTTCTGTCTTTGTGTGTCACCTACAAAGCCATCAGAGTTTGTTGTGTTACATCTGCTATGACAAAGCTACTTTAACTGCAAACCAAAGGTTCATCTAAACCAGGCAGGATATGCTAGCTCCCTGCCAGCATATCCTGGTTGTGGAAGTGGCCTGTTTTCCCCCTGGTATCTGCAGAAAATGGGCCGGCAGCCCATCGCTGAAGCTACCATCACCACCATTTTCTCACTAACACAGAAGCCAGGCAGGGGTCCACACAACCCGTGAGCGGCCCCCTGCATGTGACCAGCCTTGGTCACATGGTGTAGGACCCCTGTCTGGCTTCCAGGAGAGCCAGGGAGCTAGCTGTGGCAATGAAGAACAGCGTTCCGGTATGGGCTCCTGCGGACATGTGGAAATATATTAAATTGGGTATTTTCTTAAAATGCAGTAAAGGGCCCTATCCTGGCTTGCCCCCATTCCAGCCCCTTATCTGCCCCAGGGGTCATAAGGATTTCACAGGGTCAGATCAAAGTAAATACCCTGCATTGTTTGGAGTGCAGGGCTCTGGAATGGGGTAAGCTGGGCTAAATCACCAGTGTAGACAAACCCCAAGTTTGCACAGTTATACGTGCACATTGGAGAAGTAGTTGTTTGGTTGGTTGGTTTTTATTCATTAAGGCTCTATACTAAGCCAAGGGGGAAGGTTGGAAAGCAGGCCAAAAGGGATACCATTTCAATTCATTTCGATCTACTGTTATTGCTTTAGCACAAAGCCATTGCAAACAACAAAATATTGCATTATAATACAATAAAACTCAGATTTCTGTATCAATAGCAAAATGCCCTGGTTAAATAAAGAAATGAATGAATAAACCCTGTGATTATTTTTTACTGACTGGCACACACTCCAAGGCTTTCAGCCAGGAATCCTAGCAGTGAGGGACCGGCTTCTTCCTCGTTGTGTTACCACGGTAACTGGCCTTCAAGCTAGCAGACAGAATCTTCCTGGTGAAACCCTTCTAGCCAGAGAGTCTGGTGATTAGAAGAACCAATTTAACACCTGCTTCCTCCTGTATGAATGGCAGGGCCTTGCTTTTTCGCCTTGGACAAGGGATCACTCAGGGAAGCCTCTTAGTTCTGTGGTTGTTTCCTCATCACCAGAAAAAGAGCAAATTTTGAAATGATTGCTGTAATTTCAATAGAAAGTCAATGCAACGTATCACTGTGGCAATGTGGCCTGCTGTCGATGTATTTGATGGGCGACTACTGCTCTTCCTTTTGCAGTTCTTTATCTTTGCACCAGAGTTGCTTTCTCACAGCCCTTCAAATAGGCTTGCTGCCTGTACAGCAGGACACATGGTTACCTTGCTTGGCTGCTTCATAGCAGGATGTGGCTGTCTCACCTATGTGCTTTAAATGGCTCTAAGAGTCTTAGGACTTTTTCAGATGCGTAAAAAGTTCTGCGGAGGGCTCGGGAGAGGTACGCTCCTGTTTTGCGGCAGGGCGCCAGTTTCTGACGATGATGTCCCTCTCGCGTTACCCTCCGTGTTCCTTCCGTGTCGCATGGAATGAAAAAGTGCCACTTTTTATTCACGAAGAACTTCCGTGAGTAAAAAGTGGCACCTTTTCCTTCCATGTGACATGGAAGAAACACGCGAGAGGGACGACGGCGTCAGAAAATGGCCCCCTGCCGCAAAACAGGCGCATACCTCTCCTGAGCCCTCTGCAGCACTTTTTACGCACCTGAAAAAGTCCTCACTGTGTTGAGACCCCAGGACTGAGGGCCAGGCAGTGAGGCTGGAAACATTGAAAGTGGTTGCTTCCACTTTGACACCACTTTAACTATCATGGCTCCATCCTATGGAATCCTGGGATTTAGAGTTGGTTGTGGCACCAGAGCTCTCTGACAGAGAAGGCTAAGTATCTCACAAAACTACAAATCCCAGAATTCCATAGCATTGAGTCATGGCAGTTGAAGCAGTGTCAAACTACATTATTTCTGCAGTTTGTCAGTAGCCCTGGTAAATACATGATCAGATATGACATATTTGAGATTGATTATAATTCTTTGAATACACTACATCATTATAGCAATTCAATACCACTTTAACTGTCATGGCCCCACCTTACCAAATCCTGGGATTTGTATTTTGGTGGGGTACATAGAATTCCTTGCCAGAGAGCTCTAGTCCAATGCCAGTCCATAACTATCCACTGAAGGTCTCTGCAGAGTTTCCAGGAAGGAAAGAAAAAAATGTGGCATGTGAGCATAAATATGGTATTCATCCCTGGCACACTGCAGGAAGGGGATTACCAATCTTCCACATCAGATAGCTTAAAAAACGCTGCTCCATTTTGCTCCCCTGAGCTACAGCAACAGAGCTCTATGGCACAGAATCCTTAGTACCTCACTAAGCTACAAAGCCAAGGATTCCATAAGACAGACCCATGGCAGTTAATGTGAGATCAAACTCATTGTAACCTACTTCCTAGGCTGGGAAAAAGGAGGAGTGTTGTAAAGTAAAGCCAGGATCACTCTGTATGCTCTGAATATCCCTGGGGATGTTGAAATGGTAAAAATACTCCTCATAGAATTCAAGGAGAATATGATTTGTCTAAATGGCATTCTGCATCAATCTGCTGTATTTGGAAGGAGGGGGGACAAATCCACCAAAAACTCTGCAGGAAAAGCCTTTGCTGCTTTTCCTGAAGTTTAAAAAAAAACATAAAAAAAATTACTACTCGTTGGGGCAACCAATTCGCATTCATTTGCATTCCCCATAAGAGCAGAAGTGGAAAGCTGATTGGTCGGACGTGAGCAGGGGAAAGAGCTTGCTAAGAAGGCAAGCGCCTGGAACTGCCATCTTGTATTTTCACCATAGCAATCATGTGCTGAGGCAATGAAACAGTCTTTTTTCTATTTATTTAGGCAGAATATCACACTTTCACACCTTAGATATGCTTTCTTTAAAAAAAAATACTGTTTGTCAGCAGCAACTGGTGACTATAAAAATGCAAGTAATTCACTCACACCTGTCATCTTGATTTGCATGTATGCCCATTTGAACAATGAATGCCAATAGCTTCACATGCCTGTGATTCTGCCAAAAAGCCATTAAGACAAATCGAAGCTGCTTTGAGTTAGGATTAGTGCTCATCAATCCACATTTCCCCCCTCGTATACACAACCCCCCTGTTTCATATTCACCTCATGGAGCTCTTAGTCCTATTTGGGGTGAGACAGTCACCCTGATTGAATTCCAGTGCTATGAAAGAGAATGTGGATGGAGCCCCACTCCTTGTATACATTGGAAGAGAGGACTCAAAAGCACATTGTGACGGAGACCCCTTGGGAACATCTGCCTAGCAAGTCGGGTAGACAAAGAAACCAATTTATCACAGAGGGAGCATATTGGAGGGGTAAGACTCTGAGGGGAAAAAACTCTGTCAGCTTTAAGAGAGAAGATGTTTGTTTTGTAATGAGGGACTGCAGATGGAGATGTTAGTGAGGTCTGAGACAGCACCTTCAGAACGGAGGGGTAGGGGTTGTGTGTTGTGACGTAGTTAAGACTCAGGACTTTCTCAGACTACCATCTAAAAATGCCATAATTCCACCATTGAGGAAAGCGGAAACATAGTGGCTTAATTACAATAATTATTGCAAGTTGCTGTAATTATGCGACATTATGCTGTAATCGCATGATACTACTGCTATGGAATCATTGCATAACCACCACTAACAGTTTAAGGATGGGATTTTACATCCATGATTTTGTATGGGTGAGATTTCGGCTATTCCTGTGAGAAGACACGGCTTTGCTTAAACATATCATAAGCACATATACAGTTGTCCCTTCATATTCACTGGGGTTTGGTTCCAGGCCCCCCCGTGGATACCAAAATCCATGAATACTCAAGTCCCATTATATGCAATGGCATACAAAAATAGTGTTCCTTATATAAGAGGGCAAAATCAAGGTTTGCTTTTTGGATTATTATTTTTTAAAAAATATTTTCAAGCCATGAATACTTAAATCCATGGATACCAAATGGAAGGCTATTGACACAATCACTCCCAAGCGTCCTTTCCAACCCGCTTCTAGCCATAAGCCATGCTATACTTCAGAGCTTAGGAAAATGAAGCGGGTTGGACAACGACTAGAGCGCAACTGGCAGAAAACTCGACTCTTATCCGACAGGACTCGACATAGGAATTTTCTTCGGTCCTATTGAGAGGCAACACGTGCAGCACAGAGATCCTTCTCCTCTGCACGTATTGCGTCTGCAGAGTCCCGTCCAGCAGAGCTGTTTAGGGTGGTAAGGGAGATGATGCAGGTTATACCTGTGCAGAACCCATTGCTTAACCCAACAACGGCCTGCTGTGATGCATTTAACAACTTCTTTGCAGATAAAATCTCTCGGATAAGAGCCGACTTAGATGCCAGCATTTTGACAGAAACAATTGATGAGGTGTCCAGCAACTCCGTTGATGTAAGTTTACTGAATCAATTTCAATCTGTGAGTACCGAGGACGTGGACAAGCTACTTGGTAGAGTTAGGAAGACGACCTGCCCTCTTGATCCTTGCCCTTCATGGCTGGCCATCCAGGAGGTGTACCTTGATGGTGTTCCTTAAGGACATCATCAATGCATCCCTCAGGGAAGGGTGTGTTCCTTCCTGTTTAAAGGAAGCAGCGGTTAGGCCACTCCTGAAAAAAACCTTCCCTAGACCCCCTGGATATGAACAACTATAGGCCGGTTTCTATGTTACCATTCTTGAGCAAAGTGATCGAAAGGGCAGTTGCTCTTCAACTCCAAGTGGTCTTGCATGAAACTGATTATCTAGACCCATTTCAAACTGGCTTCAGGACGGGATTTGAAGTTGAGACTGCCATGGTTGCCTTGACCGATGATCTGCGTCTAAGCATCGACAGGGGTAATGTGTCCCTGTTGGTACTTCTGGACCTCTCAGCAGCTTTCGATACGATAGATCATGGCATTCTCCTGGATTGCCTGAGTGGGTTAGGAATCGGAGGCACTGCGCTCCAGTGTTTCCGGTCCTTCCTCTCTGGCAGTTCCCAGAGGGTGCTGCTCAGGGACAGCTGCTCCAGCAGAAAGGAGTTTACTTGTGGTGTTCCGCAGGGCGCCATCCCGATGCTGTTTAACATCTATATGAAGCCGCTGGGTGAGATTATTCAGAGTTATGAGGCTGGGTGTTCTCAGTACGCTGATGACACCCAGATCTATTTCTCCTTGTCCCGATCATCGGCCTCGAATTCCAATGGCATCTCTCCTCTTAATGACTGTCTTAAATCAGTAATGGGCTGGATGAGGAAAAACAGATTGAGATTAAATCCAGACAAAACGGAGGTGCTCAAGGTAGCGGCCCCAAAACCAGGAGTTGGGTTGCAACCGCCAGTCCTGGATGGGGTCATGCTCTCCGTTAAGGACTGTGTTCGCAGTCTGGGGGTGCTCCTTGATTCATTGCTTCAGATGATGAGTCGAGTGAATGCGACGGTCAGGAGCGCTTGTTATCAGCTTCGGCTGATACGCCAGCTGTGCCCTTTCCTGGAAATAAGGGACCTCGAGACTGTGGTGCACGCGCTGGTAACCTCTCGTCTAGATTTCTGCAATGCGCTCTACATGGGGCTACCCTTGTGCTTGGTCCGGAAACTTCAAGTGGTACAAAATATGACAGCCAGAGTGGTCTCAGGAACATCTTGGAGAGATCATATAACTCCAGTACTAAAATGTCTCCACTGGCTGCCTATCAGTTTCCAGGCCCAGTATAAGGTGTTGGTTATTACGTTTAAAGCCCTAAATGGCTTGGGTCCAACTTATCTCCGGAACAACCTCCTCCCATACAATCCTCCCTGCGCACTCCGGTCCTCTGGAAGGAATTTGCTTCAGCCACAAAAATCTAGGCTGTCTGCAACCTCCCAGAGGGCCTTTTTGGTAATTGCCCCCAATTTATGGAATGGCCTGCCGAATGAGATCTGTCAGTTGACAAGCTTGAGTAGCTTTAAAAAAGCACTAAAGATAGATCTCTTTCGCCAGGCCTTTCCTGATTAGATCCTGGCCTCAGGAGCTCAGTCTCCTGGCTTTTTAAAATTATGTATATATTTGTTTTTAATGTGTTTTTAGTTAGAAGGTTTTAATTTTATAGTGTTTAATGTCTTTTTATGGGGGAGGTTGGGGGTGGGTGGTGTTTTTAGTCATTATAATGTTTTAATTGTTGGAAGCCACCCTGATTGTTTTTAGCAGAGGGGCAGGGTATAAATTATTATTATTATTATTATTATTATTATTATTATTGATATGGAGGGACAACTGTATAACAAAAGAAATTAACAAATAAACCTTTGAACAAACATAAAACATACCGAGAAAAGGTGATGTTTCATTAAAAGAGCGTCCTGTGCATCTTGTGTTCTCGTTGGGAAAGGGGAGGGGAGGAAAGGACCACCCATTCACACTATAATCATGTGATTATAGCAGGTGTGATTTCGCACACTCATCAATACTGTGAAAAAAGCAATATTGACAGCTATTCATGGATATTCCCATCAATGAAAAGTGATGTGCAATTAATGAGTGGAGCACACACTGACCAAAAAAGGGAGGACAACAGTGTTATGCAATAAAGGGAACCCATTGTGGTAGTGTCATACGGTAATTCTGCAATTACAGTCAAATCTGATAAAATTCCTCAGAGGAATTTGGATTTATTGGTTATAGAAATTGGTAATGAGCTGATACTTGATATAACTAAAGGGTTAATGAGTTGGAATTTGCTTAAGACATCTTATACTTGTTACTACCATGAAACTTGCTGTTGGTGTTTCTGTGATCATGACGTCTATCTGTGCTATTCAGAAACATGCTACCAACTATACCAACCAATTTGGGAATAAGCACTGGTGTTTCTAGACCTCTGACACAAAGCAGCTGTCTGATGAAGGCAGAGAGGAGATAGCACTGAGGACAAAACAAAGACTCCTAGATCCCTTTCGCGTGTACTGCCATCAAGCCAGGCATCACCCATCCTATAACTGTGCATTTCATTTTTACTGCCCAAGTGTAGTATCCTACATTTCTCCCTGTTGAAATTAATTGTGTTAGTTTTGGCCCAGCTTTCTAATCTGTTCTAATCCAAAGTGACTTGAACAGATTAGAAAACCGGGCCAAAAATAACAAAACTAATTTCAACAGGGAGAAAAGTAGGATACTACACTTGGGAACTAAAAATGAAATGCACAGATATAGGATGGGTGACACCTGGCTTGATGGCAGTACATGCGAAAGCAATCTAGGAGTCTTAGGACTTTTTCGGATGAGCTTTTATACCGCTAGCAGCCTCGTCCCCGTTGCGAGGCTGCAGCGCTGCAGGGCGTCCCTTTCGGATGACGCCCTGCCCTGCCGATCCTCTTCCGAGACTGTTGCGTAACCTCTGTGACGCTGCTGCGTTATATTCGGCGGTTTTCTAATCACGAAAGTTGATCGTGATTAGAAAACCGCCGAATATAACGCAGCAGTGTCACAGAGGTTACGCAACAGTCTCGGAAGAGGATCGGCAGGGCAGGGCGTCATCCGAAAGGGACGCCCTGCAGCGCTGCAGCCTTGCAACGGGGACGAGGCTGCTAGCGGTATAAAAGCTCATCCGAAAAAGTCCTTAGTGGACCACAAGCTGAACATGAGTCAGCAGTGTGATGCGGCAGCTTAAAAAGCCCATGTGATTCTAGGCTGCATTAATGGGAGTATAATGTCTAGTTCAAGGGAAGTAATAGTGTCACTCTATTCTGCTTTGGTCAGACCTCACCTGGTATACTGTGTCCAGTTCTGGGCACCACAATTCAGGAAGGATATTGAGAAGCTGGAATGTGTCCAGAGGAGGGTGACCAAAATGGTGAAAGGTTTGGAAGCCATGCCCTATGAGGAGCGGCTTAGGGAGCTGGGCATGTTTAGCCTGGAGAAAAGAAGGTTAAGAGGGGACATGATAGCCATGTTTAAATATTTGAAGGGATGTCATACTGAGGAAGGAGCAAGCTTGTTTTCTGCTGCTCCAGAGACTAGGACATGGAGCAATGGACTCAAACTACAGGAAAAGAGATTCCACCTAAACATTAGGAAGAACTTCCTGACAGTAAGAGCTGTTCAGAAGTGGAATACACTGCCTCGTAGTGTGGTGGAGTCTCCTTCTTTGGAGGTTTTAAACAGAGGCTGGATGGCCATCTGTCTGGAATGATTTGATTGTATATTCCTGCATGGCAGGGGGTTGGACTGGATGGCCCTTGTGGTCTCTTCTAACTCTATGATTCTATGAAAACAGTGGCAGGGCTTTTATTAAGGTGAAACAGCAAGTCAGTAAAAGGCAGAATAAGGGACTGTCCCTGCCTATCACACACATATATGCAAATCTTCCTGTTTCACCTCCAAAGGGTAAAGGGTAGAAGGAGACTGAGTAGCCCCACTCTCCCCCTCATATTATTCTAATTAAATGGCTAAATAAGGTTTTTGACTTCAGAATAACACAGGCCACAATTCAGTCAGTTGTGTTTCTGTACAATACAGTACAGTAGCACCTTCATATCAATGGGGGATTTGTTTTGCCCCCCCCCCGGATACTGAAATTCACAGATAACAGCGAATGCTGAACTTCCCTCTCCCATCCACACCCCACCAGCTCTGCCGCACCACCAGACCCCCCTCCCCATAGGGAAGGGAAAAGGGAGGCAAGCTCTTCTCCTCCCTCCCTCCCCATCCAACCCCCTGCCATCTCTGCTGTGCTGCCGTAACCACCCCTTGGTGAAGGGAGAAAGGAGGCGAGCTCTCCTCCGCACTCTCTTACCCCTCCAAACTCCACAAGCTCTGCCGTGCTGCTGGATCCCAGCCCCCAGTGGGGAAGGGAGAAAGGAGGTGAGCTCTCCTCCTCTCTCCCTTCACCATCCACCCCCCCCCCGTCAGCTCTGCCACACCCCTGGACCCCCCCCCATGGGGAAGGGAGAAAAGCAGCAAGCTCTCCTCCTCCATCCCTTCCTTGTCCAAACCCCCACCATCACCAGTCACAGATAATTGAAGAAGCGGATGGCGAATCTGTGGATACAGGGGTGCTACTGTAATCATTTGGGGGATCTGCCCAAATGAACACCATCAATGATGGGTTAATTGATTATAACTAATTAAATTAATTAGATCCCATCTGATCCTGGAAGCTAAGCAGGGTCACATCTGGTTAGTACTTGGATGGAAGACCACCAATGAATACTAGATGCTGTAGGCTATATTTCAGAGGAAGGAACTGGCAAAACCATTTCTGAGTATTCCTTGCCTAAGAAAACCTTATGAAATTCATGAGGTCACCCTACATCGAAAGGCAACTTGAAGGCACATACACACACGCACACGCACGCATGCACACAGTTAAATTAATCCATTTATTACTGTTGGCAGTAACACATCAATTTCACACACACACACATCTTTCATTTCATTTCAATCTCATTTATTTAAAGATTTCTGTACTGCTCTAAATCATGAGATTTTAGGGACAGCATACAAATAAAATCAATATAAATAGACTGAAACAATTTAAACCAATAAAAATAATTTAAATAAACTAAAAACATATTAAACATCTTAGCAAAGTTAAAAGAGTTTTAACATATAACATTATTGACTGAATTTTTCAAAGCTAACATTCCATGCTCTGTTCTCTCCTCATACAATTGCCATAGTGTAAGTAAGAGAGGTAAATGGGATCATGCCCCTTCCTTGTGCCCTTCCATCATGAGCACAGCACCCCACTGAACCCCCTTCATGTTTCAGAGGAAGGTCTTCAATGGGAAGCTTCTTATACACAAGTGGTCTGCCCACAGACCACAGGCTCCAACTCCTGAGCATAGAAAGTGGCAGGAATGTGAAGGCAGAAAGACTAGGCAAATGGAACATGACATTTTCCTGAGGAGAATGATGAAACACAACTATAATGATTGTTTACAACTTATCAAAAGGAGAGCAAGGTTATTAAAGAAATGAAATCTGATCATTCCATTTGTCTTTTTTTCTTTTTTAAAAATGGGCATTTTCAGAGGTACCAATAATGTAAAGTATATGAAATCAGATAAAATGGGATGCTTCCTTCAATAACAGCTCTCAAAAGACAGTTCTAACAGATTGGCTTAACACAAGAAAAAGAACTGACTTCAACAAAACATTAAGAAATAATCACATTTTTGTTGAGGTGAAATCCCAAACTTTCGTTGGATAGGTAGGCATTGAGTTTTTAGTACAAAGTCTTTCCCCCCCACCCCATATCACTGATAGCTTTTAGATTGGATAATGTATATATTTGAGTATTAAATATAAAAAAGAGGGATCTGAGAGAGAGAGAAAGCACTGTGTTATGCTCTATAATGACTCCAAGGCTCATTGCCAAACTTTAAGTTCAAGCAACTAAAATGGAAGCAGTTAAAATCTATTTTGGCTGGCCTTTAGGGAAGTATGATTGTATGTATGCCTTTATTAAATATGTTCTGCCCTGCAGATTATTTAGTTAGTTAGTTATTGCTAACCTTACCTGAAGAGGACCTTCCAAACTGCAAAGTTGCCATGGTGTTGCATAAGCAAGGAGGTGTGCACTGTGAGGCGGGGTGGGCAAGGGTGGAATGCAAGAGGACCATTTTAACCCACCCAGGAGACTTAAGAGGGTCACCCCACACACACTGCAGCCACTTACACAAAAAAATAAACAGATTTTCTGCCCTTAAATGCCCCCAAACATGCTCTAGGGGACATGGGAGATTTCTCACCATATTTGGATGCATTCTTGGGCCATTTTAGGCTCAAGAGAGCCCTTTTTAACAACAGGAATTGAAAAAAAATCACTTCCTATTCATTTCCTCTTTCAAAAAAGTCCTGTCCTGGGCATAAATTGGCCTGTGGGAGCCAAAATGTGGTTGAAATGCTCATATCTCCTAGAGCGCATTCTTGGGCAAAAGAAAAATGGGGAATTGTGCTTTTTTTTTAACTCCTGGGGGGCCCAAGGGCCCTCCAAACATGGTGGAAATGCCACCATACGCTCTAAAGGTCATTTGCAGCATTTTGGAACAAAAGAGAGAGGAAAAATTTCGGAGGGGGAATTGAAATTTTTGACCCCCCTCAGGGGCCTTGTGGGGGCACAAAAACAGTCCTGAGGGCTTTCCCCTTGTCCACCCCTGCCGTAAGTTTTTATGTCTGTGCTCAAGGCTGAAGAGAAGTGGGAGAAAAATCCCCAAGGCTCAGAACTCTGGATGGTCCTGGGTCTCTAGGGACTTAGACAGCGGAGCTTTTCAGAAGGGAACAAAAAAAGTGTTCCAGTCCTGCAATCTCCTCTCCTGCCCCTCTCCCATCCCTGTCCCAGCACGGTAACAAAATGTTTCAAACCTACCTTGACCACAGCCCCAGAGTGAATGGAGCCTGAACGGAGCTCCATTCACTTCCTGCTTTGAAATCCTGGTCATTCTCGCAAGAGGATGAGCGTGTGGGAAATTCAAAAAGTAAAAGCAAAATACACATCCAAAAGTGACAGCAAGCACAAAAACACACTTAAAACACCCCAAATATCCTGGTGAGGGTTCAAAAAAATAAGTTACTTACCTGGATGTCCCAATCTCACCCATAAGTGTTATGGCAAAGACCTCCCACTGATGCTGGCATTGTGCCAGCATAACAGGGCACCTTTTCAGAAGCACATCACTCCATTACAGAAATGGAATGGGGGATCTATTCACGGTTTAGCCCGTGAATAAAAAGTAGCACTGGCGGAACAGAAGCATCACAGGTGCATGATGACATGGGAACAACGTCATCTGAAAGGGAAGCCCTTTAGCAATCTCCTGGTGTTTGTGTAACACCATATTTAGCGCATCTGATAATCTCCAGAGGGAACCCTCCCCCAAAAGCATTCCAAAATTTCTTGTATCTCAGCCCAGAGGATAGCTATAATAATATCTCTTGCTAAATGTGCTGGGGAGAAGAAACCCAGTAGTGTAACTATGGGGGAACAAATAAGAATTCTGCCCCCAGTTAAAAAACAACAACACACAAATCCTTCCATCCCCAAATTTCTAGCACCGCAGAATGAGACAATGACAATCATTCTCCCCAGAACTCTTATATTTGCTGTGTTTACATTATCTTGGTAACTTTGCTGCCTATTTTTCTTTGGATGCCTAAACTGTATTTCTAAATGCACAACTAAAGTTTTAAATGACTGCAATGCTGGAAATTAAGGGAGTGAAGGAGAAGTCTACTGGGAGGGGCAAGAAATCTTCCTTGGGGAGAGCAATTGCCTCCCCACCACAGTAGTTACATTCCTGAGGCAACCGTGCACCTTTCCCTAGGCCTAGTGCCACCCCCCCCCAGCAGCCGTGTCTCTGTTCTTATCTGAACAATAAAGCTGCAGCACAGAGTTTCAAAACATAACTATTTTGACCTGCAACTCTCAGAATCCCCCAGCCAGCACGAGAGCAAATTTCTAACTTCTATTTTGCAGTTGTTGTGGGATTCAAGTTAGTCTATGGCTGTGGGTGGCTAATAGGTGGACAAGCATTCATTTAGCCTATATTCTGTCTGTACTTTATGTCTTCATCTGGTTACTTTAGCAAAGGGTATTGCAAAACTGTTATACGTTTTCATGCTGTGGATGCAATAGAAACACCTGGTGTACATTTCACTCGATGTCAAGAGGCTGAAGCCAAGGTGCTCTCTCTCTCTCCCTCTGTTTCCTTTAATGGCTGCCCATTTGCATTTCTGGACCATCTATCTGTGATGTGCACACATCTCCTTTCTTTCCCCCATTTTCTGCAGAGTGGGAGCTGTCTGTGACATAAGAAATGCTGACAATCATTCACCCTGAATATTTGGTCTGATTTCTTAAACCTTACAATAGAGGAGGCTTTTTGTTTTTGTTTTTAAAGTAATGTTAAAAGTTATTTTTCACATTATATGTCTGATGTGCCTATCATTCACTCTGGAGCATTTGATTTTACCTGGACCAATTTAGATGAGTGTGTTTCCCACATTATTCCAATGCACACAGCAATAAACACCATAAGGCATGAAGGTAGATGTGGGTATCTGAAGACACTGGCAGAACTCTCATGAGCTTCTGTGCATCCCTTGTGCTTATGTGTTGTATTTTTACAAATATGTGCCATGTGTATACATATACTTTATTTATTTATTTATTTATACCCCGTTCTTCAGCCACAAGGCTATCAGAGCGGCTTACAAATTGTTTTTAAGCAATAGCAATTTACACATCTACACTGCATTAAACAGTTTCCAATGTGTGTTAGCTAATTGCCCCCACAAGCTGGGTACTCAATTTACCGACCTATGAAAGGATGGAAGGCTGAGTGAACCTTGGAGCCCGCTGGAATCAAACTTGCAACGTGGTGACTTGCAGTACTGGCATTGAACCACTGCGCCACCAGGGCTCCCTATACACACACACTATACTACACACACACACATCCACACACACACATCTTAAGATCCACAAAGAAAGGCTTTCTCTCCGTCCCACCACCATCACAGGCTTGTTTGGTAAGGACATGGGAGAGAGCTTTATCAGTAGCTGCTCCCATGGTCTAGAATGCCCTTCTATGCTAGGCTAGGCTGGCCTCCAGGAATGCTATATGGGTCTGTATCCACGAATGCAGTATCCACAATTTCACTTATCCACATGTGAAAATATATGTTCTCTCTAGGCATTTCTAGGTCCTCCAATGTGATTCTATGGTCAACTTCCAGCATTTGTTTCATTGAAAATAAAAGGGCTCCCTATTATCTACAGTTTCAAGTATCCATGGTGGGTCTTGGAATGTATTCCCCATGGATACGGGGGTTGACCTGTACATATATATATGGTTCAGATACAGTGCCCATGGTGACAGCAATGAATTAGAGAGAGCTGGTGTCCAGTGGGGATAGAAATTGCATAATATCCTGCATAGGAACCTTGAGGCATCAAGTAGGTCCCTGCAGTTGGTGGCTGCAGCAACGGAACAGGAGGAGGTCCTTATATTGGTGGCAGAGGTGGGAATAAGGGAAAGTCATCCCTCTTGGTGGTAGCAGTGAGTTTTGTGGAAGTCTTTACATATGATGGCAGCAGAGATTTAGGCATAACCTTGTATCTGGTGGGAAAGGGGGTTGAATAAGGGGCAGAAGCCTCACATTTGGAGTGAATGGGTTTGGAGTAAATGAGGGAGGATTGGAGTTGAGAAGTAATGTTAGGAATTAATGGGTGATGTTTAAGAGTCTGCGTTAGCTAGGGGAAGAGTGAAAGAGTTACATATTTCTTGTAAATGTATTACATTATTAATCTGTTTTGTTATCTTACACTTCTGTTAATAAAGTATTTCTGTTAATAAACTATTTTTTTTTTTTTTTGATATCATATGCTTTTGGCCTCCTGGAACACTAGCTATATAAAGATTGGGTTCAGACACGGTGTCTGTGGTGGCAGCAAAGAAGAGACAGTGTTGGTGTCCAGTGGGGATAGAAGTTGCATAATATCTTGCATAGGAACCTTGAGGGCATCTAGGAGGTCCCCACAGTTTGTGGTCACACCAGTGGGATGGGAGGAAGCCTTCAATTGGTAACTGAGGTGTGAATAAAGGAAAGCCCTTTCTCTTGGTAGCTGCAGTGAGGTTTGTGGTAGTCATCCTATTTAGTGGCAGTGGAGGTTTAAGCAAAACTTCACATCTTGTGGAAAAGTAGTCAGATAAAGGGGTAGGAGAGTCACGTTATCTCTCCCAAGGAAGGTTCAGTCCCCCTCTCCCTGCCGTCCTTTTGCTGGCTGGCGAAGATCTTTCTGTTCAAGCAAGCTTTTAATGAGTAACCACTTGCAGAGTTCCTTTTTATTGGGTGTATGTGTGTGTACTTTATCTTAATTTTTGTATGCTTTTAAATTATTTTATACTGTAGCTAATATATTGTTTTAATATGATTTTAATTGTGCTAAAATATTGTTCTGCTTTTAGATGATTTTTTGTGAGCCACCTTTGGTCCCACTTCAGGAGAAAGGCAGCATATAAATGAAATGAATAAAAAAATAAATTAATAAAATAAGCTGGCCTCTAAGGTTAACATACCTGCTATTATAAGGTTAAAACACATGCCAGCTGTGAAAATACAGCTGGAAGTAATAGCATTTTTACTCATATTAAAGCCTGTGGGGGTTGATCTGTATTCCTGTAGTATGCACGTACAGTTGGCCCTCCATGTCCGTAAGTTCTGCATCCACAGATTTAACCATCATGGCTTGAAAATATTTGGGTGAGGGGAAAGATTCCAAAAAGCAAACCTTGCTGTTCACCATCTTATATAAGGACACCATTTTATTATGCCATTGTATATAATGGGACTTGATCATCCACAGATTTTGGAAGTCACAGCAGGTCCTAGAACCAAACCCCAGCAGATACTGAGGGATTACTGTAGGGGAAGCTGAAACCATCTTCTTCCGATCTTTTTTTAAACCTTAAATTCAACACTCATGTGCAGGTCATAAAAAAGGAGGAAAATTCCATTGGTACCACTGGAGGGTTGTTGCTTTTTTAAACTCTCTTATTAAGCCACTGTCTGAGGGAAGGGGTGGAAATTGAAATGAAGTTTAAAAAATGGCTGGTGAAAAAGGTTTCAGTTCCTCAAACTGTTTGTTGTAATCTAGTATAGATTGACTATTTCCACCCTTAAATCTCAGTTTTAAAAAAAGGTGTGTGTGTGTGGGGAGGAGGACACACAGCTGAATGCAATATCGAGCCTAGCTCAGGGGTGGTGATAGCATGAGCTGTGGGACTGTTCTATCCCCAGATACTTTACTTTCCCTCTGCTGTACCTCTCAAAATTATAATAGGACTGTCACCATTTGGAGAGGGATGGCAAAGGAAATTTGAGGTGTTTGGGCATGGGTGGGGCCCATGCAGGGGTGTTTAAGGAAAATTTGGGGGGAAAGGACTCTAGCTTAATTCTAAAATGCAGCGTTTAACAAACATGTCAGATGGCTCATCTACACTAGCTTTTATACTGCCAACATATCCGGTCTTCAGAACTGGCCCATTTCTTCTCCTCCCCACTCCCTCTCCGTTACTTGGAGAAATGGGCTGGAGTCCAAACAGGACACTGGCCTGTTGCTGAAGCCACTGCCACCATTTTCTCCACTAGCATAAAAGCTGGGCAGTGATCCCTCAGTATACGACCAAGGCTGGTCACATGCAGGGGGGCTGGGTCACACGTTAAGGGAACCTTGCCTGGCTTTATTAAAAATAATTTAAATAATCAGAACTATAATTATTTACAGATTTAATTACCTTGAAATATTTTTAATTAATGGTGAACCACAAACAACTGGACTGTTACAACAGGTAAGAGATTATACTCATATATATTAAAATAATATACATTAAAATTCATATTCATATTAATACACAGTATACACTTACTTTATTTCATTTAATATTAGTAAAATTCATTCCCACTGAAGAAGGCTTTGGGGCCGAAATGGCTAAATATAACTCCGGAGGTGCCGTATGGATATGATTCTGGCAGCATGCCTTTCTGCAACTAGACTTGTTTATCTTGGATTGGTCTTTTTAGTCACAAGCACACTTGCAGAAAGCGCGGGATGAGTCTTTCCTGAATCTTCGTTTGCGAAGAAAAGCCAGAGAGAGAGAGAGAGAGAGAGAGATTGATACTCTGTGAACCTTTTTCAATTGTAGAACTAATGTTATTGATGTTTCTACTGTTTATTGCATGGGATATAATTCAGTCATAATTGTCTATATGGTGTCTTGCTGAATTTATATCTAGATCTTTGTAGCACCCTCCTGTATTTTGTATTGGCTTCCAGGAGAGCCAGAGAGCTGGCGGCAGCAGTGAGGAGTGGTGTTTTGGGATGGGCTCCTGCAGACACTCAGGGCCTGATCTGACAGTACCAATTTAAACCGAGTATTATCTTATATTGCTGTAAAGGGCCCTGTCCTAGCTTTCCCCATTCCAGCCCCGTATCTGCCCTGGGGGTTGTTCGGACTGACTGGGGCAGATTGGGATAAATGCCTTGTATCATTTGAACTACATTACTCTGGAACAGGGGCAAGCCAGAATAAATCACCTGTGTAGACAAGCCCTTGGAATGCAGTTACCACAGAATTACATCATGTGAATACCACTTTAAAACTTTCATGATTCCATCCTTTGGAATCCTGTAATTTGCATTTGGTTAGGTATTCAGAATTCTCTCCTAGAGAGCTCTAGTGCTGTAGTTCAGGGGAGCAGACTGGATTAAAAATTTTAAAGAGCTCTTACTAAATAATAATAATAAATTATTATTATTATTATTATTATTATTATTAAATTCCTTGTTTAGGTTTCTTCAACCTTATTATAGACTCTCAATGAGGAATGTTCAAGCTCCGCAAGATTCCTCAGTACCAATTGAGAGGAAGTTGAGCAATGTTATATCTCATCAAGGTTTTTGTAACCTGCACAAGCTACCTCTGTACAAAACAAATGCCCTTCCCCTTTGAAGAGCAATACGCGCAGAGAGATTGTTGAAAAAAATGCAAACAACCCATCTGCTGTTTCTGATTCTCAAAAATCTGTGCAACAAAACAGCTGCCATTGCTGTTTGGGGCAGTTGCATAAATTTGCTTCATTTCCACAATGTTGCTTAATTGGCAAGACAATTTGTTCCTATTTGTACCAAGAGCACAAAATACCTTGCATAGCAAGAAGAAGAATTTTGCTGCTCCTTGTCTTCCCATGTGATGAATGGGGAAGGGAAGATTTACTTCTCACTGCAATTGCAGCTCTCTAGCTGCAGTTGCTAAATACCTCATGGAAGTACAGATCCCAGGGGCCGGTTCCACGACAGGAAAAAGTTCACGAGATTCCAGATTACTGTTCTTTCACATCAGGAGCGCATAAATCACACGAATTCTGGCTTATTTGGAAGATGCAGCCAGTTTCGGTTTTCCTTAGTTTACACAGGCAAAGGTGGGGGGGGGATCGCCTCCAGATGATTAAAGCCAGGCAGGAGGCGGGGAGGGAGCAAGGAGGGGGTCATGGAGACCATAAATAATGAGAGGGAAGAAAAGCACAAACAAAGAAAAGATCGAAAGAGCGATCCGTCAACTTCCCTGTCTTCCCCTGTCCCTGAAAGGCTTGAATAAAGAAAGGAGTGAATGAAAGCACGAACAAGCAAAAGCATGGTGGAGCGATCTCCTTCCCTTCCCTTCATGCACACACATGCAAACACACACCACACAAGCAGGGGCTAGCCCCATTCCTGATCGTCTTCCCTGCCTCCAAAGCCTTGAATAAAGGCAAGTGAAGGGAAGGACAAACAAACAAAAGGACAAACATGCAATCAGCTGTTTCCCGCACACACAAAAGCACACACATACACACACACACCAGCGAAGCAGGGGCTAGTCCGGATCGTCTTCCCAACCCCCAAAGCCTTCCTTTGAAACAGACAGGAAGGGCTCAGAGCAGATTTTCCAAAGTGGGCTGCAAGCAGAAGAAAGGTGAATTTCTTCTCTCCAACCCCTCAGTCTATTCGGATAAGGCACAATGGTCACTCCAACCAATCAGGATTCAGCTCTGCTCACAGTAATTCGAAAAGGTTGATGCCAGTTTACATGGATAGTAAGTTCCCATGACCAATTATGCGCATTTTCGCAAACTTAATCAAAAAAGTCTGGAAAACAGGGAAAGCTGATACTGCGCGACTTATGGGTTTTTTGCACCCCCTCCTTCTGAAAAGGGCGCTGTTGCTTTGAAATGTGTGGGAACTATCAGGTTTCTTGTTGCATTCTTTGAGGATTTATTTTGCTGTGTAAACAACCCCCCAGTTTTCCATAGGATTGAGCCATGACAGTTAAGGTGGTATTAAACTGCTATAATTTTGTGGCATACAAACATTCTGAGATTCTACTTAATTATTCTTAAATTACAAAACTACTCTTTATCTGGTCATTTCCTTATGTATTTTGGGCCATACTATTGACATTAATTGCATACATGCAGTTACATATTTTCAACCACGTCAGGGATACCTATTTTTAAATGTGTCAGCCATTTTTGTGGCCCCAGGCTCCTGAGGGATTTTAAAAATGAAATTTTTCCCAAAGGAAGTGACCAGGAAGTAACTTCTGCTCACTTCCTGTTATTAAGACCAGCCTCTCTTGGGTCTAAAATGATCTGGGGTGGGCTGAAAACATGGTGAAAATGCTCCCCACACACCCTAGAGCAAAAAAAAAAAAAAAAAAAAAGGAACCAAAATTTATTTATTTATTTTTGCAGGTGGTGCAGTGGGAGGGTGTGTCCCTCCATGATATTGTGGGGGACTAATGCAGACCCCTAGCCTTCCACAGTTGCTCACTCCTGAATTAAATAGCAAGCAACGTCTAAGCAGGCTCCTAACTGTTTATTTATTTTTACTGTTTCCAATGTTCCAAAAGATTCTTCTCTGATGCCACTGGAGATTATCAGACACACTAAATATGGTGTTATCATGACACCAGGAGATCGCTAAAGGGCTTCCCTTTCAGACGACGTCATTCCCATCTCGTCATGCACCCATGCTGCTGCCGTTCCACCGGCACTGCTTTTTATTGACGAGCTAAGCTGTCAACATCTCCCCTGTTCCATTTCTATAACAGAATGTCATGCATCTGAAAAGGTGCCCCGTTATGCTGGCGTGATGCCAGCATCAATGTGAGGTCCATGCCAGAACACTTCTAGGTGAGATCATGTCATCAAGATAAGTGACACACTTTTTTGTACCCTCCCCGGGTTACTTGTTATGTTTTAAGTGTGTTTAGGTGTTTGGTGTTACTTTTTGTCTTTTATTTTACTTTTTATGTTTGAATTTCCCACGCTCTTGTCTTTTCACGAGAATGGCCGGGATTTGAAACCAGGAAGTGAAAGGAGCTCCATTCGAGCTCCATTCACTCCTGGGCTACCCTGCAGAGGGAATGGCACATGATTAAGGTAGGTCTGAAAACTTTTTTTTCTCATTACAGAGATGGGAGAGGGTCGGGAGAGGAGATTGCAAGATAGGAATGCTTTTTTTGTTCCTGTCTGATAATCTCCCAGGTTGCGTTTTAGGAGAAACTCAGATTGCCCTCAATGGAATGCAAAAAAAAAAAAGTTTTGAAATGTATTTTTTGTTGGAAGTATGGGGAAAAGAGATAAAGAAGGCAACTCCTCACTGCAAGCAGTTTCAAGAGTACTGAGTGGCCTTTTGCCTGCCAATAACAAACAACAACACAAACCACACAGGAACTAATTGCATTCCTGTGAGATAACCTCATGACTAGTTAGGTCCTTAGGAGCCAAGGAGATGGAAAAGAAACACAAGGAAAGTACTTAAGGTCTCTGATTTTAGATAAAGTTAGGAGAGATTATTATAACTGATACCTTGAAAATTCAGAAACAAATAATACAAATGCAAATTAACTGTTTTTAATCTCCCTGATTTTGCCTTCAGATTATTGTGCCTTGAGTACAGTTTTCTGCAAAATTCCAGGACCACCTCCCCAGGGAAATGAATCCTTTCATGTTCACTCTCAGTTATAAGAGATCTAGATGGTTTTATAAAGGTATAATGGTGCTCATCTTTTGTCTAGCTCTCTGAATTTTTGCCTTGAAAAAATGTGTCAGGGACACATAAAACCATTTCTGCACCACACAGAAAACTGCTGTTCTTGATGAGAGGAATTAAATATTAACAGTGGGGTCCATCTTGCCTTCAGTTTGCAAACTCATCAGTGCTGGGCTCCATGAGTGCATGACCTAAGGTCTTTTGCCTTAACTCACTAAGCAGTTTTGATTGACTCATCCCTGAAAGCTGAAAGTTTGAATATTTAAAATCACATCAAGCTTTCCCCAAACATTAAGGGGTCACCCTTAGCTGGAAGTCTTGATGTATGACATTTAAAATGGCTGCACTGGCTTCAAGTTCTTGTTTTGTTTTATTTTTTTTAAAAAAAGCTACTTTGTCAACAGGAAATTGCAACAAAATGGAAAACGGGGGTGGGCAGGGATTTTGTTGTGATAGCATGGGATGTTCTGATACCGTGGTTACCATGGTATCTCCAAACTGGTGTTGGATAACTGATTAGCTGACTTGCCACTTTTCTGCCACTGCCGAGTTTGCCTGCCATCCTCGACTCAAAGTGAGGAAATTTTTGGCCCTCTGGAAGTGTTAATTCCAACCCCCACAATTTCTTACCGTTGGCCATGCTGTCTGAGGCTAATGGGACCTGTAGGCTAGCAGTACTGAAAAAACTGAATGTTCTTGGCTTCAGCTCTAACTCTTAGCTAACTGTGAGTCAATGAATAGGCACACAGTTTCAATAGTTTCATTCAGGTGGCACCTTAGTCTTGTGTGATGCATCCTCTGTGCTTCTCTCCCAGCCTTGTGCACTGTTTCTTCACCTGTAATCTAGGCCAGTGATTCTTAATCTGTGGTCCGTGCCCCCCCAGGAGGATGTTCTCACAGGGGGTCCTTGAAGGCTTGAAGGCTGCTCAGCCCATGTGACAGGAGGCAAGGCAAAGGCTGGCTGGCTTGGCCTGCGTATTGCTGTTCAATCTGCTCCCGCCACAAACTTGCAGGAAGAATCAGTAGGGAAAAAATCCTCCCCTCCAGTGTCTCTGAGGGAAAGTTTGATGGATGGTGTAATTGTGTTGTTGTGTTAGGGTTTTAAATCTTGAGTTAAGTCTTGGGGGTCCACAGCAACAAAAGATATTTAAAGGGAGTCCCTAGTAAAGAAAAGCTTAACAACTACTGATATACTGTATATTCCAGCGTATGACAACTGAGCATATGAGATGACCCCACCCCCAATTTTAAGTTAAAACATAGAGTTTTGGATATACTCGCCGTATAAGACTACCCTACCTTTTCTTATAGGGTGAGTATATCCCAAACTCCCTCCTCCAGCCTCCCCCCTCCTGCCACCACCCACCCGCCCTTCACAAAGCCGTGATCAGAACCCCGATCGCAGCTTCATGAGGGGCGGGTGGGAGCTGGAAAGCTTATGAGGAAACAGACACAAAAGACATGTGACAGTGTTCTGATTCAAGAATACCTTTTTCTTTAGGGGCTTCTTATCCATCGAAAGGGCAGATCTTAGAGCTTCTGATACCAGTAAAGTATATGCTAGTATGTGGCATCAGCTTAGGTGTGTCTGAGTTGAGTGTGCATTCTGTGATGTAATAAATATTCTGTGTCAAAGTATGCAATAATTTTAAGTTCAGTGCTTCAAATTGCTCATGTCTCCAAGGGTAGGTACCCTGCAGCCAAGCCACTGGTCAGAAATGCTGGGAGTTGCAGTTCATCATCTACAGAGCCACAGCATATCTACCTCTGAGGGTATTGTTTTTTTAAAAAAAAAATTGTTTATTGATACTTTTTAAAAACATCACTTTACATCTATAGAAATACATAAAAAACAATATCACAAACATAACACAGACCAAATAATAAACTAAACAGAAGACTAAAAAAAGTGGGGAGGACAATGACAAATAAACACATATACACAAATTCTGAGGGGAGGTTGATCAAATTGTATGTCAACATCCACCTCAGATAAAAAGAAGTCAGAATTTGTGTAACCCTAAGTTTTAATATGACTCTGAGAATTAACAACCATTGCCTGTAACGGGGTCCTAAATTTTATTGTTAGTCCCAACTAGAGTAGAGCCACTGAATCCTTTGAATTTACCTACATGTTGACTCACCAGCCAGTTGTTGACTCAGTGCATCTACTCTAGCTAGGACTGACCAGCAGAATGCCAGCCAGGAATGTGTGATTGTGGCAGTACAGTACAATAACATCTTGAGGGTTGCAGTTGCCCACCCTTGGACTGCTGCACTCCTTTTCCACCTACAAGCTTTACTGGTGAAAAAAAGAAAGAAAGCTAAGAGTGGCCGAATTCTCTTTCCATGCCAGAGGCTTGCCCTGAGCAACAATGTGGAATATTCACTACCCTTTTAGCACATTGCCCTGAATAGGATCAACAGCCTAAGTTTGTGTGCTGGTTTGAATTACTTCTGTGAGTCTAAAAACTGATTGATGATGCTGGATTCAGGAGAAATACTGAGGTCCTGTGTTACTGCTGGATTTTACATATTTGGAGCTATATTTTCACCAGTCGTTTAGAACTTTTTCTAATGTGTGGGAAGGCTTTGAAATTGAATTATTGCTGAGGAAAGGAACTTGTGTTTTCATGGCAAGTGGGAATGTATAGGTCTAAAATTTTAGATGTAGGACCTCAGGACAATATGCCACTCAATATTGATTGCTGTGCTTCTGAGCATTCTGGAGGCACTTGGTTGGCCCTTGTGGAAAACAGGACATTGGAGTAGAGATGGACCACTGCTCTGATCTAACAGGGCTCTTCTCATGTTTTCCAGCCCACACCCGCCCTTCACGAAGCCGCCATAGGGGTCCCGATCATGGCTTCGTGAAGGGCAGGTGGCTGGTGACTGGGGGGGCTTTTCAGCCCACACCCACCCTTCATGAAGTGGGGATCGGGGTCCCAATCACAGATTTATGAAAGGTGGGTGGGTGGAGGGGGGCTTTCCAGGCCCCACTCAACCTTCCCGAAGCCATGATTGGGGTCCCGAATGCGGCTTCGGGGGGGTATGGAGGGGTGGCTGGATGGGCAGGGTGCCGTTTTATAGGTCTCACCATCACGGCTTTGGGAAGGGCGGGTGCTGGCAAGCCTCCCCCCCATCCAGCCAGCCACCACCCTTCCTTCCGAAGCCACGATGGGGAAACCTATTCTGGCGTATAAGACAGCTCCCTAATTTTGAAAAGATTTTGAGAAGCTTTAAAAGTTGTCTTATATGCCGGAATATACAGTAGGAAACTACTGATCTAGGTAACCCTGCCCTAAACCAAATCTGACACTTGTTCATCTCATTTAGTAACGGCATGAGAAACCATGGCCCTCAAGTGTCAATCTACTACATGTAGCACAGCCTACTATGTTAAGGTGATGGGATATACTATCACTGGAAATTTATACTATAAAGTGCTCGCATGGTATAATATGCTACAGCTTGCAGGAGATAGCAGTGAGCAGGCTAAATGCAGCTGGTGAGCATATCTAGATTATGCCTGGGATACAAGCGTGGGAAGGATATGTGAAGGATAAAGCCTTATCTATATGGGAAAATATGTGTGAGAACCACTAACTGCATAATCCATGACTGTATTGTATCTGTACTGTATGACTATATCACCCCACTGTCTCTGCTCTTGTCTTTGATTTGATTCTCAGACTGTGTGCTTTTAGTCTGGGATGTACAATGCAGGACTGCACTGTACATTGTGCTGTGATATGTAGTCTGTATGCTAGGAGTCTCAGACTCATTGTAAATATTACTACGATATACTTTAGGAATAGTTTAGACACACGTCTGTGTCTGTGTGCTCATTTCTTACAACTCTGTTATAACAACTTTTGCTGCCTGGTCCTCTTGATATACTCAGAGGTACCAGTACACTATACCTAGCACAGCCAATGGTGACGAATCATGGGATTTGCAATCCAAAACCATATGGAGATAGTGGTAGCCTGTGGTTCCCATGTTAGTGTGGTGGTAAAACAACTCTGAATGAAAAGGACATATCCAAGATGTTTAATTTATTTTAGGTGTAGGAGTCAGAATCTTGAATATCTCCTTCAAAATTCAGACAAGTGGAATCACCATTCCACTGACATGGAGGCCAACAATCATCACTCACTGGAGGATCATTCCCAGTCTACATTGATTGGCAACACTTTGCTTGATTTCAGACTGGAATCTATTCTAACCCCAGCTGCAGATGGTGGAGGTTAAACCTGGGATGTTTTGTGTTCAAAAAACAGGAGCTATGGCCCTTTACTCAGGATGGATCATCTTTCAGTACTTGGTCTCTTCTAGTTTTTATTTTTGTTCAGGTGGATTAATTTAGTTTCTCAAAAGAGCTAACACAGGACAGGAACAGTTACTGAGAATTCCCCTGACACACAACCATTTTAAAAAGGGGTAGTTAAAGAGATGCATCACCACCACCCCCGGATATTTGTATTGGCCTCAACACCTCCAGAATCACAGACTGACCTTTTTCTGGTCCCCAAAAGGAGGGTGACTTGCTGTTCCTAGGAACTTCCAAATGCAATAACTCACCTTTTAAATAGGTTGCAAGGCCTCCCTATACTATTCAATGTTTTGAAAATATCTCTTTTTGAGAACCAGATGTAGATGTACTGTCACTTTGGGTTCTTTCTTTCTTTTTCAGTAAGGTCCTGGGGCATGAAAGTGGTCCCTGGACCTGCAGCAAGTGACCATTCCTTCCTTCAAAATCTGGGTGGGCCAAGTGTGGTCCTAGGGCTGCATACTGGCCTCCAAGGGTGGTTTTATGGCCCTTAGCCTCCACCACTCCCACCTGACTTTTGCAACAAGCCTTTTTTCTGGATTATGAAAGAGAGAAGGCTGACACCTCCAGAAGGGGAAATTTGCCCTTTAAGAAATTCTTAACCATCCCCTCCCTATTACCAAGTAACTTATTTTATTTTATTTTTTACATTTTTTCAAAACAAGAAATGGACCACCTCTGGGTTGGTTTTGGTTTATCTGTTTGTTACCTTTATGGCAACCCAAGTGGCCCCTAGAGGGTGGCAGGGGGAAATCACCAGTGAATCATCCATAGTTGCCCAGCCCAATTTCCAGGTAAGTGGTAATATTTAGATGCAGCCAAAGATGAAGCAAAAGAGACACCATTTGGCCCAGAGGTAGGCAAAGTACAATCCATACATTGCATGCAGCCCTTTGGGCCTCAAAATGTAGTCCCTAAATCCCTTCAAAGCCCCCAGATCACCTGAAAAACAAAAACATTCTGGGTGATTTTTTTACCCACAACCCCCCCCCCAGAAGTGATTTAGCTCTCTCAAGCCCCCTCACCAACATCCATTCTAAAGATCCCAGAATCCCATATTGTAGGACTTCTCAGCACTGTGCTATGCTAGCACTAAAAGTCTGCTATGGTGAAGTGAAAATTAGTGAAATCCTCCTCCCATATTTATCTGCTAAGTCAGAGTTTGTTATACAGTTGTCCCTTCACATTCGCTGGGGTTTGGTTCCAGGACCCCCCGTGAATACCCAAATCCATGAATACTCAAGTCTCATTATATGCAATGGCATAGCAAAATGGTGTCCCTTATATAAGGTGGCAAAATCAATGTTTGCTTTTTGGATTATTATTTTTTAAAGAATATTTTCAAGCCATGAATACTTACATCCGTGAATGCCAAATCCATGAATATGGAGGGATAACTTTAGTTCTAAGCACTTCTCCTAGAAATCTAAATCTGGACTCAAAATTGTCACGTGGCTCCATGGCATCCACATTTCCATGGAGAAAATGTGCACTAAAACCTCAATGCCCTTTTTGCAACGCAAGAGATGAATTCATTTTGATTGCAAAAGTAGGTAGCCTTTTGCACATATGTCATGTTCTCTTATGCAGTGTACAGTAGTTTAAAGCAAGGACTGCAAATCAATGATGTGGGCAAATACTTGCAAGAGAGCATATTTGAACTTCTAATCACCCAGCCATTATGCACTTAATACATTCTGAACTTAGGTCTCACAAAATTTATGGGAAGTGCACTAACCTGGTGACTTGCCTAATCATCCTATTCCTCATGTACTAATATGGAGGATTAAAAACTTCTTAGGTGTGCAATATAAAGCTATTATATGAACACATTGTGCTTTTGGCCTTTGCCACCCCGAGTGGTGATCAGGGGACCATAACTAATATCAAGGGAAGAGAACTTCAGGTATCCTGGCGAGCTAGATAGTCAGCTCCTAGTTCTGCAGCAGTGGTATTTGTCATTCCAGCAGGTACCCATGCAGAGACACCTGGCCTGATGTAGAGGAGTGAAGTGGAATTCATATTAACTAGCTGTACCTGGCATAACATATACCATTTAAAAACTCCAAAAAAATGCCCAGTAGACCTCACAACAACACTGTAAGTAAGGCTGGTGGATTTTTAAATTTCTCCTCCCCCTTCTCAGCATTCCATACTTTTCCCAGAATTGCTGAGGGTGAGTTGCTCTGTTGTCCTGTCACCAATGCTGCCAATTGACTGCCTGGGTCCTGTCACAGCGGCAGGAGCGGCATCCTGCTGCTGCCGCCAGTTGCTAACTGGGTCCCAATCTAGGACAGAGAGTGAATGGCAGAAGTGCATTGTGAGGGGGAGAGGGAATTTACATGTGGGTGGTGATTGGCTGGGTATGTTTCCTGAGCAACCAATCAGCACACTGGGAAAGGCAACATACCCAAGAGTTTTATATATAGACATTCTTACCTTCTCACTCTCTTTGTATCCCATCTTGGGTCCTGAGTGAGAAACACACCCTGCGAATCAGTGTGGTATGCAAGATTTGGGTTTGGGGAGAAAGGCAGGCTATAAATGAATACGTCATCTTCACCTTCATCCTCATCCATTGTCTAGTCCACACTGAGGCACAATCATGGGATGTTCTCTTGGCTTGACTTTACTCTCAGGGTTGTCATAAGGATAAAGTGTAGGGAAGGAAACATGGGGTAGAAAGGGAATGAATAAATAAAAAAATAATAAATCAAATGAAGAAATGATGGATTAAGTTTTGAAAGTTCTGTCTTTGATATTCAGGAAGATGTGGTACACCATGCTTAAGAGTGTGGGTTTGCTTGTTGGTTCATCCCAGCCAATTATTATGTAAATTTCCTTGTTGAGGATTGTACTCCTAAGGTCACATTAAAAACAGAAAACTTTGTAGCAATTTCTGTTAAAATAAGTGCTGCAGTTAAGTCCTTATTTGTTATAATTGCAGTGGCCTATGGCTAGATGCAAATGGTTTTTTTAAAGTGTGGGTGTGCTTGTCTGTTTGTTATTTGCTGGCTGTCCAGAGATGTTTTTTTTCCCTAATCTTTGTGTCTATTTTCTCTCTTTGTTGTCAGAAGGAGGAACATGTGAAGTTATAGCAGCACATAGATGTTGTAATAAGAATCGGATTGAAGAGAGATCACAAACAGTAAAATGCTCCTGTCTACCTGGGAAAGTGGCTGGCACGACGCGGAACAGACCATCGTGCGTTGACGGCAAGTAGCTCATAGTGTCTGTCACTTGAATGTGGATAAAGTTTTGCTGAAAAGTCTGATTTACTCAGCTAGCCTAGGGTATGTAGAAATCATTTAGAAAAACAAAGGTCTCACTAAATAGACATTGTACCATAGAATTGCCATGGCATAGGGCAGGACTGGAAAACCTTTGTCACTCCAGATATTTTGGACTACAGTGCCCATACTCATTGGCAGCCAGCAATCTGAATAAGAAGTGCTTCATCTTGACACTGCAGGATAAAGTGTCCCTCCTGCTCAGACCACAGGCCACCAGAGCCCCATTCCACAGGTATGGAAGGAGCTGTAGGCCAAAGAATGCCCATAACTGGCATATGCCTACTAACATAATTTATGCCTACTGTTAGTCATTTATTTAATTAATTTATATCTTGCCTTTCTCCTAACATGGAACTCAAGGTAGCTTATGGAATAGCTTAAAATGAAGAGCAGCTTTAAAAGTGTATGATTAAAAAGTGTAAAAAAAAAACCCAAGTAAACAATGTTGTTAAAACATAGGAAACCATGAGTCTAGATATGGTAACATTTTTGAATGATTGTGAGCAGTAAAATTGCACATGTGAACATACTGACCTAGTAGTCAGTGGGAATGAACATAGAATTCTTCAAGCTGTAAACAGAACTTCGGAAAGTTACTGTTCCAGAATCCTCTATCCTCTATCCATGGCTGCTGCAGATTCTGGGAGTTGTAATTCAAAGATTAGTATTTCCAAGCTCTGATGTAAGAATGCTGTGAAAAATAAGAAAGATAATATTAAGACCATTCCCAAAAGAGGGTGGTAAATAACATCACACAATTGAACAAATCCAGAACCTGGGCATTCAAAGAATGGCCACTTCTTTCACTGCAGATTATGTTTCTTATAAGCATCCTATTAAGTTCTGGATACTCTGAAAATGAATACTTGTAAAGCACAGGGAGAACACATGACTTGGATGAGTTACATCAATGCCTGTGGCATAAAGACTGGGCTGAAAAAGCTGCTACTGAAGAGTGCTGATGTTTTCAATGATTCCATAAGACTGACAATACCCTTGGTGGAACATTTAAATCCAGTAAACTTTATTCAGTAGCTCCTGTTCCTTCTGCATTTGTGCACTTACTAGCTTGCTGTCTGAGTCAGTTCTTCCATATACACTAGTATGGTGTGAGGCTTAGAACTGTCTGCCCTTCACTATCATATGCGTTGAGCTATGCCCATATTGCATGATTACTAGGACACTTTCATTTTTAAAATTTAACTTTTTTGTTTTAAAAAAGTTTAATTTAAGTGGTGAATGAATGAATACGTTTAAGTAAAATGACAAATTCAATCTTGGTTTATAATTTTTTTTCTGCATAAACTACAAATATACTTTTTTTTTTACGGTACATATTTTATTTTATTGTTTTATTTAAAACCTTGACATGCTTGTTGAGAGAAGGTAAAACTGGAAAATTCAAAAGAGATTGGGACATTGTAACAAAATATATAAGTACAATATGGGGAGAATTGGCAATTGTTAATTTCACAGATTGAAGCAGACATGCTAAGTAAAATACTGGATGGTATTATTGAATGCATTTCATGACACTGAGGTAAGAATGGCAGTATATTATAAAAGAAGAGATAAGGCATACATAATAAAATACATGACAAGTTTGGTTAAGAGGAAGTTAGTGAATGGAGTAGAATAAAGGTTAATAAGACATGAAAAATAAATACTGGAAGAGAAGATTGTATGTGGAGTGATTATAACAGAATGTAAGATTCTTCATTTTTATTTTTATTATTAATATTGTGCGTAGACAGCGCTGATGAAAGCGCTCGAGGAGTCGTAGGTGTTGGCGATAGGCGACCCATGTTTCAGATCCATAAAGGAGGATAGACAGTACAATGGCTCTATACACACTGATTTTTGTGCTTTGCCTCAGATGTTTATTGCTCCAGACTCTTTTGTGAAGTCTTCCAAATGCACTATATGCCTTTGCTAATCTGTGATCGATCTCTTTGTCAATCTTGGCATCTGAGGAGATGATGCTTCCCAGGTAGGTGAACTGCTGAACGGACTTGAGCACTGATTTGCCGACGGCAATGTGGGGATGGTGGTGTTCGTCCTGTGGTGCAGGCTGGTAAAGAACTTCTGTTTTCTTCACGTTGACTTCCAGCACAAACAGCTCTGCAGCTGTTGCGAAGCAGGATGTTAGGCACTGCAGAGCTGCTTCTGTGTGGGCAACAAGGGCAGCATCATCGGCGAAGAGCAGCTCACGGACTAGATAGTTTAGAGTCTTAGTGTGAGCCCTCAGATGGCTTAAGTTAAACAAGCTACCATCAGTACGGTAGCGTATATAGATGCCGTCGTCTTCTTCAAGCTCTGCCATAGCCCTTTGGAGCATCGTGCTAAAGAAGATTGTAAATAAAGTTGGTGCAAGAACACAACCTTGCTTCACTGCATTAGTTATTAGAAAGGGCTCTGAAAGAGCATCGCCATATCTGACTTGACCACGCTGTCCCTCGTGTAGCAAGATAATCATTTTAAGGAATTTGGGGGGACATCCTAGTCTTTCCAGGATATGCCACAGACCTTTTCTACTTACAGTGTCAAAGGCTTTGGTGATCCTAAATATAATCCACAATCCTAAATATACACTGGACTGACTATGTGACGAATGTTGCTGTCCTCGAGCAAGCAGGGATCACCAGCATTGAGGCCATGATATTGAGAACACAGCTGCGCTGGGCAGGGCACGTTTCTAGAATGGAGGACCATCGCCTCCCAAAAATACTACTCTACGGTGAACTCGCCACGGGTCAGCGTAAGAGGGGCGCTCCAAAAAAGCGATACAAAGACTCCCTGAAGCAACATCTCAGGCTCGGCCAAATTGATCACCAGCAGTGGTCCACCCTGGCCTCACATCGGGAGGCATGGAGACGCACTATCCACAATGCTGCAGCCTTATTTGAGAACTCACGACGAACAAGTCTTGAAGAGAAACGACAACGCAGAAAGAATCACAACCCAAAAACATCACCCAAGGAGACCTTCTGCTGTGCTTTTTGCAACCGGACTTGTTTATCTCGGATTGGCCTTTTTAGTCATCAGCGCGCTTGCAGAAAGCGCGGGATGAGTCCTTCCTGAATCTTCGTTTGTGAAGAAAAGCCAGAGAGAGAAAGCCAGAGAGAGATAACATTACAAACATAGATTTTTAAAGCAACAACAACAGATATTCACTTGCCTCCCTTAATACATTTTAATTGCTGACAGACTTGTACTCCATAGCCACTACTCTGAAAATATTGGCTGGCATCCTGTATCAAACATGAAGCCACAAAGTTGGAGCTATACTTTGACTGCCCATCCAACCCCTGAAACTCACCTTAAGAGCCAGTCAGCCATACAAATGACCGAGGTCTGACCTGCTGCCAAGTGGGATACTGAAGGATGATGTGACCAGTCCCCTCCTGCCAATGAGTGACATCCTTTTGTTTACAATTGCTGGTGGGATGGTCACCTCATCCTATAATGTCCTATTTGGCAGCAGAACAGACCTCTGTCACTCTGGATCACTGATTGGCTTTTAAGGTGGGTTTCAGGGTCATTTGTGGTCATAGCTGTAATGCCACAATTACAAGATGAGGATTTGAAGCTATTCTGATGTCCGAAGTCTAACTTACAACACAACTGACCGACAGGATGCCCACTATAACATACATTCCCTATGTAGCTCCTAAGATTTTTTTCATGTGAATGAATGTACACGCGACACTCTACGTTTGCAGGTTTAACTTTTGTGGATTTCACTGTTCATGTTATTTGCTGCCACTGCTATCCTATGCCATTTTTAATAGGGACTGCAAGCCTCGCAAAACTAAGAGACACTGTGAATGTGCAGTGAGGCTTGCAAATCCCTCTTAAGAATGGCATAGGGAGGTAGCAGCCACAAACCCTGACAGCTGCCCACTTCTACCTTTCAAAGGAACCCCGCTGCCTTGAAGGCATCTGTAGTGGGTCGAATCCATGGATCATCCTTTTTGTGTGTGTTAGGTGTGGGGGGGGGCTAGAGATATTCATCATTTTTCCACTTTCATGGGGGCCCTGTGCCTCTAACCCCAGTGAATGTGGAGGACCAATTATATAATGAACAAATAACCAAGGAAACTCTTGAATACATGCATCATAATTTAGGATTTCAGTATGTGCATAGATCTCCCTATATATGCATATGGTGCCCTGTTCCCTTAGGTGAGTTGAAGAATGATCCACACATAATAAAATTTCCCCAATGATTTACAGATGTAAACAACTTTCTGACCTCCAGATCTCCAACTTTTGTTTAGAATAGCACCATTGCAATTTCTCTGGTGTTTCTCTAGGTAAATTATTCCTAATTAAGGAGAACTGATAGACATCCCAGGATGTGCTAAAAGCTCGCTCGATGCAAGTGTTCTAGTATTCTTTCTTTAGTCACTGGATAGCAATATGTTTGTAACTACTATTAGCACAACAGCTGAATTTCAATACAGCCACCAAAGGGACAAATAATGTGTGTTGCAGCAGTGCAGCGTTACTTTTTTTAATTTCAGGATTATCCCTTTGTTTCTCCACTTGTCTCACTTGTCTCAATGATACATTAATCATTCAAGTGGCTAAAGTGGATGAGATTTAATTAATTTTTTAAAAAAGTTAACAGGAAGCCAGTTCAGCAATCTGACCCAAAAATGAATATCATATAAATATTCAAATAACAAGATGAAAGGTTGGTTTCTATTTTGAGGAGCAGGCAATTCTAACATTTTTCTCAGATATTTTCTTCTAATTTTTCCAAAATCCAATTTTTCAAGTATTACTACTACTTCTCCTCCTCCTCCTTTCCTCCTCCTCCTCCTCCTCCTCCTGTTGTTATTGTTGTTGTTAGGTTTCCATGAGTGAGTAAGGATTTGAAACCTGGTCTCCTAGAGTCCTACTCCAATGCTAGAAATTTGTGGACTGATGGAAAATATCATGAGGGAGAGAGACTTTTACTGAGGGGGGAAGTGCCCTCATTTTGCTCCCCCCACTAGCTGTACCCCTGGTTTTCAACATTCAAGTAAATTTATACAAGTACAACGGTCTGCTGCTATCGGGCAATATTCATATTCAAAATGTAAGTTGTAAAGTTGTTGAAACTTAACTGGTATATGCAAGTTTATTGGTAAAGGTAACCCCCACCTTTTGATGGGGATCTAGTTATATATAATTTAAAAGGGTCAAAAGAGTGGAAGGAGGGTCTCTCCTGGGCAGATTCTGCCTTTTCCGTGCACCCCACTCCCACCTAGGAAATGGCCTGAGATAACCTTCTCTGGGGACATTTCCTGCTGCCTTGGGGGAGTTGCCAGTAAAACAAGTGCAGAGCAACTGTTGCTGCTTAATACTCAGATGGCAGAGTGTGCTTCTGGTGGCACAGTGGTTAAATGCCGGTACTGCAACACCAACATTGTGAGTTCAGTCCTGCAGGGCTCCAAGTTGACTCAGCCTTCCATCCTTAGGTTGGTAAAATGAGGACCCAGCTTGTTGGGGGCAATTAGCTAACACATTGTAAACTGCTTAGGGAGTGTTTTGCACTGATAAGTGGTATAAAAATATAAATGCTATTGCTATTGCCTCTACCCATGGTTGTTTGTGACCGCTACCATTGCAATGCAGGATTTCACTCTGGTAATTCTAAGGAAGGAGCATAAAGGTATGTTGGGAAAATAAAAGGAAGAGAATAGAAGGACTTAAAAGTCATGGACATTGAAATACTTCCTTCCCCTTATCATTGCATTTCAAAGCCATCATATATATATATATATATATATATGTATATATATATATAACACAGAAGTTCTAAAAATGCCCAGAAGACATTGAGGATCAAACAGTTGAGGTATTTGGGTCTCATGGGGTGACCTTGGGCAAGTCACACTCTCTCAGCCTAAGAAGAACGCAATGGCAAACTGGCACTGAGTAAATCTTGGCAAGAAAACCTTATGACATGGTCACCATCATTCAGAGTTGACTTTAAGACACATAGCAACAACAGCATGTGAAAACACCCATAATGTAATAAAAGGTAAAATCAGTTACATTTAACAATACCTTCCCAAGCTGTGGGACTGATATACGTTCTTCCCTTACTGTAATCTCATAGAGACAACTCTGTGGGACACACTAAGCTTAATTAATAGTAGTTGACACAACTGACACAACTGAGAACAAGAGCAACTCTATGAGTCAGAGCCTAATAAATCTAGACTCTCTCTTCCCAGACACCACCCTATAGCAGGCCCAGACCTCAAAATACATCAACAACCATTGAATATGAGGAAACTTACCCAGACTGGACTGGCACAAGGAAAAAAATGCGATGGAAATGGATGAATGTGAGTTTTCGGTCACATTTCTTCTCTCTCCCTTCCTTCTAATGATGGCTTATCAGCATATTTCCGTGCACTGTGTTGTTCAGTTGTGAAATTATGCCATTTCTCCAAATAATGTTGCTTCCAGCAGAATTTCACTGAAATGTTTTTGTATCTTGTGTAATTGAATATTTGGGGGTCTTTCCTGGAGACTCTTCATTGGCTTTGATGCCATTGGTATTCTGAAACTGCTAGTTCAAAAAAGTTAAATTTCCAGAATTCTCAGCATGTTTGCCCCAGCTAGTCAGTACTACTGACATGGGAGCTGTTAGCCTCCAGCCTGTGGTGTAGTTTTTGAACCTTTTCATACTATCCAATTATAACACTATGATTTCACATAAGGTGTCTTGGTTCCATCCAATGGAATCCTGGGGGTTACAGTTTACTGAGGAGTATTTAACATTTTCTGCCAGAGAGCTCCAGTCCCTCACCAAACTACAAACCCCAGGAATCCATAGGATGCATCCTAGGACTTAAAGTGGAATCATAGTGCTATAATTGTGTAGTGTGAAAGGGCCCAGTAAATGAGGTAAAAGTAATTTTAAAAGGTGGAAGATACTTATATAATACCAGTATTTCTGAACAAAAATAGAAAGGGTCCTGTCTATACAACAACAACAAAAACAAAAACAAACAGTGTTTGAAAGATCAAAAATCTGTTCAAACAGATGTGCGCACACATACGAGTCATGGGGGGGTTTAAAACTCACCATAAAGTCCGTTCGTGGGGCGTTTTCTGAATTTCATGTAAAATATCCATACACTGTTCAAATGTGCGACCGTTTGTACACCCACGGTCGCAGATTTGAACAGGCAGCATTCTGATTGGCCGAACCAGCAGAGGGGGCAGCGCTAGCAAAGAGGGGAATCAATGGCGGTTGCCATGTTTTTAAAGGTATGTGAGAGCCCCACTGCTGCTGCTTTCCTTTTAACTGGAGGTACTAAGAACTGTTGACATCCTTGCTTTTGCTCCCCAGGTAATTCTAGGTCCTCCTTCCTCCTCCTTCGGCTGGGCCAAGCCAGGCCATGCTGTCACCCTCCACATCCCCTGGGTGGAAGGAAGACAGTGGTGGCAGCAGTGGGGTGGGGAGGGGGCTGGAACCAGGGCTGGGGTCGTTGTCCGGAAGCAGCATGTCTAGCCAGGGCAGCTGCTGGTGGGGCTGGTGGTGGGGCTGTGCTGTGGTCCTCCTTCCTCCTCCTTTGGCTTGGCTGAGCCAAGCCAAGCCACCTCCCTCCAGACAATGACCCCGGCCCTGGCCCTGGCTCCAGCCCCCTCCCTGCTCCTCTGCCACTGCCGCTGTCCTCCTCCTCCCTCCCAGGGAAGGCAGAGGGAGGCGGCATGACCCGGCTCAGCCCAGCCAAGGGAGGAGGAAGGAGTACCACAGCACAGCCCCACCACCAGCCCCAACCCCACCAGCAGCAGCCCTGGCTGGCGGTGCTCATGGTGCTGCTCCTGCACCCTCAGGTTTTTGGACTTTTGCAGGGAGGACACCCTGCAGAATCCCCAGCCAATGCAGCTACACACTCACCAGCTGGGCTGGGGTCACGCAGAGTTTAGGGGGGCTAGAAACCATGTGGGCAGTTCAGATCCATGTGAACATCTGCCTTTACAGACCTGTCTGTAATTTTTTCCCCTCGTATAGACAGGACCAGCCCTGTATCATATTCCTATAAGGATAACCTCTATTTTCTTCCAAAGGATTTTATATTATGTTTTCTGTCTGTCTGTCTGTGCTAAATAGACCTCAGTGGGGGGAAACCGCCTCTCTCTCTCTCTCTCTCTCTCTCTCTCTTTCTCTCTCTCCACCCCACTTTACAAATGAAGCCATCTGAATTCACCAAATTGTGGGGAAAATATGGATCTCCTGCTCAGTTTCCAGTCATACTGTAGAAGGACAGGGCTATAGATTTTCCCAGGAGTGAAAAATAATTCACCCAGTCTGCTCGTTATTCATATAGACAGTGCATTAATAACATTGGACCCTGAGATCTCTCCTTATCTAGGCCGGAGCACAGCTAGAGGGATGAGAAGCTGACTCTTTGGATTTAAAATAACATTTTCCCCTTTTTTTGTAGAAATAAGAATTGATTGAAAGTACTTTTAAGGAGTTGAGAGAGAGAGAAAGAGAGAGAGAACTGTTCTTTGATACCATCTAAAGTACATATTAGATAAATAGAAAACTATTGGCTTTTTGACTGTGAACAATTTTCTCTTGATTCAAAGTGCTGATATAGAGGAGCTCTGTACGTAATACAAAGTATTTACTAAGGGCCTCCACAAAGCCCCCTGGAACCCAACATACACCTTCCCATTAACTTCAATGGGTTTTGAATCAACTGCCTAAATATAATATATCTTGAGATACTTGTCAGGAGAAATTAGGCACAGTTATTTTAGCTCTGTGGAGATATATCTGTCTATCTGTCTATCTATAGACAGATATAGATATAGATATAGATATAGATATAGATTCTTGCTTATAAGTGAGTGAGAAAGCAACCATGGTAAAGTCAACAGGGACAGAACCAAATATCTGTCACCAGAAATAATATTATCCTTTCCATCACCTAAGTCACTTCCTTATAATCTGCTGCTCCACTCACGTACTCTGCAAAAGAAAATGTGTACTGAAGCAACATCAGAGTGTGGTCAAGATGGCAAAATTTGTTAATGAGGAAGAAGTCACAAGCTAGGAGATGCTGCAGTAGTTTGCTTTTCCCTAAACCTACTGGGAAGGCATGACTCCATCTCACTCCTTTCCCTCTGCTGAGTTAATTGAGTGCAAACTACTTTTGCAGTTTTAACTCAGTTTACAGCAACTAAAGTTTGCAGCAGTTAAAGTAAGCTGAGGACAAAGGAGGAAAGTGACAGAAGGAAAGAGAAAACGGGGCATTAAAAAGCAGCTAAACAAGTGGAATAATGGAGGGTTAATCTGGACAGACCTTTCAAAATTGGGACAGTTGGAGTCAGTTGAAGTCATCCACCTAATCTGCCAGTCCAGCCTGTTCCTACACATACACAGAGTCCTCAAGTTTGGGATCAATGCTGCACACCATTTCACACAGGAAGACTGGATCACAAGATCCACACTTCAGATTTGTGCAGTCCTCCAAATGTTGTTGAACTGTAACATCCCACAGCCCTGACCAGCACAGCCGTTGGTAAGGAACACTAGGGCCTGCATTTCTACAACAATTCCCAGATCTGCTCTAGGGCAACTGTTCAATGAAATCTGTATGCAAAAAGTATGTTTCATGTCATCTCAGAAATAGTTGGAGACATCAGCTGAGAGACATCAACATACCAATAAAATTTTCTATCAATGAATGTGCATATACAAATGCCCCTCCCCACTTATTTGGACAGTTAGAGACCAGACCACTGGCAAAAAGTGGAACTTGTCAAAAAGTGGAATGCTTATGTGCCATTATGAATATTAATGTACAGTGCAGAGGATGCTAGTATTCTAACAAATACTGAGCTCTGGATTTATGAACTTGTAAGTGTGCACATCAAAGTGAGCAACCAAGAGAACAGTCCTGACAGGAAGGTAAGCACTGTTTCTGAAACACCTTCCCCCTTTAAAGAAAAAAACAAAACACAAAGACAGAGACACAGACACAGAACACCTATACACACACACACACACACACATACACCATGGAGATAGGAAACAGAAAATAAAAGCATCCCTCCCAATTTTCTGACAATCGGCATATCAGCCAAGACACGCACAGGACAAAATGGGCATTAAATGTCCAGCTTTAAAGTGTAGTAGCCATTTCTACTCTAATGTCTATTTGCTGAATGCTGTCACCTAACAATCACTATTTGGGGTCAGGCTAGATAGCTCATGAGACTCTGGGACTCTGCAAAGTCTTTTCCTTTAACTCTCAGGCCTAGTTAATGTTACTTACTAATCAAGCCTATGTTCCATAAACATATGATATGTTGATGTAGGACTTTTTCGGACGCGAAGAAAATAACGCAAGCAGCCTCGTCAGCTTGTGAGGCTGCTGCGCTGCAAAGCGTCAGTTTCATATGACACTTGCCCTGCCGGTACTGTTGCGTTACCGCGGGGAGAGTTGAGTGTCATATTTCGTTGATTTTTACTCACAAAAGTTGATCGTGAGTAAAAATCAATGAAATATGACGCTCAACTCTCCCCGTGGTAACGCAACAGTACAGGCAGGGGCGAGCGTCATACGAAACTGACGCTTTGCAGCGCAGCAGCCTCACAAGCTGACGAGGCTGCTTGCGTTAGTTTCTTCGCATCTGAAAAAGTCCGTAAACAAATTCTTTCTCTAATAACGGTCGAACTGTACCCAAATGTTCCTAAGTTATCTTGCCTTGAACTATCAACAATTGTCTCAGAGAAATTGCTGACACCAAAGAAAGGGAGGAGGGAATTGTTTTTTGCATACTGAAATTACTGTATAAAGGTATTCTGTAATCATAGCTCTTGGCTCTGACTCTTTGGAAGATATTCCAGTCAGGCCCACCGGTGTAATAAAACTCACTTTCCAATCCGTGGGTCTGCTGTTCCATGATTTCTGCAACATAAATGGTGCGTTGGCCAGGAAAGAAGCAGCAGGTGATGGAACAGGAGGTGGCATTTGCCTGCTCTAACTGCCATGGCTGGAAAGGGGCCATGTGCACACACAGTCATTCTGGGTGCCACCAACCATTTGTTGGAAGAACGGGAGCCTGTGCCATGGCTGCCTGAACAGGAACAGGCACAAGGAGAACCCAGTAAACAGAGAAGGAAACTGAGCCCTACCTCCAAAGAAAACAGGCAAGTAAACAAGGGAAATATTGTGGCCCACTCTATAAGAGTGGAAGAGGGGCTTGATCACCCTCTAAACGGCAACCTGAGTACCCGGATAAGATTCTGTGAGGGCGCACTGGTGAAACCGTTGTACCATTGAAGCACTGAGAAAGTGGTAATATTGTAATTTGGGGCAATTTGGGAAAAGTGGGAGGTAGGAACGTATGCCTGTGCATTGAGTACATGAAACTTGTGTGTGTTTGTATGAGTGGCTGCCGCGGTTCTTGCTATTTGCCGTTGAGTGTCCGGGGGTACAAGCAGCAGCTGTGTGACTGGTGTCCATTTCCTCTTGGTTCGGGCAATAGGACCCCTTACCTATTGTTTACACATTTTTTGTTTTTCCCTTGTGTCTCTTGTCTGTGTCTATTTTAGGAGGGTGGACATGGGTGGAGGGGGGAGCAAAGAAGTTTGCAACCCCTTGAGCTGTATGTTAAAGAATTTCAAAAAGGGGTTCAAAACCCTTTGAGAGATAGAATGGCTCTCCTTTGGTGTTCAGTGGCCCAGTGAGGGGTCTTTGAAGTTAGATAAAATTTGGTGTGTGTATTCTGTAAATGTGGGTGACCCAGAACATCCAAATCAGTTCCCCTACATTGACTCAGGAGATACAGTGGTCCGTGAGTCCCACCAGTGGTTGAAAAGTGCCAAGAGATCCCAAGCCAAAGTTCTGGTACTTAGAAAAGGAAAATTAGTCAACTAAGTTAAAGCCAGTGTTAGATTTCCTGGGAGACAACAACCTGATAGTGCCAATGGCACCCCCGCCTTACATTACACTGGAAGCGCAGCCCTAGCAGCCTTACCATGAAGAAAAGAGGGGCAAGATGGCGACAGACTAATAACTTCTGAACTGTCCTCCCATCACTATCCGGCATTATCACTTCATATATCCCAAAAATGCCACGCAATGGCAAGAAAAGAATTCAGACCAGCCCAAGCAACAACACTGTAACCCAGGGATCTTTCAAAGCAGAAAAAAAGATGAGAATTGACTCACTTTTCAGCAATGGCAGCTTCTTCACTCCCTAAGACACCACAGAAATCTGAACTAAACAAAATAGCTCCTCAAAATCAAAATGTAAACTATTCTCTGCAACAGGGAGAAAACAGAGATAAACTCCTGGAACTTGCTGGCAGTATATTTTACAATAACACTACTCAGCCCTTCTATGAATTCTGCCAACTGTCTGTAAAAACATTGATTCTTATATTACAGAGATTAAATGACATTGCAAGCAACGTAGACTTTCCAGCAAGACTTTCAAAGGCAAAACTCATATGGCACACAGGAGGAAACCAGCCCAACCCCATCACAACAACCAGATATAGTTAAACACTGCCGAGTGCTACTGAGAAATCAGCTCGTCTTACAAATATATCACAATTGTGTCAATTGCGAACACTCTTGCAAAAAAATGCCCAGTACTACAGATGCATCCCCATCTAAAATTAAATTCCAGCAGCTATACAAACCCAGCCCAAGGGAAAAACAGTCTTTACCACCACCTATCTTATTGGATAAGCCAAAGGATGCTCCCCTCACTAAAGAGATAGGATCCATGCCTGCTTGTGATCCTCATTTTACTGCCCATGGTGCACTGGTTCTTCCAGCCTCCCTACCAGAACAGATGAAGCAGGAAGTGCATGAATGTGATCAATTATTCCTCCACTCACAGAGGAAGATACAGTTATAGTCACCCCAGTCATTTAAACAAGATAAATTACCCATCCAGCTCCTGGCCTGCAGGACAACTGCCTGACTTCCAACTGACCAGCACAAGGTTTCCCTAATGACCTGGAACTGTATGAATTGGAAAACCCACTACACCTCATATACAGAGACGCCTCAAGAGATTGTAGAGCTATGTGCTAACACTATGGCTTCACATATGCAAAATTGGCTAGACTGCCAACAGTAGCTACTAACCCTATTCACCACTGAGGAGAGGCAATGCATTATACAACATGCAGGAGCAGATAGCTTTGGCCAGAGCAACCAAGAATCATGCTGATGCTCAAAGGAGGATGCGAGAGAGAGAGTGCCATCAGGACAACCCCGGTGGGATCCTTATGAACTGGAACATATAAAGTGCCTCATCCAATATCAGACCCTGCTATTAGAAGCCATGAGGGCAGGGATAAAGAAGCCAGTTAACATGACTAAAGTCTCAAAAGTGCTGGAGGGAGCCATTGAAGCCTCTGGAGCCTACCTTGAGTGCCTTCTAGATGCCTATCACCAGTATACCCCCTCGACCCTGAATAACATGTGGATGGTTAACATGACATTTGTAACACAGAGTTATGAAGGTTATGAAGGAAAGAAGATGAAGGAATTGTTGGAAGTAGCCCAGAAGGTATAGTGTATGTGAATAGAAGGTGTAGTGCATGTGAACAGAAGGTGTAGATTATGTGAATAGAGACAAGGAAGAGAAGTGAGAGAAGGACAGGAAAATAGTCAAGAAGCTGGAGTTGCTCGCAGCAGCACTGGTGGAGCAGCATAACAGAGAATGTGAAAAGAGATGTGGAGATGTGGAGATGAAAGAAAAAGCCTGGAAGAGGCAGAGAAGGAATTAATGTGCCTGGTGTGGACAAGAAGGACATTGGAAGCGTGAATACAAATGACGAGATGGAAGAAGAAGAGCGAGACTGAAATGGGTGAGGAAGGAGACAACTGGCAGATGAAAAAAACAAGCAGAGGTATGTGAAGAGGCTCCTTTCATCAGAATGGCAGAAGCAAAGCTCATTGAATGGAACAGACTGGGCACCCTAAATCCAGTGGAATTTACATTGTGCATATCATCGTCAGAGTTCCAGACAAGTGGAGAGGATGAATCAGACAATAAAAACTCATCTGGCTAAGCTGTGCCAGGAAATGAAGCAAAAGTGGACAGAAATGCTGCCCTTGGCCCTGTTTAGGATTTGTTGCACCCCACATAAGATTACTGGCTTATCTCCATTTGAATTGATGTATGGTAGGACACCCCAGATTTTGGCTGGGTTAAGGGGGGAACATGCAAGAGTTAGTAAATGTTAGATTGCAACAAGAGCTGCAAATGCTAGATAATGTATAGCAAGCCCAATGCTGTTATGTGTTAGAAAAACGTGCCCCAATCCCCATCACAGAAGTTCACATTTTCAAACAGGGAATGAGATGTGAGTTAAAGTCCCACTGCCCCACACCTGTTACAGAAAAAGCAATAACTTGAGTGAAATTTTAACTGTATGTAGTTAAAGAATTTCCTCAGAGTGCAAAAACTAGCCAAACCAAAGTCAGCCCTTGTTCCCCACTCCCATATTCACAGCAATTGTTTGTGTACATATCCAGCAGGTTAGTTCAGTGTGTCAGGGATATTGCACTTGTTAAAAACTCAAGGTGATCCTGAAGAGGCGGCAAGAAGACTCAGGTTCGATTCTACCGTGGGCACTCCGGAGGCTGGTCATTCAACGTACAATCGAAACCTGCAACTGGAGAGGAAAGACTAGACCTTACTGCAGCTGACCAGATGACTGGAAGTTCCATCAGGCTGCTCAACGTACGGTCAGATCCCAAACAAAATTAACCTGCATGCTGTAATGTTCATTTTATTGTCTTATGCTATAGCCACAGGGGGACTCTGTTACAAAGGTTTTCAGAAAACCTATGGTTACAATTGGCAAATATTTCAGGGGTGAATTTTTCATTGTTTTCATTCAAGGAGATTAATTATAATGGACCTAGGATGGTTAAAAGGATGGTTTATGTTGTTCTTGTTGGCATTGTTCATTGTTGTTCTGCTATGTATACTCATATCATGTATCTTCTGTTTCTTGCCTGCTATTCTACACAGATCAATAGTGGATATGCTTTGATGGTTTAAATAGGGATTTACTTGTGTGAAATGTATTAATTGTCTTTGAAATTAATCATTTAATTTAAGGGGGAAATGTAGTAGCCATTTCGACTCTAATGTCTATTTGCCGAATGCTGTCACCTAACAATCACTATTTGGGGTCAGACTAGATAGCTCATGAGACTCTGGGACTCTGCAAAGTCTTTTAATTTAACTCTCAGGCCTAGTTAATGTTCCTTACTAATCAAGCCTATGTTCTATAAACATATGATATGCTGATGTAAACAAATTCTTTTTCTAATAACGGTTGAACTGTACCCAAATGTTCCTAAGCTATCTTACCTTGAACTATCAACAATTGTCTCAGAGAAATTGCTAACACCAAAGAAAGGGAGGACGGAATTGTTTTTTGCATACTGAAATTACTGTATAAAGGTATTCTGTAATCATAGCTCTTGGCTCTGACTCTTTGGAAGATATTCCAGTCAGGCCCACCGGTGTAATAAAACTCACTTTCCAATCCGTGGGTCTGCTGTTCCATGATTTCTGTAACAAGAGGACTAATTTTTATTATTATTTTATTATTATTTGGTGTTTTGAAATAACATTTTGTGTCCAGGTTGGTTTATAACAAGTTCTGCTACAGCTGATTTTTTGGCTGGCCCAGTCTGCAGTGTCTCACATCTGCAGTGCAAACTCAAATCAAGGAACATAAGAGACACTGCAGACCAGGCCAGCCAGAAAAAATCAGCAGGAGCAGAACATGTTATAAACCAACCTGGACACAAAATGCTATTTAAAAACACCGAAATTCTGGACCAGGCCAAGAACTATCATGTCAGAATGCACAGAGAAGCTATTGAAATCCACAGACACCTGGGCAACTTCAACAGGAAAGAGGAAAGCTTAAAAGTAAACAAAATCTGGCTCTCAGTTTTGAAATACAATAGAATAAAAACTCAACACTTACAAAAGAATTCCACCCAGGGACAGGGGGAGTCCCAGCAGATAATGGCCCATCAACCAACCATTAGCCAAACAGACACTAAGGAGCCTTGCATTTCTATACCCAGAAACTAACCATTCAATTACACAAATTTACATATACTCCCCAACAGGTGTTCACAGCATATAAACTCCACACACACACCTACCCAACCATTCTGTGAGGATGCTAGCCACAGATGCAGGCAAAACGTCAGAAAGAAACTATTCCAGAACACAGCCTCACAGCCCCCCCCCAAAAAAAACCCCAAAGGAAAATCTATATATCCCAAATAGATAACTTGGCTAGAGGCATACATCTCTTTGGGACTCTCACAATTGCCCTCAATTTTTGTTTTAAAACCAGGGCCAGAATCCTGTTGAGGATTTACATATGTGTAAACACTGTAGTTACAGAGCGGTGCAGTGAATCCCATCCCAATTCCCCCCCCCCCATCTCCACTTACGGGGAAAGCAAGCTCTACGATTGACATGGATCTGTTCCTCTAGTCTCTAAAAATCCTAGTCTTGCACTGAAACCATCCCACTGTTTTGATTTCCTTGAGAAAACTGAAATTACTATGCCAGCTTTATTCTTACTGAATTTACTTGAACCTCATACATTGGGGGGGGGGAATGCCAAAAAGGTTATTTAACATAGCAGTTACAACAAAAGTATTGATAGTCAAATACTTGAAAATTAAAAAAAGAAACCCCTAGGGAACTATGGATCCCCCTCTTGGTATACATAAAAAAGTGTAAGGGAGGGGAAGAGAAAAAAAATGTAGCAGCACCTTTAAGACTAAGGAGATTATCAGACAGGAACAAAAAAATGTTCCTGTCCCACAGTCTCCACTCCCACACCTGTCCCATCCTAGTCCCACCACAATCACCCTCCCCACCGCACTTACCTTGTCTCACAGAGAAAGGGCAGTCCAGGAGTGAATGGAGCTCTAAAGGAGCTCCATTCACTTCCTGGATCGAAATCCCACAGATTCTTGCAAGAAGACACAAGTGTGGGAAATTCAAAAAGAAAAAGAAAAATAACCAAAAAAGTGACAGCAAGCACAAAAACATACTTTAAAATTAACAAGTAGGGTAACTTAGGGAGGGTCATAAAAAGTGTGTCACTTACCTAGATGTTCCGATCTCACCCGGAAGTGTTCTGGTAGGGGCCTCCCATTGATGCTAGGATCTCACCAACATAATGGGGCACCTTGTTGCACACAGGAAAATCTGTGACAGAAAGGGAATGGGGGGATCTATTGACAGCTTCTCAATAAAAAGCAGCACTGGCAGAACTGGAGCAGAACAAGTGCATAAAGAGGAGGGGTCATCTGATAAGGGAGCCCTTTTGTGATCTCCTGGTGTTGCTGTAACACCACTTTTGACACGTCTGATAATTTCCTAACTGGTTTTTATTTTAGCATGAGCTTTTGTAGATATAAGCCCACTTCTTCAGATTCAGTACTGAGTGGTATTCAGGCCTCAGGTATACAGCATAAATATACATAAATATGTTTTATATCTGATGCCATCATACCACTCAGTACTACATCTGAAGAAGTGGGTTTATATCCACAAAAGTTCATGCTAAAATTAAAATGAGTTAAAGGTGCTGCCACATTTTTTTTCCTTCACCTCCTTCCCTCCTTTTTATGCTACAAGAGACTAACATAGCAACTTCTTTGAAAACTACCATGCTGGGATATAGCGTTCTGTTATAGTAGGAATTGGCAACTGTTGGCGATTTGGGCATATGAATCTACCAGCCAATTTTGGAGGGCCATAGACACACATTATACCCTCCAAATGCTTTCCAATACCCCAAAGGACAGAAGGGGAAATTTCACCATATTTTTTACCCTCTCCCTCTCCGGGTCAATGTGGAGTCGAAGGCTTTCACGGCTGGCATCCATAGATTTTCCTTGGTTTTTTTTTTCTGGGCTGTGAGGCCGTGTTCTGGAAAAGTTTACTTCTGACGTTTCACCTGCATCTGTGGCTGGCATCTTCAGAGAATGGTTGGGTAGGAGTGTGTGTGTGTGGGGGGTATACACTGTGAACCTCTGTTGGAGAGAATATGTAAATTTGTGTATTTGAATGGCTAGTTTCTGGGTGGAGATATGTAAGGAGGATTATTGTCTGTTGGCTAATGGTCCATTGTCTGCTAGAAATCCCCCTGTCCCTGGGTGGAGTTCATTTGCATGTGTTGAGTTTTGATTTTAGTGTTTTTCAGGATTGGTAGCCAGATTTTATTTTATTTTATTTCATTTACTTTTAGGATTTCTTCTTTCCTGTTAAAGTTGTCCAGGTGTTTGTGATTTCAATAGCTTCTCTATGTGTTCTGACATGATAGTTGTTGGCCTGGTCCAGAATTTCGGTGTTTTGAAATAACATTTTGTGTCCAGGTTGGTTTATAACATGTTTCTGCTCCTGCTGATTTTTCTGGCTGGCGGGGTCTGCAGTGTCTCTCATGTTCCTTGATTTGTGTTTGCACTGCAGATGTGAGACACTACAGACTGGGCCAGCTAGAAAAATCAGCTGTAGCAGAACATGTTATAAACCAACCTGGACACAAAATGTTATTTCAAAACACCAAATTCTGGACCAGGCCAATAACTATTACGTCAGAATGCACAGAGAAGCTATTGAAATCCACAAACACCTGGACAACTTCAACAGAAAAGAAGAAACCCTAAAAGTAAACAAAATCTGGCTGCCAGTCCTGAAAAACACGAAAATCAAAACTCAACACTTGCAAATGAACTCCACCCAGGGACAGGGGGATTTCCAGCAGACAATGGACCATTAGCCAAACAGACACTAATCCTCCTTGCATATCTCCACCCAGAAACTAGCCATTCAAATACACAAATTTACGTATCCTCTCCAATAGGGGCTCAGAGTATATAAATTTCACACACACACCTACCCAACCATTCTCTGAAGATGCCAGCCACAGATGCAGGCAAAATATTAGAAAATAAACTCTTTCAGAACACGGCTTCACAGCCTGGAAAAAAAAACCAAGGAAAACCTATCTCTGGGTCACTTTAGGCCCAGGAAAGTTTTGGGTTTTTTCATGAAGAAGTGACCTGGAAGCCAACATTTGAGTTACTATCTACTGGGGAAAAACACTCCCCTGGGCCTAAAATGGCCCAAATGGCAAAAGCTGCCAAAATTGCTTCCCATGCCCCCCCTTTCCACACTGGGCAAAAAAAAAAAAAAAAAAAGCCATGGGATCCCTGGGGGCCACAAAAAAGGATTGGTGGACCAGATAGGTCCCATGCATCACACTTTTCCCACCCTCCTGTATAACCTGACATGTATAAAATTCAAATGGGAGGAAATAATGAACATGCCTGAAGAAATATGGGTTCCCTTTTTCAACATATTGGAATTTACAGTTGCCAAATAATGGCCAAGTTCCTGTACCAGCAGACTTACATGTATCACATAGCTACATCTCTGTAGCTACATCTCCCAATGTTAGACCCCCAACCTTGCAAATAGCACAGCTCCTCCAGTACAGCCATTTCTGTGTTGAGAGTTGAGGTGATCAGCAGAGACACATTCGGTTATTTTCTTGTAGCTGGATGCACTGCAACAGGCATCCACAGGTACCTCCAGGGATCCTTGGGACATCCCTGCAGATGATAACCTTGCAAGAAAATAGCTGGGCATGTCCCTGCTGATCCCTTTTTGTCCAGCAACATGGAAATGACCATATTGTGTGGGGTGGCTGTACTGCTTTCAAGGTGGTTTTGGGGTGGTTGGACATTGCATGACTGGAACAGAATTCAGATGTTTGCAAGAACCAAAATAAAACTTATTTGTGATGGCATAAGTCTGACTTACACCATTGCAATTCATCAACAGGTTGCCCAGCAATCTTATTTAATCAATCAAATGATGTTATAACAACAGGCCCATATGTGCTCACTGGAGGATTGACATCTGCTGCAAGAGTTTTCTTCTGTGCTGATGTAGTACTTCACTAAGTTTCTTCTTGAAGGAAGTGATAAGTAATTTTAGCAAATTTCTTCCTGCTGTGAGAAAGTATTTGAAAACTATTCAGTTTTTTAAGCCTGTTCACAATTCAGAACAATTTTTGTGCAAAATTCTCACAATGTTATTCTCCTGTGCAGAAAAAGCTGTTTCCTGCACAGAAAATACTATTTTCTATACAAATCACCCACATCCAAATTTAACACAGAATAAATTTCTAATCATAGCATTTTTGGCACAGAAAACAGTTTTTCATAGAATCATAGAATTGTAGAGTTGGAAGAGACCACGAGGGCCATCCAGTCCAACCCCCTGCCATGCAGGAATACACAATCAAAGCATCCCTGACAGATGGCCATGCAGCCTCTGTTTGAAGACCTCCAAGGAAGGAGACCCCACCATGCTCCGAGGGAGTGTGTTCCACTGCCGAACAGCTCTTACTGTCAGAAAGTTCCTCCTAATGTTGAGGTGGAATCTCTGTTCCTGGAGCTTGCATCCATTGCTCCGTGTTCTAGTCTCTGGAGCAGCAGAAAACAAGCTTGCTCCATCCTCAATGGATACCCCTTCAAATACTTAAACTGGACTCGAAATAGTATTTCTGTGAAGAAATACTCTTGTGGTGAAAATGCTATTTCCTGCATAGAAAATGCTGTTTTCTTCACAAAACAAACATCTGAGAATTTTGCACAAAACTAGTCCTTAACTGCAAAGATTCTCACCAGTCCAGGTTTTTTCTTGTTAGGGTTCCTTGACATGAAAAAATACAAGGTGGGTTTTTTAGACAATCTTTTAAATATTGTCAAATATTCTTCCCATCCTTGTTCTTCCGTGTCCCACCAGCATGAAAAGTACACTGGGAAGATGTAGGAAAGACCTTTGCTGTGGTGCTCCAATTCTGGAATAGAAGCCCATAGATGCCGTATTGGTGCCAACACTGGTATCATTCTGACACCAAGTTTAAACTACTAAAACTTTGGGGCTCTAATTTGTTTCTTCCAGCCTTCACATGTGCATGGTTTTGTTGCCTTAAAAACTTTAATTGTTTTAAATAAGTAAGCTTTTCTAGATTTAATAATACTCAGTGTACAAAAGTAGATGTGATGAGATTTTTGAAAAATCTAAAATAATGTCTCTGTACCCCACTCAGGAATTTAGCTATGCTATATTTTTTATTTTCTAACATAAACATGTAAAAATGAATTAGTAGTAGTATTTCATTTACAGAATAATATCTGAGAATGTGTGTGTGTGTGTGTGTGTGAGAGAGAGAGAGAGAGAGAGAGAGAGATAATATGGGATGCAGTGTTCCATAGTGGTTTCAGCGTTGGAGTACAACTCTAGAAACCAGGGTTTGAATCTGTGCTTGGTCATGGAAACCCACTGGGTGACCTTGGGCATGTCACACTCTCTCACCCTCAGAGGAAAACAAAGGCAAACTCGCTCTGCGGAAATCTTGTCAAGAAAACTACATGATCACCATTAGTCAGAATAACTGGAGGCACACAACAATAACAGCAACAACAACAACAATGTGTGTGTGCATGTGTGTGTGTGCATGCTTCAGTTGTGCCAATCAATGTATAAAATAATAATAAGATCTATTAAAATTTCCATCCCAGGGAAAAAAAAGATTTGATTGGATGTTAAGCTATGGGATTGGATAAAACTGGTCCTATTCTCTCTGTGATTTTGGCTATTTTTTATTACCTCTATTCCACCTTTCCAACAATAAAATCAAGGTGGTAAATCTGCTTCTCCTTCTCACTTTATCCTTATCACAGCCCGTTCAGGTGGGTCCGACTGAGGCAGAATGAATGGTCCAAGGTCTTCCACTGAATTTCATGGCTGTTAACTAGAACCCCGATTGCCCAATTCCCAATCCAACAATCTAATCAGTATACCACACTGTAGCAATTTTGGCTGATGAGATATTTTTCAAGGTGTAGGTGATATCTCAGATTAATTTGAGTCTCACCAGAATTCAGCATTTACTTTCTCCTGAGAGTAAGGGCTGGAATGGTATGATAAAATAATAAAACATGTATTTCTAAGCACGTCTTACCAGATTTTGCCTTACTGTTGAAGAATCACATTCTCTCCCCAAACATCTGAAAATACAGGCAGGGCTTCCAGATCCAGATAACCTTGTTTTCTGGGTAGTTTGGGTATCTCTCTTTTGAGAACGTAACTACAGCTAGTCTATAATTAGAGCTACAACTCTAATTCAACCAAAGTTATCAAGAATTCACAAGCCACTGTACTTTCCTTCCAGCTAATTTACATGCATTGCCACAGTGGTGTTTCTTTATGTTTGGGAATCAAATCAATCTCAAGGGATTTGCTTTAAGCCCCACAGCATTAGTGAAACCACCAATCCAGTAGTCAGAACATATAGTACCCATTTTAAACAGGTGGAAATTTATGCATTTTTTAGTACATGAATTATGAAAGATGGATGGTGTTTTCCACTTCAGAGAATTATATGTTTTCAGTTTGTTCATTTGCTGTAGTTGTTGAAAACTAAATACTGTGCAATTGATAACTCTGGCAATGTTTATGGGCAACTATATTGTGTTTTAGTACTGTTACTGAAGTGTTAAACAATATCAGAAATATATACAAATATTGGCCAAGATCCTACATGGTGGAGACATTCCATGACATTTCTGCATATGGAACTACTGTATGTGTCCCCTCTCTCACACACCTCAGTCTTCCTTTAGCTGCAGCAGCCCCCTCTTCTTGGCCATTTAGTGATTCCTGGAGAGCAGAGGGCATCAGAGAAGCATTTGGCTATGTCCTTGTAGCCAGATGCAGAACAATGGCACCATTCAGGTATCCTATAGCCGGATGTTTCTTTAATGCACCCTGCTTTCCATCAGTCATTAAATGGCCACGGAGAGGGGGCTCCTGCAACTGAAAGGTGGGTTTGAGGGAGATTTTAATTATTGTAACAAGAAAATTGATCAATGATGGTGTAAGTCCATCTTACACCATCGTAAGTCATTAAGAATACACCAGACTTTGTGTGTATGTTTGTGTGCAAGAGAGAAAGAGAGAGAGAGAGATGCATACTTTTTCTCATATGTACTGTACCACATGTCTCAAAATAATTTTCATTATCTGAGGGCTTATTGTATGTCATACCTGCTGGATAAATGAATGTGATGGGTTAGCTATTTAGAACAAAGTCTTTCGTGTAGCACCGCTCTGGTTCTGGTTGTAGGACCTAAATACCCTAAAGGCGCCAGATCCCATCTGATCTTGGAAGCTAGGCAAGGTCAGCCCTGGTTAGTACTTGAGTGGGAGGCCACCAATGAATACCAGTGCGGTAGGCTATATTTCAGAGGAAGGAAGTGACAAAACCACCTCTGAGTATTCCTTGCCTAAGAAAACCCTATGAAATTCATGGGGTATCCATAAGTCGACAAGTCACTTGAAGGCACATACACACATACACTGGTTGTGGAACTTTGCTAGCAGTCTTAAAGAATAGTAGAAAGAATGCTAACCTTCCCTAAAGAGCTTAGACCAGTTGACTTTTTAAAATTTCTCTTTAAGTAACTAGTGAACTAAAAATTTGTTCCATTAAGTTTATAGTAGTTGCGATGATGGGTACTCCAGTTCCCATCATCTGCAGCACAGTAATCAGGTCCACAAAGGGCTAACTTTATGGTTAACTAGGAGCTGCCAAAGGTTACACCTACAGAGGGTAGCAGCATCATTAAATCATATCACCAGCTACAGAACTGGCCAATGAGGACTGTCAGAGGGCTATTTTGGAAAAGGTATAAATACTACCTTACAGCTATGAGGCAGAGGGAGAACAATGGGGCTTTGAGATGGAGGCATCATGTCTCTGAGACCCAGTACTGGGTCAGACAAAGGAATGCCTTGTGATGGGCTCATCTCAGGCAAACATGAACAAAGATTGAACTTCATAGTGTGAGTAGATCTAGGGAAATGCCTAGTTAGACCACATTTAGGGAAATTAGATTATTTTTCCCTTAAATTTGGCTTGATGCTTTGCTTTTACTATTTTTTTGTAACTCCTAAGATGTAGCTGTGGAATGGAAGGTACCTTCCCCATGAAGATACTTGCATGTTGAGCTTTGCTTGAATAAAATATGCTTTTTCTATCTTTCTATAAATTGATGCCTATACACACCTGTTTACTTGGTCATTCTATTCTCTCTGCTTTTGGATAGAAGGGAGAAGGAGGTACATTCCTACAAGTGGCTGGTAGTTACGCAGGAGCATCACAGTTTCCCCTTGTACTGTGGAAAAATAACTCAATGGGTGGCAGCGGCATTACCTGAAGGGGGCACTGTTGAGGAGTTCCCAAGCTAGACGAATTCTAAGACTGTGTCCTAAAAAGGGTAACTTCAGGGGCTCCAGGCAGAGAACTCCAGGCTAAAGTTATGACTGTAGTTAATGCTCTCTCTCTCTCTCTGGTTTTTCTTTGCAAACGAAGATTCAGGAAGGCCTCATCCCATGCTTTCTGCAAGTGTGCTGATGACTAAAAAGGCCAATCTGAGATAAACAACTCCGGTTACAGAAAGCACAGCAGAAGGTCTCCTTGGCTGATGTTTCCAGGTTGTGATTCTTTCTGCATTGTCGTTTCTCTTCAAGACTTGTTCGGCGTGAGTTCTCAAATAAGGCTGCAGCATTGTGGATAGTGTGTCTCTATGCCTCCTGATGTGAGGCCAGGGCAGACCATTGTTGGTGATCAATTTGGCCGAGTCTGAGATGTTGTTTCAGGGAGTCCTTGTATCGCTTTTTTGGAGCACCCCTCTTATGCTGACCCGTGGCAAGTTCACGGTAGAGTACTATTTTTGAGAGGCGATGGTCCCCCCTCTTTTTATTATTAAACTCTGGTTTCATTATATTAAAAATGTTTGCAAAGTCCTGAAAAATTATTGATTTCTATGTGTAGCTCCCAGAATCCTCTAGCCAGGATCAGTGGCGTCACTAGGGTTGCTGTCACCCAATGTGGTAACTCATGGTATCACCCTCATAGATCTTCTCTTATACCAGACCATACAGAATCCTTAGCAATGTTTTATTGTACTGTTACTTGTACATTGTAATTCCCATATATCACTGAATGTAATGGCAATAAGTAGCGACATAAACAACTAGCAAAATTAACATCACACCTTTAAATTAAAATATCAGGGATACTTTTATAAAAAATAATAAATGTCTGCTGAAACACTTCACAAATATTTTATAGAGAGACATTTTGGTGTCATCTCCTTTGATGGTGTTGCCCAGTATGGTCCACACATACACACACCCACATGGCTACACTGAGTTTTGGAAGTGTATATATATATATATATATTGTAAACTCACTGAACAGAGTATCAAAAATAAAACTGATCCAAAAAATTATTCTGAATAAAATAATGTTCTGCTGGACATTCTGATAGGTGTGTGTGTGTTTTTAAGAATATACACATTACCAGACCAGCTCCATTGCATGTGAGTAGGAGGCACTGTGTTGCAGTGGTTTTGCTCCTATCTGCAGGTCTGGTTTCAGAGAGTAACACTGGAGGATACTTGCTCAGCCCAATGGCCATTAACCTGTGGGATGCCAAAGGAATCCATGTTGTCACCCATGCTGTTCAACATCTATATGAAACCATGGGGTGAGGTTATAAGGGGATTGGGGGGGGGTAGGGTGCCATCAGTATGCTGATGACATCCAGCTCTATTTCTTGTAATCAAAGTCCAGTGAGGCTTTCCAGGTACTCAATAAGTGCCCGGATGCTGTAAGAGGCTGGATTTTGGCTGATAAATTGAAGCTGAATCCCAATAAGATGGTAGCTATTTGTATTGGTGGTTCTCAAGTCTGAGAATTGTTTCAACAACTTGCCCTGGATGGAATAAGCACTCTCCCTGAAGGAGCAGGTGTATAACTTGGAATACTCCTAAACCCTCTCAGTCACTGTAGGCCCAAGAGCATTCTTTGATTCAAGTGCTTGGCACAAGCTCTCACTGGTGCACCAGCTACAGCCTTTCTTAGATAAGGATAACTTAGCCATAGTAGACGACATGCTGGTAACTTCCTAATTAGACAACTGTAATGTGTTCTACATGGGTCTGCCCTTGAAGATGAATCAGATGCCAGTGGAAAATGCAGCAGCAAGATTGCTGACTGAAGTACCATATAGACAAGCTGTAACTCTAGTCTTAAAAGAGCTGCATCGGCTACCAGATTACTTCTGATCTGAAGTCAAGGTGCTGGCTTAAATTAGGACATTTAATGCCCTAATAGGCTTGGGATCTTGATATTTGAAGGAGTGTCTCTCCCTATGTATAGCTGCCCAAGAAATGACATCTGGAAGAGGGCACTTATCTCTGTCCACCAGTGGTGTTAATATGAATGGAGAGGACATAGGGAAAGGGCCTTCTTTGCTATAGCACACCTATTGTGGTATGTCCTCTCCTTAGAGATACAATTGATGTCAATGTTTGTTTCTTTCTGATGCCAAGCCAAAACTTGTTGTTGTTTGTTAAAGCCTTTGGGGACTAATTTACTTCAAAATGTACCTGTACATGACTTTAAATTGGGGTTGCTTTTAAACTTTAACTGGTCTCTTGTTGAGTATGTTTGTATCTTAATTAAATTATTTATGGTTTAAATTCTGTAGTGTTTTAAATTTTTTATATTGTACAACACCACAAGATCCCAAGCTGGAGGGTGGAATATAAACATTTTAATTAATTAGTTAGTTAATTATATTAATATTAATTAATATTTTAAAAATTCACAATTGACAATAATATAATTGACATGTTCTTTATTTTAAAAATGTGGCTTACCCAATGGATCATTCCCAAGACAAAAGAGTACTGATAAGTGCTTCTTTCTTTCTTTCTTTCTTTCTTTCTTTCTTTCTTTCTTATATACTACCAATTGATTAGAATGTGTGAGGTGGTTTAGATAGGGATAAGAAAAAGACAAATGAAAAAGACAAAGGAAATTCACTCAAATAAATTGGAATTGTTGTCAAAGCATAAAATACTAAAAGCCTTTTGCTGTACAGTGTGACATAGCACACAATGGACATAATGTACTTTAAAATATATGGCACACCTCACTTGTGCTCTCTGACATGACCTGAGACAAATGCAAACAGCTATTTATACTGACACCCTTGTGAGCAGAAAAAAGTTTGGTCGCTACCATGTATCTTTGCTGCTCAATTCAATTCGTTTGCATCTTGGCATACAAAGGGAAGTGCTGTTTAAGGGAAACCTCTACTGTGCCTCTGTTGTTTTTCACACAGAGGGGAGGGATAAAAGTATATTTTCCTACATTCTTAAGCCTGACTGCCGATGCAAGATGTGTGTGTGCGCTATTTATCCATCCTGTCCGCATCTGCCACCTCAGTGAAACCAATGTTATTTTGCTGCAGACTTACTATGACACTACCTGCTTCTCCCTTCCTTTCCTTGGAGGGACAAGGTAGAAAATTAGCAACATGTTATTCTGCAGTCCCAGGAGGACAGGAGGTGCTGCTGCCAGCTGTGTTGTTCTATCTGTCTGTCTATCTGTCTATCTATTCTTCCATCTACAGTTGGTGGTGAAGCAGCACAAAGAAATAGAGCGCAGGGATGGGTGGCATCCCAGAGCTTCCCCACATAGGCCTCTGGGCTCTACCTCCAAGAGTTCACTGCTGTGCAGTGGTATCATTTAGCTGATTCACACCAGTGCAACTGAACTGGTGGCTAAAATTTGTTGAATTTGCTGAACTGCTTGTTTCAGCAACAGAAAATGAAAAGCTTCGTTGTGCCATCAACCTCCAATTGGAGCATGCTTTGGATCATTCCTAGTTACCTTCTCCAGCAACAGTAGCAGCAGCAGAAAACCAGAAGCCTTCTTGGCCAGCTGTGGCTCTGCTGCAGTGGTGCCCACTGCCAGGGAAGTCTGAGGAAGAAGAGACAAGAGAATCAATTGCAACCTAAGAAGCAGACCTCGTCAGAAAAGGAATGGCAGGCAGGAATGAAGAAATGACAGAGAATCAGAGAGGGTCATCTGGAAAGTGGAGAGCTTCTGACCCTGATGCCATTGCTCAGTCGCAAGCACAAATACACACCCACACACATTTTTTTCCAGGGATGAATCATAAAACAATTGAAAAATTTTGGTTAATGTGTACACAGTCTGGCTTAATTAATTAATCAATTAAGTGTCCCAATTAATGTGCTGCCATCCCACTTTTTCAGCTGCTTTTAAAATGTCTCTCTCTCCTTCTCCCATTTCACCCTTTTTCTTAGCTTACTTTAGTTTCTGCAAACTGAGTTCAACAGGCAAAAGTATTTGCCCTCAATTAACTCAGCAGGGAAGGGAGGAGAAGTGGATGTAGAGTTTCCCTTTCTTGTGGACTCAGGCAAAAGCAAACTGTTGCAGCCTTTCCTAACTTGTGTGTTCTTTTTCATTAATAATGTTTGCCATCTTGACCACACTTTGATGTTTCTTGGCCACACGTGTCTCAGTTTTCATCTGTGAAAGGTTGTAGGTTATGAGCAAAGGGAAGGGAGAGGGTGATTGTGACAGCAGTACTGGTCTCCACCTATCCACAGTCAGCTGGCAAGCTATGGAATGATATCTTCACATATGAGCTACAATAAAAAATACAAATCAAACATGGAATGGCAGCTATAAATGACCAATGATGGTGATTAATGAAGACTGTACACTATTTGATTATATGTTGTTGCTCTTGTTTAGAAATGTAAAGCTATTTGTGTTGTACTTGTATTTATTGCTTCTTAAATAACATTTTCCAAAAAAGATAATAGAATCATAGAGTTGGAAGAGACCACAAGGACCATCCAGTCCAACCCCTTGCCATGCAGGAATATACAATCAAATCATTCCAGACAGATAACCAAAGAACTGACAAAGAAGGAGACTCCACCACACTCCGAGGCAATGTGTTCCACTGCCAAACAGCTCTTACTGTCAGAAAGTTCTTCCTAATGTTTAAAAGGAATCTCTTTTCCCATAGTTTGAACCCATTGCTCCGTGTCCTACTCTCTGGAGCAGCAGCAAACAAGCTTGCTTCACCTCAATTTGACATCCCTTCAAATGTTTAAACATGGCTATCATGTCCCCTCTCAACCTTCTCTTCTCCAGACTAAACATGCCCAGCTCCCTAAGCCGCTCCTCATAGGACATCATAAGATGTCAGTTCACTAGAACTAGACTTTGTGCTGTGTCCTAACATGTATAGAAGGGATGTGGGAACAGGCTTGTATGTGTAGCTAGGGACCCCCCATTTTTTATATAGGTTGTGCCTAGAAATCATATGCATATAGAGTTTGTGTATTCATAATCACTGTGCATTAAGGCCTATTCAGGTTCAGTCATTCTTTAAGTGTATACAAAACACATGGAGAAAGAGAAGAGTTGGATTGTACCATAGGCCCGACCCCAAGGGACACTGCTAGCATTGCCATCTTGACACATTCAGAACAAGGTCTGTAAAGGCCTGTCTATTCACACAGAGCTGTATTCACACACACAGGCATTCTGTAGCCAAGATCCAACATCAGGGTTGCATAGCATAAGTCTCCTAATGTGGAGTTACACTTTGATTGTGCTACACAACCTTCGTGTTCAATATCAAAGTTGCATAGTATAATGAGAGCTCCCTCTCTGTGCCTTTTGATATGCATTTAATTGATATATACATTTAATATCAGGCCCTCCATGAGGCTGAGAGTAGATTCCAAGTCAGGACTGGAGCTCATGCTTGCTGGCATGTACACGCCTAAAGGACAGGCCACCACAGATTCCTCAATAAGTTTCACACCTCAGGTGAAAGTGAAACAGAATTCCTTTGAAGCTTGCAATAATAGTGTCATGTCTTTCCTCTGAATCACTTCAAAAAGTTCAGCTGGAAATCTCATGTTCTGTGAGGCCTGTTTTCCTTATCTGATGATAAGGATGAATGAATGTGGTGTGAATGCAGTCCTTAAATTATTTCCAATAAAGATGTTAAGGTTATTTGTTTTCCTTGGCTCGTTGTCTCCCAGTTAGTGCTGGGATACACTGGCTAAAAGATCCTGCAGTTATGCAACCTCTCGCATGCCAATTGAGCTAATTTAAATTCCCCAAAGCAAGATCATGACATGCATGGTATTTCCACAGACACTAGCAATGCACATAACAATAGTGGAATGCACACTTGAATGTGCATCCACACTGGCTTTACCCCTTTTCAGAAACTGTGCTGAACATGTGTACATCAGCATGACTAGAAAGGGAGGGGTACCTACACCTGTGTTCCCAACATACCAAGAACAGGCAAAATGTGGTCCTAGTGCCACAGGCTCCCCTAAGCTATTGATTTCTTCAGACTAGGGAATGGAAAAAGTATTCACGGTATTCGGAAAATGGTCAAAAGCATGTTTCTTGACTATTAGCAAACTTCAATGTGGACAATTTTAGGCTGATGAGAATCTTCACAGTTTGGAACATATTCTGTGAAAAAAATGCATTTGGTTATTTTGTGCAGAAAATAATCCATATACATGGGGGAATACGTTCCAAGACCCCCAGTGGATACCTGAAACCATGGATAATAGGGAACCCTATTATTTTCAATGAGACAAACATTGGAAATTAACCATAGTATCACACTGGAGGACCTAGAAATGCCTAGAGAAAACATATCAGTGGATATGAAGTTTGACCTGTATTTTCCTGCACAGGAAATGCTGTTTTCTACACAATACAAACAAGTGCATTTTTTTTCACAGAATAAGTCCCAAATGGCAAGTAGCTTTCTCTCAGCAAGAAGAAAATTGCTAAAATTGCTTGTTGCTTCCTTCAAGAACAAAATTCATGCAGAATGACATTCGTGTTCAAGACTCCCTAAACTGACCCTTTTCTGGCCAAAAATAAAGGCTGACTTGCCTCTCTGGGGAGCCTTTAGGAATGACAATTCACCTGTTAAATAGATTTCAAGAGGGGGGCTGCTGTTTAACATGCCAATTTTCCAAAACCAAAAGTGGGCCATTTATGGGTTATTTATTAATCTTATTTATGACAATTTGCCCATTCTGTGCGGCCCCTGCAGATGCTCAGGGACAGAAGATTGGCCCCTTGGCTCACCATTGTTGCCCAGCCCTGGTTTACACAGTGAAAACATCTGAATAGATCTAAGAAATTATTTCAGGCTAAGTCACGAAACAAAGCTGACCCCAGATAGACTAACAATGATGCCATGCAAAATGGGAAAGTTTTGCTCAAAGCCACAGCATTAGTCACCACAGTGGGCCAATTTTTAATTATGGCACATCCCTCTTTCTTATTTATTTCACTGTCTGAAATAATTATTATCATATTTTCAGCAAAAGGAGCTCTAGAGGAACTGAAAATCCACTGGAATAGATTGTTATCTGGGGCGATGAATTGATTAGGACACCCAGTAAATTAACAGGAGCAGAATGCCATTAAATTTTAAACTTAATTGTCTTCTACTTTTAATTGCTATTGGCAATAATCAATAGGTGCCTGAGGAAAGTTAAAGGAGTTATTTAGCAAACACCTATTTCCTGCAGCCTTACAGAAGAGTACTGTTTTATCATCTAGTTCATGCAAATAATTTGCAATTTAAGTATGACCACTTAAGCCTGTTGTCCAAAGGCTCACTTTGATTCCTAGCTTGATTAGTCAGAAAAGCCCCCCCCCCACTTCTGATGCCAAGGAAAGATAGAACTTTATTTGCTTGTGTTTTTTCTTTATTTTTATTTTTGCAGCTTTAGAGTTCATACAAGGCACCAGTCAAAACTGAAATGAAGGCAGTAATGTTTGCACCAGAGTAAAATGACTTCTTCCTTTTCCATTTACTAAAAACCATTCAGGATTGTGAGGTGGTCCCAGACATTTTTAAGGCCACAATCATATAATTTGTGATATTTTGTGAGCTGCTTTGGGTCCATTCTGGGAGAAAGGCAGCATATAAATTAAATAAATAACTAATAATAATTATTAGGACAGCCACCATGGAAAGAGGAAATCTAGTACCAAACAAAGGGGATGTGGGTTTCCATGAAACTTGCATATGCTGTTTTACATGGGTAGATACAAACATAGATATGGTTGTGGTTGTTGTTGTTGCTGTTGTTGTTGTGTGCCTATCACAGGTTTTTTTGAGAACAGAGAGTGTGTGACCAATCAAGGTTGCTTACTAAAGTTTAGAAAGAAATATAATGGATTTATCCAGTATGGAAAAGACTATGACAGGGGCCCTTTCACAATACACAGTTACAATGTAATGATTTCACTTGAACTTACATGTTCCATCCTGTGTAATCCTGGGATTTACAGTTTAGAGAGGGATATTTGGAATTCCCAGTGGCAGAACTCTGGTGCCTCACAAAACTACAAACCCTAGGATTCCACAGGTGGAGCCCTGGCACATAGAATCATAGAATGGGAAGGAACCACAAGGGCCATCTGGTCCAACCCCTGCCATGCAGGAATACCCAATCTAAGCATTCTTGACAGATGGCCATCCAGGCTGTTTAAAAACCTCCCAAGAAGGAGACTCCACCACACTCTGAGACAGTGTGTTCCACTGCCAAACAGCTCTTACTGTCAAGTTCTTCCTGATGTTTAGGTGGAATCTCTTTTCCTGTAGTTTGAGTCCATTGTTCTGTGTCCTAGTCTCTGGAGCAGCAGAAAACAAGCTTGCCACATCCTCAGTATGACATCCTTTCAAATATTTGAAAATGGCTATCATGTCATCTCTTAACCTTCTCTTCTTCAGGCTAAACATGCCCAGCTCCCTAAGCTGCTCCTCATAGGACATGGCTTCCTGACCACCCACCATTTTGGTTGCCTTCCTTCTGGACATGTTCCAGCTTGTCAATATCCTTCCTGAATTTTGGTGCCCAGAACTGGACACAATATTCCAGGTGAGGTCTGACCAAAGCAGAATAGAGTGGCACTATTATTTCCCTTGATCTAGACACTATACTCCTATTGATGCTGCCTAGAATCGCATTGGCTTTTTTAGTTGCTGCATCATATTGCTGATTCATGCTCAGATTTTGGTCCACTAAGACTCCTAGATCTCTTTCACATGTACTGCCATCAAGCCAGATACCCATCGTGTATCTGTGCATTTCATTTTTACTGCTCAAATGTAGTATCCTACATTTCTCCCTGTTGAAGTTTAATTTTGTTAGTTTGGGCCCAGCTTTCTAATCTGTTGAGGTCATTTTGGATTCTGATCCTGTCCTCTTGGGTATTAGCTACCCCTCCTAATTTGGTGTCATCTGCAAACTTGATAAGAATGCCCTCTATTCCCTCATCCAAGTCATTGATAAAGATGTTGACTAGCACTGGGCCCAGGACAGAACTCTGTGGCACCCCATTGGTTACTTCTTTCCAGGATGAAGAGGAGTCATTGGTGACTACCCTTTGGGTTTGGTTGGTCCACCAATTGCATTTAAGGCTGAATCATGGCACTATAATTGTGTAGTGTGAAAGGGCCCCAGATGACCTGCGTACCTCCTCATTTTACTTCCCAGGTAATGTGGATCAACAAGGTCAAGGTTCCCATTCTCTTTTCTTGCTTTTTCTAACTCTTTAAAGTGGGCTTTGACTGAAAAGTACTCATACCCTCCAACTGTTCCAGGTTTGCAATGACAGTCCTGAGTAATCTTCTGTCATCCCACTTTTTTGGCTGCTATTAAAATGTCCCAGTTTATCTCTCCTCATCCTAGTTCCCCTCTTGGGCATCATGTTACAAGGAGCCCTGGTGGTGCAGTGGTTAAATGCCAGTACTGCAGCCACAACTTTGTGAGTTCCATCCTGCAGGGCTCCTGGTTGACTCAGTCTTCCATCCTTCCATAGGTCATTAAAATGAGTACCCAGCTTGTTGGGGGCAATTAGCTAACACATTGTAAACTGCTTAGGGAGTACTTTGCACTGATAAATGGTATAGAAATATAAATGATATTGCCATGCTATTGCAGGTTACTTCAGTTGCTGCAAACTGAGTTCAAAGTGCAAAAGTAATTTGCACTCAATTAACTCAGCAGGGGGGGAGAGGAGAGGGGGGGGAATCTTCCCAGTATGCTCAGGCAAAAGAAGACTTCTGCAGCCTTTCTTAGGTTGTGTGTTCCTCCTCAATAATAACTTTTGACATCTTGGCCACACTCTGATGTTGCTTGACTACATATGTCCCAGTTTTCATCTGTGAAAATGTTGGTGCATGTGGGGTGCTTTAAATAGAGAGTGCCAGCAAACAGGGGCTGTCATATGACAACTCTTTAGATATAGGACTGTCTTGTGTAAAGAAGGGCATATAGGTGCCCTATTTTTTAGCTAGGTGTGCAGCCCATTGAACTCAATGAGACTCGCTTCTGAGGAGACAGCTATAGGGTCGGGCAATCTGAGTAAACTCCAAAGACAACACCCTCCTCTTACTAATTAATATGAAGAACAGTCACCAAGAACTTCCGCAGCATGAGCACTATTGACATGGTGTACTGTGAAAGAGTGGTTTGAGTGCTGGACTATGAATCTGAAGATCAGGGTTCAAATACCCACTTGGCCATGAAAACCCACTGGGTGATCTTCAAATACCCACTTGGCCATGAAAACCCACTGGGTGATCTTGGGCAAGTCACATGGTCTCAGCCTCAGAAAAACCCATGATAGGTTCACCTTAGGGTCACCATAAGTTGGAAACAACTTGAAGTCATACACCGACAACTGTGAATGTGATATTCAGTGGGCTTTGATTGGGCCTTTGCATGCCCCACTCCTTTACCCTTAAGGAAACCCCAAATGTGCCATATAGGACAGTTACCTCACTCTGCCTTTCTTCCCAGGAGGCTTTTAAAGGATGCAAACTAGGCAGGCTATAACTGATACCTTATATCTAGTGTTATAATCTTATTAACCATATGTACCTAGTGTTAATATGTCACAATCATGTGTCTTAGTAGAATTTGACAAAAGGAATCTTGGAGTCTTACAACTTATAACACCATTGCTAAAAAGGCATTGTGCAGCTATTTCTCTTTCCATCTTAAACATATTTCTGTCTTAAGATGAAAGATGGAAGAAGCTATTAGAAAATATGGGAGGTTTGCACATGGAAGATGATCCCATCTGGATCTCTGAGGCAGGGATGGAGTACAGTAAAAGCCTAGTCTATAAAAGTATTTAGCTGGTGTCTCCTTTGTGAACAGCAAGCCTTCTGTGTTGCTAGAGTGGCGGGTGTGGTTATTCAGTGGCTGGCTAGAATTGTAACCAGCTGTCAAAAATTTCTTTTCATGCCTAAATGCCATTCTCCAGTCTTCCTGGTTAGCAGTCATCAACAACTGAGACCTCTTATTTTTATATTCCCCAGACTGGTTTCAACCTGAATTTATGTTTCAAAAGCACCAGGAGAAAGCTATTGTTTTAAAATTATTTATGCCATCATTTATTAAGATCTGTGACTGGGCTCAGTGACCAGGCAGGAAAGTAGAGCACTGGTGATTAATATGTTAATTAAGGAAGACTCTGAAATTGTTTCCAATGAAAGATCTCTTTTTGGAAACATGGACATTTTAAAAAAAATTATGAAGCTTACTCATTTGTTAAAGTTCAAAGAAGGGAAAAAAAACAAGTCACGGGGAGACAAATTCCAAGAACTGGAATTTGTTATTCACTATTGGTGAAAATCAACTTACTTATTTACTTATTTAATTTTTATCTTGCCTTTTTCCTTCACAGGACCCAAGAGCTATTCCCTTTTATTGTATGTTATCTATTTCACCATTTCAATTAGGCCGTTCCATACAATCAGCATTATTATTTGGAGAGGCCTAGTGCTTCAAGCAGGGGCCCCAGGGAAGGGGAGGTACTTCCCCAAGGACTTGTAAGGCTGCATTGGGAGAGCATGCTAACCAGCCTGTAATAATGTACACTCACAACTGTTTAGAATTGACAAGAGCTGTGGTGGAAGCTATTGCCAATATGAGGTTCCTGAAGTTGAGCATGACAAGACCATTCAGAGACCTTTTGCTTAATTTCACAGCAGATCCTAATGTCTGAGATGCATCATGTTAATGCAGTCCATTAATAGTATTTTTTATAAAAGTGTGCACATTCTTCATTTTAATTATCTGATACTATTGTTACCCTAAGAGGTGGGAGTTGTTAGAGTCCTACGTGCCATAATCTCCTTAATATTTGGTGGAATTATACCCAAAGGGCTCCAAGGTTGACTCAGCCTTCCATCCTTCCATAGGTCAATAAAATGAGTACCCAGCTAAAAAATCAATTCAATATTTGGAGGAATTATTAGATCAAATAGGAAGCCTCTGAAAGGAGGGTGACTTCAGGGATCTTTTCACCTACATATACCAGTACTAACTGTATAGGAGGCTCCAGTTGAAGTAAGATAAAGTATTTTATTGGACTAACAAAGAAAGTACACCAATATACACAACATACATTCATGTGAACCATACAAAGCTATAGCAGAGTAAGGCAGAAAGGTTGGATATATATATATATATATATATATGAAGAAGAAAGTTCTGTGCAGTGAAGATACTCAAACAGGTGTCTGACGGTGGCACAAAAGGTTCCAGTCCAAGATACATGGAAAAATAGAGTGGCCAGGTCTGTACACTGTGTAACACCTTGCTATTGTTGGGGCTCTAATATTTATACCCTATTCTGTGCCTTGGAGGGACAAATGAGAAATAACAAAGTTTCACTGGCTCTCCCACAGAATAGACAGAAGGAACCAAAACTCAAGTGATAGCTTTAACTGTGGAGAGATAGACTATTGATGGCCTTGGGACAATCTCATAAGGTTGGACAGGAAGGGGTGTGAGGAGAGATTTCCATAAGGTGTGAAATGAGGATTGGTCACTTAATTGCTTTATTGAATTATTGCTTGAAACACTCAGGGCTGGAAGAAAGGATTAGCATATGACCTTTAATGACTGAGTTGTTGTCATAAATCCATCATGTGGGCTTTCCACTCAGTTCTAAGCCAGGCTTTTCCACTATTGTATTTCTAGACGCATCTCAGGTCATCATGACATTCGACTGACCTCCAGTCTGCCTAAGCCAATGTGACCCCAAAAAGTAATATGTCCAGTTGTGGAATCTCATGGGGAGGAGTAGTAGGGCATGCTAACACTATGTACATTGGATGGTATATAAATAATAGCTTTGTAACTAGGGAGCCAATGTGGTAATACATAGTGGTTTGAGTGTTGGACTAGAACCCTGGAGACAAAAGTTTGAATTCCTGCTCAACCATGGAAACCCATTGAGTGATTGTGAGCAAGTCACACTCTCTCAACCTCAGAAGAAGGCAAAGGCAAACCTATTCTGAACAAATCCTGCCTAGAAAACTGTCTGATAAAATGTGGTTAGCGGCCTTGGCTAACCTGAATCCACATCCATATTCACTGCACTGCTGAAGATAATGAGATACTTCACATTTAATCAACTGTCTCTGCTGGTGGTAGCAGGGGGGAGTAATATGGCCCACAGGCTGTGTACAATCTCTCAGGACCCCCACTGGGTTATAGTCACTTCTGGTTAAAAGAAAATTCCTCTCACTTAAGTCAGGGCACCCAAGTGTATGCCTAAATATCCTAAAAGCACCAGATCCCATCAAATCTTGGAAGCAAAGCAGAATCAGCCCTGGTTACAACTCCAACCTCTCTTGGATGAAACTGATTATCTAGATCCATTTCAAACTAGCTTTAGGACAGGATATGGAGTTGAGACTGCCATGGTTACTCTCACTGACGACCTTCGCTTGGGGATCGACAGGGGTAGTGTGACCCTGTTGGTGCACTTGGACCTCTCAGCGGCCTTTGATACAATAGATCATTCCATCCTCTTGGATCGCCTGAGAGGGTTAGGAATTAGAGGCACTACCTTGCAGTGGTTTCATTCCTTCCTCTCGGTAAGATCCCAGAGGGTGAGGCTCGGGGACAGTTGCTATACTAGAATAGAGCTTAATTGTGGCATCCATCAGGGCACCATCCTGTCCCCGATGCTATTTAACATCTATATGAAGCTGCTGGGAGAGATCATTCAGAGGCACGGAGTGCAGTGTCATCAGTATGCTGATGACACCCAGATATATTTCTCCATGTCTCGGTCGTCAGCTTCAACTTCAGATGGCATCTCTCCTCTCAATGACTGTATTAGGGCAGTAATGGACTAGATGAGGAAAAACAAGTTGAGACTGAATCCAGACAAAACGGAGGTACTAACAGTTACGGGCCCGAAACCAGGTCTGGGAATACAACTTCCAATCCTGGATGGAATCACAGTCTCCTCTAAGGACTGTGTCTTCAGACTGGGGGTGCTCCTGGACTCGTTGCTCCAGATGTCTAATCAGGTAAATGTGACGGTCAGGAGTGCCTGTTATCAGCTTCGGCTGATACACCAGCTGCGCCCTTTCCTGGAAATCAGGGACCTCGAAACTGTGGTACATGCAATGGTAACCTCTCGTCTAGAAGAGAGCATATAACACTTGTGTTAAAAGCTCTCCACTGGATGCCTATTAGTTTCCGGGCACAGTACAAGGTGTTGGTTATGACCTTTAAAGTCCTACATGGTTTGGGTCCAACTTACCTCCAGGACCGCCTCCTCCCATATGAACCTCCACGTGCACTTCGGTCCTCTGGGTGGAATCTGTTACAACCTATGAAAACAAGGCTGTTGGTGACCTCCCAGAGGGCCTTCTCTGCTACTGCTACAAGATTATGGAATGGCCTGCCGGACGAGATCCATCTTATTACCACCTTAGATAGCTTCAAAAAAGCTGTCAAGACAGATCTTTTCCGGCAGGCCGTTCCCAAATAGCTATCCCAGCCGGAAGATTCGGCTGTCTTTTCCCTTAAGCTGCCATTGAATTATTCCATTTTCCCCCTCTTTTTAATTATTTTATGTTTTTAATCTTTTTAATTTAATATTGTTTTAAGGGGTGGGTGCATTAGGGTACTAATGTAATTATGGAATTTTTATGGTGTAAGCCGCCCCGATTGCGTTGCAGAGGGGCGGGATAGAAATAAATTTATTCTTATTATTATTATATTATTATTATTATGGTTAGTATTTGGATGGGAGATGGTGTAGTATTAGATAGGTGCTGTAGGCTGTATTTCAGAGGGAAGAACTGCCAAAACTACCTCTGAGTATTCCTTGCCTAAGAAAATCCTGTGAAATTTATGAGGTTGCCATAAGTTGACCTGCAACATGAAGGTACACACACACACAAATTCACAGAAGTTCCACATGTGTACTGGGTAGGTTATGGAGATCTCAAGAGGAGCCCTAGGTTTCATTTTGGGTTTTGTAAAGGCCGTATTTAAAAGATTAAATAATGCTGTGGTAGCTCTTTGGGGGTGGGAGTGGAATTAGCTTCAATTGAGGTTAAATCAAAATAATTTCATTTTAAAAACAGATTTTATATGCACGTTTTTAATTTGACCTCTTGTCAGTTAAATCTGAAAATTATATATTTTCAAATGAGGAAATATTTCAGATCTATATCAGGTTATAGTATGTTTAGCGTGCAATCAAAAATACACTAACTAGGGATTGTGCCCCATTGGGCACACTATGGACTTTATCACAACACACACACCCCAAAAGCCCGTTCTTTTGCCGGCATAACTTTTCTGTTTTTATGCTGGCAAAAGAACTCCTTATGCTGCACTTACCTTCCCTCCCATCTAAAGGCTTCCAGGCAATGAAAGAGGAAGTGAACGGAGCTCTGTTCACTTCCTCATTCACAATCCCGCAGATTCTTACGAGAAGATGCTCGCATGGAAAATTTAAAAAACAAACAAAAACAACACACAAGAAGTTTTTAAAAGCACATACACATACTTAAAAACCTACAAGTAACCCAAGGAGGGTCATAAAAAGTGTGCCACTTACCTGGATGTCATGATCTCACCCAGAAGTGTTCGCACCGGGCCGACTAATCACACTGCATTCACGTGAGTACAATGGCATGAGGTTTCAAAAGCCGGCAATGCCGGCACTAAAGCACCACGGGGGATCAATCGATGGCTTCAGCCATCAATTTTTAAAAAAAATACTGATTTTGGCCGGTATATAAACGTGAAAGGGCAACATTGTCTAACCTGAGCGCCTTTTCGCGTTTATGTGGTGTCGTTATGACGCCGTATTTAGTGTATCTGATAAAGTCCTAGACGTTTATTTTTCAGACTGGGATCATGCTGCATCATATTCAAGATGCCAATTTATTTTACAAAAAAAGACATAGAATCATAGAATTGCAGAGTTGGAAGAGACCACGAGGGCCATCCAGTCCAACCCCCCTGCCACGCAGGAAATCACAATCAAAGCATCCCCGACAGATGGCCATCCAGCCTCTGTTTAAAGACCTCCAAGGAAGGAGACCCCACCACGCTCCGAGGGAGTGCGTTCCACTGCCGAACAGCTCTTACTGTCAAAAAGTTCCTCCTCATGTTGAGGTGGAATCTCTGTTCCTGGAGCTTGCACCCATTGCTCCGTGTTCCAGTCTCTGGAGCAGCAGAAAACAAGCCTGCTCCATCCTCAGCGTGACATCCCTTCAAATACTTAAACAGGGCTATCATATCGCCTCTAAACCGTCTTTTTTCCAGGCTAAACATACCCAGCTCCCTAAGTCTCTCCTCATAAGGCATTGTTTCCAGACCTTTCACCATTTTAGTTGCCCTTCTCTGGACACGCTCCAATTTGTCTATATCCTTTCTGAATTGTGGTGCCCAGAACTGGACACAGTATTCTAAGTGAGGTCTGACCAAGGCAGAATAGAGTGGCACTATTACTTCCCTTGATCTAGACACTATACTTCTATTGATACAGCCCAAAATTGCATTGGCCTTTTTAGCTGCCGCATCACACTGTTGGCTCATGTTCAACTTGTGGTCTACTAGGACTCCTAGATCCCTTTCGCACGTAGTCTCATTCAGCCAGGTCTCTCCCATCCTATATTTATGCATTTCATTTTTCCGCCCTAAATGCAGTACTTTACATTTCTCCGTATTGAATTTCATTTTGTTAGCTTTGGCCCAGCTCTCCAGTCTATAGGAATATCTGATTCTAGGACTGGTTTTAGACTGCTTTTAGGAGTCTTAAAAGAGCATTTTAATGGGTTTTTAAAATATTTTTCTCTTTGTATTCTTTTTATCAGTTTTTATTTGCTCATTACCTCAGGAGCCCTTGTGGGCTGAGAGGGAATACAGAAATACTATGAATAAACAAACAAACAAACAGAATTGTAAACAAAGTGGGAGCACAGTTGTCATATAAGGAAGATGTTTCAGGTAAGCTATGCCCTCTGATAATACTTTGGGCTATAAGCAAGCTCCAGTTCATTGAGACTTGCTCCAGTTCATTGAGAAGTGAGGTCAAGTGAAGATGGGGAAAACCCTTGTTTGTTAGCAATTAATTGTCTGACAAGAAAGAAAGAAAGAAAGACAGAAAGACAGAATTTTTGCCGTGTCTCATGCCAAGCAAATTGGCTATCAAAGCCAGTAGAAATGATGGAGTTTGCTATTGATTAAAATTGCCAATGGCTTCTCAGTTTGAAGCTTCCATGTAAAGAACTGGGGCAAAGGAGATTAAACAGGGTCTTAATAAGACTAGTGACATTTCTTAGTGGAATGTCTTTAATTCCTATTGCCTACAATTGATAGTGTTTAGGAATGCTACCATGAAAATACTGTGTAAAATTAAGACATCTTCCATAAGTGGAAATTAATTTTGATGATGTAGGTAAAATTGTTGTGTGAAGCAACCCATCATGGAATTAGGGGTACTTAATAGAGAAATTTGACCCAGTCATGCTAGAAAGATCTGCACAGACTTCCTGTATGTTGCCTGCATGTATTCAAATATGCCTCGGAAGTCTTCTACCTGTTTGTATCACAGTGCTTATCCAGGCCCTGCTGAAATGGCTCAGTGTGTGAATAGGGATTGGGTTTACCAGGTCAGGAACAGGTCAGTGTGTGATAGAAAATAAAATAAAAATGAGAGGCATGTTTCTAATGGCCAGCCTATAGCCAGCACATCTTTGAGTTAGGATAGCCAAACCTGGATCCAACCCATTAGGTGTATTTTATTTTATTTTGACAGACAATTTGCTTGGCATGCTACATGGCAAAAGTGGCAAGTCAGGTAATGTCATTAAGCATAATATATTAGGCATAATACAAAGTGTGTGTGTGTGTGTATCTGGCTTTTCTTCACAAACGAAGATTCAGGAAGGACTCAGCCCGCACTTTCTGCAACCGCGCTGATGACTAAAAAGGCCAATCCGAGATAAACAAGTCGGGTTGCAGGAAGCACAGCAGAAGGTCTCCTTGGGTGATGTTTTTGGGTTGTGATTCTTTCTGTGTTGTTGTTTCTCTTCAAGACTTGTTTGGCGTGAGTTCTCAAATAAGGCTGCAACATTGTGGATAGTGTGTCTCCATGCCTCCCGATGTGATGCCAGGGCGGACCATTGTTGATGATCAGTTTGGACGAGCCTGAGATGTTGCTTCAGGGAGTGTTTGTATCGCTTTTTTGGAGTGCCCCTCTTACGCTGCCCTGTGGCGAGTTCACTGTAGAGTAGTATTTTTGGGAGGTGATGGTCCTAGAAACGTGCCCTGCCCAGCGCAGCTGTGTTCTCAATATCATAGCCTCAATGCTGGTGATCCCTGTTTGCTCAAGGACAGCAACATTCGTCACATAGTCAGTCCAGTGTATATTTAGGATTGTGCATAGACAGCGTTCGAGGAGTCGTAGGTGGTGACAATAGGTGACCCATGTTTCAGATCCATAAAGGAGAATAGACAGTACAACGGCTCTATACACACTGATTTTTGTGCTTTGCCTCAGGTGTTTATTACTCCAGACTCTTTTGTGAAGTCTTCCAAATGCACTATATGCCTTTGATAATCTGTGATTGATCTCTTTGTCAATCTTGGCATCTGAGGAGATGATGCTTCCCAGGTAGGTGAACTGCTGAACAGACTTGAGCACAGAGTTGCTGACGGCAATGTGGGGATGGTGGTGTTCGTCCTGTGGTGCAGGCTGGTAAAGAACTTCTGTTTTCTTCAGGTTGACTTCCAGCCCAAACAGCTCTGCAGCTGTTGCGAAGCAGGATGTTAGGCACTGCAGAGCTGCTTCTGTGTGGGCAACAAGGGCACATCATCAGCGAAGAGCAGCTCACGGACTAGATAGTTTAGAGTCTTAGTCCGAGCCCTCAGATGGCTTAAGTTAAACAAGCTACCATCAGTACGGTAACATATATAGATGCCGTCGTCTTCTTCGAGCTCTGCCATAGCCCTTTGGAGCATCATGCTGAGGAAGATTGTAAATAAAGTTGGTGCAAGAACACAACCTTGCTTCACTCCATTAGTTATTAAATATATAGACTATATATAGAAATATATAGGCTATATATAGAAATATATATAAGCCAGATAGATAGATAGATATCGCACTGTTGAAGGCAGTGCTCTCTGCTTGAGATTTCTCCCCTCTCCAGTCCCCTTGAGGACTGGAGAAGAAAGCCCAGGCTGTGAGAATCCTAATGGGCATGCACATCCACGGCCACTACCTGTTCCTGTGACTAGTTGTTCATAAATACAACTGGACTTCGTATCATCAGGTTGCATCCAGACTTAGTCATACTCAAGCCCCTACTCAAATTATTTGGACTTGAGTTAGCTATGATGGATGTATCTCCTTGCTTGCAGTGGTGTCATGGACCAGGAATCAGCTTCTCCAGCTGAACAGCAACCTGAAAGTGAGGCAAGCAATGCAATTACACCAGCAGCTAGTTAGTTTTCAAAGCCACAAAGGTGGAAGGCATGAATGAAAGCCAGCTGGCTCTGGCCTTTTTAAGGAGGGCGAAGGGAAGTAGTCTGATGCTGGAAACAACTAGGGTTTTTTTGTTTTGTTTTGTTTTGTTTTGTTTTAGCCCTTACCTTTGCTCCTGTGTGCTCTACGCCTCAGACTCCTGTTTTGTTGTTTGCCTGGCTGCTTTGACCACTGGACTGTCTTACCTTGGTGCTCGCTGTATCCCTGAACTTTTGGATTGACTTTGCTTCTGCTGTAACGTCTGGCAGGCAAGCTTCTCTGGATTTTCCTTGGGTTTTTTTCCAGGCTGTGAGACTGTTTTCTTGAATAGTTTCTTTCTGATGTTTGGCATCTTCAGAGAAGATGCCAGCCACAGATGCAGGTGAAATGTCAGAAAGAAACTATTCCAGAACATGGCCTCACAGCCCGGAAAAAGCCCAAGGAAAATCTATGGATGCCGGCCGTGAAAGCCTTAGACTTCACTTCTCTGGATTGCTATCTGTTAAGTTGTTTGCTGGGACCTCGCCACACTCTGTTGCCTGGCAATGGGGGAGGATAGTGGCTAAGACAAGTGGGTCTACTGCAAATGTGACTTAAAGTACAATCCTAACTGGCCAAGATGGCCAAAGTCGAGATGAGATAACACTCAGCTAGCTGCAGCTGTGCTGAATCCAAACTTCTCCCAGCCTAGGATTGCTGGAAATCATTAAGAACCATCCGCACCCTGGTCAAACTTTGTGCTGACTTTGTGGCAATGGGAGGTAGAGCTGGTGTAACTTGGTTCTTCCCCTGCTCCTCCCATTCACTATCCTTTTTTTAAATTTTATTTTTGGCTTCTTCCTAATGCTAACAACCTATAGCCAGCACATCTTTTGAGTTTGGATTAAGCCTGGATCCAGCCCATTAGGTTTATTTTATTTTAATTTAAAATTTATAATCCACCATTTGGCATATCCTAAGCCTCCCATGAGACAGTTTACAATGGAAAAATGAATAGTAAATACAAAGGTGCATAAAATTGCAACAAAGATATATTAAAATCCCAATATCCATAATAATCACATTTCAAACTGCGAACAAGATGTTTGATGTATTGATGAACTAGTAGATTCCACCATGCCTTTTCAGCCTCCTTACTGTTTGTCTGTTGTTCTCATTATGGCACTAACTAGAATACAGTGACCAAAGATTTCAGGTAGGGAAGAATAGCAAACTTGTTTGCTTTACATTTCAGTGGGAACCAGATTTTCATTTTATAGATCTAAACACAAACCAGATACATATAGACCTCCAAAGCCATAATTTTCTGAAGCTTGCAATGCAGTTCATAAAATAAAAAATATGTATATTTGAGACAGTGAACACAAAAATGTATACACTTGAGGCTCTGTAAAGGACAGTTACAATATTTCATCCACTGGAAGAACTTACCCTCAGCTGAGAGGGAGTGGGTCAATGCTAAACATGTGAAGGTTCCAAGATTGTTGCAAGGTTTTTGCTGGAAGTATCTGGACAAGCCTGACCCTGGATGAAGACTGGGCAGGGGTGTCTTTGGGGGAGCCAGATGTCAGGATCAGTCCTGGATGTGACCTTTTCCTGCCAAATTCAATTCTGCTGTATAATCTTGTGGCTATTTGTATTTGCATTCTGTGCTTGTTAATGAGTATGTAGCCTGACTGTAAAAAGGGAGTAAGTGCTCTGTGTCTATAAAGGTTTTGATAACCTCTGCACCTGGGTCTCAGCTCTGGGAACAGGAGGCTGAACTCTGGTATTGTGGGAAATGAGAGTGGGGATGACGGATAGCCAGTGACTGTATAGACCACCATATTTTGTCGATCGGAATATGCTTTCAGTATGCTGTTTGTCAGTTAAGTTTCATTCTGAGCAATGGACTTGTAGGGATAGCTCTTTGGATTACTGTGACTATAAAAATAATTGTTTTCAACTCTGAAACTGCTGGTTACTGAGTCTGGAGAAAGCCAGTACATGACAAGAACATAAACATACAGTGCACCCAAATAGTGCATTTTGAAAACACACATACAGTCATTTAGTTCAATGGAAAGGATGCTTGAAAATGCATACATTTGAAGAAGTGTCCTCCAAAATGCCATTTTAAAAAAAAATGTGCACCAAGAATGTGTATATATTGAACAATATACAGAAAAAGTATGTACAAATTTTCATGGGGATCACCCCCCAAAATAAGAAGTTTGCAATCCACTGTATGAATGGGACAGAACAAACTTGGTGTGAGGGGGATGAGACTATGAGAAAAAATGAGCTTGGCAGATTTTCCCAACCCTGATTTCAGGAGGTAAGTTTTTGATCTTAAATAAAAAAAAAAATCCATGCTTGTACTTACCATTTCTTTTTCTCATTTTTCTCCCTTTCAAAAATAAGAATGCAATATGTATCTTTATTGTAGCTCTAGGTGACAAGAGCATCTCAGCATTCAGAACAGTGCATGCATACAGTAAAAGAAAAAGAAAAAACTTTCCCTCTGATTTAACCTGAACTAGGCATCATGCACATACCTGTCATTAATCTTACATGCAGAGCCAGACTTCTCATATTTCAAAATCTATGGAGAGGCAGCTTTTTAATCTATATTTGGTTCCTCTTCTTTCCCCCTCTGAGATTGATTCCTCTTTGCATGTAATGCTATAGCATTTTCAATTTAAAGAGAAACCTGAAATAAAGAAGATGAATTTAAAATCTTAGCAGGGACAGAAAGCAGAAACAATCATTTAAAAAAATAAAGAAAGACAGAAAGCTACATGTAGGAAAGATGTGACTGCAATTTTTTAAGCTGTGGTTCAAACTGTGGACCTTTTTAATCAAAACAAATATTTAAATCCAATTAACAGTACTGAAGACTTTGGTATTTACCTTATATCCTCATCTTCTTGAGTTGGGTTTGGATTTGAATTGTTAAGGGGAGGAATCAAAATGCCTATCACTGGGCCAATTTTGATTAGCCAATACCTACAGATAAACAGGGATAGAGAAAGTGCATCCTCCAAAGCCTCCAACTGTCCCTTGAAGCCCCTGTACCACCACCTTCCATAGCTGGTGCTATTTGGGGGCAACATTTACCAAAAACTGTGCCAAAACTACCCCAAACATGCTGAAATATACCCCTGCAATAAAAACACAGGCGAGCAACAACAATCCCCAATAGCCCTCAGAAAGCCCCTCCCCCAGATACCCCCCCCCCGCCATATCCTGAGCAAAATGATGACTAGATGGGACACAAAATCACTTCCAGTCACCATTTTGGCCAGAGTATGACAAAAGAGGCCAGTTTAAAGTCCCATGGGAGGATATTCCACAACCAGGTCTACAGTTGAACATTAACAAAAACAATGACCACCGTTGATTAACATGACTATAAAGGAGAGGATGAAGACATTGAAATAGTTCAAGATTTCCCAGTCACCAATCCAGTCATCAATCAGAAGGGAGACTGCAGTCAAGAAATCAGGAGATGACTAAGATTTGGAAGGGCAGCTAAGAAGGAACTAGACAAGCTCTTGCAGGGTAAAGATATATCATTGAATACTAAAGTTAGGATTGTCCATGCCATCATATTTCCCATTTCTATATGTGGTTGGAAAGCTGGACAGTGAAGAAAGCTGATAGGAAGAAAATCAACTCATTTGAAATGTGGTGCTGGAGAAGAGTTCTATGGGTCCAGTGGACTCTTCAAAAGACAATGAAATGGGTCCTAGACTGTCTTACTTTGGCCATATCATAAGAAGACATGACTCACTAGAAAATACAATGATGCTTGGTACGGTAGAAGGCAGTAGGAGAAGAAGAAGACTGCATTCCAGATGGATAGACTTAGGAGATTATCAGACAGACCCAAAATTCTGTTGCAGGAATGGAACAAGATCGAGAAAGGCTTTCCCTTTCTGACGATGTCATTCCGTTCCTGTGTTGCTCCCATTCTGGCCCCATTCTGCTCCAGCGATATTAAAAAACTGGGGAAACATCGTTAATAGACCACCCATTCCATTTCTGTAATGGAATCACTGGTGGTCTGAAGAATGCCCCCTTCCTGTTTCGTTATGCTGGCATGATGCCACCCACGAGGGAGGTCTGTGCCAGACACTTCTGGGTGTGATCGGGATGACAAGGTAAATTAAAAACTTTTTCCCCCTCCCCAAGTAGCTAGTATGTTTTTAAATGTGTTTTTGTGCTTTGCTTACTTGTTTTGATGTTGGGGGGGGGGTTCTTTTTAAATTTGCTGCCCAGCCGATCTCTTGCGAGAATGGCTGGGATTTCAATTCCCAGTCATAAAAACAGCCTTACGACAGCTGCATTTACGACTGGGCAGTGAAGGGAGGGGGAGCCCATTCCTGCCACGGAATGAAGGTAGGTGTCTGAAACCTTTTTTATTTATTCTGCAGCAGGAATGGGAGTGGGGTGGGTGGGGGGTAGTAGAAGAGAAATGGGCTATAAGGGCCCGTCTGATCTCCTTAATCAAGGAAGCCACACCCTGAGTCTGCAAGAGATCTGAGCAGGGCTGTTGAAGATGGGGTGACTTGGAGGTCTCTCATTCATGGGGTCACCATAGGTTGAAGTCAGCTTGATGGCAGTTAACAACAAGTGACTGTAGGTGAAGCCAAAGTCATTCAGTACTCTGCCTCATTTTAAAAATTACCCAAGGTCCAATTACTGTTTTAAAAAATGAACTATGTATCAAGAGATCCTGGATACAGATTCTGAATCAGAATTTGCAAGAGAATAAAACTTAGATTACATAACTGAAATATCTGCTAATTAAAAAGCCTAGAAAGCACTGATAAATGTGTTATAGACCAGTAGACTGATGGTCAGTCATAAACAGTGTGTTTGTATCTGTTATTGAAACAGATAAACAATACCAATTAAATAGTTTAGCAACACAGTAGTACTAAAAATGTTACATTTATTTATTTTACATAGGTTTGTGAATAATGTTATTTTTCTCTCTGGCTTTTCTTCGCAAACGAACATTCGGGAAGGACTCATCCCGCGCTTTCTGCAACCACGCTGAAGACTAAAAAGGCCAATCCGAGATAAACAAGTCCGGTTGCAAAAAGCACAGCAGAAGGTCTCCTTGGGTGATGTTTTTGGGTTGTGATTCTTTCTGCGTTGTCGTTTCTCTTCAAGACTTGTTCAGCGTGAGTTCTCAAATAAGGCTGCAGCATTGTGGATAGTTCGTCTCCATGCCTCCCAATGTGAGGCCAGGGCAGACCACTGTTGGTGATCAATTTGGCCGAGCCTGAGATGTTGTTTCAGGGAATTTTTGTATCGCTTTTTTGGAGCGCCCCTCTTACGCTGACCCGTGGTGAGTTCACTGTAGGGTAGTATTTTGGGGAGGCGATGGTCCTCCATCCTAGAAACGTGCCCTGCCCAGCACAGCTGCATTCTTAATATCATGGCCTCAATACTGGTGATCCCTGCTTGCTCAAGGACAGCAACATTTGTCACATAGTCAGTCCAGTGTATATTTAGGATTGTGCGTAGACAGCGCTGATGAAAGTGCTCGAGGAGTCATAGAATACATATATTAACTACCCCATTCTGAAAAGTAGCTTTCATTTATTTTCAGTCTTCCCATGTTAATATAAACCTATGTTGTGGAAAAAATGGTTTAAAGAAAGTAGTACTTCTTAAGCCCCACCCAGTGACAGCTCTTAAGAGTAGCAAAAACAAAGGGCCTTCTTTTTCTCCCTCCTGAATTGGGCTGTTAAAATCAAGTCAGGAGGAAAACAGGTGTAGTTTTTTTTGTGTTTGAAAGGATTTGTGTATGAATTCCCATTTTGCTGAAAACAAATTCCTTGGCTCAGCCTTGTTTTGCAAGTCTTTTGCCCCAGCTGTAGTTGGTAGACCTTTGGGCTCTAGTGCAAAATGAAAAATCAGCCCATTTTTGTAATAACCAAGCTGATTTCCAAATTTAGCAACACAGAATTGGAAGGAACTTGGAAATAATTTGGTCTGGGAACCAATTTGCCCAATTTTGCCACACACACGCACCAACAGAGATTGCACCATCTCAACAAGATATACTGTAGTTTTCAAAAACCAGAAGTGACTGGAAGTTCAATTCACTTACACACACACACACACACACACACACACACAAAAGGCTAAAAACACACACTCTTATGGGTTGTTTATACGGCAAAAGTACTCCTCATAAAATTCAAGGAGAATGCATTTTGTCTCAATGAGATGCCACATCAATCCACCTTATTGGGAAGGAGGGGGCCCAAAATGTCCCAAAACTACACAGGAAAAGCGTTCACAACTTTCCCCAAAGTTTTAAAAAAGCTCCACAGGGAATGCATATTCCCGCTAGTTGGGACAACAAATTTGATTTGCTGCACATTCCCAATAAGAGTGGAAGTGGGAAGCTGATTGGTCAGTTATGCACAGGGGGCAAGCTTGCAGGCAAGGTAAGTGCTCCGAACCACCATGTTGGATTTTCACCATAGTGATTGTGCGCTGAGGTGACCAATCTCTATTTCTCTATTTACTTAAGCAGAATATCACACTTCCACACCTTGGATATGCTTTTTTAAAAATATATTGTTTGGTGATAACAACTGGTGACAATAAAAATACAAGAAATTGACTCGTGCCCACTATCTTGATTCACAGACATGCCCATTTAAACAATAAATGTGGATAACTTTGCATGACTGCGATCTTGCCAAAAAATCATGGAGACAAATGAAAGCAGCTGCGATGTGGCATTAGTGTGCATTAATCCACATTTTATAGCCTCATATTGACAAGCCCTAAGACAAGGGCCATCTATCTTGCTTTAGAGAAGTGCTGCTCCTGGAGGTTTCCATGAGTGGCATTTCTCCGTTTCAAACAGCCGCAACAAAAATTTGGATGACGTCTCTCTGAAGGGACTACAAAAATGGGTGGTGTCTGCTTATAGCCCACAGACCATGTATCACTCATCTCAATCTAGTACAATCTTAGTGACTCATTATAGACTGTGCAGGGTTCTGATTAATCCGTGGAACTACCCGTCCCACTAAAGTATCACCAACCCCCCTTCTCTATCCCAAAGAGGATCAAGGTAGTTTGCCCAAGCCAAAGCATGTGTACATGGACTTTAGTAGGAAAAACAGATAAAGCTTTATTTCTAGTTCAAGCAAATTAAACAATTAGCAGAAATAGTATCATGGAAAGAAAGCATTCCCTCCAGGTCCCCAACTTAAAAGTTACATAGAATAGCATTCAGTCAGAGGGTTAAAATAAATCACAAAAAAAGAACACACTTCTATCTAGACATATTCTCCTAAGCTAAGAAGATCATAACTCACATTTATGAAGTTCATGGTAATGAGTCTCTGGTGATGGAATTCAGAGCAATTCAAATAGGCCTGCCCTTCAGGCCTCATGGTATTACATGTGGCTCTTTGATGACTCTTGAGCCATATGGGAGGTCTGCTCACCAGACCTCTTCTAACCATGTGTCCCGCAGACAAAGGACTGCAGAAAGTCAAAACTCCATTAGGCAAATTTGATTGGCTCTCCTGTCAGGTCAGGTCAGGTCATGTTTAGGAACTGAGGGTTCCACCCCCTGTATTACCTTTTGTCCTAGAAAGCAGGGAATGGAAATTTACAGATGATGGGAAATGCAGTTCTTGCAGATGTGATCTGGCTCCATGATGGGAGTTGCAGTCACTCCATCATGACAGTGCACCTGCAATATTTCATATTTACAAAAATGGGGGGAGAGTAAAAGATCATTGTTTTATCTCCTTACCAATCTCTTGCTTAGCTGAAAATCCAACATGGTGGCAGCAGGCACTTTCCGTTTTCTAGCCCCACCCCCATGCTCATCCAGCCAATCAGATTATGCTGCCTCATTGCAGCAATGCAAATACAACTGTCTTAACAATCGCATATTTGCATGCCCTACAAAGCTTTTTAAAAATTCTGAGAAAAGCTCCAAAGACTTCCCTGAAGGAATTTAAGGTGGATTTGCCTGCTTCCCTTCTGAAAGAGACGTATTGACGAGAATGCCCATTTGCACAGATTGCCTTCCATGGAATTGCCATTTGGATTATTTTCACTGTTTGGACAGGCCCTGAGTATTTTATAAATCTAGATCTTCATTAACCATATGTCTTTTAAACACTTCCAAACTATCCTCCCATGATTACTGGTACACAACTCTGACAATTGTTACAAGATATAGAACTCCCTCATGATATTCCTATGGTATACTAAGCTTCATGTAGTTTGGAAGAAATATTTTTGACTTTGTTAGTAGATCCAGAAGCAAATATTTTCCCTCATCATGTGCTCACTGATGACAGGTATGGAGCCAACTCTGGTCCCTTAGGTCACATAGAAAGTGCCCTTGTTTGCACAAGAATGTTCCATTCTGATGCTGCCTGTGCACTGCATAAGAAAGCAAGGCTGCTCAGCTATTCCCATGAAAACAATTGCTGGCAACTTGGGAGAAGGTCATATAAACTTTGGCCATTACTACTTATCTTTTATTCATGTGCCCTATCTGCAGCATCAAGCACCTCTTAAGACCCTCTTGCAAATTATATTCTTTTTGTGAATATAAACTGTTTATTAAAACTGCTGCATTTATCATTTAAATTATAATATAAATAATTGAGAAGTCCATGCGAGAGGCACTCATATAAATTATCACATCCTACCTTTATTTTTATTTGAAAGTGAAATGGCCAACTTTAAAGATTAGTTTTCAGTGGATGACTTTTGTGGTGTGGGAGGCAGGCTTCTACTTTTTATTATCAATTCAATAAAAACTATCCTCACATTGGAAAACATAAAGAAAAAAATGATTCTGTGTGTGTTGCATTTAAGTGGAATGGACCTTAGAAATCTGTTAAATTCAAAAATTCACCACTTTATTTTGGAATTTCATCTCAGCCATCTTCTTCTGTTCCATCCCTTTCCCAGCTGTGAATGGACACATGGAGGATATTATCCATTACTTTATTGTCAGAGACCTATGCTTGCTACCTATTCATTCATTCAGCCAGTTTTCATTAGGTCTGGGGAAAACATTCACTGAGTCCAATTTTTATAGGAACTAACCTGGTATTAAGAGAAAGGGCACACTGCAGGCATACATCAAGGGAAAATTCTCATTAAAACTAACTCCCTCCAAGTGTACGTGAAAACATATACTAGGAAGAGTGTGTTTGAGCTATTTTGCAAACTATTTTTTGCTGAATTTGCCGACGTTGGATATAATCCTGTTGGGGACATACAACAGCATAACCTCCCATTACATCAGTATATGTGGTTATGGGGGTCACTATGGAAGGATGTATTCAATACCTCTTTGTGCCCCAACCCCCAGGTTTTCCATGCTAGAGCATGCCTCAAAAGTGAATACAGTTGCACCCCCCACACACACACATAAACTGATTTGCCATCTACGGCATGAATTCAATTATCCATGGATGGCAAAAGCAGGGGGTGGGTGGGTGAGGGAGGAGGAGAGATCTCACCTCCCCCTTCCTTTTGCCTCCAGGATTGATGCACAGGATTGCTCCCGGGGTGGAAATGGTGGTGAAGGGGTGAAGGTAGAGGAAGAGAGATCTCCCTCTCTCCTCCCTTTGTCCCCAGGATCGCTGCCCAGGCTCTCTCCCAGGATGGAAACGGCAACGCGGGGGCAAAGGGAGAGGAAGAGAGATCTTCCTCCCTCCTCCCTCTCTCCCCGGAGATCGTTCTCAAGCCGAAATGGTGATGGAAGCATTTGTTATTATCCATGGATTTTGTTATCCACAGGGGGCCCTGGAACCAATCCCCATGGATACGGGGGTCCTACTGTAAGTGGCTGGGAAACAGTGGGCACCCAGACAATATTTAGCTGCAGTTTTACAGAATGGAAAATAGAATAGATGTGGTCTTCCTACATCTCCAGCAAGTCACTGAGTTTTCTGCTGGAGTCTTCAGTGACTTCAGTGGAGAATTGGGAAAACAAAATCTTTTCTTCGCTCCTGGCTGTGGAAATGAAGCCAGATGGTGCCCAGATGACCCTGGTCCTTACCTGGCTACTAACTGGGTCACTTATTTAAAATAAGAGAGGATAGAACAGGGAGGTCTTGGCCAGGTATTGTTTTGGCCATGAGGTCTTCTATGAAGCTTATTATCAAGATGGAGATATGAGACTGAATATGCAAGTGATAGGTGTGCAAGTGTTTATGGACAAGATGTTTATGAATCATGTGCATACATTAGATTTTTAATTCCCCAGAAAGGTTTCTCTACTTTCCTTGCTTGCCAAATGGGCTGCACATCCAGCCACTGACCAAGGAAACTTCAGCACCAATTGGTCATTACCTAGGGCCTATATAAAGCATTTCTACTTAAGAATATGTGTGGTACTAAGGCAATAGTGTTAAGCTGCCAAATTCTGCATTTTCTTTGTTGTTGTTTTTAAATGTCTATTTCCACCCCTACCTCCCATGAGGTTCCCAGAGGCACTGCAAGGAAAAGGTTAGGCTTTGGTCTGAACCACCTGATCAGATCCTTTGGACTTTTGTCTGTTCCAGAAGAAGGGGATATGCCATGGCTCAGTAATGGAGTACATACTTTGCATCCCTGGCAAATAGGATTGGACCAGAGTCCTTTCTAAAAATCCTGGAGAGCTGCTGCCAGTCAACATAGATAATACTGTGGCAAATGAACCATGGCTGAAAATTCAGTACTATATATGTTAAATATGAGTTAACTCGGTATAAGTGCTTGTATGTGTGAAAGATTTTCCTATATTCTTATATCCTATGCCCAGTGTTCTAAAAATCATCTAAAATCATTCTTAAAAAATTGTTGTCATCATCATCATTATCATCATCATCTATATTAAAGCAGTTCATTACTCTGAGAACAGGATATATTCATTTAGAATTATATCTGGTAATTATGGGTGCAATCTAATGACAAACATTTCAGATACCATTCAAATTCAGATTAGTTTTAGGGGTTTTTTTTCCTTCCCCCATTTCCTTTTTGGGACTTTCTCTCCCTTTATGGAGCTCTCATCCTTTGGGTACTCCTAGGTTAAGGCCAACTTCACAGCCAATAACACCTCCTTTACCTTGTGCAGAACTAAGGAAAAATGTGGAGAAACCATTCTCCCAGTTTGCTCACTAAGTATTGCAATTAAATAGAGGCTGCCTGTATTTATCATAGCTGCATTATTTCACAATGATTCATAGTGAAGGAAAGAATATTCAAAGAAAAAAAATTAAAAATGTTGAAAAACATGTCTTTCAAGTGTTGAAAAATCCTAATGAGAAGAATCCTGTTTTGGCGAGACTTTTTGCAGTTCAAGATTAATTCTGTGCAAAATTCATGCATTGTGTTTTGCATGGAAAATAGCATTTTTTTTTCTGTGCAGAAAACTGATTGAGTAGGAAATGATACTTCTGTGTAGACATATTATTTCCTACTCAGGAAAAAAAAACTATTTTCTGTGCAGAAAATGCTGGAATTCACACATAGGTGATTTGCACAGAAAATGGCTTTTTTTTTTTTTTTTTTGCCAAGTAATATCCTTTCCAGTGCAGAAAATGCCGTTTCCTGTGCAAAACAATAATGCATGAATTTTGCACAGAATTAGTCCCAAATTGCAACTAGGCTTCAACAACTGAATAGTTTGTAATTAATTTCTTATAGCTGGAAGAAAATTGCTAACATTACTTGTTGCCTCACTGGAAAAGAAACTTGGTGAAAAAGTTGATCTCTAATGATTCCCCACCTTCTTAGACATCTCACCATCAAATGCCTGGTTATGTCAGTGGTTTAGAAGGAGAAGTCTTTGGGAATCTAGACTTATTCTTTTTATTCTTTTTAATTAGTATTATTTTATTCCTTTATATCCCACCTTTCTGTCAATAATGGGACTCAGGGCAGCTAACAGCATACTTAAAACCATATAAATTAAAACTATACAAAAGCTTCAATAGAAGTATGAATTTAGAAATTTTAAAAACCATTTAACAATTGATAAAGCTAAAATCATTAAACATTAAAATCTTAAAATGTATTAAAAGATAATATACAAACCCTTTGAGGTACAGCTGGACAAAATCTTCCATAAGACCTTCAGGAAATGTTATAAAAGACTGATGGATACCCACTGACACAAGACAGACAGAGAGCAACACAGTAAGTGAGCAAAGGGACATTCCTGCTGCAATTTTAATGGCAGGTTAACAAGTCTGCTAGTGGGAGGGAAAAGAATGCTTACCAGCAAGGAGGTAAGAGAAAAGGTTCAAAAAGTCATCGATATGAATAACAGTATGTTAGACTAGTAGAAATTCTGTCTGCCTCAAAGGTTGTATTAGGGCCAGTTTCAGGTATCATTTATTGCCTCAGCTAAACATGAATGAAATGTCCCTGTTCAGTCCCTGCTTACTTCCCTTCTATCTGTAATGATGGCTAGCATATTTTATATTGTGAGTCACCCTGAAACAAAATGGATTTAACTTAGGCTTGTGATCTTCTGTGTTCCTAGGTCAAATACAACTCATCCTCAGTGGGGGTTCCTTAATGAAGCCAGACATATATATATTCAACCTTTTCCTCCCCTCACCCCATTTTGAAAAAGCCAGCTGTATTTGTATACATCAGAGTTTTACTACAGAGAAGCCGCAGGAATTTCAAGACAAGGAAATACAGTATAGTATTTTTCTAGCAGAGCTGGAAAAAAAATTAATTTCTTTGGACTACAATTCCCAACATTCCCCAGCCAATATAGATACAAATTCTTTCATTAATACATATAATACATATAAAGTTAGGCAATCTCCCTACCCAAAATTGCTAGAATTAGCAACATTTGCATGCCTGCATTCACTGATTGATAGTTTACATGTTTGCAGATTTCTTGTTTATTTGAGTTTCCACTCCCTGTCTTCCTGCATTACTCTAACCTGTAGCCATTGTTTTATTCTTCCATCTTTGTCATCCATGGCATCACATATTTGATTATTCCCAAGTTTAAGTAAAGAAAACTACTTTTATGTTTTACAAAGATAACTACTTCTTTCTTTCTTTGCTAGCCCCTGTGGGAAAGAACACAAGGACTGGCTGTTGTTCAGCTACTGCTTTGCCAATTTAATTACTGTGAAAGCCAGTACTCCACTATTGTTTACATTTCTCAGCCAAAAATGAAGTTCATAGTGGTACAGCTTGAGAACTTTTAGTGCAAAATATTTTCATGCTCTGACAGATCCTATTCTTGGCTTTAGAAAGACCCTGCAGAGAAGTCTACTTTGAATTAAATATATACTACTTAGAAATGAAAATGAAAATTATTGATCTGTGTCGTTTAAGGAAAAAACTTAATCAGTTATAACTTCCATACCATTAGTAACTGAGTTGCGTTCAGTGCTGAAATCTTCATTAACTGAAGATTTTCTAAGGCTGGGTGATGGTCACATTCATCAATATGCATGCATGCAGTAAAATCAGAGAAATATGAAATGACAGAAAATGACATTGGTGTGATCAATACCCATGGATGGACCAAGGGAGCCCTCTATCTGCCATTGCTATCTTTAGAGCCCTGGAAAGTTACATTTTTACAGACTTCAGTTCCCAGTGGCCATGCTGAATTACGGATTGTGGGAGATAGAGTCTGCAAAAATTAATTCTTCCAAGTTCTGACTGTCTTGCAGTAGTCACATAATAAGCAAAAATGAGGGGAAATACAAGAATGTTACATACCCTCCAACATTTCACTGATGAAAATCAGGACATATTTGGCCAAGCAACGCCAGAGTGTAGTTATGACAGCAAAAGTAATTATTGAGGAAGAACATACAATCTAGAAGAGGCTGCAATAGTTGTTTTTGCCTGAGCCTCTGGGGAAGGGCAAGATTCAGCCACCACCTCTCCTCTCTCCCTGCTGAGTTAACTGAGGGCTCATCAACACTGGAGGTAAAAATCTGGATGGAATACAGACTATTTTGGCATTCTGCAGTGGTGCATGAAGTTCAGACTACTCTGGCTCGGATTTAAGCACCACATCTTACCTGGCCAAAGTCCAAATCTTCATTGCTTGTCAAGTGGGCCTGTCCACACAATAATTTATTTGGATTTTTACCCCCAGTGAAGCTACAGGTCTATCACCACTGCTAGCCAGGCACCTCTCTGGTGCCACTGTCAGTGGTGTAGTCCAGAAGAGCAACAGGGCTCTGCTTTTCTGGTGCATAATCACCTGTGACCTCAAAGAGAGTGACAAGCACCAGGGCTTTGCTTTCATGGAGCACAATTGCTTCTCTGAGATCAGAAGGCATGGCCAGCCCATCCATTGTGAGACTGGCTGCTGTTCTGACTTCAGAGAGCATGACTAGTATTGGTGCTCTGCTTTCAGAGAGCATAATTGCTCTCTCTGAGGTCATAAGGAGTGGCCACTCCTTCTGACCTCAGAGGCAGCGGAGATTATCAGATGGAGACCAAAAAAGTGTCCCCATCTACTATATTCCCCCCCTCCCATCCCTGTCCTGGCACAATAACCCCCTGTTTCACACTTACCTTGTTCGCATGACCACCCCCTCTCCTCAGCAGCCAGGAGTGAATGAGCTCAAGCAGAGCCCCATTCACTTCCTGTTTTGAGTTCCCAACCATTCCCATGAGAGAACGAGCAGGCAGGATATTCAAAAATATAAAGGAAAATAAAGATAAAAAAAGTGACAGCAAGCACACAAAATATAAGTTAAAAAATATAAGTAACCGGACAAGGAGAAAAAAAGGGTGTCACTTACCTGGATGTCCCAATCGCACTCAGAAATGTTTGGCACAGATCTCCTACTGCAGTTGGCATCACACCAGCAAAACGGGGCTCCCTTTCACTCGCCTGTCATTCCATGACAAGAACAGAATGGGTGATCTATTCATGGCTTAAGCCATGAATAAAATAGAATGAGGGTGAAACGGAAGAGGCACGGGAAGAGAACGATGTCATCTGAACAGTTAGCCCTTTGGCAATCTCCTGGGAATCTCCTGGCATTCCTGGAACACCATATTAAGGGTGTCTGATAATCTCCAAAGACTAGCGCCAGGGCTCTGCCTTTGAATGAGGAACCCCCCTGAATTCAGGGCAGATACATTGTTCACACTACACTTTTATTTGGAGTTTCAAGCAAACTTCAGAGAAAATGGCGAGTTTCCTAAAATCTGGATTAAGGTGGCATGCCTTGGATTTGGGGTGAATAGGACTGTAAGGTGTGTGGACTAATTGCACCAGATTTGGTGATGGGGGTGGAGGTGGGGGTTTTTTCAATAGTTTAGACAAGCCCTAAGTTCAAACTATGTTGCACTTTGAACTCAGCTTGCAGCACATAAACTGAGGACAAAGTGGGGAAGTGGGATGAAGAGAGTGAAACTGCAACATTTTTAACAGCTGCTGAAAAAGCAGGAGAATTTAGGATTTATTGAGACTATCCCTGATAAATTGAGACAGATGGAGTGTATGATGTTAACTAGACTTTATTCATTCATTTATTAAATGAATACGTAATCTAACAGAGAGAGGTATAGCAATAATTTGATGGAAAACAGACAACAGTACATCAGCCGTGCATATGGCAATGCAGCAATGAAGTGTTACAAGAAATTTCAGCATGTTTCAGAGAAGAAATATAGAGAAAATGGAAGTGGCAGACAGATGTATCTCAAAGAAACAACAACTAGATCGTTTTTTTTTAAATCCACCTATTTGAAATTATGCTGTGAAAGTCTTGTAGACAATCATAAATGTTCAATTTATATTTATTTTCTCTTCTTTACACACATTAAAGAGTGCCCAGTCTCGATGTGCAGTGGACTATATGCTACCTCATGATAATATTTCTTTCAGTGACTCTATTTTTATCATGACATTGCTCTGAAAATATCTCAGCATCTGTCCTGCCAATAACACTGCATTAAAAACCATCTCCTCCTTTCTTATGTCCTGTTGAAATCTCTGTGGTCAGCTAACAGCAGCCTCTTAGGCTGAGAGTGGAGAATAAGCCTTTAAAAATGTATTCTTCTGAGATCTTTCTGTTGAGCTCTCTTCCTTTGGTGGTCCTTCAAAACCAGACTTGAGTCATTTTGAGAACTCAGATGTATTTCATGTAAGAAAAGTTAACATTTCAATAGAAACCTTGTTTCTAACAGTATTTTTTAAAGAAATTGTCCATTTTGCAGAGTGTGAAGAAACCTTTGGAAAAGTTCCTAATATTCAGATAGAATCATAGAGTTGGAAGGGACCACAAGGGCTATCCAGTACACCTCCCTGTCCTGTAGAAATACACAACAAAAACACTCCCACAAGATGGCCATCCAACCTCTATTTAAAGATCTCTAAAGAAAGAAATCCTTCTCATGTATGCATGCATTTATCCAGCTATCTAGCGGCACCTGTAAGGATATGGGGTAGTTCTTCATTCTAGATTTCCTTCCAATTTTTTAGGCCTGGGTTCAGCAAAGTACAGCCTCCAGGTATTACAGGAATGCAACTCCCATCACCCATCACCTTTCAATCCCACAACACCTGGAGGATTCCACATTGTTTATAAATGGACTGTAGGCAGGTATGTGTCTCTAGGAAATGGAAAATTCCCCAGGAAAAATGGACAGCTTTGAAAGCTTCTAGTTAGCTATGGAATAGGTTAAGGATGAAAAAAAAAATGTTGGACTCAATGGTGATGACCAAAAAAAAAAAAAAAGCACGTTCTTTAAAAATGTGCTCCTAACCTCAATTATCTTCACATTTGTGAAGCTTACAGGGTGTTTCTCAGAAATATTTTAAAATGTTAACAGCTAAGTGAATATTTGAAAAAATATGAGGAAAAAAATTTAGTCAATGGGGAAAGTTGCATAAATTAGGTAAATAGTGAACATAAATTGACAGTTAAGAAAAATGCATTAAGATTTTTTTTTCTTCTCACACTGAAATTTGCACAAAGTCTTACACCCTGATAGGAAAGAAGGTCAGAAACAAAATTTAGGTAGGATTGATGAACCCTGATGAACTTGAGACCAAGAGACTTTAAAATATCTCAATGGGCCTATACTTTGGTTTTACATGGGGGAAGACAGGAGTGCAGGAAATGGGTTGGATCCTGGTTAGGAACTACATACTTATGTAGTTCCACAGCTCCTAATTTTTCAATGACTTCTGGATCCAGTTCATTTGGAGGAGGCCAAGCAGTTCCTTATTCCAAGGGTACACTTGAGGCCACTTGTTTACAGGACAGTCTGCGGCTCCTTCCTATGGCAGCACTCTTTTCTGAGATCAAAATGTAGCCAATATTGAACTAGTTTGTTAAAATTGTATTTTCAGGAATAATGGTGCCTACAACTCAACATAATCTTCTGCCATAGTTCCAGTGGTTTATTGTAAGAGCAACTTTAACACAGCAAGTCAGAATACAAAAAGCTAGACCTTGAACGAATGTAGCTTCTAAACATCAATGGTGCTTCCATTTTCCTGGTACATTTTACTGTGCAACCAGCACTGTATTTTGGGAAACAACAGTAGATGAGGAATTTAGTATGAGGGATGAGATCAAAAGCCAAGTTGACTTTATCTTCCTCAGAAGGGTAGTGATCAGTTTAAATAGAATCAGTCTGCTTCCTTCCTACACCACAAAATTAATATAAGAGATCGTGTGGCTTTCCTGAGGCTCCTCTGCAGAGCAGAAGTGGAGTACCAGAGACACAAAGAAGCAGGGGCAGAGCTATGGGGGGTGTGACAAAATGACGGCATTGTCCATCCCAATTCTTCCCCCAAATTTTCCTTTAGTTCCCGAATTTCTAGCACTGAAGCAACTTAACATTTCAGTTGAACAATTAGAAATACAGTTTAAACATCAAAAAAGGGGGGAGAACCAGTATAATGTAGTGGTTTGAGCATTGGACTTAGACTCTGGAGACCAGGTTCAAATCCATGTTCAGCCATGGAAACCCACTCGATGATCTTGGGGAAGTCACACTCTCTCAGTCTCAAGGGAAGGCAAAGTCAAAGCCCCTCAGAACAAATCTTGCCAGGAACCCCTGTGATAAGTGTGCCTTAGGGTCACCATAAGTCAAAACAAATTAAAGGCACAAAACAATAACAAAGGTACCAAGGGAATGCAAACATAGCAAATGGAAGAGCTATGGGTGTGAATAATTCACAGTGTCTCAGTCTGCAATGCTAGAACTATGGGGACTGAATGAAAATTTCACTGGGAGTGCAGAATTCTTATTGGGGGCCAATGCCCTCATTTTCCCCTCCCCCATCAGCATACCCCTTTCAGGAAGATTTTTCAGAAAGTCTGGAAACTTTCACTTTCCTCAGGGATCATGTAAGAGGGGCCTCTACAATTTTGTCTTTTGAGAGTCAAAGGGCTGGAGACAAGCATAGAGCAAAGGTGGAGAAATTGTGGCCATGGGCTTCATCCAACCTCTTTTTTCCCTCATCTACAAGGAGCCCAAGGCATATTTATATGGGGGGTAAATAATTACCCAAACTACAGTGGGCCCACCATATCTGTTGATTCAGTATCTGCGGGTTCAAGCATACATGGATTGTTGCTGCATACTTAAAATGGTGGTGCCCATACCTAAAATGGTGCTGCTGCATACCTAAAATGGTGGTGTCCATACTTAAAATGGTGCCACCCATACCTAAAATGAAGGTGCCCATTGATTAATATAGGGCTCAACCATCTGACATTTTTGCTGTCTGGGGGGGGGGGCGCTGGACCAAACCCCTGTGGATACAGCGGTGGATACAGGGATACGGGCCCACTGTATCGTAAAACCATGCCAAAAAGTGATGCTTTGCTAGGAGGACAAAGGAGTGAACATTGGCTTCCCACCATCAGTGCAATAACATGCACACACACACACACACACCACTCTGTAGACAACTTTTTAAAGTTCAACTAGAACTGGACTGGAATGACAGCATTTAAGGGAGGGATGGGGAGAACAAATGTTTATATAGTCATCATTCTGTAGTGACTGTGGGATCTATTAAGCTAGAACATCTATCTGGCAATGGCATTCTTTCACTTGAGAAAAAATGGAAATAAAAAATAATGAGAGGAAATCAAGAATTAAAGCCTCCCTACTTCCTGTGGCAATAGAAACAAACACTAAGGCAATCAAAAGAGACTGTTTAAGGAGCAATTAACACTAATCCCCCATACTCATAAGGAAGCAATATTACAGGCTGAACTTGCAAACAGGGAGTTTTTAATTGAAGTCACAAGTGACCTGAAAACTTCAATAGTACTTTGCCTTTCCTGTCTAGATTTTCTGGTTTTGCAACTGTATTTTATTACAAAGCCAGCATCCACACCTTCACCACCCTTCTTACTTTTATCATCTTTACTATTCTATCAGATCATTAGTTCTCAACTCTACAGAAATGATTGCTAAAAGAAAAGGTAAAATAGAGATTTTGTTTTCTTTCTCTCTTTCCTGATAACATACTTAACAGCAATATTAGCTGTATCTGTTATAAATCCTGTGAGATATACATTCTGGGAATCTTCATTTGTTAAATCCACCTTCTTTTTGTCACATTTATTTAATGCAACTGCCATGTTTCCTTGCATTTTGCTGTGACGGTAGAGAACTCCATAGGACACCTATGAAAATGAACCAAGATTTCAGGCAAGGAGGAAGGACTATTGACAGGTTTGAGTTAAATTGGAAAACATTCTGGGTGGATAGTAGCATCCAAGAGCAGCAAACTAGGATGCACTCTAGCAACTTATAGCCAGCCCTTGCAAGTTATAGTAAAGGTCTGGAACCAGCGAGTGGCTTAAATAGGCTGCAAACAAGTCCAACCTCTAACATCTATAAGATGCTACATTCTTTAGGCACTGATTCTGACAGAATTGGAATATCTCCTGTAGCCAAAGGTTTGGCGATGGAATCTTTATGAACAATGGACAAGGGCAGCAGCATAGTCCTGACAGGCTCATCCCTGAATTCTGGGATTTGGAGTGGAATTCATGGACAATCCTGACATGAGGCGGTTTCCCCTTGGCTGGGCCTCTGGAGTTTTGGAGAGAGGCCAGCCCGCCTTGTTGGCCTGGGAGCGCTCCTTTCTCAGAGAGGCTCAAGGTCAGGGCATCCAGGTGCAAGCCACCTCCTTGCACTCCCTGAATGCTTTTCTCATGCTGGGAGGGTTTATCTGGGGGGTTGCTGTGGCTGTATTCAGTTTCGGCTTTGTTCTATGTTCCTGACACATGAATCCATGTCAATAAAGCAATGTATTGATTGCATGTGACTGTGTGTGCTTGGGACATCACAGTAAGCCAAAACTCCATTTTAAAACCTATTCCTTTTGAGTGGTTCTACCCGCAATGTCGGAAGATGCAGAGGCTGGAACCCAAACGGAGAAAGACCTGGCTGCAAACGGCGACCAGGGAGCCGGTGCCTCGGGGCAGGCGGCCAGCGCGGCGGGGGCAGTTGCAGCAGCTTCTCAAGAAGACACAAGCCGGTCCCGCCGGAGGGCTGGGAGATTTACTCACCCCTTCGACCCCTTGGAGCTGGGAGCCAAGCAAGCCCCGGGGAGGGGTAGCATACCACTCTAGAAGCCCTGGGAGCCAGCTGGCCCTGGCCAAGCAACCGCAGCTGGGAGGAACATTCATCCCGTCAGTGGGACAGGCCCCTGGCACCGAGAGCCAGGAGTAAGGTTTTCCCTGGCAGAAGTGGGAGCAGAGGTCCAGCAGTTGAAGCAGCAAATGGGGGAGATGCAGATGAGCCTCCTAGAGCTCCTGCAAATGTTGCCACCAGCTCCATCCACCCCTGGAGGGGCCCAGCCTCCCCAAGCTCAACTAGCAGCCTCACCAGCACCCGGGGTAGGAGCCCCTGCCCTGCCTGCTGAGGTCCCTGGCCCGCCGGCTCCTGGACCACCACCCCCCTGGAGGGGCTGGACCGGTCGAGCCGTGGGAAAGACCCCGGGTCCTGAAGTGACCTTCGATGGAGATGCAGCGAAGATGGAGACGCATTTAAAGGTGACCTTTGATGGAGATGCAGCAAAGCTTCCATATTTCCTGACCCAAGTGGTGGGGTTTATGTCTCAGTGGGATGAGGAGTTCCAGACGGACGCTGAGAAGGTGCAGTATGTATCCAACCAGCTAGAGGGAGGGGTGGCACAGTGGTTGGTGGGGCTTTATGACATGGGGGCCCCAGAACTGGGAAACTTCCAGGAGTTCCTACTGGCCTTGCGGGCCCAATTTGAAGACACCCTGAGAGTGAGAAGGGCCCAGGCGGATCTCAGGCAACTGAAGCAAGGCTCAAAGACAGTGGGAGAGTATGCCGCTGAGTTCCGCCACCTGGCCAGTCAAGTGCCCGAATGGTCGGAGGACATAACGGTGCAATTTTTCCAGGATGGCCTGAACACTGACATCCTTGAATGGGCGTTATTCCAGGGGAACCCCGAAACCCTCTTGGGGTGAGTTCGGCTTGCCGGAGAACTGGAGACGCTGAGATGGAGCGTCAAGCTGGTTCGGCCCCAGCAAGGATCCAAGGGGAAGACCACCGGGTCTACCGGAAAGAAAGGTAAACCGGCCTGCCCAGGTGGAACCACGACTGGAGAGTCAGAAAGGGAGCGAAGTATGAGAAAGGGCTTGTGCCTGCACTGTGGAAAAGGAGGCCATCACATAGCTGAATGCCCAGAAAGGAGCCCTCAAGTACCAGCGGCAGCTGACAAGCCCCAGCAGAGCGAAGGGAGGTCGGTGTTGTCAAAGACCCCACTCAAGCCCAAGCCTAAAGCAGCAGTATGGGCTTTGGTACCAGCCCATGCATCAGGGGAGTCTTCGAATGACCCAGATGACAGTGGATCTTATTCTTCTGATGCAGAGACAGTGGGAAACAGCTCCAGCCCACCCTACTAAGCTCCCGAGGGCAGGCTAACCCCGAAGGGTGCCCAGAGGCTGTGGTGAGTGGAGTGAAAGGACGTTTTTTATAAAAGCCAGGATAGGGGTTGGAAAGGGGGGGACACCTGAAAAGTAATGTTAATGGTTGATTGCGGATGTACCCAAGTCCTAATGCATCTCTCCCTAGTCAGTGAACTGGACATTAGTACTATTAAGCTGGACAAGCCAGTGTGGCTGTCACAGATGGATGGGGGGATGATGAAGGGGGGCCCCGCCAGGAGAATGACTGGTCCAATATGCATGAGAATGGGGAACCATCAGGAGGAACTTCAATTTGTGATTGCCCCGGGCTAGTTCCCACTGCAGTGGTGGGCCTAAACTGGCTAAAGTTCCACAACCCCACCATAGACTGGGTAAAAGAGACAATGACTTTTGCAGATCCTATATGTGTGCAGGAGCACCGGGTGGGGGAAGCTTTCCCAGGGGAGGGAGTCCCTGTAGAGGCTAATTCACGGAACTACATGAATGCTTTAGTCCGAGGGGAGCTGAAAGGATTGCCAGTGGAATACAAGGCCTGGCAATATGTTTTTGAGGAGAGGGAGTGTGACATTTTGCCACCCCACAGGCCCTTTGATTGTGCCATCGAGATACTTTCTGAGACTAAACTACCTAAACCCAGGATTTATTCCATGATGTCAGCTGAAATGGATGCCCTCTGGGAGTTCATAGACAAAAACTTAGCGCGGGGGTTCATTAGGTCCTCGACCTCACCCGTGGGGGCCCTTGTGATGTTCAGACGAAAATCAGATGGGGGTCTTCGTCTGATCCAAGACCACCGGGGGTTAAATGCAATCAGTGTTTCGAACCAGTACCCCCTGCCTTTAATGAAGGACATACTGGCTCATTTGTCCAAAGGGAAGATATTTACCAATTTGGTTCAAAGGGAGGCTTATTACAGGGTGCGAATCAAGGAGGGGGACGAATGGGAAACAGTTTTCAATTGCCCCCTGGGGGCTTTCGAATTCCGAGTAATGCCATTTGGATTAAAGGGAGCTCCTGGCATATTTCAGAACTTGGTTAATGATGTTTTGAGAGAATTTCTGTACAAGGGGGTCTTGGTGTATTTGGATGATGTATCGATTTATTCTGAGGACTATACGTCCCATGTAAAACTGGTGAAAAAGGTGCTTGCTAGGCTGGGGGAGAACCATCTGTATGCTAAGATGTCAAAGTGTGAATTCCACCAAAGCCGCTTGGACTACCTGGGGTACCGCATCTCAAATAAGGGGATAGAAATGGACCCGGAAAAGGTAAAAGGGGTGTTGGCATGGGAAGCCCCTAGAATCAGGAAGCAGCTGCAGAGCTTCCTTGGATTTGCTAACTTTTACCGATCCTTCATCCCTGACTTTGCGACGGTAGCCCTCCCTCTGACTGATCTGTTAAAAACCAAAGATGTGGGCAAGAAAGCTCGAAATGGGTCAGGGAAGGGGGGAAAGCCTCCCCAAAAGATAGTATGGTCTGACCAATGCCAACAGGCATTTGATAAGTTGAAGAAACTTTTCACATCTGAACCAATTCTCAAACACCCTGACCCCTCCCAACCGTTTGTAGTACAAGTTGATGCTTCCGATGTTGCAGTGGGAGAGGTACTGTTGCAAAGGGGGGAGGAGGGAGAGCTCAGGCCGTGTGCATACCTGTCCAAGAAATTTAATGAGACTGAGTGAAATTGGCCTGTGTGGAAAAAGGAGGCGGGTGCAATCAATCTGGCCTTAGAAACTTGGTGCCACCTCCTAGAGGGATCTCCCAAACCCTTTGAAGTTTGGACAGATCACAAGAACTTGGAAGTTTTAGCCACCCCAAGGCAGTTGAGCCCCAAGCAGGTTAGGTGGGCCAGTTTCTTCTACCGGTTCAACTTCACCCTGAAATTTATCCCAGGAAAAAGGAATTTCCTAGCTGACGCTTTGTCCAGACTTCCACAACATGACAGCAAACGAAAAGAGGTTATTGACACAGTGTTCTCCCCCTCCCACTTGGGACTGGCAGTCCTAACATGTAGCAAGGCCAAGCGTCAGGAGGCCCAAGCCAGGGAGCCAGGGCCTGATCATAAGGCAACCAATGAAGCCGTTCCACCACTGGTAGACGTTGGCCCCAGTTTGGCCCCGACCACGCCGGAGCTCGCTCCTCAACCCCCCTCCCCCCGGGGAGATGGGGGTGGATGGCAGTCCCAATTGGCGTCGGTCCTTCCCAAGGACCCATGGGTTTTGGCCCACTCCAAGGAGGTGACACTTCTGAGGGTCTGGCTTGGAAGGGGGAGCGTCTATATGTCCCAGAGGCCATGAGGGCGTCCATCCTCAAGCAATGTCATGACGTTAAAAGTGCTGGGCATTTTGGGTATATAAAAACCTTGCACTTGGCCCGAAGACAATTTTGGTGGCCAAAGATGAGAAAGGAGGTGGAGTATGTAAAAGGGTGTTCCACATGTGCAATGGCAAAAAGGGGGGCAGGAAAGCCAAAGGGCCTGTTACAACCTTTGCCTACCCCGACCAAGCCTTGGGAAGTCATCAGTATGGATTTTATAGTGGAGTTGCCAGAAAGTCGGAAAAAGACTGTTATTTGGGTAGTGACAGGCCTGTTTTCAAAGCAGGCGCATTTTGTAGCCTACAAGAAACTCCCAAGAGCCTCCCAGTTAGCCAGACTGTTTATTCAACACATTTACAGATTACATGGGGTTCCTGCTAAGATCGTATCTGACCGGGGGGCTCAGTTCACTTCCCAGTTCTGGAAGGCATTCACCAACCTTCTGGGAGTCGAACTAGGGCTCAACAGTTCCCATCATCCCCAGAGTGATGGGCAAAGCGAACGCACTAATCAGATTCTTGTACGGTATTTGAGGTGTTACGTGAACTTCCAACAATCTGACTGGGTGGACCTCTTGCCGTTTGCGGAGGTCGCCTATAACAACGCAACTCACCAGAGCACTGGCCTCTCCCCTTTCAAGGTTGTTTCAGGGCAAGATTTCAATTCTCTGCCTCTAGGGGAGGGGACCTCCAAGGACCCGGTCTCAGTGGCCCAATGGAGCCAAAAGGTTAGAAATGCCTGGCCATGTGTTATCTCAGCCTTAGACTTTGCCAAAGCATGTTACAAACATCACGTGGATCAAAATCGGGATCCCACCCTGGGATATGCTGTTGGGGAGTTAGTCTTTTTGTCCACCAAATTTCTTAAAAGTTCCCAGCCTTCAAAGAATTTGGGGCCCAAGTACATTGGTCCTTTTCCTATCACACGGATAATAAACCCAGTGGCTTTTGAACTGTCTTTACCAAAACTGTACCGAAATGTTCATCCTGTGTTTCATTCCAGCTTGCTCAAACCGGCGTGCCCTCCAGACCGTCACCATCCAGACCCAGGACCTGCGCCCCATCCTATTCTGAACCATGATCAACATTTTGAAATTTCTGAAGTGTTGAACTCTCGGGTTCACAGGGGTGTTTTACAATACTTGGTAAAATGGAAACACTTACCAATGGGCCATGCCGAATGGGTTAAATCCAATCATGTGAATGCTCCGCGCTTATTGCGAAAGTTCCATGCCCGTTTTCCTGATAAGCCGGGCTGAAAAATGGGGGGGGGTCTCTTCGGGTGGGCAGTATGTCAGGCTCATCCCTGAATTCTGGGATTTGGAGTGGAATTCATGGAGGATCCAGACATGAGGTGGTTTCTCCCTGGCTGGGCCTCTGGAGTTTTGGAGAGAGGCCAGCCCACCTTGTTGGCCTGGGAACGCTCCTTTCTCAGAGAGGCTCAAGGTCCGGGCATCCAGGTGCAAGCCGCCTACTTGCACTCCCTGAATGCTTTTCTCACGCTGGGAGGGTTTATCTGGGGGGTTGCTGTGGCTGTATTCAGTTTCGGCTTTGTTCTATGTTCCTGACACATGAATCCATGTCAATAAAGCAATTTATTGATTGCATGTGAGCGTGTGTGCTTGGTATTGCATGTGAGCGTGTCTGCTTGGTCCCTTGTATTCTCCTCTCACAGAGTTCTCTGACTGAGTGATATCTTCTAGAATTTATTCTGTAGGTGATTCCATCCCCTCAGTCTTCTTCTTCAGTATGCCAGCTTCTTTTCCTGAACATTAGAGTATGACCCAGAGGCAACTGCTGGCTTCCATGTCAGTGGTGTAATGAATTCTGTGTGGCAGGGGGTTGGACTGGATGGCCCTTGTGGTTTGTTCCAACTCTATGATTCTATGAATCGGCTTTGGATTTTACCAAAAATGTTAAAGGCACTATCCAAAGTGCTGAACTCTATTTCACTATGAATTGTTCATTCAAAGTCTGGAATCAAACCATGAGCAGATGGGTTGTACCACAGGCAGTTAAGCTTCTGGCTATCCCTGGTCTGACCTCTGTCTCGTAACACTACCAACACATATATTGCCTACTAGCTCTGAAACATAGATGTAAAATCTGATGTTGTAATGAAATAAATATAGGACTAATACCTTTTGGCTAGACATCACAACTATCCATTGAATCAGCCAGCCAAGGTCTTTACACATTGCCTGCAAGGGGTTAAGATCACAGAGGTGAGTCTTGAGAAGGAACAGGAAGCAACCTGTCAAGATTCCAAAGGAAATATTAAGAGAAAGGAAACTTAACCCCCCTTCTCTTTGTTGGCTGGCTGGGGAAGGGGAAGGAGTGAAGCTCTGAAGCCCAGTCATGTGGCCAATGGTAGACTATGATGCCATCTTTACTTCAAGAAGTATAGAAAGACAGAAAAAAAAGAGGCTAGCAAGGATATCTAGCTAGCAGTGATTAAGCTATTTTGTTGAATTTAGTGATTTAGAAGCTACTTTAGCCAACAGCTACATTCTCATTTTCTGTAACCCCAGGGAAGTAGTTCCTTGTGGTTGTTATACTTATACATATTTTCAGCATCCAGCAATACCAAGTTTTTCTTCCAAACCCCAAGATTTTTGTCCCTTTTTATTACAGTTGGCCCCCTGTATCCATGGCTTGAAAATATTTAAAAAGATATAAATTCCAAGAAGCAAACCTTTATTTTGCTATTTTATATAAGGGACACCATTTTATTATACCATTGAATATAATGGGACTTGACCATCCATGGAATTTGGTATCACTGGAGGAGGGGGGATTCCTGGAATGAAACCCCAGTGGATACCAAGGGCCCACTGTTTCACTTTTTCAAGATGAGTTGATTATTATTTTTTCCTTTGTATGAGGGTCTTGTGTATGTGCTGAAGGAGGCAAAGTCAGCTAGTAATGAAAGCCAAGTTTGGGGAGGTTACAGTTCATTTAATGGCTGGAAACCCACATACCTCTATCTGGGAAAAGGTGTCCATAGAGGGAGGAGGATACTTTGCACGAATGTGGGTTCCAAGTGCATCTCTCTGAATCCCAAAAAATATAAATTTATGGATTTGGGCATTCTCGGACTATGGCAGGAGTGGGCAACTGCTGAGGGGTAGAAGCAAAGGGCTATACCAGCATGCCAAAGCCTCCAGCCCTCCCCTGCAAAATAAATGTTAAAATAAATATTTTCTGAGCAATATCCCCCACAAGGCTCCAAAAATGACTCATACCCATTGCAAAATGCAGCAGTTTTGCTCCTCCAAGGCCTTGACATACCTTGAAAACGTCTCAGAAGCCAAAAATAAAAAATAAAAATCAACCCCAAATTAGCTGAAATAGAAACAAGAAGTAAGCTCTGTCATTTTTGATTTCGGCTAATTTGAGAGTAATTTGGGCTTCTTTCAGGGTATGTGGGAGTTAGGGAGGGGCAAAACCACTGCACTTTGCAGTGGGTTTCAGCTGTTTGTGGGGAAGTGAAAAATTTGACAGGTTTTTTTTTAAGTGGGGGTCGGGGAATTGAGGTGCTTCAGGCCACATGTATCCTGTATTTGGCCCACTCCACTCTAGAAGATCTGTCCTGAGGAAACATAAACCACAAGAAACCAAAAGGGGGTTGCACCTAAGAACCAAAATCAGGACAACACAGAGTAGGAGAATCAACCTTAACAGATGTCCCTTTTAGCACATATCAGAATATGTGTCTAACTGGGCATGCCATCTGCCCACACTGTCTAATGTCACTGTTCTTTTATTTCAAACCCATATTATTTTTAATGTTTCAGAAATTAAACCTGAAACAGTATTTTCACTATATAACTTGGCCCAAACCAATACCAAACAAGCATTTAGTATTATAACCTGTGACTCAGAAACACTAATAAGTCACACATTACCCATTCTTTTCCAATTCCTCCCCCCTCCCGCTTTTTTTAAAGCCTGGAACAATTTGTTTTCAATTATAGCTTTATAGTTTTAAAAGCAAGGTGGTGATATATTTTCAAATTTTGTTTTGTTTTCGTTTGATTCAGTACTAGTTTCACTGCTCAAAATATGAAATGATAGCTGACTTTCCAGGGGTACCGTAAGTGCAGAGCAGTCCACAGCCTGGCCTGGAGTTAAGATCTGCTGTATGACTTGGGAACACATTTATAAAAGGAGCAATTTCTAAGAGCAAAGAGGAAATTGTTTTTTGAGGCTGGAGTTTGGTCTTGATCCAATTTTAAAGCTCTTTTCATGTTACAATTTCAAAAGGGTCTTTTGTTTTGCTGTTGGTTATTCCCAAAACACACACACACACACACAATACACCAATCAGGGAAGTCTACATGTCAGCCTACAGCTAGGCTGCTGTAAGATGTAAGAGGTTTATTTGAGATCCAGAAAATTTGTCTTAAATAACACTAGTTGAAATAATAATAATATAACCACCACCACCATTCTGCTCCACCCCTACCTAACCCTTTTATTTTGTGTTATATTTGTGATCATTTACTTTCACAAAAGTCAAACATACAGTTTATATTGTTGTTCTTTTTTAAAAAAAAAAAACACCTTCTGGAACATTGTCCTAAAGCTGATACCCACCATTTTGTGATGGCTGGAAAGTGCCATTTATCTCCAGCTAAACAACTACACATCATTTTACTTTGATCAATAGCAGGGTCACTGGATGTGGCAGGAAAAGAACAGCAAATCTATTTCTTATCCAGCAGTGTGGCAGGTTACATTCCAGAAGAGAATAAAGTGTAGTCAGCCTTTGGAAGTAGAAGCAACAGCTTAAAGCATTGCCCACCAAATCATTTCAACGTGGTATATGGTATACATTTACATTTAAAAGAAGTTGGTCACTTTAAACACAAGAACACAAAATAGTTTGTAGATCACATCAGGGGTGATCCTACTGTTTGGGCAATGGGTCCCTACCCTCCTTATCCCCAGCATCCTTCCTAATTGCAGAAGGATTCAGGATGGGTAGCAAATTAGTAGTTGGCTGCACCTCTGGTGACCCCACTGTCTACTCCAGCAGCCCAAGTGGCATCAGCTGTTTCTGGACAGAGGCAGGAACTGCAGTTTATTTCTATTCTATTGCAGTGTCTTTGTATTCTGAAAACAATTTGTGCTGTGGCTGAATGTCACATTTAGAGCCACTCCATTATCAGTGATATGATTAAGGTTTCCCAATAGGAAGTCCTGGTGGTGCAGTGGTTAAATGCCAGAACTGCAGCCAGAACATTGCAACTTCGATCCCAACAGCTCCAGTGTTCACTCAGCCTTCCATCCTTTTGTAGGTCAGTAAAATGAGTACCCGGATTGTTGGGGGCAATTAGCTAACACACATTGGAAAGTGCTTAGTGCCTAGCATGCTATAATGCAGTGTAGATGTCTAAAGTGCTATTGCTTAATGATTTGTAAACCACTCTGAGAGCCTTTGTGGCTGAAGAGCGCGGTATATATACCTAAATAAATAAATATCAACAAATATATAACCTTGCAGATTTTTCCTCCTACCGTAGTTACCACAGGATCTTTGCAGAAGAAGAAAAAGGCATTTGGCACAGTGGGAAAATGAAGAAAACCAGTTCCAAAATGTACACAAAGCATGTTTTATTGACTGGGACCATGTTTTAAAAGCCTCTTTTTAAAAAGTGCCCAAAATTACATACAGATTTTTTTTGGTGGGGTGTGGACCTCACTGCATAAAATTGTAGTCAAATGGACTCAGCATGAAATGGGTATAGAACAGGCCATATGTCTGTAGAAATCAGCTTGACAGATCTATTCATCTCTATTTTTATTCCTTTTATTAAAATATTTATATCCTGCCACATAGCCAAAGATCACAGGGTAGCTTAAAATAAAATCAATGTGAAACAATAAATAGTAACAATAGTCTTTAAAGCTTTTAAAAAATTAGTATTGATCTCTAGTTATTGTATATTCTTTAACTAGCAATAAAGCTCTTATCAAAACTTACTGTAGAGGTTCCATTTGAAACAGCATCTTTTGGAATTGTTACCCAAGATGCTGGGGTGAGGACCCTCTAGTAGACTCATATTAATATGGGGAATTAATGCACTTGGCTTGGCAATACAAGAGGTGGGTAATGGCAGGACCTTTTAGACCTATGTATACTAAGGAAGAGACTCTAAGCCAAAATATACAATTAAATTATCTTTATTTCAATGTAACAGCAACAGCATTCACACAAACACTCAGACTTTAAACAATTACACAAGGCTAACAAAGAAAGTAGGAAGTATTTGGACAGAGGAATAGAGTGAAGGGATGATGGGTGATATGACACCTGTCCTGTAGAGCAGAGATTCCTACAGCAACGGGATCTTGGAGTGGTGTTCTGAGGGCACACATTGAAGGAGGAAGTGGAACTTTGAGCAATCTGGTGGTGTTTGGAGGTGATATTTATATGAAATAGTTCCACTACAGGGATAGGAGTTGTGGTTGAAATACAATGGTTCTTGGAGGTTCCCAGGCTAAAACAAAGTGTACTCCAGAAGGGTTGATGATTGCTAATGAGTAATACTTTTGAACTGAACTGGAAACAAGCAAGATCTATTTGGAGAGGAAAATCCCATTTTACAAACAATCAAGTCTCTTGCTATCACTGGGTGGATTAGGGATGACTCACCTCCAGGTGTTGAGTCTCACTTGAAAGTGTTGCTTGCTGCCCATCAATCTTAATGTTTCAGCCATTAGCAACCATTAACAAAGCCAGAGCTTCCATTGTCAAACCATGGTAAACTCCATCACACATGTATTCCACTCAAAACACCCCTTCAGGGGGAATATCAAGTATAAATATTGCCCCAAAACACAGCCAAAGTGTTCACAGCTTCTCCCACTCTATTCCCCTATCCCAATATTTCCTCCTGTTCTTCACTAGCCTTGTCTGATTGCTTGATGCTTTCATGCTTGTGTGAATGCTTCTGAGATTATTTTTCAATAAAAATGATTTTTATTGTATTTCTTGGCTTGGAGTTTCATCAGTACTGGTATACACAGGTCAAAAGATTTTGTAGTTACCTGGCCTCTCATTGCATTACTTGATCTAATTAAAATTCCCCAATAAAATGTTAAATTTTGATTGACACGAATGGGTTCCCAGGAACCCCCACACAATTTGGGTAACAAGTCAAGGAGCTAGAAGTCATTTTTCTGCCATTAGTCTCAGCAATCTGTTATCACACTTTGCAAAGTATTACGCTGTATGAGCACTGAATGTGTGCATGTTGAGTGGAATAAGATTAATGTATACTAGAGAGATAGATGGAGTCCCCGGTTGATAACATCTCCTATTTCTTTAAGGCATCTTTTCTCAACACCCCCATCCTGTGTTTTCCACTTTTTATGCTTTTATGCTATCGGGCTCCAGTTTTATGGCTCCCAGATCAAATGATATCTCCACCTGTTTATGAAATGCATAATACCTGAGGTGCTGTAATCTTTCATTTTCGTCTATGTTTCTTGTTTCTAAAATTTCCAGGTTCCCAGTACTGCAATTCGCTCTACACCCCATGGCATTGTAATAAAAATATGAGAGACTGTATGTCTCATTCAGTTCTCTGAAACCCTGTTTTTAAAGGAATAGGTGAGCCCTTGATTACAGACATCCCCATGCTACTTTGTATCATTTTGAAATAGATCTGAAATCTGCCTTCCGAAAGGTTTCACCCATCTCAATGCTATTTCCCATGTGTAAAATCTCTGTCAGTCATGAAATTCTCTCCTTGGGAGTTTGGATTTTCCTTTAATCTGATCCATTTAGAAAATGATTCTCAATTTATTGAATAAGGAGGAGGAAATAGATAGCTTTTCATTAAGTCGACAAACTCCTTTTTCACCCTTGGCATCTAAAATGTGTTCTCTATTTAAATTTTATTTATTTCAATCTTCTCTAGTGGGAACTAGATTAAAATGGAATTCCTTGTCCTAAATGCTACAACTTTTCCCATTACTTAAAGAATGCCATATTGGTTTTGCCAACCAATTTCTGCTGGTATTTGTTACAGCCTCTTAATAGCTGTAGAAACAAATCTGTATGGCTCAGATTCTAATGTTTTGTGAGTTGTTACTTCATATAAGACAGCAGACTTGTCTCTTGATCGCGAGAACACAATTCCACCAACTCTTTATTTCTGTAAATTCAAAAACAGCTTGGGAAGCCTTGCAGAGTCCCCCAATAAGACTATATTCAATAAAGCTATAACTCTAAGACTATAACTTCAGCAAGCTGCGGCAGAGGCAGTTGAGGCAGAGACAGTCCACCAGACATGCAGGTCAGCTGATGACTTGGGTGCATTACCTTAAGTTGTCGCCATTCAATTCCACCAAACTTGCTAAGCAACAACTTACTTTTTCTCACATTCCTTACCTTCTCTTTTTCCTTCTGTGCCATATCTTTTTAGACTCCAAGGGCCTGTCTGAAGGGTGAAAATAAACCTCTTAGAATTCACATAGAATCCTACCTGTCTTATTGGGATCCTGTGTAATTCTGCCATATTCAGAAGGAGGATGGGGCAAATCCACCATAAACCCTGAGGGAACAATATTTGGGTCTTTTCCGAAATATTTTAAAAACTCAGTGGGGAATGCACATGATTGATCATTAGAACATGCAATCTAATTTATTTGCATAGCCCCAGAAAAGTGAAAGTAGAAAACTGATTGGCCAGATGAGAGCAGGGGGCAGGGCTTGCTAAGAAGGCAAGCACTCTGGAATCACCATCTTGATTTTCGCCTTAGCAATTGTGTGCTGTGGCAACAAAACAGCCTTTTTTCCCCATATTTATTCAGGCAGAATATCATATTATTGCCCTTTCTCACCTTAGATATGCCTTTAAAAAATACCATTTGGTGGCAGCAATTTGCAAAAATAAAAACATGATTCATGCCTGCCATATTGAATCATAGGCATGCCCGTTGGGACAGCAAAAGAAGATAGCCTCACATGCCTGCGATTTTGCCAAACACCATTAGGACAAGTAGATTCCGCTTCAAATTTCTGTGAGTACGCATCAATCCACATTTTCCCTCCTCATATAGACAGGCCCTAAGGCAGGAACTGTCTTTTATTTGTTTTCCATAAGGTGCTCTGGCTGCCTTTTGGCTGAGGGATAAATATGCCTTAAATAAATAATAGATTAATATAATGCACCACAAAAACAAAACATTTTAAAAATGATTAGGGGATCATGGTTTTTCCAACAGAAGGGATGTTGAGAACTGTTCCCCCACCTACATATTCCTAGGAGGAAAACCATGTTAGTTAAATGGGTTCTGGGCTCACTCAGATCCCCACTTTAGCTCAGGAGGTGTGTATATAGCAGCAGGTGGCTGATCTTCCTCCCAGAAGTCTGCGCACTGAGTGCAGGTTTTTGGCACAGCTACACAGCAGCGAGCCAATCAAAAACCAGCTGGAAAGAATTTAACAGGGACTTGGACAGACTGTCAGCCAGTCTCACTGAAGTGGCTTTCCTCATCCTCTCTCCCTGAGATGTTGACATTGGTCTGTAGCTAATATGACAATGTGTTTAGGCTTACGGAGTCTCCTGTGGTTTCTTCAACTCTTTTGTCAGAATGGTGTGGTATATTGCAGTTTAGAATCATAGAATCATAGAGTTTGAAGAGACCACAAGGGCCATCCAGTCCAACCCCTGCCATGCAGGAGTAAACAATCAAAGCATTCCAGGAAGATGGCCATCCATCCTCTGTTTAAAAAACTCCAGAGAAGGAGGGCTTGTCTAGATGCAATGGTATACGGTGAGTGGGTACACATTTTTCCCATTTGTAGCGACACTGTTTTGTCTCCACCATCCCTGCCCCCTTTTGCATCTATTTGAATGGAGTGTCCACACACACTGATAAAGGGCAATAGAGCAAAAATGTGCAGTGATATAAATACGAAAATGTGCATCTATGGGGATTTTTTTTCCAGGAAATTTTGGGGGAAACCACGAATTATTTTACTGCATGGTTTGTGGAGTTTTTAGCCCCACTCCATCCAAATACAACAAATCTTATTTGGATTGTGTCAGGACAAATTGTATTCTCTGCGAATTATATGAGGAGTATTTTCATCATCTTATTAATCTTTTATTGACATTTTCTTTTCCAAATAGGTATAATTGTAATGTGTAAATATAATGTTCATTCGAAAAGAAAAAAGAGTGATTATAGTGTGTTTAGGTTAAGAGGAAACATGTATTAGTATTAGGATAGATAGTTTTATTTTTGTATTAGTAAGAAAAGAGGAAAACAATTATTATTTTTGCGTTATTGTTACGGCCTTTTGTGGTTGGGTGTATTTTTCAGTAGAATGGTCTTATTCCAATAAAAAATTCCTAATCCCCCAAGACTCCACCACACTCCAAGGCAGTGTATTTCACTGTCAAACAGCTCTTACCCTCAGGAAGCTCTTCCTAATATTTAGATAGAATCTCTTTTCCTGTAGTTTGAATATATTTCTCTGCATCCTGGTCTCTGGAGCAGCAGAAAACAAGCTTGTTTCATTTTCAACATGGCATCCCTTCAAATATTTAAACATGGCTATCATGACACCTCTTAACCTACTCTTCCCCAAGCTAAACATACCCACCTCCCTAAGCCACTCCTCATAGGCCATCGTTTCCAGACTTTTCACTATTTTGGTTGCCCTCCTCTGGACATGTTCCACCTTCTCAATGTACTTCTTGAATCGTGCTGCTAAGAACTGGACACAGTATTCCAGGTGAGATCTGACCAAAGCAGAATAGAGTGATACTATTGCTTCCCTTGATCTAGACACGATACTCCTATTGATGCAGTCTAGAATCACATTGGCTTTTCTGGCTGCCGCGTCACACTGCTAACTCATGTTCAGCTTGTGGTCTACTATGACTCCAAGATCCCTTTCACAAGTACTATTGTCAAGCCAGGTGTCACCTATCCTATATCTGTGCATTTCATTTTTTCTACCTAAGTGTAGTACCTTACATTTCTTCCTATTAAAATTTATTTTGTTAGTTTTGGCCCAGCTCTCTAATCTCTTAAGGTCATTTTGAATTCTGATCCTGTCCTCTGGGGCATTCTGATCCTGTCCTCTGGTGTCATCTGCAAATTTGGCAAGAGTGCCCTCTATTCCATCATTGAAATCATTTATAAAGACGTTGAATTGCACTGAGCTGAGGACAAAACTTTGTGGCAAGTCACTTCTTTCCATGATGGAGAGGAGCCATTGGTGAGCATACTTGGGGTTCCTACAATAGCCAATCATTTTCCAACCTGAAATAGTCTTCTCTCACACACACTTTTGACATGATGAGTTGGGAACTAAATGACAGTTGGGTTGGGCAGTGGGTGAGCTCAAGGTTGTGGTGGCTGCTGGAGTGTTGATCTGTGAGAACATGAGAGAGAGCCTTCTCAGTGGCTGCTCCCACCCTCTGGAACACTTTTCCATGGTAAGCTAGGCTGCCTCCCTCCCTGCTTTTCTTTCCCTGGGAATCAAAGACATTTTTGTTTAAGATGTTTTTTGTTTAAGTAGGCGTTAAGGTATAAGCAGTGATGCTTTTATTGGATGTTTTATTTATCCTTTTAAACTTCTCTGTATTGTTAAAATGATTTTTAAATGTTTTATCTGGTGATTTAAATGGTTTTATACTTTATTGTGTTTAATTGGCTACCACTGGAAGCTGCCTTGGGTCCCACTTTGGGAAAAGGCAGCATATTAATCAATTAAGCTTCAGGAGGAAAGCAAAATGGAGCCATTGCCCCACACAAATCAGAGTTCTGACCTCCCCCTCTCCCCATAAAATGTTTCTTTAGACCTCAAATTTCTACCACTGCAGTAAGTTAAAATTTCTGCTGAGCATTTAGAAACAAAGTTTAGGCATCTAAAGAAAAGGGGCTGAAAAAATGACCAAGGGGATAGGAACACAGCTAGTACAAATGTTCTCAGTGCGAATGATTATCAATGTTTCACACTCTACAATGCAAGAAATTTCGGTAGTGAAGGAAAATTTCATTTGGAAGGGGCATAATTTTTATATGGGGGGGTAGCAGCCTCATTTGGCACGCTCTCCCTCCCTCCCATAGTTGCAGCACAGAGTGCTTGCTGTTGAATGGAATCTATATAACTATGCTATTTATGCTGTGCAAAAGGTATATCAGATCTTGGATTTGAACTCCTTGAAATCAATTTTTTTTAAAGAACTTCCCCTCCACCCAAAAAAAAGAACAACTCCAAAACATATAGGCCCAAACTACTTGTGAGTAGCATAATTTTTTACATGGAAACGTCAAGCAGGTTGACCAAGTCCAGGGCCCTGGGACAAAAGGAGAGAGTTAACCATTCCAATGCCAACACAAATTAGGCACTTGCTAATAGCCTCCCCAAAAGCAGCTGTTAGGCCCAGGAAGTTGACAGCATCCTGAGTGGAAAGAGGTGGAAGAATTATTAGCTAGACCACGTAGGTGGAAGGATTAACCCCAGTTTCTGCAAAGCAGACCCAATCTTGCTGTCTCTGAAACTGCTGTTTCCAATTTTAAAAAAGAAGTTTTGTGCTGCTTGCAGTGAGATTTCTACCATTACATGTACTAGGTCAAATTAAGCCCCCTTGGAATTAAGCCCTACTGAATAAGTCCTGCTGAGCCCAATTTCAAAAAATCTGGAAGAGAGAACAGTATTTTGATTGGGTGGTAGATTGTACGTGAATGAATGAATGATTTTTTTTTTTTAGGTCACAGATCAGAAATACAAAACAACAAAATCAACACTGTATTTACAACACACCCACAACATGTCTAATACATGGTATGTAGAAATAAAACATAATTAAAATCTATAAGCTAAAACGTTATCCACTATGATAATTCACAACTTGTCTCATTAGTTTTGTAGCAGCAGCACAAAACTTAACCACTTTCAAAGTTATCTTTGATTCGCTATCCTCTATTACTGGTAGATATTTTAAATAGTAGTCATCACATCCGATTGGAATTCACTACACAATAGGAGTAATGAGTGTAGAACGAATCTCCCTGTAGAGATGGCAATATAATAGGACATGACTGGCAGTTTCCACTTCATTCAGACCACTTGGCTATACTCACTCTTGCTGGGTATACTTCCAAATATATCCTGCAGTAATGCTGACAGCAGAACATTAAATCTGGCTAAGGTGAAGGATTTCCTAAAGTTAGGAATTTAGAAATACTGTATCCACCTTGGATAGATACCTTACTGGAGTAAACAACCTCTGATTATCTTTAATTTCCAGGTACCTGCCATTTCATTCAGATGGCATTGCAATTCCACATCCCAGACCCACTGGAAGAAAAATCAGTTTTAACCAGTAATGAATCTTAAGGATCCACACCCAGGCCTTGATCATAATTAACCTAATGCAGACTGCTGCATTAGGTACATAGGAAGGGGCCTCCAGAAAAGTACAAAAGAATTTGATTTGGAGAATTTCAAATGAAGTAACATTTTTATGACAGCACACTTGGGAGCTATATAAAAACTAAGAAATATCTCTTGCTACAAATGCCTGGGTAGCTGCAGAGGTGAATTGTCCTTCTTTCCCATAAAAGCACCTTGTGATCACTTTGATATTCCTCTGGACATTTGCAGTGGCATTTTTAATATGAGTGTTCCCTGTACCTCTTGCATGAAAGGTTATGCCCAAATTTTTGAAAAACATTGTCTGCTCAATAGGCTGTTTATCAATCTGCCATTTATGCCTCACTTTGTTCCTAGAACACACCATCACCTTAGACTTGGATTAATTATTAGTTGTTCAGTTTTACAGTAAAACTACTGTAGATGTCCCCAGCGTTAAGTGATATTAAACACTTGACTACTGAAGTCAACAAGGACCCCCATGTCAGTACTGGAATTACAAAGGCCAATTTGACATTAAACATTTCTTATGTTCAGTTTTGAACAGGTTGGGTATGTAGTGCTCTTCACCAAGTGGAAGAGCTCCATGAAGGATCTAGATTCAACAGATTCTTCCAGTTGAGAAAGGAGGAAAGCCATTTTTCTAGCCTATTTTTCCCCTTGCAGTACTGCCATAATAACTCCAGAATGTTTTTTGGGGGGAGGAGACTTCAGCCTTCAAAAATCCACTTTCCCAGGCCACAGGGAATTGAGGGTCAGTAGGAATTGGCACATCCAACCTCCTCCTCCAACACATGAGAACTCTAGATTCAAGCTGCCAACTGGTATATTGCATTATAGATGTCATCCATTTTAGTGACTGCTATATTGACTATTAACACCAATACCAATCTTCAAATCTGTATTTAAAGCCTGAAAGAGAAATCTGACCCCAAACACTTCATTTCCAAAATCTCATTTGTCAAAAAATAATATGACATATTTGATTTTAAACCTGCCCAACCAGTGCTTGTTAAGATTTCCTTTTTCTTTAAGATACGTTTCAAGCTGTAAATTCTTCAGACAATTTAAACCAAAGATTGACAACAGGGATCTCCTATAAATCCTGTTGACCTTTTAAAGTGTTTCATGGAGAAATAACTTTCATATATTTTTGGAGAGACCTCTAGATTGATTACTATATCTTCAATGCATTTAGTACTTGTGTTGCAGACTTTTAAGATTTATCTATATTATTTCAGGAAGCCAAACATTTGGAACTCCAGCACTATGCGACAGTACTAGGCAAGAAACCCTCATACTTTCCCTTACATTGCATCTGTCCACGAATTCTGGAAGGAGAAATATAGGGAAAGAAAAGATATCAGGAATTTTTTTCGTCTGCAGCAAGAGCACATCCAAAAAGGGAATCTGTGTCAGAAAGTCATGGTTTCTGTAGTTCTACATACTGCAACTGTATCTGAGATCCAGATGATGTTGCCCTTATCTTGGGGCATTCCCCAGGAACTCCAGGAAGTAACCACACACTTCCACTCCCAACCTCCCCCATAAGGGTCCTCCTTTTCCACTATGGTCTGGAACTGATGGGGGGTTATGTGTTTCCATGGGAAAAGAACCCAACCACTGATGCCGACACTGCTCCAACCTGTGATGAAAAGGAGCAGAAAACAATGGTCTGTGACTAGATGGGGAGGTGGCCCCATGAGCAACCAAATGGAAAGGTCTATCCCAGCACTTTCTGCAGCATTTACTGGACTGCATCCAGCTTAAGGCAAGGTTTTAGATCAGCTGAAGGATGATCGATTGTTCTGGAGACCTAAACCCATGCATCTCAGAATTGTAGCACTAAAATAGCATATATTCTAAAGCTGCTAGTCCATAGGATGACCCCAAGATGTTCTGTTTCAAAGTTCCATTTTGGTTTTATACCCATTGATACAGTTAACATATGTCATTGCTTCCTAGAGTACTATATGGCATTGGTGAATTTTCCATTAAACACATCCTCTGTGGTGATGTGTTTTCATTTACAATGGCATCCCTAGTTTACCACAAGTGAATGTTTATGTCAAAAGGTTATACATCTGCTATGGGTTTGACAGGATGGTGAAGTATTTATCTCCTCTTTTAAACAAGGTCAACTGCTAACAAGATTTGGCTACATTCTGCCTTAAATAAGAAAGGTTTGTGTGATAGATGTGATAGGGTTTGAAATATTACCCTTGGAGTTTGATATTTCCAAGATACAGGTTGAGTATCCCTTATCTGAAATGCTTAGGGTCAGAAGTGTTTTGGATTTTAGATTTTATTTTTTTTTAATATTTGCATATACATAATGAGATAACTTGGAGAAGAGACCCAAGTCTAAATATGAAATTCATTTATGTTTCATATATACCTTTACACACATAGCCTGAAGGTAATTTCATACAATATCTTTTAATATTTTAATGCTTTACTTTTAATATTTTGTATTTTTTATTTAAACATTATTTATTTTAATATTTTGGATTTTGGACTATTTTGGATTTCCAGATAAGGGATTCACAATCTTAAAGTAGACTTCATACTCTTTTGTTCTTAATGTGTTTGCCCTTCAGCTGTATTAAGGCAAGGTGAGGAAGCTGTGGCCCTCCAAATATTGCTGGAATACAATTCCCATCATCCCTGATCATTGGCCATGCTGGCGAAGGATTCGGTGTGACTTGTTGAGTTTCCATTGAGCTGTTAAATGGAGCTATTTATATTTTCAGTAAAGTAGTAACTATACAATAGTTATCTACTTCTATATGAACAAAACAACAGAGGATAATATTCCAGCCATGATGGAATATTATCTGGCTTTGTTGTTAGGATCCTAGAGGCATCTGGATTCCTAGGCAGAATGCTGAATGGGAACTGATGGTGTCCATCCATCCCTACTTCATAGGCACCTTGTCTTGTTCAGAAATTGTTGATGCCATCTTTGCTTGTAGAAGCAACCTTGATTTTTTAAAGAACTCCCCAGTCTGATTTTAAATGCACTAACAGCACAATCCGATTTGTATCTACTCAAAAGTAAATCAGTGCGGCTTATTTATAGGGAAGTAGATATGCAATTGCACTTAACTGGAAATAGTCTCCACTTAACTCAGTGGAAATGACTTCTGAGTAGACATAGGATTGGATAGCAAAGTGTGGCAAAGTTTATATTCATGTTCTAACTTTGAGTCCTGTTTACCTCAGGAGGGCTATGAAAGCTTACATGTATATTTATACCTAGAGCTGAGAAAGTTGTATCAGAGTTAAAGGAATGCTCATAAGAAGAGGGAATTAGTTTTGTGGCTATCCAAAAAAATACAGAATTACTGCAGGCTAACCCTCTTGGCAGTCATCCATTTTTAATGCACCTCACTGTAAAGCAGGTGACAAAAAAAGTTCAGTAAAACTGAAATGGCAGTGTGGAAAAGGTGGTCTTACCCTTGGAGCTAATATTGAAGAATTTCCATTCCAAAGGAATGTGTATACATATGGCAATATAGGAAAAATTATATGGCTTCAGAGTAATATACCATCTCAACAAATACATTAATGCAATGAATACTTCAGTGTTTTGTCTTATGAATGAATGTCAATTCCACTGCATTAAATAATCCTTGTGAAAGAATGAGGCATCATAATGTCTCCTATGAAAGCTACTTCAAACATTTTTTAAAAATTATTTTCAATTTAAATTTAATGTTTTAAACACACAGTTTAACATATGTTGTACCAACTAACAAGCATCTGCCACCATTAACAAAAACATAAAAATTTAAACTTAAAGGCTGGGTCCTATTGATAATAATATGAGTAAACTCATTGAATAAATGAGATTTACAGTAGTGTTGACTCATCATTCAATAATTGACTCAGTGGGTCTTCTCTAATGGGGACTACTAATGAGTCAAGCAAAATACCATCTCATTCTATACTCAAAAGCTGTAAGTTCTAGGGAGGAAATAAGATTACATAACATATATAACCATCAGTAAGAAACTTGGAAGCCAATTTTTCACTTTCATTTGGTCCTCTTTTGTATATTCTTTTTAAAGTTTTTTTGTAATTCTTTGTAGTTGTTTTATAATCCTCTGTTCTTCTATCTTTTGTAGTTCTAGTTTTATTGGAAATTTCTTGTAATTTTTTTAAAAAGCTATAAGTTGTATCATAACTTACACAGTATACTTTTTTTAGAATGCTTCAAGAACTGAATATATTATTCCTGAACTGTCATATTTCAAAACATAAAAATGTTCTAGTTTTCAAGAACCATTTTGTGTGTGTATATATACATACATACAAACCTGGCCCTCTCTAACTACCACCCCAAAACTGTTTAACCGCATAATCAATTGCTTAGCATAGTCAGTTAATGTAAGCCCAAAGGGGCTATGGGACCTCCGTGTTTATTCCCACCTCTTAGATCATGTGACTCTTCTGATATTGAGAGATAACTTCTGAATTAGGGAGCCTCCACTCATTTAGGCTCTCTAAATAATTTAGAAGTCATTTCTAAAGGAGAGGATAGATAGATAGATAGATAGATCGATATTATATAGCTATATAGATATACTTCTCTGCCACAGAAGTTATGAAGAGCCAGAGAAGTGTAGTGGTTTGAGTACTGGACTAGAACTCCAGGATTCAAATCCCTGCTCAGCCATGGAAACCCACTGGATGACCTTGGGGAAGTCACATTCTCTCAGCCTTAGAGGAAGGCATTGGCAAATCTCTGAATAAATCTTGCCAAAGATCTGTAAGATAGGGTTGCCATAATTAAGAGTTGAGACAACACTGGGGACAGGGTAAAATGCACAACCTCATAACTAAGTTTTGAGTGAACATGTATAGGAATCTGCTGTTAATTTCATACCATCGTTATAAAAAAATGTATGCATGTCTTCTTTGAAACAAATGTTTAGGGAGTTTATTTGGGTTTTTGAAAATCCGGTCCCTTCATGAAACGTGGGCTGCCTTTGCAAAACTCCTTTCTAGACACTCTTCATAGAATCATGGAGTTGGAAGAAGCCACAAGAGCCATCCAGTCCAACCCCCTCCCATGCAGGAATATACAATCAAAGCATTCCTGACAGGTGGCCATCCAGCCTCTGTTTTCCTTAAAAGGAGAAACCACAACAGCACACTCATGTACATAGAAAACAGCAGCCAAATATATTTTAGGACAAAAAAAACTGCCCTTATGAAAAATCAACTTAACTCCAATCTTTTTTCTTTTTTCTTTTTTCTTTTTTCTTTTTTCTTTTTTCTTTTTTCTTTTTTCTTTTTTCTTTTTTCTTTTTTCTTTTTTCTTTTTTCTTTTTTCTTTTTCTTTTTCTTTCTTTCTTTCTTTCTTTTTTTTTTTTGAGGAGGGAAGGGGATATATGTACAGATTCTTGTGATAACAGTGATGACTAGTACTACTACTGCTATAAATTTCCGAGGTCATTTCCAGAGGCTTCTGATCAATTTTCGTAGAGGCACTACAGAGAATCATATAATCATAGAGTTGGAAGAGACCACAAGGCCCATCCAGTCCAACCCCTTGCCATGCAGGAACACAAAATCAAATCATTCCCGACAGATGGCCATCCAGCCTCTGCTTAAAAACCTCCAAAGAAGGAGCCTCCAACACACTCCGAGGCAGTGTATTCCACTTCTGAATAACTCTTACTGTCAGGAAATTCTTCCTAATGTTTAGGTGGAATCTCTTTTCCTGTAGTTTGAACCCATTCTCAGTATGACATCCCTTCAGATATTTAAACATGGTTATCATGTCCCCTCTCAACCTTCTCTTCTCTAGACTAAACATGCCCAACTCCCTATGCCGCTCCTCATAGGGCATGGCTTCCAGACCTTCAACCATCCTGGTTGCCCTCCTCTGGACACGTTCCAACTTCCCAATATCCTTCCTGAATTGTGGTGCCCAGGACTGGACACAGTATTCCAAGTGAGGTCTGACCAAAGCAGAATAGAGTGGCACTACTACTTCCCTTGATCTAGACACTATACTCCTATTAATGCAGCCTAGAATCGCATTGGCTTTTTTAGCTGCTACATCAAACTGCTGACTCATGTTCAGCTTGTGGTCCACTAAGACTCCTAGATGGCTTTCGCATGTACAGCCATCAAGCCAGGTGTCACCCATCCTATATCTGTGCATTTCATTTTTACTGCCCAAGTGTAGTGCCCTACATTTCTCCCTGTTGAAATTCATGTTGTTAGTTTTGGCCCAGCTTTCTAATATGTTCAGGTCATTTTGAATTCTGATTCTGTCCTCTGGGGAATTAGCTACCCCTCCTAATTTGATGTCATCTGAAAACTTGATAGGTATACCTCTATTCCCTCATCCAAGTCATTGATAAATGTGTTGAATAGCACTGGGCCCAGGACAGAACCCTGTGGCACCCCACTAATCACTAGAGCAAAGTTTTCATTTAATTAACCAAGTGCAGAGCACTATATGAGCAAGAATTCAAAGGGATTCATTCACATTCACTCCAAATAATATTATACAAGATAGTATGTTGTATCATAATATACAATAGAAAACAATCCTGAATACAGTATGATCCCCATATCGATGGGGGATACATTTCCAGACTTACCATGGATACCGGAAACCATGAATAATAGCAAACCAAATTAAAATGAATGATTTCCAGTCCAAGCATATCACTGAGTCATGTTGGAGGACCTAGAAGACACCTAGAGAGACCATATTTTTTTCAGAGGCAGGTAAGTGAATCTGCAGATACAGGGATCATACTGCATAATAAATAGAAGAGGAGAAGTTACCAAAGAGAGTTACCATACTCCCCACCTGCAGTAAGACTCCAACCACGTTCCTTCCATACAGGCCCAATGGGGTGTACCTTCTATCAGGCCTAAAGGAATCAACATTCTGAAAGTGTCCAGGATGCTTAAGGGCCTTTGTCTCCTATTTAAAAAACAACTCACTCCCCACCTCCTCCTTTCCATTGCAAGACACATTTTTTCCTTCTTTTCCAAGCTCAGCTCTTCTGCTCTGACCAGAGCTCCAGAAAGTTCTTTCTCTCCCCTTCCCATCCCTTCTGAAAGAAATAACACAGATTAGCCAGCTCCAGCCACAGGGCCAGGTGATACATTTCCCCCATTTCTAATAGTTCTTCTCTTGAGGCAGCAGACCTTTCTGTTTCCTGAATGTGAGAGAGTCACCCACCCTAACAGAGTCCAACAAATTCTAATGGCTTAATTCACCAAAGCATATTTTTTGGCTTTTGCATTCAATAGGCAGTCTAGTGAGTTTGTGGAAAACTTGTGAACTGATATCTTAATGGGTTAATTGGTGAATTAAAGCCCTGTTACTTCCTATGGAAAGGGGAGGAAACTTATGGCACAGAAAGAGCTGGTAACACCAGAGGCTGTTTAGGCCTGGAAGTGCCTGGAGCAGTACAAGTCAGATGTCACTTTAAAAATAATTGCTATTTCTAAAGTTCTATCTGTTGATTGTAAAGAAGCCTGTGACCAGGTGACCTGTGTGTGTGCCTGCTTAGTCTGTTGTCCAAGTGCTACTAAGTGTTCATGGGTCACTTCAAAGCCCCTGCTACTCTTCCTTCTTAATTTGGACTGAACAGCCTTTTATTTTAAAAAATGATTTGTTTTTCACATTGATGGTGCATGTGGACAAGCTGCTCATCTGAAGCCAGATGTGTGAATTCAACATATTTTTGTCTATACTGTATTTGCTCCCCTAGTTGAGGCACTCTGTGGTCTGATTTGCATAGCTTGATTGCGGGAAGGATTTCCTCTTTTTTAGTTCAACTATATCTTCATTGTTTCCCAACAGTGATCATTCCATCACTGTCATCTATGGGGTGATATACAATATAACATAATGTGGCTGTCATTTATTTGCTTGTATGGACCCCTATATCTCCCCACATGAGCCAGCCCAAGTATTACAATCTTCAGGAGAGGGCTTTCTCTCCATCCCACCACCCTCACAGGCTTGTCTGGCAAGAGCATGGAAGAGAACCTTCTCAGTAGCTGCTCCATGGGTAGGGAACTCCCTCTCAAGGGATGCTCAATTGGCCCCTTCTCTGCTCTCTTTTTGCTAATCTTCTTATATAAATAGGCCTTCCACATTTAACAGATTGATGTGGAAGGATATGCAATGAGTGTGCTGGTTTTACAGTTGGCCCTCTGTATTCTTGGATTCTGCATCAATGGATTCAAACATCCACAGCTTAAAGATAGATAGATAGATAGATAGATAGGAAGGAAGGATAGATTTTCCATAAAGCAAACTATGATTTTGCCATTTTATATAAGGGGCACCATTTTGCTACACCATTGTATATAATTGGACTTGAGCATCCATAGATTTTGGTATCCATGGGGGGGTCCTGTAACCAAACCACAGCTTATACCAAGGGCCCACTTTAAAATATATGCATGCTTGATGCCTTTTAATGGTTTCAAATTAATGTTTTAATAGGATTGATTGTTCAGTGCTTTTTAAAAACCTTTGTACCGCATATTATTTTGTTTTATCTTATATTGCAGGCCACTTTGGGTCTAATATTATTAGAAAGGCAGGATAGCCATCAAATAAAGAATGAATAAATAAATAATATGCTTTGTAATTTCTGATGGAAGATTCAAGTGATGTATTTCTATATCTAAGATGCAGACTTTGGCGAGGTGCAAATGAATCCAACAGGCTGTTTGCTCTGCTCAATAGAGGCAAATAAATTGGAACAAATTGCTTACAGAGCAGGGTTCATTCACGAATCCTTTGGACATTATCAGACATGGCAAAAATTGCAGGATTACGATATCAGGGTAGCACGAATGGGCCCTGCTATCACATGACATTGTCATCTTTACATTCTTACACCATTATCCAGCTGCAAAAAAAGCATTATGTACAATTCACAGGACAAGCCATCTCCTCTCCATTGACGCCCCCTTGTTGTGGGAGAAGGGCTTGCGTACGCTAATGATGTTTTGAGCTATGCTGGCAGTGGCATAATAGTCTCCCATGCCAGACAGGTCAAAACTGAAGGGTCTGACAAAGAGCGTCAAAGGGCAGGATGGGCTCTCTAGCCTTATGGCAACCATCCTACGAGAAGGAAAACTCTAATCCCAAACCCGGGCAGATGGTGCTCGTCCAACCCTGTAAGGTCAACCATCTAAGAGAAGGAAACTCTAATCAAACCTACAACCTGAGGACCTCGCTGCCACGTCCATGCTTGCAAGGCCATGGCAGATGAACCTTTGGTTTAAAGGGTGAGGCCAGTTCTGTGCACACTGCGCTCCACCAGAAAAATCTATTGCAAAGGCTCGAAGGACAAATCCAGTTCCAAAAAAGCCCTGTAGCGATAGGCGAGGGACGAAATGACAAGTGTAAAGATGCACTGGAAGCCGCAGACCCAACCCTGCATGCAGGTGGTTCAGGACTTTGGTCGCCCGAGGCTGACCCGGGAGATGACAGTCTTGTTCAGCAGCATCCTGAATGACCAAGCAGCCTTTTTTAAGGAGAGCACTGCTTGCTCCATATGGAGAGGGGGCTAGAAAAGGTGGCCTAACAAAAGCTCATCCCCATCTACCTGGTTGGCTAGCTGCAGCCAACAGGTTTCTTTTGATGCAGTCAAACCAAGGCAAAGAAACAAAGGCGCACACCGGCCTCCAAAGGTGTAAATAAACTGACACTTGCATGCTGGAACTTCAGAACCATGCAAGACTCTGCAGATAGTGGACGGGCTGAGCGTCGTTCTGCTCTAATAGCCCATGAACTATCACGACTTAATATTGACATCACTGCTCTTAGTGAAGTTCGTCTCCATGAGGAAGGCAGCCTTAAAGAACATGGCGCTGGCTACACACTTTACTGGTCTGGCAAACCCAAAACCGAAAAACATCTTTCAGGAGTATAATTAAAAACTCTATTGCCTCCAAACTCGAAACCTTGCCAATAGGACACTCTGATCGCATTATTTCCTTACGCCTCCCACATGTTGTTCTCTTTAGTATATATGCCCCAACTATGCAAGCCAACCCTGTAGAGAAAGAAACATTCTACACAGACCTACGCCAACTCATACAAAAAGTCCCTGCAGAAGATAAAATTATTATCCTTCGTGACTTCAATGCCAGAGTAGGAAAGAACTCCGAAGCCTGGAAAGGTGTCTTAGGCAAGCATGGTGTTGGAAACTGCAATAATAACGGACGCCTCCTGCTAGAGTTCTGTGCAGAACAACAGCTGAGTGTTACAAACACTATCTTTCAGTAGAAAGATAGCTTGAAGACAACCTGGATGCATCCCGATCCAAACATTGGCACCTCATTTACTATGTTCTAGTTCGCCAGAGAAACATTCACGATGTCTGTCATACCCAAGTGATGCCCAGTGCAGAATGCCAAACAGATCATTGCCTCATCAGATGTAAACTAAATCTTCATCTTAAGTTCAAACCTAAGAGGGGTGGCAACTTAAAGAGGAGACTCCAAGTCAACAATCTTCAACAAGCTACCATGAGAGACAACTTCCAGGCAAATCTGCAAACAAAACTTGAAGACCATCCTTGGCAGCATATCAAAAACAGTATCCTACAGTCTGCAGAAGAATCCCTCGGGTTCTCCCATAAGAAAAATCAAGACTGGTATGATGAAAACAACCAAGAGATCCAGGAGCTGTTGGCAAAGAAGAGAACTGCTCACCAGGCATACCTTGCCCAGCCAACTAGCCATGTAAGAAAAGCAGCTTTCCGCCTCACATGTCATAAACTTCAACAAAAACTCCAAGACATGCAGAACAAGTGGTGGATCAATATAGCAGAAAAGACACACCACTGTGCAGATCTGGGTGATCATAGAGGATTTTATGAAGCTCTTAAAGCAGTTTTTGGACCTACTTATCAGATCCAAAGCTCCTTATACAGTACAGATGGCCAAACATTAATTACTGATAAAGCCTCCATCCTGAATCAATGGGCTGAACATTTTCAAAGTCTGTTTAGTGCCAACTGAGTAGTCCAAGGCTCATCTATCCAACATATGATACAAAAACTGATGAAAAATGAATTGGACATAGCTCCCACTTTGGAAGAGACCCTTGAGGCCATATAGCAGATGAAAAACAGCAAGGCAGCTGGGTTTGATGGAATCCCACCTGAAGTTTGGAAACATGGAGGACATGCACTCCATGATAAATTCCACAAACTCCTTGTGAATTGCTGGGAAAAAGGGGAGCTGCCATCAGATCTCCATGATGCAGTCATCATTACCCTGTACAAGAAAAAAGGAGCAAAATCCGATTGCTCAAACTATTGAGGCATAACACTGCTCTCTATTGCTGGAAAAATCCTTGCAAGGATACTCCTGAACAGATTAGTTCCTGCTGTTGCAGAAGAATTTCTTCCTGAAAGCCAATGTAGCTTCAGAGCCAATAGGAGTACTACAGATATGGTATTTGCCCTTAGACAACTGCAAGAGAAATGTAGAGAGCAGAACAAGGGTCTCTATGTAACATTTGTCAACCTCACCAAAGCCTTCAACACTGTGAGTAGAAAAGGTCTGTGGCAGATCCTGGAAAGACTAGGATGTCCCCCCAAATTCCTTAAAATGATTATCTTGCTACATGAGGGACAGCGCGGTCAAGTCAGATATGGTGATGCTCTTTCAGAGCCCTTTCTAATAACTAATGGAATGAAGCAAGGTTGTGTTCTTACTCCAACTTTATTTACAATCTTCTTCAGCATGATGCTCCAAAGGGCTATGGCAGAGCTTGAAGAAGACGACGGCATCTATATACGTTACCATACTGACGTAGCTTGTTTAACTTAAGTTGTCGGATGGCTCACACTAAGACTCTAAACTATCTAGTTCATGAGCTGCTCTTCGCTGATGATGTTGCCCTTGTTGCCCACACAGAAGCAGCTCTGCAGCACCTACCATCCTGTTTCGCAACAGCTGCAGAGTTGTTTGGGCTGGAAGTCAACCTGAAGAAAACAGAAGTTCTTTACCAGCCTGCACCACAAGACGAACACCACCATCCCCACATTGCCGCCTGCAAATCTGTGCCTAAGTCCGTTTAGCAGTTCACCTACCTGGGAAACATCATCTCCTCAGATGCCAAGATTGACAAAGAGATTGGTCACAGATTAGCAAAGGCATATAGCGCATTTGGAAGACTTCACAAAAGAGTCTGGAGTAATAAACACCTGAGGCGAAGCACAAAAATTAGTGTGTATAGAGCCATTGTACTGCCTATTCTCCTTTATGGATTTGAAACATGGCTCTCCTATCGCCACCACCTACGACTCCTCGAACGCTTTCATCAGCGCTGTATACGCACAATCCTAAATATACACTGGACTGACTATGTGATGAATGTTGCTGTCCTTGAGCAAGCAGGGGTCACCAGCATTGAGGCCATGATATTGAGAACACAGCTGCGCTGGGCAGGGCACATTTCTAGGATGGAGGACCATCACCTCCCAAAAATAGTACTCTATGGTGAACTCGCCACGGGTCAGCGTAAGAGGGGCACTCCAAAAAAAACGATACAAGGACTCCCTAAAACAACATCTCAGACTCGGCCAAATTGATCACCAACAATGGTCTGCCCTGGCCTCACATCAGGAGGCATGGAGACGCACTATCCACAATGCTACAGCCTTATTTGTGAACTCATGCCGAATAAGTCTTGAAGAGAAAGGACAACGCAGAAAGAATCACAACCCAGAAACATCACCCAAGGAGACCTTCTGCTGTGCTTTTTGCAACCGGACTTGTTTATCTCGAATTGGCCTTTTCAGTCATCAGTGCGCTTCCAGAAAGTACGGGATGAGTCCTTCCTGAATCTTCGTTTGTGAAGAAAAGCCAGAGAGACAGAGACAATTCACAGGACAAGCCATCAATAGATAGTCAATAGCACCCTTTTCACACTATTTACAGTGTATGAAACCACATCCCATTGTAATCACGAGATTACATCATGAATGGGTTGTCCTCTCCACCCCCCCATTCCCAGCAAGAAAACGTCCAAGTGACAACACAAGAATGAAGCACAGGACACTCTTTATGAACTGTCCCCTTCAGTTTGCACATTTTAAGGTTTATTTCAGTGCTTCTGTGTTCATTTACTTTGTTAATTAAGGGGTTTTTAGAGTTTTAAATGTGCTCGCATCTTCTCACAAGAACCGCTGAAATCTCACGCATGTCAAATCATGGACATAAACTCTCATTCTTAAAGCACTAGTGGTCACTGTGTGATAATTCCATGGTGTTTCCTTCATGTGAATAGAGCTACATGTGATAATAAGTGTTATAATGCTACAATGTCCCGCTATATTCATTTGCGGAATTACAGCATTTTTAGATGCTAGTCTGATAATGTCCTTTGCTTCTTCTCTTTTTAGCATCCATAGTTATTGGGAAATGGTGGTGTGAGATGGAGCCCTGCCTAGAGGGTGAGGAATGCAAAACATTACCTGACAATTCAGGATGGATGTGTGCAACAGGCAATAAAGTCAAGACCACAAGAGTAAGTTCTTTTTTTTTCTCCTGGTATTTTTCAGAGTGGATGGGATTTTTTACAAACAAACAAACAAACAAACACAATTTGGGGTGGGGGGAAACAACCCTGGGCCAAATATACTATTTTCTATGCAGAATGTTCTTTTTATACAAGAAACATATTTTCCACAAACAGATTTTTCACAATGCCCCCAAATGCAAAATAGCATTGAAAAATGTGCAAAAAATCTCATAATCTTGCCCAGCAGAGCAAAAACTTTGGAAATTATTCATTCTGGCATGGAAGAAGAAAATACAGTGACTAGAGATTTAAACCCCTAGCAGGGTTACAGCTTGTTTGCTTTTTCCAAAGGTCAGTAACAGGGTGGGAGGTGGGCTTTGGAAAAAGCAAACAAGCTGCATCTTTGCTCAGACTCTGTAGCCCTTACCTACTGCCTGAATGAGTCAGAGGTGAGTCCTTAGCTGAACTCTGTGAGGTGGCTGAGTTGCACTGAATTGCCATGAGACTTTCTTAAAAGCAATTTTCCCCCAGGGAATAAAATAACAACCTGTCCTCAGGGCTAGGTCTGATTGTTAAAGATTACACTTACCGTATTTCTGATCATTGGATAGTTAAAGCAGCAGTTTCAACCACTGCAGTTACAGAGAGTGAAATACTTTCAACAAGCACAGCCTTATTTTGATGGGAAATAGGGACTCCTGCTGTGTCTCCCTCCTCTCTTCCCCACTGTTCTATGGTAGCCCAGCCAGTCCTGGCTTCACCAGACACTCCCTGCAATGTCAGGGATATGGTGAGGGCATGGAATGATTTATGGAGTCTTTGATCCAAATGTCATGGCTGAGGACTCAGCCCATCTTTTCAGTAGTATCCAAAATGGACTGAACTGAGCCACTTTTAGGAAAGAAAAGGAAAGCCCAGGGCAAAGATCCTACCATCTGTCTTCTACCATAAGTATAAACAGTAAGAGCTGCTTGGCAGGGGAATGCACTGCCTTGGAGTGTGGTGCGGTCTTCTTCTTTGGAGGTTTTTAAGCAAAGGCTGAATGACCATCTATAGGGCATGCTTTGATAATGTGTTCCTGCATGGCAGGGGGTTGGACTAGATGGCCCTTGTGGTCTCTTTCAACTCTAAGATTCTAAACACGTGCACCACCCTTATTCTGACACAGGTCAATGGTCAGTCACTAGTACAGACAGGAAACTCAAGCATTCTCTTCCCAAAGTCAATTACTCTTTAAAATTAACATTTGATAGATAAAATAGTTAAAGGGATTTGGGACTTTTTCGGATGAGCTTTTAGAGCGCTAGCAGCCTCGTCCCTGTTGCACGGCTGCTACGCTTCAGGGCATCCCTTTTGGATGACACTCTCCCCTGCCGGTATTGTTGCATTACCGCAGGGACACTGCAGCTTTATATTCAGCGGTTTTCTATTAAACCACCGAATATAACGCTGCAGTGTCCCCGCGGTAATGCAGCGGGGTACTGGCAGGGGAGAGCGTCATCCAAAAGGGACGCCCTGCAGCACAGCAGCCTCGCAACGGGGACGAGGCTGCTAGCACTCTAAAAGCTCATCCGCAAAAGTCCTAAGTATGTTGGTGGGGTGGGGGAGAGAACCCTTAAGATACTTCACTAAAAATATATATAGGAAGATAAGGAATTCATGCTCCTCCACACCAGCCTAAAAGTAGACTAACAGATTTTTGTTTTGTTTTGTAAATTGTGACATTTTACAAAGAAAATTCTTGGAAAGATATGTAGGAGACTTCTATAGTATTCATGTACTCACTTATATTTTTGGCGTGTAAATCCTAATAGGAAGAATGGCTCCCACTGTCTGTGAGATCAATGCCTTTGTGCATTATGATGCTTTGACCCATGCACAAGCTGCCCTTTCTTCCTGCCTATGTACAAGGAACTCTGGAATAAATATATGGGGAAGCATGAACCATTGGTCTCTCAAAATTAATATAAACCTTCTATATTTGTACTGGGCTGGGTTACATTTTGCATTTGAATATGTATGTATGTATGTATGTATGTATGGCTCTGCTTATTAGTTTAGCAACTATTCTGCTTCAGACAGCATTCTGCATACCAGCTGTGAGTTAATATCCAGTGTCTAGAAACTATTGTTAGGCTCTTAGAAGCTTCATTAATATTCAGATATATGGCTCAATCTACTCTGTATGGATTATTGTATCTCATTTCAATTAAGTACCCATGGACATAAAAGTTCAGAAATGAAACAATTCCCACACCCTACCCTGTACTTTTGCTATCATTTCCCTACAGGGATTATTTTAATTAGCTGGTATGCAGCACCTTAGCAGTATAAATTCCTGTAATGTTTTTCTTTGTTACATGAAAACATTACAGAAATATTACATCTAGTGATGGTAAATTAATGGGATGAGCGTAAGATCTGTCTCTTAAATCACCATCTACACAGAACACATGCACTGAGTATGGTATCAGTGGAAATGTGTGAACCTAATGAGCTGTACATTGAAAGTGAGGAGAGAGGGCAAGTTGTCACAGCACACAAAGGTGTTCATATTTCTATTGTTTTATCAAGAACAAATAAATATCATTTAGATTTTGATACAAGCACAATACTTCTACCTCACCTTTCCCCAATGAGGCCAAGGTGGCTAACAATAACAATAGTTAACTTTTTTTTAAAAAAAAATGTTGGTTTTTGTCAATCAAGAAGTACAGTCAGAATCGCCTCCCCCCTCCCTCTCCTGTCTACCCCCCCAGCTCTGCTGTGCCTCCAAAAGCCCCGTGGAGAAGGAAGGGGAAGGCGAGTTCCCCTCCTCCCCTCCCTTTTCCGTCCACCACCCCTGCTGTCATCATCAGTGGATAATTGAATCAGTGGATACCAGAATGCTTCTGTATAAAAGGAGAGAAGTGTGTTTGCTACAGTTAAGTAAGCACCACCACATCATATTTCTCCTCTCCTAGAGCACCACCCAGCATCATTTTTTAACATTTTCATCTTACTCCCTCCTGTAAATCCCAATCAGAAGCCAACAAGAAGTGCACTCTTGATTTAAGCATGAATGTGGATCTTTGAGGAGACTGCTGCTGGTATTCTCACTACTCCTTGTTCTTGCTGTGTGCCTTGAACTCATTTCTGACTAATGGCAACCTTAAGGCGAACCTATCACGGGGGGGGGGGTGTTTGTTTTTTGGCAAGGCTTGTTCAGAGTGGGTTTGCCTTTGCCTTCTTCTGAGGATGAGAGAGTGTGACATGCCCAAGGTCACCCAGTGGGCTTCAGTGTCCCAACAGGGATTCAAACCCTGGTCTCCAGAGTCGTAGTCTAGTGCTAAAACCACTACACCACGCTGGCTTTCTACTCCTCGTCCTACTCACTACTCTTATTCATTGCTATAGGTTTTCCTTTAAAAAAAAAAAGAATAAAGACTGGTCTCTCTCTCTCTCTCTCTCTCTCTCTCTCTCTCTCTCTCTCTCTCTCGTTTCCCCACCAGTTATTCTGAGTGGAAAGCCCCAGAAAAAGCTGTGTTGATACCATTCAGCTGGCCCAGTGCCCTGAATAAGCTTCTAGTGTTATTCCCCCCACCCTGCCCTGCTTCTACCTTGAAAACATGTTTCCTCTTTTCATCATGAAAACAAAACATTGTTTCAGCAAATGTTAACAGTTTTTAGCTGCTCCTTTGTGCCCCGGGGCTTTCTGTGCCTCCTTCCTCTCCCACCCCTGCCTCAACCTCATTACACAAAATGGCAAAGAGTCAGAAGGCAGAACAGAATATTCTCTGAGCCTCACAGCTCAGGTCCCAACCAGAACACTAGCGTGTTGACCTATTTTAGTTCTTTATTTCTTTTTTTTCTTTCCCCTCTTTTTTGACAAAAGAAATGCTATTTGGAGCTCACTCTCTCGCCATCAAAAGTCAAATCAATAGAAAGCATCACTTCACCTCCTTGAAGTCTTTCATGAGAACAAGGTGTACTACAAGAGCCCAGTGTCAAAGTTCAGGCTTTTATGCCTTCAATGCAGGGAGCTGAAATGAAAGACCTATTTCTCTGCCTTCCATTCAAGTGCTGTTTTACCACTGGGCTTCCCGACAAAGCTGCTGTGGCTGTTCTCATGCATTGCAGGACCACCAGGAGGAAGGAAGTTAATCAGAGCCAAGCTGGTGCTACTCTGTTTAGGGGTGTGTTTTTTTCTTTAAGAAAGAAAGACACCAGGATGGACATCTTAGAGTGGGCAGGACAGCCCTTGAATGTCTATAGGTCTCAGATTAAAACTCCCACAATCCCATGTTGGCTGGGGCTTCTGGGATTTGTTGGTCAGAACATATAGAGGACTAACACTTTCCCACCCCCTGCTTTAACAAGGCATGGGAAGGGCATTCTCTGAAACAGGATGAAAGCTCTCAGCCCAATATTTTCTGCACTGACTATGGAGGTGGGTTGGGTGAAAAGTCCTTGAAATGTGGAGGTGCACTACAAAATTCTACAAAAGGTCCCCCCCTTCTCCCTTCCCAATAGAAAGCCTAATCACAGCTGCTCATGAAGACAGCTACCTTTCCTAGGGTCTGAATGGAAGAATGTGCTTGTATCATGGTTATCAGGCACATTCATCTGGGCCAGGAAATGTAGCTGGGATGCTATGTGGTCAGATGCTTATGATTTGTTTCTTTCAAATACAGTTGTCCCTTTGTATTCACTGGGGTTGGGTTCCAGGACCTTTTGTGGATACCAAAATCCATGGATGCTCAAGTCCCATTATACAAGTGGGGTAGTAAAATGGTGTTGCTTATATAAAATGGCAAAACCAAGGTTTGCTTTTTGGAATTTTTTTTGGGGGGGGATATTTTCGTGCTGTAGATGGTTGAATCCATGTATGCAGAATCTGTGGATATGGAGTGCAGACTGTAAATTGTTTAGAAAGAAAACGGAATATTTGGCTCACTCAACACTCAAACAAGTCAGCCTCCAATCTCCTCTGAAAATGCCTCAGAATTTCACCACTGCTTCCCCTTGCTCTGCATCCACTTTCATGGGTGGGAGGGATTTATTTTTTTTTTTTATTTTTTTGCAGTATTGAGGAAAGCTGATGTTGTTGTTGTTATGTGACATTATGTTGACTTTGATTTATGGTGACCCTATGAATGAGAAATTTCCAAGTGCTCAGTTTTTAACAGCCCTGCTCAGGTTTGTGGTTTCCTTGATTGAGTCTATCCACCTTTAATGAAGTCTTCCTCTTTTCCCTTTGCCATTGAGACAGCCATGTCACCATGCCCCTGGGTAGGGCTTTTCTTGAATGTCAAGCTTACATACATGCAACCGGTTTCCTACACACCTGCCAAGTCATGTTTGTGTGCTGCTGTTAAGTCTAGTGGAGCTTCATATTCATATCTTCATCTTCCTGTCTTTCAGCTTCAGAAATTAAACCCTATTAATTTTTTAGATGTTTTCATGGTGATCTTTGACATTATGGGCCATGGACCATAGGTAGTTCAATAGAGTGGGTGTAGGCTCTGATAGGAACACACAGCAACATTGTTGAATGATTCCAATTATTCCTGTCCAGGAAGGCAATGCAAGGTTTAGAATTCTTGTTGAATAGGATGTTATCTCAGGATGCTAATTAAAAAGAGGAAGGAGCAAGGTTTTAGCAGCCCGGAATGGAAGAGGACCATCAGTTTTTAAGCTTTCAAATGATAAGAGCAATAATTATATTTCAGAGTAGGGATCGTTTCTTCCTTACCTGCTATTCAGTGTACACTTTCCATCTACTCTTCTCCTGAGCCATGACTATATAGCTACATAGAAAGATAGCTTGTGCCACCTAAACTGGAAAATCAAGTTGTTTCTTGTGATTTTCCATGGGGTTTTTTTCTGGCTGTGAGGCCATCTTCTGGAATAGTTTCTTTCTGACATTTCGCCTGCATCTGTGGCTGGCATCCTCAGAGAATCCTCTGAGGATGCCAGCCACAGATGCAGGCAAAATGTCAGAAAGAAGCTATTCCAGAACATGGCCTCACAGCCTGAAAAAAAACCCCAAGGAAAATGTATGGATGATGGCCCTGAAAGCCTTTGACTTCACATTGTTTCTTGAGAGTCTGTGTATAATTCTTCTGCATTTTGTCTTTGCAGATTCACCCGAGAGCCTAACAAAAAAAGATCTGACAGCAGCCCATGAAGGATCTCCCCTGACAGTCAAGAGGACAAAGAATCTTTAAACTTTAAACCATCTCCAGCTTTTACAAGCCAAATGGGATTTTGTTTTTAATTTGCACTTTAACTCTGTACCAGAGGAAACTACAGTGGCTTTACTTACATGGAGTGAAATACCCTAGGAAAATAATGCTCTGACAACAGAGAAACAAAAAGGGTTTCAGAGAGAGGATGTGAAGAGGAAGAGAAACAGTTGTTCAAGAGCAAGTTTCATCACTTTGAGACATGAACAACAGTCGAATTAGTGTGGATTTACAGTTTTTCTTCTGTACCACTGAAAAATATATAAATATATAAGATATTTTGAAATAAAGTCTGACTCTTTGAGGAAACTAAGCAGAACCACACTTTACTGCAACTGCTTTGTAACTGATTAGGTTTTGTTTGTTTGTTTGCTTTACTTTTGGTTTTGCTTTTTTAAATAATAAGGAAGAGCAAACAAGGAAACAGCAGGAAGAGAATACAGGCCAGGATGTCTACTGACAAAAGAACTGAAATGTTTCTTTTTTAAAAAAATATGATTATGATTATTTCAACTGGACATTCAACTTCACATTTTCTTGTGTTCTGGAGTTCTTTTTCTTTTGTTTCTCCTCGTGCAACACTAGCATGCTGGCTTTGCTTACATTAACCATACTTTATACTTAATTGATATGTAACACCAGTTCTACCCTCTTCCAAGGACATCTTTGGGGGGCAATTAGCTGTCCCAGAAAGAAGGAAATGATGACTCAGTCTCAGCATTTTAAAAAGACACAATCTCCATTTGGACATTTATTTGGCAAACTCTTGGTAGACTGTGGGCAACCTTACTAAAGAAGCACTGTACAGATCATTGTCTACAGACTTTGTATAGCTGGTATAGACAACCCTAGTAAAAAAACAAAACAAAACCCTGATTGCTAACCTCAATGGTTTGTGGTTTTTTGTTTTTTGTTTTTTGCTGAGAACAATTTCATCGTGTTTGATTTAATTTTTTTAGTACACACTGACATTTGTACCATATTAGGATTTTCCCACTGTTTTAAGCTACAGTGAGAGCTAATTTTTTTTAAAAAAAAAATCTAAAATCTAAAGGATATTGGTTGGTATCGGGCAGCATTTCAGGTATCACTAGTTGGGGAAAAGAAATTTAAAGATTCAGCAGAATCACAGCAAGAATTGCAACTCTTTCTTTGGATATTTTCAAGGTTAACAGTCCAATCCTGTACATGTGTACTCAGCTGTCCTGCTGAGTTCAATGGGGCTTTCTGTCCAGTCAAGGTATAGAGCAGGGGTGGGGAATCTTTTTCCCTCCAGATGCAATGGTCTATAATTCTCATAATCCTTTATCCTGATGGAGGGGACTGAGAGAAAGTATAGGTCAAAATATCTGGAGGGTCAAATAATCCCTTCCCCTGGTACCGAGGGTGGCAGCCCAAATGTCCCCCATAGCAATGCATTTTAAGGATTGGTAGTGGCTTTTTGATTTGTTATAATAGCAGGTTCTCTTTCAGAACAGCCATGAGATCTCAAACAACATGATTCAGCCAACATCATGAGCAACAACATTATTTCTATCACCTTAAGCAGAAATGCTTGTATGACAATGTTTATGAATTTAATTACATCAGACCTTAACATGTGGTGAACAAAGGAGCACAGTGGCAGGATCTGATACATCTGTTACTGGTGCTAGACACAGAGTTCTTGCTATCCCTGTGTATTGGAACTATATCTGGAAAAGCCAAGCTGGATCAGAATTATTGTACAAAGGATCCTTTCTTCCTTTCTTTTTTAAAAGTACGTAACCCTACAGAACTCCCCAAGTGCTTTTTAAATCCAAAGGAGTTTAAAATAGGTGTTTGATCATGACATGTGGCTTTTTTGAAGGCCGATGTACAGCTGATCTGTCTGCACCATTTTCGCTTGTTTTATTATATTTCTTTTAAACAATTCTTCACATTAATGTCCTGAAGTAGGGGCCCTGGAACATAGTGTGGTAGCGGTATCTGGGCTAAAAGGGTTGAAGCGTGGGTTTTTTTATGAGTAAGAAAGATGCTGTCATATCTCACCACTACTTACCCTTGCTTTCCTGCTTCCCCTAAATTTACCTGCAATCTTCGTAGCAGCTGGAGGGAAGTTGTTTTTTTTTCCCCAGTAATATATTTTGTGAGCTATCCCTGGTATAATACAAAAAAAAAAAAATTAAAAATGGGGGATGGTTTGGGCCTGAGTAGTCAATTGAGATCTATAGACTTTACAAAAGACTTGCTAGAAGAAGAAAAGTGGTAGAAAAGGTATATCAAAGTAGAAGTGATCTTCCAAATTGGAGATAAAGTGAACCAACACAGTTAACTGCATTGTTGGATTCTCCTTGGTGTGGGGGATACCTGGGCTCATTAAGAGTGCCTGCAATGCTTTGTGTGTGTGGCAGGGTGTTCAAGGGAGTTCAGTGGGGTCAGTTTCTGAAAGGAAATTATAGACTTTTGGGTGTCTGACATTTGAATGACTTCATGGCTAACAGAGCATGTTGATGTTACTGGAGTAGCTAGTGCTTGCACACTAGTAAAGGAAATGTCAAAAAAATGGTCTGGTGAAACCCAGGGAAGCCCATCACACGTAGCCATCCCTACCTCTCCTCCCTTATGTGATAAGCTTTCCTCAAACCAAGCAGAAGGTGAGGAAAGTGTCAAGTCTTTATTTTGTTGTGTGCCCTGATGTCATTTCTGACTTATGGCAAACCTAAGGCAAACCTGTCAAGGTGTTTTCTGAGCAAGTTTAATTCAGAGAGGGTTTAGCATTGTCATCCTCTGTAGGAAAGAGGGTATGACTTGCCCACAGTCAGTTTCCATTGATGAGCAGGGATTCATATCCTGGTCTCCCAAGTCCCTGTCCAACACTCAAACCACTACACCACACTGGCTTATAGTCTCAACTATTTCTCAATACTATTTTCTGCTTCTCAAGACCTACATGTGCACCAGCTATTCTATATGTTTATACAGTGAACAGTGAAAACTTGGACTTGCTGACCCAAGCTCAGACAGATAGTTTTCTTGTCCATTTCCAGAGCAACTGCTCTGAGAAAAAAACACAATTCTCATTTCTCATTGTTTTGCATACCAAACCAATAGTGTTGATGCAATCCAATAGTAACTTCTTCATCAACTTCCACTGCTGGCGTCTGAAATTTGGTTCTTTCACACAAAAGAAAAAAAAAGGTGGAGTGGTATTGATGCAGACAAACCTGTTCAAAACTAGTGGACTATTTCATTATATAACCAAAAAGCCTATTTTTGCAGATATTTTTTTCCCAATGGCATATAAAGCTCCTCAGGAAACTGGGCTGCCCAGATTTTAATTATCTCCAGGGAATCCAACTTCCAGTCTTAGAAGAAGATGGGAATCTTTTGGAAAGTAATGTACAATTATCGGCAATTGTTTCAAGGTTTGTTTTTACACTGCAGGCAAATGTGAAATTAAACTAGAGTAGTGTTTGGATTGTGGGGTGTGGTAAGAACACCACACATACAGTAATACTGAGCAGGTAGTGGTATGAACAGATGTTGATATGGTCAGTGTCTGGATGCAAAGCCATCACGGAACTCCATCTATGCTACCTTAACTCCATGATGAAAGAAAGGCAATATAAATGAATATTAAGGTGCTTGATTCTAGAAGTTTTTTTTAATGCAGCAAAAAGGGGGAAAGAGTTAATCGATTGTTTACAATTTGTAAAGTAATAATCAATAGCCTGTATCCCTTTACTCCATAAAGGTTATACCAACACCTTACAGGGTGGGATTTGGAAAATACCAAGTTGGAGATGACAATCCTAAGGCATTGTATCTAACAATGTCTGCAGTTAAGTTTTCCATTCATCTGCTGCATCTTTCCTTCTCTATCACAACCACTCTGGCAACATGTATGCTATTCACTCCCCCTTCAGATGCCATGGATTACAGAGAATGGCTTACAGGTAGAAACAGTCTTATCAAAAATGCCCCTAAACTGTCCCTTAAAAAGTAACTAGAAAATGATACTTATTGCTCCAGTAACATTTATCCCCACTTGTTACATTATTTTTGAAATTGAACTTGGCATACCCTCATTAATCTGGGGAAGAGGAATTAATTGCAGCTAACTATATTATTTTAACCTGCAATGTCCATGTGTAAGTAGTAGCTGGAATGAACTAGAACAAATTGAGTGACTTAGGACTTTTTCGGACAAGTAAAATGCAGCGCAAGCAGCCTTGCCACGTTGCGAGCGTTGATTGTGAGTAAAAATCGCCAAAATATTCCACTCAAATGTCCCTGCGGTACTGCAACAGTACCGGCAGGGATGGGCGTCATCCGAAAGGGACTCCCTGCAGCGCTGCAGCCTCGCAACGTGGCGAGGCTGCTTGCGCTGCATTTTACTTGTCCAAAAAAGAATCATAAAGCTGGAAGAGACCACAAGGGCGATCTAGTCCAACCCCCTGCCCTGCAGGAATAAATAGCTATTGCATTTGTTTGTTGGTTGGTTGGTTGGTTTATTGAATTGATACACCTTTTCTCCTAAAATGGGATTGCATATGGGAAAGCTTTAGAGAAAACATACATGAGTTCCCAAAAATGGCATGGTTCTCATTAGCAAAAAGAACGAAATACCTGAACACTGATGTGTAGGCAAGATATAAATCTATACAACTAAGAAAAATGTTTTGGATTAAGATGCTGTGCTAAGACATAAAGTAGCACCTTTGGGACTAACTAGGAAGAAGAAATTTCTGGTATAAGATATCATGGACTTTTTATGCTAAAACAGACAAACATGTCCCTCTCTAAATGTTGTGTTGAGCTTTTTCTATATTCATTCATGCCTAAATCAAACTGTTAGTCCCTACTCGAATAAACCAATTGAATCAATGGAACTTTACATAGATATTGACTTGGAATTGATTCTATGGTTTTATTTTAGCTAGGCCAAATAACTAGATTTAGGCCTCAGGCTTTGACTTTATGGTTTGATATGGATCGTACTATTTTCTGGCTGGACACTTGTACTGATGAACAGTAGCTCCAACTGTATGTCAGTTTCCACTACACAGGCTTAGTTCATTTTGTTCAGTTCATTTTTTTTTCCATATGAACTTTTCTAGGTTTGTATATCTCTTCATAAATGTGATGGAAGGAATCTGAGAGGATTTTTTAATGGATCTGAGGGAAAACAAGAGTGACATCTGCATAAATCTTGTCAAGAATACCTTGTGACCAGAAATGACTTGAAGGCACATCAAAACAACTACTACCAGTAGGACAAAGCACATACAGTGGGCCCACTGGTTCCTGGCCCCCGCTCTACCATGGATACTAAATCCATGGATGCTCAATTCCCATTATTTACAGTAGCATAGTAAGATGGTGTCCCTTATATATTTTATTTATTTGTTGTTTAATTTATATGCTGCCTTTCTCCCAGAAGGGATCCAAGACAGCTTACAAAATTACATAAACTACAATTTAAAATCAATAAAAAAAACCCTCACAATAAAAGCACATAAAGTTAAAAGATTAAAATAAGCAGAGTTAAAAAATATACATATATAAAAACACAGAAAAAATATACCCCAATAAAACCTCCATAACCCTAGCTACGTATTAAAAGCCTGCTTGTATGCAAAGGTTTTTGCCTGCTGGTGAAAGGAAAGTAGGGAGGGGGCCAGCCTAGCCTCCCATGGAAGGGAGTTCCAGAGATTGGGAGCAGCTACTGAGAAGGCTCTCTCTTGAGTCCTCACCTGATGAGCCTCTGATGGTGGCGGGACCAAGAGAAAGCCTCCCCCGATGATCTTAGTGCCCTTGCAGATTCGTGTGGGGAGATAGTCTTTCAAGTAGTCTGGACCCAAGCTGTACAGGGATTTATAGGTAATGACCGGCACTTTGAACTGTGCTCGGAAATGAAGCTGTTTTAACAAGGGACTTATTTGCACCCTATAACTGTTTCCGGTCAGCATTCTGGACCTGCTGAAGTTTCCCAACAGTTTCCAAAGGCAGCAAGGTTTGCTTTTTGGAATCCCCACCCCCCACCCTCAAATATTTTCAAGATGTGGTTGGTTGAATTTGTGGATACAGACTCCGTGGATATGGAGGGCTGACCGTACTACAGATTTCCTTTGACCTAGTGCGACATATTTCCTCCTAAAATACATTAAAGGCAAAGAAATCAACTGACACATTCCAGCCTCAGCAAAGTCTACAGAGGGTAACAATCTGACAACTGAAGATGCCAGCCAAAGATGCAGGCGAAACATCAGAAAGAAACTATTCCAGAACACGGCCTCACAGCCTGGGAAAAAAACAAGGAAAATCTATGGATGCCGGCCGTGAAAGCCTTCGACTTCACAACTGTCAAACTGCCAAAAGTCACACATCCAAATTTTAATTCTTGTTGTTGCTTTTTAAAAAGCCAATTCTTCCCTTTTAGTTCTCAAATTCAGCACAGGCAATCACAATCCCCACCCCCGCACTGTCAAATTACTGTCGAGCTGTTTTCTCAACATAAGAGGTAGTACCCACAATTTGTGGTTATAATAGTGGAATGTGATTCCTCCAATTCATCCTTACCATAAGAACCCTGACAATGGTTCTCTCTTTCTGTAAATTAGAAAGTGGTCAAGAAGTACGAAGAAGGGATTGACAATCGACATATCAGCTTCTGCAGCCAGACTGGGGACAGAAAAGACTTGCCACTCATATAATAACTGTATGAAATGGTGAAGATTCCATTATTTCATAGATTCAAACACCTGGGGCCATCCACCAAGTCAATTTGATATTTTAGGATTAATTTTTGAAGCATAGCGAGAAAATCTAATTCTCTCCCTTCAAACTGAAAATATACAAAATGATCTGCCTCTGCACTGGGAAACTTATGAAGCTACATTTTCTTTCCAGCGTCTTTTAGTTCTTAGACATTTGAATCAGGGTGGGCAACTGTAGCCCTCCAGGTGTTTGAGACCTACACTTCCCTTATCCCTTAGCCAATAGTGAAGGTTTATGTGAATAGCATTCACTTCTGGAGGGCCACATTTGCCTACCCCTTGTTTAAAATACCAAATCTGGTAGAGGTAAAACTCATTTACTTTACACAGTTATAGCACTGTAACTGCATTGGCTGCATCCTATGAAATCCTAGGATATGTAGTTTAATAAGGCACCCGAATTCTCTCACAGAATTCTAAGTACCCCTCCCTAAACTGCAAATCCCACGATGCCATAGGATGTTGCTATGGCAGTTAAAATGGAATCATTTTGTTATAACTCAATAGTGTAAAGGGTCCAGGGAAGGAACCAAATATATATGTGTTTGGTTTCCAGGCACTTATATATTGTAATTAATAATCTGTCATAGGATGCAGAGCTAAGCAAGCCTGGAAAGCTACGAGGCTGTTCAGGATTCTGACAAATCCTGAGCCAAACAAGGCTGATTTGAACAAATTGGACTTGGGCAAAGTAGACTGAACTCAGTTCTCCAGAAGAATTGTTAGACATTAAAATTTGGAGGGAATGAAACAGAGCATCAGGACTTTATTATACCGCCCCCCAATAAATGTTCTTTTGCTAGCATATTTTGAAACATTTTTATGCGGGCAAAAGAATCCCCCCTACCAGACTTACCTTGAGTCATGTCAGAAAGGCAGCCCTGGCAATAATGGAGCACAAACGGAGCGCTGTTTATTTCCGGGTTCCAAATCTCACCGATTCTCATGAAAAGATGCTAGTGTGGCAAATTCAAAAATACATTTTAAAAACCCACAAAAAGTACACATAAGCACAGAAACACATTCACAAAGTTCCAAGTGAACTGGGAAGGTTAAAAAAAAAGAGAGAGAGCATCCCCTACCTGGCTGTCCTGATCTCACCCAGAAGTTTCTGACAATTGATGCTGTATTCACTAAGCAAAATGGCACGAGATTTCAAATGCCAGCAATGCTGGCAAACAAGCACCACGGCCAATCTATTGATGGCTTGGCCCATCAATAAAAAGAAATGGGTTTTGCACAGGACATTAACATGAAAGGATTACGTTATTTGATATGTGCACCCTTTCGCATTAATTTAGCATAATTATGATGCCATATTTGCCTGGTCTGATAAAGTCCTCAGTGTTTCTCCAAAAAGTGATAGGTTCCTCCCCAATCTCTTCATATAAGGAACAGTTTGTGATTGGTGGCTCCAGCACTGAATCACAATGAATGGCTTTGCCAGGGCTAATCCAGGGTACAGTGCTTTTAATTATTTCTCTCTCCAAACAGAAGAAATATATAAAGTGTTTTAGTGTGGTCTGTGAGTCTTGGGATGTTGCAGCATTGGGTGTTTGCTGGGAAAATGCTGGATATTCAAGTCCTTCTACCTTTGCAACAATCATCCAACCATGTCATATTGCACTTTCTGTATCTTCAGTGCCAGTTGATCAGAACACAAATAAACAAATAAATATTGGACTACTGTTCATTCATCCTAGCCTTTAGTCTCTGGCCCCTAACCTTTTGAAATTCTGCCAGTCTCTTGCTTAAGGATACTGGTATGGCATATGTCACTTTCATAAAAATAAGGGGGGGGGCGGAATCACCTTGGGACCAAGGGAAAGATCAAGTAATTTAACTTTCCCCATACAGAAAGGTCTGCTTGTACTCTTCTGAAATTTTGCCAGTATAGTCCACCTTTGTTTTGTATGCCAGTTGCATAATTGTCCACAAAAAAAAAAAAAAAAAAAAAAGAGAGAGAGAGAGAGAGAGAGAGAGAGAGAGAAGAATTAGTACATCCTTTTTGGCAAAGCCTCAACTTGTAAAGTCCACTCTTGTATAAACCTTCCTGCACTTATGCCTCTAAAATTTGTCAGGTTTGGGCTTCTCAGAAGGGCAGAAGAACAACTGTCCTTACAGGTTGCATCCAAACTGCTAAGAGATGAAAAACGTTCAGCAGTTCCCTAGTTCACATTTGAGATAAATAAGGGCTACTATGCATAGAAACTCCTGGCTCATCTACATAGGCCAGAATATGCCGACTTGCCATCAGTGTATTCTGCCTGTGGATCTGGCCTGTTGCTCCCCCATTATCTACACAGAACAGGATGGAGTCCAGACCGGCATGCCAGCCAGTCTTGCCAGTTGCTGACATCACCCACATCCCACTCTCTGAAGCCAGGAACCTGGCCTACAGCACATGTGCAAGGTCCCCTGCATGTGACCAGCCTTGGTCACATGCTGCAGGACTCCTTCCTGGCTATGGAAGAGTGAGGCTGCTGGAAGCTGCAGTGACAGGCCTGCCTGCCTGCCTGCCAGAATGGGCTCCTGTGGTCACACGGGACTCAATCGATTTTTTGCTGGATGAAGAGGATTTTACCAGGTATTTTTTATAAAACTGTGTAATGGGTCTTACCTCAGCTACCCCGTCTTGGCCCCATCTTTGTCCCGGGAGTCATCAGGACTGTCCAAGTCAAAATGGAGCAAATGCCCTGCATCATCTGGACTGCAGGGCTCCAAGATGGGGGCAAGATGGCATATATAGCCCATCTAAACAAGGCCTTCATCTAACAGGCAAAAAGGTCTAGCCATTTGTGGATTGAAAAGGTAGTCAATGAAAAAAACAAACATTTGCATTTCTGAATGAAGCCGTCCCTGAATAGGTATGAACCAACCTGGATTGACAAATGGAGGCCTGTATCAAATCTTGTGGCTGATACATGCTCCTATTTGGATTTTCCAGTTCCAGGTCTTTAAGAAGCAAGAGTGGTACATACTGGGAGGTTTGAGATGAGTCCATCTGCTAGTTGAATTGAGGTTAATTGACTTGGGTTTTAATGTGAACAGTGAGTTCTGGACAAGAGGGAGTTCTTTCACACACTCAGGTTTGTCAACAAATCTCTCAGGAAGAAAAAGAAACCATGCCCAAAAAATAAAAAGCTAACAATTGTACAATATGTGTGTGGGGGGGGTTGGTACATTTTTATCCTGCAACCCTTTCCTCCAACATTTTTGTCTTCTTTCCCTCCATTCTCTCAGTTTCCACAACACATAAATTATAAGCTACTCAGGACAAGACAATACCTAAGAGTTATTTTTTCTGCAGAATGTCATATACATACCAGGAAGAAAGGATTGGTACCGGTAATAACATGGAGGCAGGACAGATGCTGTATAAATAACAGGGAAGAGAAAGCATGAGCCATTGGTGTAGCTACCATTGGACTGGGAGAAGCATTGCAACTGCCTCACTTGAGGAGACCAAGTTTTGAATTCTGGCTCAGCCATGACACTCACTGGGTGACCTTGAGAAGTCACCATCTCTCAGCCTTACAAAAAACCTCCTCTGAATAAATTTTGCCAAGAAAACTTTAGGATATGGTTGCCATAAGTCAGAGTTAACTTGAAGACACATAACACAACAAGGTACTTAGAATTCTCTGCTGTACTGTACTTCCCTGTACTGTACCACCAGAGCTCTCAGGCAGAGATTTCTACATCTTTTCCAAAAGGATCAATCCCAGAATTTCATAGGGTGGATCCATGGTAGTTAAAGTGGTGCCAAAACAGCTGTAATTTTATAGTGTGGACACACCCTGAGTGATGGTGAATTGCCAACAGAAAATAAGCAAGGCCATGATGGACATCAATGTAGCAGACTTTAAAGAATTTTGATATTTGATATTCTTCTTCCAGAAGCTTTTTCGTGTGATGCTGCTGCTGATGATGATGATAATGATTGATGTGTGTGTTTTCCTAGAGCACAACTAAGGCAACTGACAGTACAAATTTCAGCAAGGTAGCCCCTTTTGGAACCCCCTCCTTCTTGATCACATTTGTAGATACCAGAAGCTGAGGAACTTCTTTCTCCTATTGGGAGCTACATATCTGTCAGGAGACTACCTTTCGCTGTTTGGCAGGATGCTGAATGTAGTGGTGATGTGTGGGACCAGAGCCCAAGGCTGTCCCCTTTTCGTTCACTCTTTTTGCCCACACTTTTTGCCTCACATTCCTTTTGCCACACATAACACCTTTCTCTGTGCTTAAGTCCCTTCAGCAGTTCACCTACCTGGGAAGCATAATCTCCTCTGATGCCAAGATTGACAAAGAGACTGATCACAGATTAGGAAAGGGATATAGCGCATTTGGAAGACTTCACAAAAGAGTCTGGAGTAACAAACACCTGAGGCGAAGCGCAAAAATCAGTGTGTATAGAACCATTGTACTGTCTATTCTCCTTTACAGGTCTGAAACATGGGTCATCTATCACCAATACTTATAACTCCTCGAGCGCTGTATACATACAATCTTAAATATACACTGGACTGCCTATGGACATTTTCAGATGGCCCTTACCACGCAAGCAGCCTCCGGAGCAGTAACGAGGCTACTGCACTGCAGGGGGTCCTTTTTGGATGCTGCCGTCCATCTTCCGTGACCATTCGTGGCACGTACATGAAGCTTTGGAAGTGGCCGCATCAATCACGGGCAACTTCCATGATTAAAATATGATGCGGCTGCTTCCAAAGCTTCACGTACTTCACAGCAGCCTCATTACTGCTCCGGAGGTTGCTTGTGCGGTAAGGGCCATCTGAAAATGTCCTATGTAATGAATGTTGCTGTCCTTGAGCAAGCAGGGATCACCAGCATTGAGGCCATGATATTGAGAACACAGCTGCGCTGGGCAGGGCACATTTCTAGGATAGAGGACTATCACCTCCCAAAAATAGTACTCTACAGTGAACTCGCTATGGGTCAGCGTAAGAGGGGCACTCCAAAAAAGCAATACAAGGACTCCCTGAAACAACATCTCAGGTTCAGCCAAATTGATCACCAACAATGGTCCGCCATGGCCTCACATTGGGAGGCATGGAGACGCACTATCCACAATGCTGCAGCCTTATCTGAGAACTCACACCAAACAAGTCTTGAAGAGAAACGACAATGCAGAAAGAATAACAACTTGGAAACTTCACCCAAGGAGACCTTCGGCTGTGCTTTCTGCAACTGGACTTGTTTATCTCGGATTGGCCTTTTCAGTCATCAGTGCGCTTGCAGAAAGCACGGGATGAGTCCTTCCTGAATCTTCATTTGCGAAGAAAAGCCAGAGAGAAATCCCATTCTCTTCCCTTCCCTGCTGTGCTGTGCTGTTAGAGAAGGAGAAGATAATTCTTCCCATAAGTTTTGACTAAATTCTGGCAAAGAGTGTTTGAAATTAAGTTATAGTTTGCAGGTTGCCACCCATGGTCTAAATATACAGTGCCCCTCCCCCAAGTGGTATGTCCATAGTGGGACCAGGCAGACTGAAACAGTTGCCTCAGGCAGTAGAGGTTTGAGGATTTGCAGGAGAGTTTTGTGCCACACCACTTGCTTCACATCCCTTAAACTGGCCTTTAGGTGCAATGGAGGAGTCACTCCATAGCCAAAGCTGAAGAAAGATTCAAATACCAGTCTTGTACCTGAATTGGGAGGGGATGCCACCTTGTTCAGAGATTCAAATACCAGTCTTGTACCTGAATTGGGAGGGGATGCCAGAAAATAATTTGAGCCAGTCATAGTCTAGCTCTGTACTACTCTAAGGAAAATGATACATTTCTAGTTGTCAGGTATTTTCTCAGCAGCTGCTCCCAGGTTCTGGAATCCTCCTTCCAAGTGAGATTGGGTTGGTTTCCTCCTTGTTGTCCTCCCACCAACAAAGACATTATCATTCAAGTGGGTCTTTGGCACTTAAAAATTGATTACTTTAAAGGGGGGAGCTCTTAATGGATGAGTACTGAACTTTCCTTGTCGCTGTGCATTTCTGACATATGGTGACCCTAAGGCAACCCTATCACAGGCTTTTCTAAAGATTTGTTCAGAGGGGGGTTGCCATTGCCTTCCTCTGAGGCTGAAGAGCATGTCTTAATCAAGGTTGCCTCATGGTTTTCTATGGCTGAATGACAATTCAAATCCTGGTCTCCTGGGGCTGGTTTACATGGAAGGTTTTATTGCGTTAAGTTGCGCTGTAGTGCTTTCACGCATCAGTGGTGGGTAGTTTATACGGTAATTGTTTACACAGCTATATTTTGTGGCGTTCCCACAGCCAAATGTGGTGGGGGCATGGCCAAGCATTGGAGAGGGAAAGGAATGCCATAGGAATGCCTGCCCTGGCCCCAACTCCGTGCTGAACAGCTTAGAAAGTTTTATTCCTTGCTTGAAACAACATTTTCTTCCAAATACAGGAAAGCCAGAGAGAGGGGGGGGGGAGAGCAGTTCAGCTTGCTACAGCCCTTCGTGAAATCGTTTCTCTCCCTCCCCCATGCACAGGAAAAAAGTTGACGAACTGAGGTTTTACATACTTTTGAAACAGCAGAGAAGGTGAGAAGGAATGCTCCCTGAATGAAAATAGTTGGGAATCCTTTTTGTTTGCAAACTGGCTTGCAAAATAGCAGACAGGATTTTTGCAAGTTTCCTCTAAACGCTACAGTCTTTCCTCCCTCCCTGCCCCTCTTTTGAGCCCACCCCTGCATCATCAACCAATCACAATGCAGCTCTGCTTTAACCCTTAGCGGAATGCTAGTTTACACTGCAAATAAAGCACTACATTGCAAATATACCGGCAAAAATAGCGACATGCCCTGCCACGCTATATTTGGGTATTTTACCTTCCCCCCTTCTGAATGAGGCGATGCTGTGCTGCGATCCGTGGGAACTATGAGCTATCTTAGCGGTATATTTAGGGGAATATTTGCCCGTGTAAACCACTCCCTGGAGTCCTAGTCCAATACTCAAACGACTACATCATGTTTGCTCATCTATGGACAACCCCTATGAGTCTGATCGAAGACTCTGGATCCAACTGGTAGCAGCAACAGTGTTTCAACCACATTTAATTTAATTGTGTTTTGACATTATAGTTTGTTTAAATGTGTTTGGATATTTTGTGTGTGTACTTTTATCTGTACTTTAACTTAAAAGAAAAAGTACAGATCTTGTGTGAGGCACCTTAAATCCCAGTCTGGGGAGAAAGGCAGACTATAAAGTCAGTGAGTCAGTCAATAAATAAATAAATAAATATTCTTAGACTCTGATTCACAAAAGCTTATATGCAACACCAGGCTGCTGATTTTTTTCTCCTCTGATCCAGTTTCCTTTTAAAAATCATAGAATCATAAAGTTGGAAGGAATGCATGGGCCATCTCATCCAATCCCCTGCCACAAGGGAATATACAACCACAGCACTCTGGAGAGTGCTGTAGTTGTATATTTAAACTCTGTTTAAAGAACTCCAAAGAAGGAGAATCCATCACTCACCAAGGCAGTCTGTTTTACTGACAAAGAGCTTTTACACTCAAGAGGTTCTTCCTAACCTGTAGGTGGAATCTCTTTTATTGTAATTCGAATCCATTGGCCCATGTTCTAGTCTCTGGAGTAGAAGATAATAAGCTTGCACCTTCTTCTATATGACATCTCTTCACATCTTTAAAGATAGCTATCATGTCACCTCTCGGGCTTCTCCTCAATACAGCTCATGGAATCATAGAGATGGAAGGGGTCCTATGGCTCATCCAGTCCAACACCCTGTTCAAAGAAGGATCTCCAGCTAAACCATCCCCAGCAGGTAGCTGTCCAGCCTATTTTTAAAGATGTCCAGAGAAAGAGAACCCATCAACTCTCTAGGCAAGTGGTTCTATTGCCAAACAGCTCTTAATGTCAAGACGTTCCTTCTAATGTTCAATTGAACACTACTCTCCTGTAACCTCAAACCATTAGACCTGGTCCTACTCTCTGGGACAACAGAGAGCAGGCCTTCCCCCTTCTCTCTGTGTCAGGCCATGAAGTATTTAAAGAGTGCAATCATGTCAACTTTCAGTCTTCTCTTCACTATGCTGAACATGCCCAGCTCCTTCAACCTTTCCTCATATATTTTGTTGTCCATACCTCTAATCATCCTTGTTGTTCTTCTCTGAACCTGCTCCAACTTGTCTGTTTTCTTCTTAAAATGAGGCACCCAGGACTGATGCAGTATTCCAGATAATGAGACTATAGCTTCCCTCAGTTTGGAAACTATGGTTCCATTTGTTGTTGTTTACTACCATCAAGTTGACTTCAACTTATGGCAACCCCATAAATGAGAGACCTCCAAGTCACCCTATCCTTAACAGCCCTGATCAGGTTTTGCAGAGTCAGGGTAATGGCTTCCCTGATTGAGTCTGTAATGCAGTCTTCCTCTTTTCATATTGCCTAACCAAGCATTAATGTCTTTTCTAGTGAGTTATGTCTTCTCATGATATGGCCAACAGGACCAGTTTAAGGAATTTTGGGGGCCCTTGCAATGCTTTATTTGGGGGGGGGCATATGTTTATCTCAGGTCAATGTAACCTAACTCAACCTAAGCTATTCACAGTACAGGATATTCAGATTATTACTAATAAAGTTTTCGCAGGAGGAGGGCTACTACGGGGACCCCCTGCAGATGCTGACACCGCTGGTGCCTTAAACCGGCCCTGATGGCCAAAGTACAACATTCTTAGTTAACTCATCTTGGCTTCTAGGGAGCATTTAGGCTTTATTTCAGGACCCCTTCATTTCTCTTCATTTGTCTTTTTAGCAGTCTTCTCCAGCACCACATTTCAAATGAGTTTATTTTCTTCCTATCAGTTTTCTTCATTGTCTGATTTTCACAACTATACATAGAAATGGGAAATACAATGGACTGGACAATCCTAACTTTAGTATTCAGTGATATGTCTTCACACTTCATAATCTTATCTATTTCCTTCATAGCTGCCTTTCTAAGTCCTAGTCTTCTTCTGGTTTCTTGACTGCAGTCTCCATTTTGATTAACAGCTAAGCCAAGCTATAGGAAATCTTTCACTATCTCACTGTATTCAATCTCTTCTGTAAAGTTAAGTAAATCATCTGTGGTCATTTTTTTTGTTTTCTTTATGTTCAACTGTAAACCTCCTTTGCACTTGCTTCCTTGACTTTCTTCAGTAATTGTTCCAAGTCTTTGCTATTTTCTGCTAGTACTATGGTGTGATCTGCATCTTAAAATGTTGATGTTCCTTCCTCCAGTTTCCATGCTTCCTTCATCCAAGAATATTCCTGCTTTATATGTGATACCTTCAGCATACAAGTTAAACAGATAGGGGAGATTTTCAGACAGGCAAAAATCGTCCCTTGCCGCGCGAGCAGCCTCCCGAACCTGCTGCGCGGCAAGGGTCTTCTTCGGACGACGCTGTGCCTCTGGCGAAACCGTCCGTGTCACTTCCGTGAAGCTTGGGACGGCTCCGCGCCATATTTCAATCACGGGCAGCCTCCGTGCTTGAAATATGGCGCGGAGCCGTCCCAAGCTTCACGGAAGTGACACGGACGGCTTCGCAAGAGGCACAGCGTCGTCCGAAGAAGACCCTTGCCGCACAGCAGTTTCGGGAGGCTGCTCGCGCGGCAAGGGACGATTTTTGCCTGTCTGAAAATCTCCTATGTGATAAAATGCACCGTTGACTGATCCTGCTGCCAATTGGAAACCATTACATTTCTTTGTATTCTGTCCTAACAGTCCTCTTCTTCTAAATACAGGTTATGCATCAGGACATAAAATGTTGTGGCACATTCAGTTCTCTTAGAGCAAGCCATAGTTTTTCATAATCTATACAGTCAAAGGCTTTGCTATAATCCATAAGGTGTGTGCTGGTTTTGTTTTGATTTGTTTTGTTTTAATGGTGTGCTCCATTATCCAATATATGTTTGCAATATGATCCCTAGTGCCTCTTCCTTTCCTGAACTCGGCTTGGACAGCTGGCATTTCTCACTCCATATATGGTAAATGTCATTGTTGTAGAATTATGAGCACCATTTTGCTCGCATGGGAAATTAATGCAATAGTCCTGTGTTACTGCAATCCCTGGTGTCCCCTTTCTTGGGGATTGGAATGTATATTGACCATTTCCAGTCTGTGGGCCATTGTTTTGTTTTCCATATTTGTTGTCAGATTTTATTTAGAACTAGAGTAGACTCTGTCTCTGTAGCTTAAAGCATCCTTATTGGTATGCCATCTGTTCCTGATTATTTGTTTCTCTCAAGTGCTCTGAGTGCAGCTTCCACATCACTTTCTAAAATTAGAGGTTCATCTTCATGTGGCTCTTCCTCGAATGAATCTGTCATCCTTTCATCTTATCTTACCACCCATCTTGGGGTGGGTGGTGTTTAGGGTTTTTAATCTGTATTTGTATTTTAATTTTTGTAAGCTGCCCCAATTGTTTTTAACAAAGGGGTGGGGTAGAAATAATAATAATAATAATAATAATAATAATAATAATAATAATAATAATAGCTCTTCTGTGTATTTGCAATTACACTGGACTGACTATGTGATGAATGTTGCTGTCCTTGAGCAAGCAGGGATCATCAGTACTGAGGCCAGGATACTGAGAACACAGCTGCGCTGGGCGGGGCACGTTTCTAGAATAGAGGACCATTGCCTCCCAAAAATAGTACTCTATGGTGAACTCGCCATGGGTCAACTTCAGAGGGGCGCTCCAAAAAAAGCAATACAAGGACTCCCTGAAACAACATCTCAGGCTCAGCCAAATTGATCACCAACAATGGCCTGCCATGGCCTCACATTGGGAGACATGGAGACGCACTATCCACAATGCTGCAACCTTATTTGAGAACTCACGCCGAACAAGTATTGAAGAAAAATGACAACACAGAAAGAATCACAACCTGGAAACATCACCCAAGGAGACTTTCTGCTGTGCTTTCTGCAACTGGACTTGTTTATCTCAGATTGGCCTTTTTAGTCATCAGCCCGCTTGCAGAAAGCACGGGATGTGTCCTTCCTGAATCTTCGTTTGTGAAGAAAATCCAGAGAGAGAGAGAGAGAGAGAGATCTGTGCATTGTTTCCATCAGCTTTTTATTTCTTCTTGATCATGCAGTGTGTTCCCCTGCTGTTTATAGAGCATCCCTACTCTTGGTTTAAATTTTTCTTTGATTTCTCAGATCTTGTGAAAGAGGGTTCTTGTTCTTCCTCTTTTATTGTCACCTTCTATTTCTCTGCATTTATTATTATAGTTATACTCCTTGTCCCTGCGCACAAGTCACTGGACAGTTGTATTCAGGGTTATACCTCTATTTCTATCACCTTTTACTTTTGCCACTCCTTGGGTTGCTAGAAGAATGTGTTTGTGATGAGAAAACTGTTGGCCTCACAAAATTCAGTCAGTCACTCTCCTTTTTTATTTTTTTATCCTAGGCCAAATTTTCCCACATTCTTTGATGGTGCTTTGTTTCCTATTTTTGCATTCTAATCACCTATGATTAAAAACAAGTCCTGTTTTAGTGTCTGATCAATTTCCTCCTGGACTCCAGCATAGAATCTTTTAGTTTCTTCTTCTTCTCTCTCTGTAGCTGGAGCAGAAACTTAGATTAAGCTTATATTAATGGGCTTTTCCTAAAGTCTTAATGACATGATTTGGTCAGACTTTGCCTTATATGCTTTGACTTCTTTTGCTACATCTCTCCTCACTATTAACATCACTCCATTTCTTCTTAGATTTTCATTTCCTGAGTAAAATACTGTGTAATTATCTGACACAAAATGTACCATCCCTGTCCACTTTAGCTCGCTCACCCTAAGTATTGCAATGTTGATACATTCCATTTCTTATTTTCCTTTTTTACCATTACATTGCTTGCTCATGTTCAACAATAATGATCAACCATAATGCCAAGGTACTTTTTGCATGTAAGTACTGCTGAGCCATGTATCCCCCATCTTATACCTGTGCATTTGGTTTATATGGCCTAAATGCAAAATTTTGCTTTTGTCTGTATTGAATTTCATTGTGTTACTTTTGGGCCAATTATCTAGTTTATCTAGGCCCTTTTGAATTCTGTTCCTATCTTCCGATGTGTTAGCCACCTCTCCCAGTTTTGTGTCATCTGCAAACTTGATATGGATTCACTTCACCCCATCATCTAAGTCACTGAGGAAAATGTTAAGGAGTAATGGCTCTAGTACACAACCCTGAGGCACTCCACTCAAGACCTTTTTCCAGTTTGAAACTCAGCCATTGATGATGACTCTTTCAGCATGGTTTTCCAACCAAATATGGATCCATCCGACAGTGTTCCCATCTATTCCACATTTAATCAGATGGCTAATCAAAATATTATGGGGGACCTTATCAAATCCTTTGTAGAAATCCAAATAAATGTCATCCACAGCAGTCCCATCATCTACTAAACTAGTGACTTGATTTTTAAAAAATGTGATTAGTTTGGCAGGATTTATTCTTGAAAAAAGCCATGCTGGCTCCTGCTGATCACTGCATTGCCATCAGGATATTTGGAGACAGACTCCTGTATAGTGTGTTCTAATATTTTTCCTGGAATTGAGGTAAGTCTGGCTGGTTTGTAGTTTCCTGGATCTCCTTTTTTGACTTTTTTGGAGAGGGACAATGTTTATCCTTCTCTAGTCTTCTGGCACCTCACCTGTTCTCTAAGATTTCTCAAAAATGATGGCAAGTCATTCAGAGATTACATCAACAAGTTCCTTCAGTATTCTGGGATGCAGTCCACCTGGCCCTGCAGATTTGAACTCATTTAGGTTAGCTAGGTGATTCCTGATAAATTCTCTATCAATCTTGATTTGCAATAAAGATCCCTTGCCAAAGTCTCTGCTGCTGCATGGAAGCACACAACTTTCTTTTGGGGAGAAAACTGAAGCAAATAGGTATTTAGTACTTCTGCCTTTTCATAGTGATCCACTAGCATCTTGTCGTTTGAATAGGGGCCCCACTGTCTCCTTAGTCATTCTCTTGCTTGCCTAGCCAGTCTCAGCTCCTTCTGCGCATTAGCTTTCTTTATACTACAGTGGGTCCTCAGTTTCCACTGGGGTTTGGTTCCAGGACCCCCCCCCCAAAAATCCATAGATTATATACAATGGCATGATAAAATAGTGTCCCTTATATAAAATGGCATGGTTCCAGGATCCCCTGTGGATACCCAAATCCATGGATTATATACAATGGCATAATAAAATAGCATCCCTTATATAAAATGGCAAACATCAAGGTTTGCTTTCGAGATCCCACACACACACAAACACAAATATTTTCAAGTAATGGTTGGCTGAATCCATGGATGCAGAACCCATGGATACAGAGGGCGAACTGTATTCCTGCAAGCTTGGGCTACACATCTGTATTCTTCCTTGGTGACTCACCCTTGCTTCCATTCTTTATAATACTCTTTTTTTTCCCTCCTTGCAATTGCTGTGCAGTCACACTGGCTTTTTCAGATGTTTCCCATTTTTCTTCTTACATGAGTTTGTTTGTGATTTTGCTATTCGTAACTCCTTAAGCCACTCTTCATAGGCTTGGTTTCCAAACCATTTACCTTCCTGGTTGCCCTCCTCTGAACATGTTCATGATTGTCAACATCCTTCTTGAACTGTGGTGCCCAGAACTGGACACAGTATTACAGTAGGTGAGGTCAAAGCAGAATAGAGTGGCCCTATTACTTCCTCAGTTATGACACTGTACTCCTGTTGACGCAGCCTAGAATGGCATTGGTTTGGGGGGGCACACATCACACTGTAACTCTTGTTTCATTTGTTGTGTTCTAAGACCCCTAGGTCCTTTTCATATGCTCTGTTTGCAAGCCATGTGTTATTTGTCTTATATTTATTTATTTAGGTATTTCTACTCTACTCTTCAGCCACAAAGGCTCTCAGAGAAGCTTACAAATTAAGCAACAGCATTTTACACATCTACACCACTTTATAGTGCACTAAGCACTAAGCAGTTTCCAATATGTGTTAGCTAATTGCTCCTACAAGCCAGGTACTCACTTTATCAACCTATGAAAAGATGGAAGGTTGAGTGAACCTTGGAGCCCTTGAGATTGAACTTGCGATGTTGCAGCTGCAGTACTGGCATTTAACCACCGCACCACCAGGGCTCTCTGAATTTGGGCATTTCGTTTTTCCTGCCTCAATGTAGTACCTTACTTTTATCTCTACTGAAATTCATTTTGGTACACATACATATTCCAGCCTGCTTTCAGAAATTAAAAATAGAAGTAACATTAGTATACAAATAAAAATGAGTGATATTTTAAACAGCAAGCTAATACAGAATATTGAAAATAACAGGGCTTTAGCAGATCAGAGTTGAATGCTAAAAGTGGATGTACTGTATTTATTTATGTATAGAGTACCTGATCTCTCTGGCTTTTCTTCGCAAACGAAGATTCAGGAAGGACTCATCCCGCGCCTTCTGCAAGCGCGCTGATGACTAAAAAGGCCAATCCGAGATAAACAAGTCCGGTTGCAAAAAGTGCAGCAGAAGGTCTCCTTGGGTGATGTTTTTGGGTTGTGATTCTTTCTGCGTTGTCGTTTCTCTTCAAGACTTGTTCGTCGTGAGTTCTCAAATAAGGCTGCAGCATTGTGGATAGTGCGTCTCCATGCCTCCCGATGTGAGGCCAGGGCGGACCACCGTTGGTGATCAATCTGGCCAAGCCTGAGATGTTGTTTCAGGGAGTCCTTGTATCGCTTTTTTGGAGCGCCCCTCCCACGCTGACCCGTGGCGAGTTCACCGTAGAGTAGTATTTTTGGGAGGCGATGGTCCTCCATCCTAGAAACGTGCCCTGCCCAGCGCAGCTGTGTTCTCAATATCATGGCCTCAATGCTGGTGATCCCTGCTTGTTCAAGGACAGCAACATTCGTCACATAGTCAGTCCAGTGTATATTTAGGATTGTGCGTAGACAGCGCTGATGAAAGCGCTCGAGGAGTCGTAGGTGGTGGCGATAGGTAACCCATGTTTCAGATCCATAAAGGAGGATAGACAGTACGATGGCTCTATACACACTGATTTTTGTGCTTTGCCTCAGGTGTTTATTGCTCCAGACTCTTTTGTGGAGTGTTCCAAATGCACTATATGCCTTTGCTAATCTGTGATCGATCTCTTTGTCAATCTTGGCATCTGAGGAGATGATGCTTCCCAGGTAGGTGAACTGCTGAACGGACTTGAGCACTGATTTGCCGATGGCAATGTGGGGATGGTGGTGTTCGTCCTGTGGTGCAGGCTGGTAAAGAACTTCTGTTTTCTTCAGGTTGACTTCTAGCCCAAACAGCTCTGCAGCTGTTGCAAAGCAGGACGTTAGGCGCTGCAGAGCTGCTTCTGTGTGGGCAACAAGGGCAGCATCATCGGCGAAGAGCAGCTCACGGACTAGATAGTTTAGAGTCTTAGTGTGAGCCCTCAGACGGCTTAAGTTAAACAAGCTACCATCAGTACGGTAGCGTATATAGATGCCGTCGTCTTCTTCAAGCTCTGCCATAGCCCTTTGGAGCATCGTGCTAAAGAAGATTGTAAATAAAGTTGGTGCAAGAACACAACCTTGATAAAACACATATATTTGGATGTTATGGCAAGACATTTTGCTTCTGACTTCCGCAGATGCTCTATATAAAATATTGTATTGAGAGCAGCTGAAAGAAGGCAGAAGCAGAAACATCTTGCCATATTATTCAAACATTTCTGTTTTGTTTCGTATTGTAATAAATAAGTACTTTTAAGTGATAAATGTCACCCTTGTGGGATTCAGAAAAGAATAGTTTATAATTTTCTCTCCCTTTCTTTCACTGGTTCCTAATTGTGTGTATGTGCTTTAAATATTCTTTGACAAGCATTTAATATAAAAACAAGAAGGTCTCTGGTAGCTTTTCATGGGAAGGACATTCTTGTCATCACTACTGAAAAAGCCCTGCCCTATATATCTGCTTCCTGTTTCACTCAAGCATGGAGTCAAGAGCAAGATCTCAGACTCAAACTCAGCTAAACTGGTGGAACAGGCTCATGTGGGAGATCTCTCCATTGTTGTTATTGTGTGCCTTCAAGTTGTGTCCAACTTATGGCGACCCTACACTGAATCTATCATGGGGGTTTTCTTGGCAAGTTTTGTTCAGAGGGAGGGTTGCCATTGTCTTCCTCAGAGGCTGAGAGAGTGTGACCTGTCCTGTCAGTAACCCAGTGGGTTTCCATGGCTGTACAGGGATTCAAACCCTGGTCACCCAGAGCCACAGTTCAAAACTCAAACCACTACACCTCACTGACTCTCCCATACTGATTTACACAAGGTTACCCAATAGGTTTCCACTGGCTGACTGGGGATTTGAACCCTTACTTCCCAGAGTCCTAGGACTTTATCACACTACAATGTTGTAGTGCTATTATTCCACTTTAACTGCTATGGCTGCCTCCCATGGAATTTGGGGGTATGTAGTTTAGTGAGGCCTCAGAGCTCTCTAGCTGAGGGTTCTAAATGCCTCTTCCTAAACTGCAAATCCCAAGATTCCACAGTTGCAGCCAGAGCAGTTAAAGTGGAATAATAGTGCTATAAAGATGTAGGACTTTTTCAGATGTACCTTAAATCTTGAAGGAGCTGTCGGGAGAGGAACACAGCTCCTCGGCGGCAGGGGGCAGTTTCTGATGACGCCATCCCTCTCGCATTACCCTCCATGTTCCTTCTGTGTCACATAGAAGGAAAAGGCACCACTTTTTATTCACAAAGAACTGCTGTGAGTAAAAAGTGGCGCCTTTTCCTTCCATGCAACATGGAAGGAACACGGAGGATAACGCGAGAGGGATGGCAGCGTCAGAAACTGGCCCCCTGCCGCGAAATAGCTGCGTTCCTCTCACAAGCCCTCAGGACGACTTTTTCCTGTCTGAAAATGTCTGTAGTGTGATATTGTCCTTAGTCCAACACTCAAACCACTAACACCCTGGACCCCAATATGCTGTCTCTCCATTGCTCCCCTTGTTACTACCAGTTCCATTTTCAAAGCAAATACAAATAAATTCCAAGAAGGCTAGAAACTCTATTATGACATCACAGAAAATAACAACAAGCCAAACCCTGGCTTATGATTAGGGTGGAAGACAAGGCTTCAGATAAGACATTGGGTTTGCACCAATTGGGTCATATCTAAAGTAGCATCTAGAATCCTTCCATCCAATTTTTATGTGAATGAAGAGGTTTGTCAACAAAGGCATCTCCCCCACCCACCCACCCACACATACACACTCACAGCTGAATATGCAGTACAGTCAGAGCAGAGGCTGGGGGAGGTGGAGTTTTTTATTTTTATTTTTATTTTTATGTTTTTACTTATAGCCAACATGGCCAGTTGTATTCTTGCAGTTTTGGCCCATAAAGCACTTTTCCAAACTCTGTGTCAGAGTACAGGTAACTGAATTAGTCCTTTACAGGATCACATCAATATTGCATGTGTTCACTCTAAGGCTGTTTTGTCCCACTTCAGCATTCATCTGCATCATTAAAAAAATTACATGTTTTAATCATAATTAAATTTATATTTTAAAACATTTCCCTCTCAAAGTATACATTTCTAAATATCTTCCCACTCAAAATTGCATGCCTGCACACATTTTGGTCTCCTTAGATGAATAGTGCAAAGCTGAAGGAAGTATAAAATCAATCTGTGCTTTGGCCCACAAAGAAGATGCAGACCAAATCATTTCTTACTGGTATTTTCAAGACAGAATTCCTCAAGTGCTGCTACGATCAGAAGACACCTTGGATCAAATGAAGGACCTGGTGCGCCTTCATTTTAAAAAGGGTCAGCTTTTGCCAGCTTCGTTAAAAGATTATGCTGCATGTTTATTTTTCACAAGATATGGACCTAATTATTTCAGACACAGTATAAACGATTGAAATTTCACAGCATTTAGTCGATTCGGCCCTTCATTCCAAAAGTACGCATTGAGCAAGAGGCGCTAATTGCTCAGCTTTGCAATTCCAGACTGGGTTTCAGTGAAACTCTCCTTCAGGGCCAGAGGTGTGGAAGGTTTTTTGGAAGGGAGGGGGCAAAATAGACTCAGACATTTTTATAGCTCCTTCTATGCTTCTTTTCAGACAGGATTTGGAGGGAAATATCTTCAAAAGCATTTAAGATGAGTGCTGGAGCTGAGGTGCTTTTCAGCTTTCCGTTCATGCAGCTTCCTTTTCACTTAATACTTTATTTGCCTTGGCCTCCAGGTGCGCAAAGATGTGTGAAAACTAAGTAGCGACTGCTAGAGGAAGAAGCCCAAGTGTGGGCCTAGAACAGCCTTGGGGAGCCTCTCTTTTATGTAATGTGTTTATTTATTCCGCCGCCCCATTGTTCAGAGACCTGATGGCTTTAGAGGCCAGCACTATACCTAGGTGGAAATTGTTCAGAGGCCCTGGTGTCATTGTGCCCCCCCCCCGCTTGCAAGATGACAGGGCCTGTTCTATTCCTCACAGTTGAACCAAGGAAGAGTTAAGACACTGGGGAGGGAAGGAGAACAGAACAGAACATTCTGGCCCTCTCTTATTTTTAGATATGAAGTATTTATTCTCTTCCTTGCTCTTCTATACTAACCCAGCACAAAAAAAAAGACTGAGTAAAAGGTTGAAGGAACCAGATTTGCCAAGCTTTGTGAGAAAAATGTGAAGGGAGGATTGGTTCAACACATTTATTTAAGCTATTTATTCAAGGTATTTATTTATCAGCTCTAACCAATTCACAACTGATAAGAAACACTTTAAAAACATTAAATAAATACCTTAAAAAAAACTTTTAAAAGCCCAAACTCCTCTTTAAAAACAGTTCTAAATCCAGACAAACAGTCTTTAAAAGAGACAGAGCAGACACCTCTAATTTTAAGAGGCAAACAACAGTGCCCACTACAAACTCAGAAGGGATGAAGCCAGTCTGAACCTTCCTTGGCAGGGAGTTCCACACTTAGAATGCTGCTACAGAGGAAGCCCTGACATGTGTACCCACCAGCCTAGTATTACAGGATGGCAGGATATTTAACAGGGCCTCCACTGATGATTTTACATTTTGGGCAGGCTCATATTGGGGATGGGATGTTTTTTCTAATATCTTGGCCCCAAGCCTTTTAGGGCTTCACAGGTGAAGACCAGCACCCTGAATTAAGAGATTATCAGATGCGTTAAAAGTGGTGTTACAGCAATGCCAGGAGATTGCAAAAGGGCTCCCTTATCAGATGCTGACATCCCCCCTTGTTATGCACCTGTTCTACTGTTGTTCCATGGGCAGTGCTTTTTATTGATGGGAGAAGCCATCAATAGATCCCCCGTTCTGCTCCTTTCATGGATTTTCTTGTGTGCACCAATGTGTCCCATTTCACTGGCAAGATCCTAGCATCAATGGGAGGTCCCTGCCACAACACTTCTCGGTGAGATTGGGACATCAGGGTAAGTGATACACTTTTTATGACCCTCCCTGGGTTACTTGTACTTTAGAAAGTGTGTTTTTGTGCTTGCTGTTACTTTTTTGGTGTTCTTTTTCTTTTTGAATTTCCTGCGCTCGTGTCTTCTTGCGAGAATGTGCAGGATTTCAATCCAGGAAGTGAACGGAATTTCATTAGAGCTCCATTTACTCCTGAGCTGCCTGACCAAGGGGAGAGGAGGAAAGTGTGGTGTGGAGGGTTACTGTGGTGGAACAGGGACGGGACAGGCATGAGAATAGAGATTGTGGGACAGGAACACTTTTTGCATTCTTGTCTGATAATCTCCTTAGGCTCAGGAGCAAATCCCCCATGCAGTTCTTGTAAGATCAGTTTTATGTGGTTTCTAAAATATATATCTGATAGCTGTCTGTCTGTTTGTAGCAGCTGTAGCTGAAGAACACTTTTCAAGGACAGCCTTGAAATAGATATACAGCCAGAAAAATATATTTGTATGGATTCCCCCCTCCCAAATAAAATATGAAATAACAGTTGGTGGCCAGACCCAGGCACTACTATTAAGTGGACTGGGTCAGTTGCCACAGCTTCCAAGTGCAAGGAAATGGCAGCAAGGTATTGGAGAAGAGAATGATCTACCAAAGATCCTGCCTTCATCACTCCTAAGCTAGCCTGCTGCATAATGCACAAGACACTACTCCATCATGAGGACTGAAGTAAGTTTCAACTGATGGTCCAATAGATTTTTGAGCATGGGTTGGGAAACAGACAGTTTTCAGAGCTTCCAAAATCACAATCAGAATTCCAGTGTGGTGTGGTGGTTTGAACTTTGGACTATGACTGGAGACCAGAGTTTGAATCCCCATTCAACCATGGAAACTCAGTGGATAACCTTGGGCAAGTCACAGTCTCTCAGCCTCAGAGGAAGGCAAAGTCAAACCTCCTCTGTGAAGAAAACCCTGGGAAAAGTTTGCCTTAGGGTCACCATAAGTCAGAAATGACTTGAAGGTATACAACAACAACTAAAAAGCCATACTCAAGAAGAAAGAATATACAGTTGTCCCTCCATATCCATGGATCTGGTATCCAAGGATTTAAGTATTCAGGGATTGAAAATACTCTTTAAAAAGTAATAATCCAAAAAGCAAACCTTGATTTTGCCATTTTATAAAAGGGACACAGTTTAGCTATGCCATTGCATATAATGGGACTTCAGTATTCATGGATTTTGATATCCATGGGGGGTCCTGGAACCAAACCCCAGTGAATATGAAGGGACAACTGTAATGTTATCCTGAAGACACTCGTAAGCAGAGTGTCATCCAACTACTGTCGTGAATGGTTTCAGGAAATTGTTACAGTCATTGGGTACATAAAAGTAACTTTCCAAGCTCTATCATTCAGTTTGTCATCACAAGACTCAATATGTCTTTGGGATGGCTTTGACAACTATGTCCACTGAGGCTGCTGCCACACTGCAGAAACAATGCAGTTTGACGCTGCATTAACTATCACGGCTCTATCCTATGGAATCCTGGGATTTGTAATTTGTTGTGGCAACAGAGCTCTCTGACAGAGAAGGCTAAATAGCTCACAAAACTATAAATCCCAGAATTCCATAGCATTTAGCCATGCCAGTTAAAGCAGTATCAAAGGACATTATTTCTGCAGCATGGCAGCAGCCTGATAAAAAGAGCCAATAGTACCTGCACTGCCATGCAGATGAGTGAAGCAATTTACTATAGATTAATACAGAAGTGGAACAAAAAGCATTTAGGAGTAAACACATGGAAAAAGAAGCATGAATTAGTAAATAACTGATGTATTCGATCCTAATCTAACTCAGGGGGTTAGGTGGAGAGCTGACAACATTAATGTCTGAATGATAAAGCAAAATATTTTAGAATGTAGTTCCTAGCAGAGTGGAAAACTAATGTGGCTCAACTTCAGGCAGCAAATTGCTTTGGTTGATAAATCATTAAGAACCAATTACCCCAGTTCTTAAAAGATCTGGAAATTCTCATTGAAGAAGGCCTACTTTTTTCAAGCTACCTTGATGGTGACAACCTTCTGGCCGTCTTAGCTGCCCACTTTCATACTTTCCCTAGATTATTGACATCCCATCTGAAGTATGACATAAGAACTGCACATGGCCAGGAAATGCTCATTGACGAACGCCTACCTACACAAGCTGCCTTGATGGTGACAACCTTGTAGGCATCTCAGTTGCCCAGTTTTTAATCTTTCCCAGAGCTTTGACATCCCATCTCAAGCATGGTAGCAGAATTCTACATGGTATTCTATTGTACACTACAAATTTAGAGCTTGTCTACACTATCAAATACTCCAAATGCCCATACAAATCCCCCCAAATCTGCTGCAATCAGCCACACGTGGCATGGTCTTCCCCCTGAATCTGAAGCTGTCTGGCCACACATGGTGTGGCCCAGATTTGAAGCATCTTGGGGTATCTTACCAGGATGTGCAGTATATGGGATTCAGGGTTTTCTGCGTATTTTCATCCACAACTGTTTCTGCCACCACCGCCACCATTGCTGACACCACAACCAATTTTAAAGCTCTGGAGACAGTTCCCGACTGAAGGGAGAGATTTTCTCCCTTCCCCTTTTTTGGCAGCATTGCCTCTACTCACTCTCATGCTCACCCATCTCAGGGAAAGGCACTTGAAGAAAGCAACGGAAGCACTTCAGGGAAGCTACAGGCAAGCAGGAAAGCAGGCAGAGGCAGTGCTGCCAAGCCAGGGGAAGGGAGAAAAACTCTTCCTTCAGCCAGGAACTGCCTCCAGAGCTTTAAAATCAGTCATGGTGGTGGTAGCAGTGGACAATACTCTGCATGGACAGTGAAGACAAGGTACCCTCTGTCCCTGTGAAGAAGAATAATGTGCAGGGCTTTTGGGGGAATGCAGGGGTATGCAGGCAAAACTCCATTCAGAGTTTCTGCCCCACATGTAGACAAGCCTTTTTATGTGTTAGACACATTAAGTATGTCGTACTTGTTCCACAAGCTTTGTTACATCACATGGCTACATTTTCCAATAAATAGATAAAATACAGGTTCTCTTTCCTTTAAAATATTACTTTTCAGTATTGGATCTCCTGCTATGTTTTGTCACGCTAGATGTGTTCGTGCCTAATAGGGCATTGAACTATATTATGGGACATTAAGGAACAAACCTATGAGCATTTAGGATACCCTAATGAACATATTATCACTTAATTCTGTGTAAATGTGCTCATGACTGGGCTCTAATTTTTCCTTTTAACTTACCCCATATTTTTTCCATATTTCCTTCCTCATTTCAGAAAAGTAACTGCTATAGCACTCTTACTTCTTTTTCTGGCAAAACAGATATCATGAATTTCTGTCACTTGTCTTACAGATACATTTGCCTGAATACAGGAAAACTTCCCTGGTGAACTTTTTTTTCTTTCTGTGCATATCTATACACCTTAATTGTTCCTGACATTACTGATGTCATTGACCTGCTGCTCATATCCAATGTCCAAGGATCTACATTTGGGAAATACTGTCCTGGACAATACTGCAAATCAGGCTTGGGGCAGGGCAAGTGAATGGACAGTTGTGACAGTGGCAAGGAAGAAGTAGACCCCGTTCAGGGAAAGCGGCCGCACTGAGGCCATTTTGCCCAAGAGCGCTCCAAATCTGGAACCAGCCCTACTCTTGAGGTTATCCTCCCCTGTCTCTGCCATGCTCTGTCACTCTACCTAAAGTATGCTTGCCACATAGGTCTTGAGGACACACAGAATCATAGAATCATAGAATTGCAGAGTTGGAAGAGACCACGAGGGCCATCCAGTCCAACCCCCCTGCCACACAGGAAATCTTGATCAAAGCATCACAGTTGGAAGAAAAATAGATCGAGCTTCCTCGACTAGCATTCCTTTTTTTAATGCCATCATAGACTCGGTCAAAAAGCAGGAGTGGCCTCTGCCTGCATGAGATCCCTCACAACAACGCAAGCAACATCTAAGACAGTGATTCCCAAAGTGGGTGCTACCACCCCCTGGTGGGTGCTGCAGCAATCCAGGGGAGTGGTGATGGCCACAGGTGCATTTGGGGGCGATGAATAACTGTAAGGGGGTGGTGAAAGCATAAAAGAGAAGATTTAGAAAAATTGATTTATGTATTCTGCTCATAATGCTTATTTTTTCTTTGAACAATGTACTGGACGTTGGCTCGGTTCCCACATACTCCCTCATTTGCATTGAGGTATGTGCAATCACGCACTGCTACTGTTCATGTGCTGCCCCTGAATTGCCGTTCCAAAACACGTGAGCACTATGAGCATTGCTGCGGGCAACTGCCACTTGTGCGATTGGTCGATTGCAAGGCCAAAGCGTGGAACGGCAGCGGCAGTACTGGCTACTGGCAGTACTACCATCAGATTTTGGAGCACGCTATGAATCAGGAGATTTCCCATAATTATTACGGGAAAATTACAGCATAATATAACTCTGAGAACTGCTTTCATTTCCCTCCTGCTATTTTTTACTAATGAAAGTTCTTTGTTAGTAAAAAATAGCTGAATATAGTGGGATGGAAATGGAAGCAGGACGGAGGGAGGACAGCGGGAGATTAGGAGAAGGAAGGGGCATGCGAAACAGAGCGCTGCAACTGGAACAGCCCCGTTTCTCTCCCAATCTCCCCGGGGGTTATTTCCCCCATGTGAAAATCTCCATAGAGATGGAAGAGACAACAAGGGCCCTCCAGTCCAACCCCCTGCAATGCAGGAATACACAATCAAATCATTCCCGAGAGATGGCCATCCAGCCTCTGTTTAAAAAGCTCCAAAGAAGACTCCAACACACTCCGAGGCAGTGTATTCCACTTCTGAACAGCTCTTACTGTCAGGAAGTTCTTCCTAATATTCAGGTGGAATCTTTGCCTGTAGTTTGAACCCTTTGCTCCATGTCCTAGTCTCTGCAGTAGCAGAAAACAAGCTTGCCCCATCCTCAGTATGACATCCCTTCAAATATTTAAACATGGCTAACATGTCACCTCTCCAGACTAAACATGTGCAGCTCCCTAAGCCGCTCCACATACATGGCTTCCAGACCTCCCAGCTCTTTAGTCGCGCTCTTCTGAAAACATTCCACCTGCTCAATATCCTTCCTGAATTGTGGTGCCCAGAACTGGACACAGTATTCCAAGTGAGGTCTGACCAAAGCAGAATACAGTGGCACTATTACTTCCCTAGATCTAGACACTATACTCCTATTGATGCAGCATAGAATCACATTGGCTTTTTTAGCTGCTGTGTCACACTGCTGCCTCGTGTTCAGCTTGTGGTCCACTAAGACTCCTAGATCCCTTTCGCATATACTGCCATCAAACCAGGTGTTACCTATCCTATATCTGTGCATTTCATTTTTACTGCCCAAATGTAGTATCCTACATTTTTCCCTGTTGAAATTCATTTTGTTAGTTTTCGCCCAGCTTTCTAATCTCTTAAAGTCATTTGGATTGTGATCCTGTCCTCTGGGGTATTAGCTACCCCTCCTAATTGGGACGCATTCACATGAGAAGCATTCACACCAAGGCTAGCGAGAATGGAATAAGGGTTTTGACACGGGAATCTCTCTCTCTCTCTCTCTCTCTCTCTCTCTCTCTCTCTCTGGCTTCTCTTTGCAAACAAAGATTCAGAAAGGACTCATCCTGCGCTTTCTGCAAGTGAGCTGATGACTAAAAAGGCCAATCTGAGATAGACAAGTCCAGTTGCAGAAAGCACAGCAAAAGGTTTCCTTGAGTGATGTTTCCTGGTTGTGATTTATTCTGCGTTGTCATTTCTCTTCAAGACTTGTTCGTCGTGAGTTCTCAAATAAGGCTGCAGCATTGTGGATAGTGTGTCACCATGCCTCCCGATGTGAGGCCAGGGCGGACCATTGTTGGTGATCAATTTGGCCGAGCCTGAGGTGTTGTTTCAGGGAGTCCTTGTATCGCTTTTTGGAGCACCCCTCTTACGCTGACCCATGGCGAGTTCACCATAGAATACTATTTTTGGGAGGCGATGGTCCTCCATCCTAGAAACGTGCCCTGCCCAGCGCAGCTGTGTTCTCACTATCATGGCCTCAATGCTGGTGATCCCTGCTTGCTCAAGGACAACAACATTCGTCACATAGTCAGTCCAGTGTATATTTAGGACTGTGCGTATACAGCGCTAATGGAAGCATTCAAGGAGTCGTAAGTGGTGGCGATAGGTGACCCATGTTTCAGACCCATAAAGGAGAATAGACAGTACAATGGCTCTATACACACTGATTTTTGTGTTTCGCCTCAGGTGTTTATTACTCCAGACTCTTTTGTAAAGTCTTCCAAATGTGCTATATGCCTTTGCTAATCTGTGATCGATCTCTTTGTCAATCTTGGCATCTGAGGAGATGATGCTTCCCAGGTAGGTGAAGTGCTGAACGGACTTAAGCACAGAGTTGCCAAGGGCAATATGGGGATGGTGGTGTTCGTCCTGTGGTGCAGGTTGGTAAAGAACATCCGCTTTCTTCAGGTTGACTTCCAGCCCAAACAGCTCTGCAGCTGTTGCAAAGCAGGATGTTAGGCGTTGCAGAGCTGCTTCTGTGTGGGCAACAAGGGCAATATCATCAGTGAAGAGCAGCTCACGGACTAGATAGTTTAGAGTCTTAGTGCGAGCCCTCAGACAGCTTAAGTTAAACAAGCTACCATCAGTACAGTAACGTATATAGATGCCGTTGTCTTCTTCAAGCTCTAGCGTAGCCCTTTGGAGCAACATGCTGAAGAAGATTGTAAATAAAGTTGGCACAAGAACACAACCTTGCTTTACTCCATTAGTTATTAGAAAGGGTTCTGAAAGAGCATCGCCATATCTGACTTGATCGCGCTGGCCTTCGTGTAGCAAGATAATCATTTTGAGGAATTTGGGGGGACATCCTAGTCTTTCCAGGATCTGCCACAGACCTTTCCTACTCACGGTGTCGAAGGCTTTGGTGAGGTCGACAAATATTACATAGAGACCCTTGTTCTGCTCTCTACATTTCTCTTCCAGTTTTCTAAGGGCAAATACCATATCTGTAGTACTCTTATTGGCTCTCAAGAAACATTGGCTTTCAAGAAGAACTTCTTCTGCAACAGCAGGAACTAATCTGTTCAGGAGTATCCTTGCAAGGATTTTTCCAGCAATAGAGAGCAGTGTTATGCCTCGATAGTTTGAGCAATCGGATTTTGCTCCTTTTTTCTTGTACAGGCTGATGATGACTGCATCTCGGAGATCTGATGGCAGTTCCCCCTTTTCTCAGCAATTCACAAGAAGTTCATGGAATTTATCATGGAGTACATGACCTCCGTGTTTCCAAACTTCAGGTGGGATTCCATCAATCCCAGCTGCCTTGCCATTTTTCAGCTGCTGTATGGCCTTAAGGGTCTCTTCCAAAGTGGGAGCTATGTCCAATTCATTTTTCATTGGTTTTTGTATCATATGTTGGATAGCTGAGCCTTGGACTACTCGGTTGGCACTAAAGAGACATTGAAAGTGTTCAGCCCATCGATTCAGGATGGAGGCCTTATCGGTAATTAATGTTTGACCATCTGTACTGTATAAGGAGCTTTGGACCTGGTAAGTAGGTCCAAACACTGCCTTGAGAGCTTCATAAAATCCTCTAGAATCCCCCAGATCTGCACAGCGTTGTATCTTTTCTGCTATATTGATCCATGACTTGTTCTGCATGTCTCGGAGTTTTTGTTGAAGTTTACTACATGTGAGGTGGAAAGCTGCTTTTCTTACATGGCAAGTTGGCTGGGTGAGGTATGCCTGGTGAGCAGTTCTCTTCTTTGCCAACAGCTCCTGGATCTCTTGGTTGTTTTCATCAAACCAGTCTTGATTTTTCTTATGGGAGAACCCGGGGGATTCTTCCGCAGACTGCAGGATACTGTTTTTGATATGCTGCCAAAGCAATGTGGGAGAAGGATCTGTAGTATGGTCTTCAAGTTTTGTTTGCAGATTTGCCTGGAAGTTGTCTCTCATGGTAGCTTGTTGAAGATTGTTGACTTGGAGTCTCTTCTTTAAGATGCCACCCCTCTTAGGTTTGAACTTAAGATGAAGATTTAGTTTACATCTGATAAGGTGATGATCTGTCTGGCATTCTACTCTGGGCATCACTCTAGTACGGCGGACATCGCGAATGTTTCTCTGGCAGACTAGAATATAGTCAATGAGGTGCCAATGTTTGGATCGGGGATGCATCCAGGTTGTCTTCAAGCTGTCTTTTTGCTGAAAGATAGTGTTTTTAATAGTCAGCTGTTGTTCTGCACAGAACTCTAGCAAGAGGTGTGCGTTATCATTGGAATTTCCAACACCATGCTTGCCTAAGACACCTTTCCAGGCCTCGGAGTTCTTTCCTACTCCGGCATTGAAGTCACCAAGGATAATAATTTTGTCTTCTACATGGACTTTTTGTATGAGCTGGCGTAGGTCTGTGTAGAATTTGTCTTTCTCTACAGGGTCGGCTTGCATAGTTGGGTCATATATACTAAAGAGAACAACATGTGGGAGGCGTAAGGAAATAATTCGATCAGAGTGTCCTGTTGGCAAAGTTTCAAGTTTGGAGGCAATGGAGTTTTTAATCATGAAGCCTACTCCTGAAAGATGTTTTTCGGTTTTGGGTTTGCCAGACCAGTAAAGTGTCTGGTCTTTACTGTAGCCGGCGCTGTGTTCTTTAAGGCTGCCTTCCTCATGGAAACGAACTTCACTAAGAGCAGCAATGTCAATATTAAGTCGTGATAGCTCATGGGCTATTAGAGCAGAACGACGCTCAGGCCATCCATTATCTGCAGAGTCTTGCTTGGTTCTGACGTTCCAGCATGCAAGTGTCAGTTTATTTACACCTTTGGAGGCCGGTGTGCACCTTTGTTTGACCTCATCAGAAGATTCCCGTTGGTCGCGGCTAGCCAACCAGGTAGTTGGGGATGAGCTTTCGTTAGGCCACCTTTTCTAGGCCCCTCTCCATATGGAGCAAGCAGTGCTCTCCTTAAAAAAGGCTGCTTAGTCATTCAGGATGCTGCCGAACAAGACTGTCATCTCCCAGTTCAGCCTCGAGCAACCAAAGTCCTGAACCGCCTGCATGCAGGGTTGGGTCTGCGGCTTCCAGTGCATCTTTACACCTGCTGTTTCGTCCCTTGCTTATCGCTGCAGGGCTTTTTTGGAATTGGATTTGTCCTTCTAGCCTTTGCAATGGATTTGTCTGGTGGAGCGCAGCGTGCACAGAACTGGCCTCACCCTTTAAACCAAAGGTTCATCTGCTGGCCGTGCAAGCATGGACGGTAGCAGAGAGGTCCTTGGGCCGTAAGTTTGATTAGAGTTTCCTTCTCTTAGATGGTTGACCTTACAGGGTTGGATGAGCACCATCTGCCCGGGTTTGGGATTAGAGTTTTCCTTCTCCTAGGATGGTTGCCATAAGGGTAGAGAGCCCATCCTGCCCTTTCACGCTCTTTGTCAGACCCTTCAGTTTTGACCTGTCTGGTATGGGAGACCCTACTGGTGGCTATTGTGCCACCGCCAGCATAGCTCAAAACATCATTCGGGTACGCAAGCCTCTCTCCCACGACAAGGGGGCGTCAATTGAGAGGTGACAGGGGAATAATATGACAGAGTTTTGAGATAATACAACCTGTCCTGTAGTCCTAAGTCTGAAAGCAGACTGGCAGTGTGGAGTGATGAATCAGGAATGACTACACAGTTGGATGAAGAGTCCTCAGGAAGGGGATCTGTGCCCAATGAGGTGTGGTTTGAGGCTTCTAAATATGCCCCAAAAAAAGTGTCTTGAGGGGATGGGATGTTGAGTGCCTAGACAATGGGTACCAGGAGAGTTTTGTAATAAAACAATGACTCTTGGGATGTGTTAAGCACCCTTAATGTGTGGTTTTATTGAATTTGTAAAGCATGAGCTGCATCCTTGATGACTAAGTCTGGGATACAGGAAAGGTGTTGTTTGCCGACAAAAGATTACTCCAGCTATGGATGATGGGCTTTATTGTCTGTCACCAGATGTGCCCAGAGAACATTTCCTTAGGTCTGGCTTTGACCTTTGATTTGGAATTTTCCATTTCTGACTCCTCCGTTGGGTTTGTCAAGACTTGCTATATTCAGCACATGTCTTCCAGGGGGTTCCCTGTTTACTGGCTTCCACGTGGAAGGCCATTTTAAATGACAAATTATTAAATATTGTCAATTTTTGGGATCCTTGGGGGCAGGGCTTGCTAAGGGCGCTAATATTGTGATGTCCCTCCTTTCTTTTGCAAAGCCCTTCCTGTCCTACCTTCTTCTGTGTTCACATACACGGGAGTTCCCTGCTGACATTGTCTCTATATGTGTATTTATGAGACAAGTTCAGGTATCTAATGGGTCAGGTCCATGCAGTCAACATCTCCATCTTTTGAAAATATATCACGGTAGGGGATTATTTGTACTATTTTCTTTCAACTTGGTAAGCAGCATTATTTTTTTCTATTTTACCCCCTAAGGTTTCAGAGCTGTTCAGGTCTTTCATAATGAAGCTCAAATAGATATTATTTTAAAGTTCAATGAAGAGTTTAATGGGCATAAGATACCCTAAGGTAGCTCATTAGTTTTGTACAAGGTTAAGGCCTTGTCAGTGTTTACTTATTAGTAGTAGTATATAGGGCTACGTACCGTCTACAGGCTTCTATATTCTTGTCTCTGCCTCGTTTCTCCACCTTTCATGCTTAGAATTATTTGTGATAAAATAGGTTTAACATCTACTTTATTTCAATTGATTTGCAAATTAGTGGAATGCTCAGACTGCAATACAGACATCACTAAGAGAACCACACCAAGCTCAGGATCAGGTCAGGTCAGCAGATAAGATAACAAGATCCTCTTATATTCTCCCTACTGAAGTATGAATATCCATTCTTACCCTTAATTTGTGATCTTAATGATCTCACTTAGTTAAACACTTTCAACTTGGGCAAGCCTTCTTTAGATGATAGGCATGAACATGTGAAACATGTTACATCTGTATACATGCCTCTATATAAGAAGGCAGTTTCTGTACATGCCAGCCCACACTGCAAAATGCCTAACTGAATAATGAACCTCATGAAACTGGCCCTGCTCTGAAATCTTGGAGGATTTTCTGCAGAGGGATTTGATACAGGATGTAGTCCAAAATCCACCAGCATCACCCTGTAGAAGTGTCTGTGTACAGAACCAATTTCAGCTTAGCAAAGGGTTCTTTAGGTTTTGGATGTGAACACATGAAGCCATCTAAAGTGAGTGAACATTCTGAGCTGGATTGTATAACATACCTATGATACCCAAACTCTACTTTGGTCAAACTCTACTGTTGTAATTATATCCCTTTCATAACAACTGAGCTACTGTAATAGTAACAGTTAGCAAATGGTAGGTTTTAGCCAGTGGATAAGGAAAGCTATAAAAGATCCAGTTCTAGAGCTTACAAAATGAACAACTTTGTTATGCTGCCAGCTCTTTAAATCCAGTCCTTGGAAAGATGAACATCAGTTCAGAGTGCACCTTTTTCTAGGCAAAAGAGATGTCCTTACTGACGCCATGTAATAGAAGGAAGTTCATAATTTTCAAGCAGTTTTCTCATGTTTGAATTCTGCTAAATGCTGTGGAAAATTTGCAAAGGAAACATTTAGCCTTACTTGTATTCAAAGCCCATAGCACTTTGGCATCAACTATGTCCATATAATCTGTATACATGAAACATCCATTCATCCAAATATCTTGCATGTCATCCAGTGCTTTCAGATAGTCTCTGCAGCAATAGAAGTAGCTGAAACTTAGGGGTGTGCATGATAATAATAATAAAAAAGCAAAGCTTCACTGTTGCCATTTAGGGATAGCAGTTGACTTTATGTGTGCTTGTGGATTTCCCATGAGAATTGCATTGGCCACTGTGGAAAGCTGCATGTTGGAATGCCTCAAACCTTGGCCTGGTTAACATCATGGTCTCAACAGGAATCTCATAAGATTTGGAACAAAAATGTCAGTGAATCCCAATAGTGCCAATTCCAGAAACTGGAATACCCCTTGAACAAGGTATCTACAATGGAACCTCTAGTCCATCCCCCTCCATTCTTATCCTCTTTCTCCCACTCCCACATCCTAGGGTTCAATTCCACTTCTACCTGTGGAAGAAGGGCAGTGAACAAGCAGTGAGTAAAAACTAGGATGCTGGTGAAATCCAGAATCTGTTCATACTAGATATTTCTTGTTTCAAAGGTATGGCACCCTTCTGATATTGGACTGCTGGAACCTGTGATTGGGTGGAAAGAATTCTCTATTCTCAAAATGTATGCAGATCATAGAATCATAGAGTTGAAAGAGACCACAAGGACCTTCTAGTCCAACCCCTTGCCATGTAGAAATACACAATCAAAGGAGTCCCAACAGATGACCATCCTGCCTCTAACCTCCAAAGAAGGAGACTCCACCACATTCCAAGACAGTGTGTTCTACTGTTGAACTGCTCTTACTGTTGGGGAAATTCTTCCTAATGTTTAGGTAGAATGTTTAGGTGTTTAGGAGCAGACACGCGGAGGACAAGCAGAGGACAAGCAAAACCCAAAAAATTACCACAAAAAACATCTCAAAGCAGAGCACCAAAACGACCCTAAAAAAACACCCTAAAGCACAGCAAAGTTTGTAAAGCACATGCTCGCTCACACAAGCACACACGAGCACACATGAGCAAGCACACCCAGCTGGGCTGCCTTACAACCAATCCTCAATAGTTGCAGCCCAGTCGAACTTAGCCAAAATCAAAGGTCCCACACTTTTTTTTAGTTATTTATACCCTGATCTTTAGACACAGGCTATCAGAGCAGCTTACAAATTGTTTTAAGCAATAGCAATTTACATATCTACACTGCAAGAAGCAGCTTCCAATGTGTGTTAGCTAATTGCCTCCACAATTTTACCGACCTACGAAAGGATGGAAGGCTGAGTGAACCTTGGAGCCCTCTGGAATCGAACTTGCAACATGATGACGAGGAAGCCAGGGGTGGCCAAGGGTAAATAGGCTGGTCTGGACCCCGCCCCTGCCTCCTCCCTGTCAGGGCATGCCTATGCCCTGGCCTATCCCTGTGCTCGTCTCCCTGCCCATCATTAAAACACCTCCCCCGGATCTACCATTCCTGAAGATCCAAGGGGGTGTCTGTTTCCTAAAGTGTGAATCTATTGCTCCATGTACTAGACTGCTGACACAATGCAGAAATAATCCAGTCTTATACCTCTTTAACTGCCATGGCTCAATGCTATGGAATTCTGGGATTTGCAGTTTTGTGAGATATTTAGCCTTCTCTGTCAGAGAGGTCTGGTGCCACAACAAACTCAAATCCTAGGATTCCATAGGATGGAGCCATGATAGTTAAAGTGGTGTGAAATGGCATTATTCCTGTAGTGTGTCAGCAGTCTTAGGACTTTATCAGACCACCCTCCGTAAAAGTTCTTTTGCAGACATATTTTGAAGCATTTTTATGCTGACAAAAGAACCCCACCACCACCAGACATACATTTAGCAGTATGAAGAAGCATCCCTGGCAGTAACAGAGAATGAACAGAGTTCCATTTACTTCCAGGGTTGTGATCTCGCTGATTCTCATGAGAAGATGCGAGCACATGAAATTTAAAAATTAAAGCAAAATAAACACACTAACTGTAGACACAAGCAGAGAAACATACTTTAAAAGTCCCAAGTATGCAGGGAGGGCTCATAAAAAGAGTGCCCTCTACCTGGCAGTCGTGATCTCAACTGGAAGTGTTTGCCCATTGATGCTGTATTCATGTGAGTACAATGGCACAAGAATTCAAACACCGGCAATGCCAGCAACAAAGCGCCAGGGGAGATCTAGTGACAGCTTGGCCTGTCAATAAAATAGAACACCTTTTGGACACTACATGATTGCGAAAGGATGACATTGTCTGGTATGTGCACCCTTTTGCGATCATTAGACATCTTTATGGTGCCATAGTTGCCACAACTAAAAAAGTCCTTAGTCTCTGGAGCAGCAGAACAGAAGCTTGCTCCGTCTTCAATATGACATACCTTCAAACATTTAAACATGACTATCATGTCACTTCTTAACCTTCTCTTCTCCAGGCTAAACAAACCCAACTCCCTAGGCCATTCCTCATAGGGCATGGCTTCCAGACCTCCCACCATTTTGGTTGTCCTCCTCTGGACATGTTCCAGTTTCTCAATAACCTCCTTGAACTGCAGTGTCCAGAACTGGACAGAGTACTCCAGGTGAGGTCTGACCAAAGCAGGATAGAGTGGTACTATTACTTCCCTCAATCTAGACACTATACTCTTATTGATGCAGCCTAGAATTGCATTGGCTTTTTTAGCTGCTGCCTCACACTATTGATTCATGTTCAGCTTGCGGTCTATTAAGACTCTTAGATCCCTTTCACATGTACTGTTGTCACCCATCCTATATCTGTGCATTTAATTTTTTCTGCCTAATTGTAGTACCTTCCATTTCTCCCTGTTGAAATTCATTTTGTTCATTTTGGCTCAGCTCTCCAATCTGTTAAGGTTATTCTGAATTCTGATCCTGTCCTCAGGTGTATTCACTCCTCCTCCTAATTTGATAAGCACACCCTCTATTCCCTCACCCAAGTCATTTATAAAGACATTGAATAGCATTGGGTCCAGGACAGGACATGTGGTACCCCACTAATTACTTCTCTCCTGGATGAAAAGTCTACCAATTACAAAACCACCTAACAGTAGCATTGTCTAGCCCACCTTTTCCTAGCTTAATTGCAAGAATTGGGGACTTTGATGTTGTTTACATATATACTGGAGGATGACAAAAGTGATGCACCTAAAAGAGAAGTAAAAGAGGCACATTTTTTTGCAGATATGAATGCATATACATGACTATATATTAGTACACCTGTGCCATTTAAAGATGGCAGTGCCCATATGAGTATATAATCCAAGAGAATAGCTAGAGAAGAAACAAAGCCAGTCTATGGTCATATAGAGTCACAAGAGAAGAAACATGTAGGTTGTCGAGATGGTGAAAAATCTCATAGAATTCAAGAATACCTTTTGTCCAAATGAGATCTCATGGTGATTCACTGTATTCAGAAGGAGGACAGCCAAAACCTCACAAACCTATGTGGGAAAAGCCTTTGCAGATTCTCCCAAGGTTTTTGTGTGGGTTTTTTTTTTTTAATGTGGGGGAAATGCACACTTCTGCTCATTAGGACAACCTAATCACACCACTGCACATTCCCAGATAAGAGGGGAAGTAGAAACCAATGGTTGGATGTGTGTGGGAGAGGAGGCTTGTTGGCAATGAAGTGGCCAAAAGTGCCATTTTTGGAGTTTTGTTGTAGCAATTGTGTGCTTTTTCATTGCAACCAAACACCTTTTAAGATGGAAGGTTGCTCTTGCACATCTTAGATTAAGGAGATTTTTAGATGCCTCTTTCAGCCTCTTGCCGTGCAAGCAGCCTCCGGAGCAGTAACGAGGCTGCTGTGCAGCAAGGGGTCCATTTTGGATGACGCCGTTTCTCTCTCAGCGTCGTCCGTGACTGTTGCGGCTAGCATTGGAGGCAGCCACACTGTTTTTCACTCACGGATGTTGTCTGTGAGTGAAAAACAGCACGGCCACCTCCAGTGCTAGCCGCAACAGTCACGGACGACGCCGAGAGAGAAACGGCGTCGTCCAAAATGGACACCTTGCTGCGCAGCAGCCTCGTTACTGCTCCGGAGGCTTCTTGCGCGGCAAGAGGCTGAAAGAGGCATCTGAAAATCTCCTTACAGTTAAAAAAATACTGTGCAGCAGCAGCAGCAACTAGTTGAAAATACTAATACAAGGGGTTCACTCCCAGCCACCATCTTGATTCATAGGCATGGCTCCGTGTTGAATATCAAGCATGGATAGCATTGCATAACAGCAATTTTGCCCCCCCCAAAAAAATCAAGACATGGAGACAAATGGATGCTACTGTGAATGTGCATTAATGCACAACAATCAGCATTATATCTGCTTGTCTAGACAAGCCTATAGTTGAGGCAGTCTGGGTGTAGGCTCAGAAGGCAGTCTTAGCAGGGTCCAAAATCAGTCAGGGAGTAACCAAGGGGAATCATCCAAAGTACAAACCAAAGTCCAGAAATCAAAACTGCAAAAACCATCAAACAAAACACACAGGAGATTTTACCACTATTGTTTGCAGGAAAGGAACGGCCTTAGCCATGCTAATATATAGTTGGCTGTAAATCAGTACAGCTGGCCTAATTACCTCAGCTTGTTCCTTTTAATTCCAGCCAAACCTGTTTCTGCTCTTTTGCAGTTGTTCTTTTAGCTTATGAAAGGTAAAGAGTCTCAGCATTTAACTCCTGCTCTTGGGGAGCTTCAGAGGTTAGATGGGATGGGATAGGACTCTGCTTCCTACAGTTCAGTGAAGCACTACCTGCCTCCCCTGGATCTGACTGGAGCTTGTTATCTTGGGCCTCTTCTTTTCCTTCCTCACCTGAGAAGGCCTCCTCCAGATAACACACAAAGTTTGTTGTAGGAAATGCATATTAGTTTGCATATGATCTTCTGCCCCCAATCCACTAACATGAGCAAAAAAAAGTACTTTGCAGACAACAGAGAAGGTAAAACCACCTGACCTGCTGAAACAAACACATGTGAGACAGATTATATTTGATTTGTACATCACTAGCAGCAATTACTAGTTGGGCTGGGGAGGGGGCTCGAGTGGTCAGGTCTGGGTTGCTGTGGAGGCACGGTCCTTAGAAAAGTTCCCATCAGCAATGCCAGCCTCTTCATATTGGCCCTTTACCCAGTCTAAGATCTGGCTGCCAGGTTTCATTAATGCCTGCTGAATATGTACAATACATACAGTTGGAGCTGATCCTTTCTTTAAGATATAAGGGAAGCAAGCAACTTTCGTTTTCTAGGTTTCATGGTTGCTTGATCTCACTAACATAAACAGCTCCATATTTTTTCCTTTTCATGTTTTATCCTGAAGCAACAGAGCATTACATTAATTGACTTGTCTTATTAATTCAATAAGCTGCTTCCAAGATGAAATGCTTAGCTATGCCTGCTTGTTTTTGGCACTTTTTTGGTTGTTGGAGGAAAGGCTTGAAGGCTTGAATTGCTCTGATTTCCACAGTTCACTGAATAATTTTATGCACTAGTGAAGATTTGCCACATTTGGAATTACTACAAACTGCAACTTTCCCCATCATATTCTAATTTCATTCACACTTTATAAAATGATAAGGAAACATTTAGCACTGTGCATATTGTAGAAGGATATTTCAAATGCCAAGAAGAAGTGGCCAAGTCCTCATTAAATGTCACCATTTCCCGGAACTTAGAATTTGGATAGAAAAGGTTACTGCTAAAGCAGAAAATGTCCTCATTTTTTAAAGTCTCCATACAGTGGAATTACTTGAAACAAAATTAGGGAGGAAAATGTAGCTCTGTTTATTTGGCAAGAGGGCTGGGAAGAAGACATTGGTCATAATGCAACAGAAGGAAACACGGTCACAAATAGATGATGAACGTCGTGTCCCAGTTCTGAAAAACTCAGTTCAAATTTGTTTTTAATGCATGTGCAATATCACCACTGGTCTTTTGGTAAGGAATGGAAGGAGAAAAGAAGTAGAATCAATCTACACCAATTTTCTTACCCTTGGAACAGGGGATTGGCTTTACAGCAGAGACTGACTGAGGCATCATCTACATGGGCCAATATATACCAGCTCCATGCCGTTGCATTCCAGCCACAGATCTGGCCCATTCCTCCCCTGTTACCAGCACAAAATGCGATGGAGTCCAGACCACCATGCCAGACTGTCCCTGCAGCCACGGCAGCTGCTGCCTGCATCCCACTCTCCGGATCCAGGAAGCTAGCCTGCAGCATGTGAGCAAGGCCCCTGCATGTGACCAGCCTGGTCACATACTGCAGGCTTGCTTCCTGGGTCCAGAGAGTACAATGCAGACAGCAGCTACAGCAACAGGCCAGTGTAGCAGTAGAGCCTCCTGCAGTTCCTCAGGGCCTGATCCATTTCTTCCACAGAGAAAAAGTTTTCCCCAGGTATTTTTATGTAATGGTTTATCAGGCTTTACTCCATCTTTGCCCCAGGCATCATGAGGACTGCCCAGGGGCAAAACAAAGCAAAAGCCCTGCATCATTAGGACTGCCAGGCTCAAAGATGGTGCTAAGACAGGGTAAATAGCCTGTGTAGACAAGGCCTGAGACAGTACGTGAGTTGTAAACAAGTTAAATAAATAAATATTTTTTCCCCATTTTACACCCTCCCAGTTGCGCTCCCCAGCAACTAGAACTGAGGGAGACATATTGCTTCTCATTATACTGGAGACAATCGATAGCCAGAGCTTGGGAAAAATACATTTTTGCTGAGACTTTTCTGACACACAAAACACCTCTTTCCCTCCCTCCCTCTTTCCCTCCCTCCTCTTATAGCCCAGTGGGCTATAAGAGGAGAGGCATGTTGTGCTTCCCAAAAGTCTTGACTAATGGCTTTTGAAATTAAGGGGAGCCATGTAGGTTGCCTTTGTTATTGCCTTCAAGTTGACTCTGTCTTGCAGCAACCCTGTCATAGGGTTTTCTTGGCAAGATTGACTCAGGGGGAGATTTGCCATTGACTTCTTAGGCAGAGAGAATGTGACATCCCCACAATCACCCAGTAGGTTTCCATAGCTGAGCAAGGATTCAAACCCTGGTCTTCCAGACTTCACCACTCAAAACACTAAACCACAGTGGCTCCTGTAGGTTGCTTACACTGTTGGGGAGGGGGGAAGTTCCACAAAAATGGTGTGTTTTTATTAAGGCCAGCATTATCATTAGGTAGAATGAGGCAGTTGCTTCAGGTGTAACGGCAAGTTCTTAGATGGGAAAATGTTGTGCCATGCCAGCTCCTCTATAACTCTTGAACTAGCTTATTGCTTTTGGGTGCAATGGAGGCTTCTTCCAATGCTAAAGAATGGTCATGCTGGCTGGGAGATTTGGAGAGGTATCATTTTTTTAAAAAGTACTTTTTCCCCATGCTGTGGCTATAATCACCTTCATGACTTCAAGCCACTGATAGCCTTATCCTTCTTGAAAGCTAGATGGACCAAATCATAAACATAATACAAAGTACAAAGCAAGTTTTTCTGCTGTCGCACTTTTTCAGCTGATTTTAAAATGTCCCAGTTTCTCTTTCCTCCTCCCACTCTCAATTTACTTCAGTGGCTGCAAACTGATTTCAAAGTGTAGAAGTAGTTTGCACTCAATCAACTCAGCAGGGGGAGAAAAGAGAAGGGATGAAGTCTTGTCCTTTCCAGTAGCCTCAAGCAAAAGCAAAGTGCTGCAGCCTCTCCTAGCTTGTGCATTCTTCCTCATTCATAACTTTTACCATCTTGGCCATGCTTTGATCTGGCTTGGCCATGCATGTCCCAGCTTTCATCTGTGAAATGTTGGAGAGTCCGTAGTACCATCTTTGTGCCCATGGGCTACCATTTCTTTCTTTCCTGGAAACTCACCAGGGAATGGCAGCTGGCTCATGGGCCAGCATTGGTCCATTTATCTCCACTTTGAATACATATGCTGGATTATAGCCATGTTATCACTATATTCTCCAGGGCTTCAGACTTGAAAGTTTTCAAGTCTGGGAGGAAGCCCTGGTGGCACAGTGGTTAAATGCCAGTACTGCAAGTTGCCACATTGCAAGTTCGATTCCAGCGGGCTCCAAGGTTCACTCAACCTTCCATCCTTTTGTAGGTTGGTAAAACGAGTACCCAGCTTGTGGGGGCAATTAGCTAACACACATTGGAAATGGCTTAATGCAGTGTAGATGTGTAAAATGCTATTGCTTAAAACAAATTGTAAGCCACTGTGATAGCCTTTGTGGCTGAAGAGCGGAGTATAAATAAATACCTAATTAAATTTTAAAAATTCCCAGAAAAAGAAATCTATCTAAGATGCTTCTTTTCAGCAGTCAGACCACTACAGAGATAGGGAAATAGCTTTAGATATCCTAGTTCCCACAAACAGTGGATGTAATAGTAAATGTGTATATCGAATTTGCCACTTCGGAAGGTAGAAGGTCAAGGTTCATTTGACAGAATTTTCCTACATGAAAATTCTTGGCTACATATGGAAAACTGGCATGTTAGAGTCAGGAAAAGCTCTTCCCCTTGATCTCTGTTTTTCTGTACACCTTAGTAAAACCAGAGACACAGTGGTAAAATTTGAAGTGTAGATGCTCATCATGACAATCTTCCTAGCAAATCTCCCAATAAAAGTCTAAAAATTCAGGTAGCTATGTTGATCTGTTCCAACAAATCAATTCTAGCAGTTTCGGTATCCACTAGGAGCATGTATTTTACCCATGCAAAACCAAGCCACTTTCATAAATTTTGGATTACAACGGGAGTAGCATATAAAAATACATAGTTGCTGGGGGGAAAATCAGTTTTCCATCCAGGCTTTGTGAGAATTATAGCTAAACTCAAAGGGAATTTAAAAACCTGAGAGTGCCAGATGACATTTTAATCCCTCTTGGACAAAGTCTGAGAGCCCATTCACACTACATAATTATAGTAAGACCCCCATATCTGCAGGGGATTGGTTCCAGGCCCCACCATGGATGATGAAATCCATAGATAATAACAAACACCGCTGCAACTGGAACCCTCCTGGGGAAGGAAGGGGGAGGTGAATTTGCCCCCTCCCTCCCCCGCCCACCTGCTCTGCCATTCCGAAGCTCTCCTCTCGCCCACCCCACCACAAGGTTGCTTCCTCCCTCCATCCCCCACCCACCCACCTACCCAAACCCTATGCCCGCCCACCCATCCACCATACCAGAATCCACCCACGCCCGTGAAGAAGAGAGGGAGGCGGCAAGCTCGCCTCCTCCCTTCTTCCCCTGTCCACTCGCTTGCCAGCTCCACTGTGCTGGAATCCTCTGAAAGCTCACCTCTTCCATCCCTCCCCCACCTGCCAGCTCTGCTGTGCCAGAATCCCCTGCGAGATTGCCTCCTCCCTCCTTCCCCCATGCACATACTGGAACACTCCTCCCCCCACCTGCTGCAACCCTCTCCCACGAGGTCACCTCCTACCTCCTTCCTCTGCCCACCCTCCATGCCAGAACCCATGCTGGAACCCTCCTCCCATCTGCCATGCCAGAGCCCCCCCCTGTGGAGTAGGGAGGGGGAGGCAAGCTCGCCTACTCCCTGCCTCCCCTGCCCTCCCACCATGCCAAAACCCTCCATGAGCTCACCTCCTAAACTCCCTCCCTCCGCCTCCTGCCCACCCACCCTGTCACCATCCACAGATAATTGAATCTGCAGAAGGCAAATCAGCAGATGCAGGGGTGCTACTGAGTAGTACTATATTCCCCCTTTATTGCCATGGCTACCTCCTGTGGAATCCTGGGCTTTGTAGTCTGCTGAGGTACTAAAGCTCTCTGGTTGAGAATCCTAAATTCCACTCCTTAAAGTGGTGGTGGTTGTTGTGTTCCCTCCAGTTGTTTCCAACTTATAGTGACCCTAAGGGCGTTCTTGGCAAGATTTGTTTAGAGGGGATTTCCCTTTGCCTCCCTCTGAGTCTGTGACTTGTCCAGGTTCACACAGTGGGTCTCCATGGCTGTGTTACCTACCTTGACACTCCCAGCCCCATGCCTATATTAACAATTGGCAATATTTAATAATTAGGTCAAATTTCGCCTTCCATGCAGTGCAGCCTTTAAAACTGGAAAATTCCAAAAAATTGCAGAGACTAGCATTCAGACTCAGTCAGGTATGCACTTAAGGAGGGCTGCCTAAATTCTAAAGAAAAGCTCATTTGCAAGGCAGCTGAAAGCATGTAGACCTGGCTAATCCCATCAGCCAAGGCTGGGAGAGGCAACCCTATAAACAACTCTCATTCCTTCACCCATCTGTAAACCAAAGAAGTTGATTCCTTTCTTTTCAATCACAAAGTATCCACACATTAAAATGCCATTAAAATTTCCTGGTTGCCTTTGTCACCTTGAACAGCTCCAAGAAACATTGTCTTCTACTCTAAATCCCATCCCCAGAGGGCAATTGTTGACTATAAAAACCCTTCCGAAACTCTGCTCAAGCATGCACAGTTCATCTTCCTCTCAACTCTACATCAAACTGTGTAGCCAGGCTTGGATCGGGACCCCTACTCTCCTGGTTTCTTCCATGACCTCACCTCTACAGGAGATGTATCATATCACCCTCAAAAACTCCCTTTGATACTCCTCTATCCCCATACCTCCTACTTTATGCACTAGTCTTGTGTGAAAGTTTGAAGCCTGAATGCATGTGTGAATGTTGCTATTATTGTTCTTATCAAATAAAGATCAGTTCACTGTACTATTTGGCTTAATGTCTCCTCCAAATTACCGGTATACAAAGGTCACAAAATCTGCTATCCATCGCCCCCTTTTTGCATAGCCAAGCTGAGTACACTAATTCCCTAAATTAATGTTGACATTTTGAGGGTCTCCATGACCTCTGAGCATAGAGGGTAACAGCTGAGCAGGAATTCAAACCCTGCATATCCCCAAAATCCATAGGATGGAACCATGAAAGTTAAAGTGGAATCATAATGCTATAATTTGTCAGGATACTGAGACATACAATATATTTATCCTATAAAGAGCTGGAATGTAACAAACACTCTTCAGTTTGCAGAAGCAAGCTAACTGGATAAATATATCAATATTGACAGAGCCCAGGACCTGAGCTGGTGCAGGGCTCAGCTGAGAGCTAAGCAGTCTGTGTTGGATTTCACAGAGGAAAGATGTTTTTCTTTGGAATGATGTATATATCTATAAATACTCTATAATATGCTCAAATAAAGAAAAGTTTATTTTAGACACAAGCCTGTGTATGTGCCTTTATTCTGATGCCAGAAAAAACAACACTCTGCTGTTTATTTGATGCTGCCTGGACCTGTTTAGGTACCCAGTCTGCGTGCTATAACCTGACATGATTTTGTTGTATGAAAGGGCTCCTGGTGCTTTGATCTTAGGAGATTATCACACGGGCCCTTGTAAACCGTCCCTGTCCCGGTACCCCCCACCCAACCAACTCCGCCCCATTCTCATCCCTGTAACAGTTTTTTTTTTTTAAATCACACACTTACCTGATCATGACATGAAAACTGCTTCCCCTCCCTCCAGCATCCAAGAAGGCAATGGGGCTCTTGCTGAGCCCCATTTACTTCCTGGTAACAAAATCCCTCTCGTTCTCACGCGAAAACGATTACGCAGGAAATTTAATAATAAAAAATGACACAAATGTCAAAATGAAAAACCAAGCTCCAAAACACACTGTAAAAAACCCAAATAACCCAGGGAGGGGGTGAAAGAGGTGTAACTTACCTGGATGTCCTGATTGTTCCCGGAAGTGTTCCGGCACGGACCTCCCAGTGACGTCACCTGATGCTGCCATTGCGCCAGCAGAACAGGTCATCTTTTCACTCACCCATCATTCCATTTCTGTAACAGAAAGGGTTTCTTATTGACGGCTTTTCCCCATCAATAAGAGGTAGGGGGAGGGGAACAAGAGCACAATGGGAGCATCACAGGAGAGAGACAACATCATCTGAAAGGTAGGCCTTTTAGCAATCTCCTGTCATCCCTGTCCTGGGATGTTTTGCCTGTGTGATAATCTCCTTAATGTCCTGGATCCACTATACCACCAGTAATACTCATGCATGCATTCATACCATCTCATCCAGTGTTTGTGAGAACTATTCCTCCTACTTTTTCATTAGTGAAGTCACTCACCTGCATGACTTCATTATACACCTCCAATCTCTTTGTGTTTTAAAATAATTGTACTTTGCAATGCTCAAAGAACTATTTAAACAGGGAGGAAACATCTGGTGAGCTGAAACTGTCAAGACTCCATGGACTGATAAAGTTGTAATATTTTTCCTCTGTAAATGGAAATGCATCATAAATTAAATCTACCAACCGCTTGGAAAGATACAGGTCAGCCAGCAAGTGGAACAATGCCATCGGATTGCCAAGGTCACATTTTATGTGGGAATATGTCGATGAGGCAATCTGACTCACTTAGACTCCCAGTAATCTTGTGAAATAAATGGATATATAGTCAGTATTGGTTTAAATTCCACAAACACAGAGGATTGTTTAAATTCTTATTCATTTTGAAATAGCCACCTTGGAATTCTTTCCTTTCCTTTCTTCATTGAAAGGTGAGGTTTAAAAAGGCTTTAAACAGAAAAAAAAAATTAAGGGAGCTGGAAGGGGGGCATTGGGAGATATTGCCATGTTCTTCTCCTTAGGACACTAGAATGGGCAACAGAAGAAAAAGGGAGAAAATGAAGTTCAGGATATTTCCTTCCCTTAGCTCTCCCCTGTCACAGTGAGTCAGCAATCCATGCCCACTGTGCATACGCAGTCCACAATTGATTTCTATGCTATCCCTTTACCTTAGGGGTTGTCTATACAGTGAAAATACTCCTCATATAATTTGAGGAGAATATGATCTGTCTTAACTAACACACATTGGAAACTGCTTAATGTGGTGTAGATGTGTAAAGTACTACGGCTTAACAATTTGAGAGCCACTCTGAGAGCCTTTGTAGCTTAAGAGTGGTGTATAATACCTAAATAAATAAATAATGAGATCCCACTTCAATCTGCCATATTTGGAAGGGGGCAAAAAACACCAAAAACTTTGCAGGCAAAGCCTTCATGGCTTTTTCCATATTTTTTTAAAAGCTCTACAGGGAATGCACATTCCCACTTGTTGGGACAACCAATTCGCTTTGATGCACATTCCCAATAAGAGCAGAGGAGGAAAGCTGTTTGGTCAGATGTGTGCAGGAAGTTGTGCTTGCTAACAAGACAAGCATTCAAAAGCACCATGTTGGAGTCTCACCATTGAGATTGTGTGATGAAACAGACTCCTCCCCCTTTCCCTATTTATTTAAGTGGACTATCATACTTCCACACCTTGGATATGGTTTGGGGAAAAAATACTGTTCTGCCACAGCAACTGGCAACAATAAAAATGTGAGTAATTCACTCATGCCCACCATCTTGATTCGCAGGCATCCCTATTTGAACAACGAATGCATATGGCTTCGCATGCCTGCAATCTTGCCAAAAAGTTGTTAAAACAAATGAAAGCTGCAGCCAATTGGCATTAGTGTGCATCTATATAAATTTTATTGCCTCATGTAGACAAGACCTTAGAAACAAGAGGTTTTAGTTTTGAAACTTGGGGGTGGGATTCCTCAAGCTTGCTAATATCTCCCCTCATGTATTTTGATGCTGTTCTTTTGGCTACAAGGATCCATATTTGCAATACATGTTTGCTATTTGTATGTTGGCCAAGCTGGCTGGGGCTTATGGTATTCAAAATATCTAGAGATGCTAGGTTACCTACACCTAGTATATAAAATGTATGAATATAGAAGCAGAGCTTAGTCAAAGTACATTGCTTTCTTAAAACTGCTGAGCCTTCACTCCATTTTCCAAGAATAGTGTGGACATCCATAGTTGTGTATAGCTCAGCTAAACCTATGGTTCTTTTGGTCAGGTCCTCTATGTTCCATTTCTTGCTTCATATTCTCTTCTTATCTTGGAGACAAAAACACCTTCAACAAAACTGTAATCAGCATTTACCATTTCAGGTATTTGCAAGGAAAATGGAAAATTGGCTATTAATTCCCATTGTAGAATAGGCAATTATGACACTGTGTTATACGTGGGTCTGTGAAGGTTTCTGTGTAATATATAGGGATATATGTTGTTAAGGAAAATGCAACATGGGACATACAGTGAAAGAAATAAAATATGTATGTGAAAGTCACAATGACTAAGCAAGAGCAATTATGAAGCTACACAGGTGAAACTGCTAATGTAATCTAGAAGGCCTGAGAGCCAAGGACAGAGGTACTGAATGCAGATTGGAAACACCTGAGAATCATTAAGTGTACAAGGTGAAATGTTGAAATACATGGGTTGGTCTTAAGCATGGGTGGAACTATGTGGACCAATCAGAATGGAAGTACACACCCACTGGGTGGAAACTAACTAGTGGGTGGTGATAAACAATGGCTATAAAATTGCAATGTTTGCCAATGTATTGTTGTGGAGTAGAGGTGGTGTAGTGTATAGAGATTGTGATTTGTTGACCATATAGTATATTTATATAGAAGAATAAAGTAGGTTTTATATAAAACTACTGAGTTGCCTGAGTGAATCCTGGAGACGTTTTGGAGACACCTGGAGAAGAGTGAGAAGGCTTGGAGAGTCTGTCAGGATCTTCAGCCTATTCTCTGAAACTCTGCTGCTTAACAAGGTGGTGAGTTTGAGCCAGAGGTGAAGAGCTACAACTCCCATCATCCCTGACAAGGGTTATGGGCCCAGTTACTAGAGCACCCAGCATCCACAGAAGCTGAAAGTTCCAGAGAGTGGAAGAAAGCTTTGTGGACGACAGATCAGAGCAAGCTGTTTGTGCTGCACTGATAAGCCTCGTGAGTAAATCATTTTGTGTTTTGCTTAAGCCCAGACGGGTCGGCTGTGCATACTCAGAAGGACTGTGTCAAATTGAGTCACTGCACAAATCAAGATGGAATTTCTAAAGTTTAGTAAATTAAATAGAAACAACTACTCTACCTGGAAGATTTATGCCCAATCTCTACTAGTAAAGGAAGGTCTGTGGTCAACAGTTGAAACAGGGCTGGCAGCTGATGCTGATGAAGCCACTCAAGAGAGAGATAGTAAAGCAAAAGCCTGTCTTTATCTCATGCTTGAAGAAGACTTAATTAATGACGTCAGAGATAAAACGTCCGCCAAGGATGTGTGGGATACCTTGCAGAGATTACACACTCCTTCAACTGCTTTTGCAAAAATGCTATGGTCTAAAAGAATATACAGGCAAAAGATGGCTAAAGGGCAGTGTGTGATAGAACATTTAAAAATAATGCAAGATTTGTTTGTGCAAGCTGAACTGAGGGGAGTGCAAATTAGCAAAGAGCAGCAATGCTACATTTTGATAGAATCACTAGACTCTTCGTGGGACAACATAACGAACAGCTTGCAGAACTTGCCAGAAGCTGAGCTTAATAGAGATTTAATTGTGGCCAGAATACTGGAAGAGAACCAGAGAAGAATGTCTGAGCAGGGTGACTCAGCAAGCTTAAAGACTGTGCCAAAACAACAAACAACTCCTGACTGGCGAACGCAGGAGGAAGCAGCCTCTACAAGGGAGCAACGGAGGTGCTTTTATTGTAAGAAGATTGGTCATCTGCAGAGACATTGTAAACATTTTGCAGCTGAGAGACGCAAGCAAGCAGAGAGCAGATGGCAGCCGCGGCAGTATCAAAAACAGTCCAGACCTCCATTTTTGAGGGACAGTGGTAATAAAAAGGGGTTTGCAACCATGATTAAGGAAAAACAAAATGCAAATTCTAAATGGCTAGTTGATTCAGGAGCCACATCATTGATGTGTAATGATATAAATTTAATAAGTAATAGAAAATCAGCTAATGTAAATGCTGTAGTTTTGGCTGACGGGAAAGAGCTAAGTACTGTAAATCAAATGGGTACTGTGTACATTCCAGGGCTAAAAGAGAATTTTAATGATGTCTTACATGTAAAGGAGTTAGAAAATAATTTGTTATCAGTAAGCAGATTAACAGAAAGAGACTACACAGTCATCTTTGAAAAGAACATGTGTAAGATAAAACTGAATGGGGAATTGCGTGGCATAGGTTTGAAAAAGGACAAACTTTATTATTTGGAGGACAATATTGATAGCTACAGGGTTGAAGAAGCTAATAACATAGAAAATATTCCAATCCACAAAGACTGCATACACGAGCTTCACAGAAAATTTGGCCATGCGAGCTTCAAATGTTTAAAGAATTTAATCAGTATGTGTCCAGAGTTAAAAGTTGCTGAATGCAAAAACCACTTAGATTGTACGGTATGTCAACAGGTAAAGGTCAGAGCTTTTCCAGTAGCTAAGAAAACAAAAAGAATTGCTCAAAGACCATTTCAGTATGTACATGCAGATGTCGCCCAAGCTAATTGCTTGTCCTTAGGGGGAAGCAAGTATTTCCTAGTAATTGTTGATAGGTATACAAGGTTTGCATTTGTGAGAATAATGAAAAACAAATCTGACGCTGGGCAAAGTTTAAAAGCATGGGTAAGAATGGTGGAAAGACAATTTGATAGCAGAGTAGGCACCATCATTACTGATAGAGGAGGAGAATTTTTAAATAATCAATTGTTTAACTGGTTTCAAAAGGTGGGAATAAGGCATGAAACTACAAACCCTGCTTGTCCTAGTGAGGATGGGTTAGCAGAGAAGAAAATACAAGATATAAAAAGAATTACTGCTTGTATGATGGCAGATGCAGGGGTGAAAGATAGTTTTTGGGCAGAAGCAACTTTGACTGCAATACATATCAGTAACAGATTGTATCATTCAGAAATTGAGGACATTCCCTACAGGGTATTGTATGGGAGAATGCCAAATTACAAGTACTTAAGGGTTTTTGGACAATTTGCTCATGTTTACACACCTGCTTGTTTCAGGAGGAAAGGAGAACCCAAAAGCAAAAGGCTTAGGTTTTTGGGGTATTCTGGAAATAGCTACAAGTTTCATTTGGGAGGAAAACAAGTGCAGTATTCTAGGTCTGCAAATTTTGAGAGACATGCTGGTTGGGACAAACTGCATGCCAATAAAGAAGTGTTTTTGAGATTAGGGAGTTCAAATGAGCCAGAAGCACAAACTGAACCAACCTCAGGAAACGGAGGGGTTTCAGTTAAGCAGGAAGCATCACCTAGCAGCAGTGGTAGTTCTTCCGATGATGAGATAGCATCTAGGCCTACTACTACTCGAATGACTGAAGACAAGAGATTTAGTCATAGAACTACAACTCCCAGTAGAGAAAGTGAGGATGAAAGAGACAGAACAGCAGATTTTATTCCCAGGCGTAGTCATAGAGTTAGAAAGCCTCCAGATAGGTTTGTTGTGACAAAGGCAAGAGCTTGTTTAGCAGTAGAGGAGCCTGAAAGTTTTGAAGAATTGGAAAGTTATCCTAGTGAAGAACAGGAAAGATGGTTTGATGCAATGGATAATGAGTTTGGTTGCCTGGTAAATAAAGATGTGTTTGAAATTGTTGACAGACCCAAAGACAAGAAAGTAATTGGTTGTAAATGGGTATACAAAAGGAAAGAAATGCCAGATGGAAGTATCAAATATAAAGCTAGGTTAGTGGCTAAGGGTTTTGCACAACAGCAGTATGAGAACTATGATAAGACATATTCTCCAACTGCAAAGCCAGAAAGTCTGAGAATGGTTCTAGCTGTAGCAGTAAAAAGGAATTTAGTTGTACAGCATTTTGATTTTGAAACAGCGTACTTGAATGCGGTTCTGGATGAAGAAATATTTATGGAACAGCCACAAGGTTTCGAAGAAAATGGTAGTCAGAGAGTATATAAATTAAAGAAAGCATTGTATGGTTTAAAACAAAGTGCCAGAGCATGGAATCTGTGCATCAATGATGAGCTAGTTAAGCTAGGTTACAAGAGGAGCATTGCAGATGCTTGTGTTTATACAAAAGGAGACATAGTATTAGTGATTTATGTAGATGATTTGTGCGTAGCAGCAAAGTCAAAACAGGAAATTGAGTCAGTAAAAAGAGAATTGTCTAAGAAGTTTGTTTTGAAGGACTTAGGTGTATTGAAGTCTTATTTAGGTATTTGTGTTGAATGGACAGAAGAAGGACATTGTTTATTAAGTCAGAGAAATAAAATTGAAAGACTGATTGAAAAGTGTGGATTACAGAATGCAAAAATAGTAAGAGCTCCAATGACAACCGGTTTTGTGTCTGAGGAAACAACTAGAGCGTTTGAGGACAAGACTTTATTCAGAAGTATAATAGGATCTTTACAATTCATATCTTGCCACACCAGACCAGACATTTCTTATGCTGTAAATGTATTGTCTAGAAGGGTTAATGATCCAAAAATTGAAGACTGGACAGCGGTAAAACATTTATTGAGATATTTGAAAGGAACCTTAGATAGGAAATTGATTATAAGAAGCAGTAGTTCAGATCTAGATTGTTATGTAGACAGTTCATTTGCATCAGAATTAGGAGACAAGAAGTCAGTTACAGGAATGATAATTAAATATAGTGAAAGTCCAATAGTTTGGAGAAGTAGAAAACAAACTAATGTAGCGATAAGCACAACGGAAGCAGAATTCGCTGCTTTGAATGAGATAGTAAATGAGGTACAGTGGATTAAGCAATTGCTAAATGATTTAAATGAAAGTTACAAGATACCAGTGGAAATTCTGGAAGATTCACAGTCATGCATAGCGATGGCTGAAACTGAAAGTTTGAAGAACAGAACAAAATATGTTGGTGTAAGATATCAAAATGTGCGAGACATGGTTCAGAAGGGTGAAATAGAATTGAGATATATAGAAACACAACACAACATAGCAGATTTGTTCACAAAAGCATTGACAGTAGAAAAACATGAAAGGCTGACACAAATGGTTGGAATGACATTGTAAGACACATACAATATTTTATTTCGGAGGGGATTGTTAAGGAAAATGCAACATGGGACATACAGTGAAAGAAATAAAATATGTATGTGAAAGTCACAATGACTAAGCAAGAGCAATTATGAAGCTACACAGGTGAAACTGCTAATGTAATCTAGAAGGCCTGAGAGCCAAGGACAGAGGTACTGAATGCAGATTGGAAACACCTGAGAATCATTAAGTGTACAAGGTGAAATGTTGAAATACATGGGTTGGTCTTAAGCATGGGTGGAACTATGTGGACCAATCAGAATGGAAGTACACACCCACTGGGTGGAAACTAACTAGTGGGTGGTGATAAACAATGGCTATAAAATTGCAATGTTTGCCAATGTATTGTTGTGGAGTAGAGGTGGTGTAGTGTATAGAGATTGTGATTTGTTGACCATATAGTATATTTATATAGAAGAATAAAGTAGGTTTTATATAAAACTACTGAGTTGCCTGAGTGAATCCTGGAGACGTTTTGGAGACACCTGGAGAAGAGTGAGAAGGCTTGGAGAGTCTGTCAGGATCTTCAGCCTATTCTCTGAAACTCTGCTGCTTAACAAGGTGGTGAGTTTGAGCCAGAGGTGAAGAGCTACAACTCCCATCATCCCTGACATATGTAATGTGATTTTCTGCAGTAGTTCATACTCTTCGTATTCATATTTTTTTCACTGAAAATACAAAGATTTGATTTCTTAAGGAACTATCCACAGAACTGAACCTAAAAGATTACATATTAATGGATCAATCTGTAATGCCATTAAAAAAAAAAAGCTGTAAGACGAGCCACAGGAAATCTTAAATGCATTTTAGTTGAAATACATAATGTTGATGGTTCCTTTTTGGTACCTTGGTTCATGGAATATTCTGGGATATTTGCATTATCTTTCTCCAAACATTTGTAAACCTCATGAAGACTGGAGTCCCTTTCACTGGGAATCAATAACAAGGAATTTGCAACAGTTCTACACTGTCAGTCACACAGGCTGTAGAAAAGTTGTTTCTTCCAGTAACCTATACCAAAGAGCTTGTATTTAGGAAACTGAATCAAGTTGCTTCCCTTTCTTCAGGAGCAGCTGTTTACTTTCTTCTACACTGCCCTCCTTACATGCTAGGGTGCCCAGATTGGCTTTGAGTTCAGAAACAATATGAACCATCCCATCTCCACTAGATATAGAACATACTACTAAATCACAGCAGCTCAAATATATTGGGACAATGCTCAAATGGTGAGATAGAAAGAGCAAAGTCCCCAGACCAGCAGCTTATCTCATATCATTTGGTCTCAACTCTTGAAGTATCAGCAATAACAAAGATCTATGGCCCTGCTTACTTTAATAAAACTCATGTCGACAGACTGCCTTATGAGATTCATTTTTGCCTTACACATATTTACTGAGCTTTCTGGTTTGAAAGACATCAAAAACTGAAGTAATAGTATGGACATTGCCTCTCTGAAAACTTTTTAAGAAGTTCTAATATTATGTTGGAGAGACCATAGCCAGAACTTAAGAGAGTATTTCTTAATAAATTATATTTTCCTCTTCTGAAATCAGATACAATAGTAGTTATGGAAACAGTTTGGTTGAGTAAGTATGTATGCATTTGATATATTTATATAACACCAACCAGCTGAATAGTTCCCAAGCAGTTCTGAAAAATTAAACAGCAACAAAACTAACACCAATTTAAAAAAACTACAAAACCAAATTCAATACTTAAATAGTAATGCATTCATCCCATTAGCATTCCTAGTGCCCATTTCCAGATGACCTCAATGCTGCTGCCCACACTGTAAATTTGCTTTGAGGGGTACTTCAGACATGGTACCAGCACTATGCTGGGGATTCTGGGAGTGGCAATCCAGAAAAGGTAACTTGTTCAAGTTGTGGTACTGTATATACATTCATTGATATAGTACTGCACAGCTTGTATAGAGTATCTAGTATATGTAGAGTATATAGAGCCATTGTACTGTCTATTCTCCTTTATGGGTCTGAAACATGGGTCACCTATCGCCACCACTTACAACTCCTCAAACGCTTTCATCAGCGCTGTATACACACAATCCTAAATATACACTGGACTGACTATGTGATTAATGTTGCTGTCCTTGAGCAAGCAGGGATCACCAGCATTGAGGCCATGATATTGAGAACACAGCTGCGCTGGGCAGGGCACGTTTCTAGGATGGAGGACCATCGCCTCCCCAAAATAGTACTCTACGGTGAACTCGCCACAGGTCAGTGTAAGAGGGGTGCTCCAAAAAAACCGATACAAGGATTCCCTGAAACAACATCTCAGGCTCGGCCAAATTGATCACCAACAATGGTCCGCCCTAGCCTCACATCGGGAGGCATGGAGACGCACTATCCACAATGCAGCAGCCTTATTTGAGAACTCACGGCGAGCAAGTCTTGAAGAGAAATGACAATGCAGAAAGAATCACAACCCGGAAACATCACCCAAGGAAGCCTTCTGTTGTGCTTTCTTCAAACCGACTTGTTTATCTTGGATTGGCCTTTTTAGTCATCAGCACGCTTGCAGAAAGCACGGGATGAGTCCTTCCTGAATCTTCGTTTGCGAAGAAAAGCCAGAGAGAGAGGAGACTACACAGCTTGCCATATACTCCCATATAGCTTACAATACTGCCTTCACACATCTGTAGGTGACCTAAAATTCCATTTAGTCTCTCTCTGTTTCCAGGGCTGCTACATATTACACTTCCCTTCTGAGCTATCCTGTGATTTGTTAGCACCACATTTAACATATTGGACCATCACAATAGCCTGAACACTCAATTTCTAAAGAAAAACTCCTATATTTTCCACAGACATTGTATGCAGATCAGAAATAGTAATGGATGGTAAAGATACCAGCAGTTCCCACCTCCATCATCCTGTGAGACAGTCTTGCTGTGGTCCTTTTTGTTCATTCATGTGCAGACGTCTAGCTAATGAGAGGGAAATCATCGAAAAGTGGCAGCGTCTACTTTGTACTATTTTCTTTGCACAATTTTCTTTGCATCTTCTATGTGTGTTTGAACTAGAAGAATCTGTTGGGAGTGGTGGAGGCAAAAAGAAAATTATTTTTATAATTCAATGCAACTCTTTTCATTGCATTGCAAACCCTCCCAGCATGATCAGCATTTTGAAACTGAAAATGTCGCATGAAATAATAAGAGAGACCAGCAGGGTTTGTTTTTTTTAAAGAAAATTAACATTATACGAGCAATATAGATTTAAACGATTCTGTCACTTATGTTCTCTTTGTCATTGCCTGCAATATCATCTACATATGTCTGGGAGTAAGCCCTATTGAAGGCAATGGGATTTACTTCTGAGCAGAGATGTGTAGTGTTGCTCAGGTAGAATCTTTGGATGAATCCTTTTGTCCTCTGGTTGCACTGAGGGTTGGCCCTAGTGAAATTAAATAAAGAACTGGTTTGATAATCATATCAGCCACTGCAGGTTGAACCTCCAAAATCTATAACTTTTTTGAGCATCGACATGACAAGGCATTTTATATTTTATGTTTTTTTCTCATGGTTCAGTGTACACAAACTTTGTTTCATGCACAAAATGATTGAACATATTGTGTATAAACTTACCTCCAGGCTATGTGTATGAGGTGTATATGAAACATAAATGAATTTCGTGTTTAGACTTGGGTCCCATTTCCAAGATTTCTCATTATGTACATGAAAATATTCCAAAATCCAAAATATTCCAATATCCATAATACCTCTAGTCACAAGCATTTCAGATAAAGGAGACACAACCTGTATTCCAAAATCCAAAATATTCCAAAATCCAAAATACCTCTGGTCCCAACTATTTCAGATAAAGGAGACTCAAGCTGTATTCCAAAAGATAAAATATTCCAAAATACCTCTGGTCCCAAGCAATTCAGATAAGGGAGACTCAACCCGTATTGCCCTGTTTTCTTCCAATACATATATAGATCACATTAGGTAAGAACATGGGTGAGGGCCTTCTTGGTGGTTGCTCCAAGATTCTGGAACTCCCTTCCTAGAGAGGTTAGACTGGTACTCTCCTTGCTGTTCTTCATAGGTAAGACCTTTTTGTTCAGCAGGCCTTTGAGGGGTGATTAGGGGAAAGGGCCTTTCACAACATGCTGTTCTGTTTTCTTGTTGTATTCTTTTTAATTGTCTTTCTTTTAACAGCTTTTTAATTCTATTGTACTTTAATTATATTTTTAACTTTGTTATGATTTGAATTTTTAGCTGCATCTTTTTTAACATTTGTAAGCCACCTTGAGTCTCAGGACTTTATTAGATGCACTAATTATGGTGTCATAATGATGCCAGATAAACATGAAAGGGCGCAAATACCAGACAATGTCCTTTTGCATTTATGTATTGGCAATAAGCCGTACTTTTTTAATGACTGTCCTAGCCATCAATAGATCTGCTGTGGCACTTTTGTGCTGGCATTGCTGGCATTTGAAACCTTGCACCTCCTCCCATCATTACAGCGTCAATGGCCAGTCCAGCCAGAACACTTCCGGATTAGATCACGACATCCAGGTAGGTGACGCTCTTCTTATGAACCTTCCCAGTTTACTTGGTACTTTTAAAATGTGTTTATGTGCTTTTAAAAACTTCTTCTAAGTTATTTTTGTTGTTGTTTTTTAATTTCCCACGCTCACGTGTTCTCATGAGAATCTGCAGGATTTCATTCAAGGAAGTGAATGGAGCTCCGTTTACTCCTCCGTCATTGCTGGGGCTGCCTTTGCATGGGATAGGAGGTAAGAGTGATAAAGGGGGTTCTTTTGCTGGCATAAAAACATCACAAATTATACCAGCAAAAGAACAGGAAAGGAAGGTGGTATGATAAAGTCCTCAGACTGGGGGAAAAGACAGATATAAATATAGTGGTGATGGTGACAATGATACACATGTTCTCCTGAAACTAATAGTGGAGCTGGGCATGCACAAAATATTTCCATTTCTAGTAAAGCTTTAATATCTGCTGATTCTTCATATAGTAGACTGGAACTACTGTATTTTTCTCTAAAAGAAACCAATAAAAGAAACTAATGTTAAGAACGGATGAATAGCCTTAGAACTAAGGTTAACCATTCCCACTTTTTCTGAGGGAGTCCAGAGGCCATGTTGGAAGCCATGTTTGAGGTAACATATGGAGGCAATACTAAAAACAGGGGCCTTGTCTATACGAAGGGGAAAATACGGATTAACGTGCAATACTGCCGATTCAAAGCATCTTCTATTTGTCTAAATGGCTGTTGGGTTTTTTTGCAAGATTGCAGGCATGCAAAACTATGTCCATTCGTTGTTTAAACGGGCATGCCTGCAAATCAAGATGGTAAGCATGAGTGAATTACTCACGTTTTTATTGTCACCAGTTGCCACAGCAGAACAGTATTTTTAAAGCATATCTAAGTTGCAAAAGTGTGGTATTCTGCCTAAATAAATAGAAAAGGGAGGGAAGCCTGTTTCATTGCCTCAGCACATGATCACTACAGTGAAAATCCAACATGGTGATTCCAAGAGCTTGCCTTGTTAGCAAGCTCCACCCCCTGCACACATCCCACCGATTAGCTTTCTACTTCTGCTCTTATCAGGAATGTGAATCAAAGCGAATCAGTTGTCCCAATGAGCAGGAATGCACTTTCTCCATGGAGGTTTTTAAAAACTTTGGGAAAAGCCACAAAGGCTTTTCCTGTGGAGTATATGGAGTATTTGCTCCCCTCTCCTTCCGAATACAGAGGATTGATGTGGGATGCCATTTTGACAAACAGTATTCTCCTTGAATTCTATGAGAACTATTTTACCATATAGACAACCCCAGGGTTGGGATGCCTGCTGATGGCTGGAGGGCCATTTTTTACCTTTTGATGATCACATTGCTATAGCCATAATCTTCCATGATGAGAAGTGATCCTACAGTCATTATGGTCACTTTTTGATCATTTTTTGAAATGTTTTGGAGTGGGAGCTTCTCCCCCACCCACAAAAGCTGTTTAAGTGCAAAACTACATACCCTAGAGGCATTTTGTTCAAAACCCAAATTTAGGGGCAAAAAAATGAGGGGCACAGGGGTCTGTGGGGACACAGTTCACACAGGAATGTCCCCCATGCAGTGCATGCAGTCTATAGACCACATTATTTTCCCACCCAGACTTAAGCAAAATGGCATATAAATCTTAGGTTAATATTTAATAACAATTATTTCATACGTGCAATTTCTTTCTATCTTCATTTTTTTCCCTTTGCTATCATGATCTTTAGACTGCAAGCAGGGACAATTTTATTTACAGAGTTGAGAAAAAATCCCCTGGCCAGCATGGCAGTTTCCTGAGACACAGGACAAAAAAAAAATTAAATATTAGTGATAGTGTAATTAAATATTAGTGATGGTGTAAGTTAAATATTAGTGATTAGTGATGTCTCGTTAAGATATGCAATTCGAATCACATCATGTTCTCAGGGAGGACGGAACTGGAAAGCTGATTGGTTGGACATGTGCAGGGGGCGGGCTTGCTGGCAATGAAGTGGCCATAAGCACCATTTTGGAGTTTTACAGTAGCGATCGTGTGCCTTTTCACCCATGGTCACTATCTTGATTCACAGGCATGGCTCCGTGTGCACTTCAAATACATATCAGCAATTTTGTCAAAGGACCATGGAGACAAATGAACACTGCTGCAAATTAGCCTTAAGGCACAGCAATCTACATTATATCGCCTCATCTAGACAAGCCCTTTGTCACTGCCAAATTACATACCTAAATGGACTGATCAGCAAGACAATTAAAACAGATGAAGAAAATTAGAGTACACTGGCCAAGTTTTTTTAGCAATATGAGACCTGGAGAATGGTGTCCATGTGCTTTGGATTTCAAAAAGTTAACATCCTGAAGGAGTGAAGGAGGAATTAACATCAGGGATGCAGCTACAGGATAGACAAAATGCAGACATGGCCCTTGAATAAGAACTCGGCTCCCCAATGCAATTTTTCTTCCCTATTTCTAGCACTGCAGTAACATAAAACTTCAGTTGAGTATTTAGAAACAGAGTTTAGGAATCCAAAGAAAAGAGGCATGCAAAGGTACCAAGAGAATGTGAACACACGAAATAGAAGAGTTGTAGGTGTGAACGATTTTCAATGTCTCAGTCTGTGCAATGTGAGAAAAAATTTATTACAGAAAACAGAATTTTCATTTGAAGGTCCAGTTCTCTCATTCCCCCTGGTTGAAGTATTTTCTTTCTTTTTCTTTTTCTTTTTTTTTAGTGAGGAGAGAAAGCATTTCCTAAATAAATATCAAACCTATTTCCTAACAGTGAGAGCCCAATTTAGTCAAGGGTTGGGGGAGTTGTTCAGTTTTAATTCTTTCAGTCAGAGAGTTCAGGCTCCAAGGTACTTACAAGATCAGCTCTTGGTTCTGCAGGAAAACAGCTCTTGACTTAGATTATCAGACACTGTAAATATGGTGTGACAATGATCCCAGCAGATTGCAAAAGTGCTTTCCTTTCAGACGATGTCCTCTCCAAGTCGTCATGCTCCCGTGCTAGTCCCGTTCCGCCATTGTTTCTTTTTATTAATGGGCTAAGCCGGCAATAGATTGCCTATTCTGTTTCTGTAATGGAATGACGGGTGAGTAAAAAGGTGCCCCGTTATGCTGGCATGATGCCAGCATCAGTGGGAAGTCCGTACCAGAACACTTCCAGGTGCGATCGGGACATCCAGGTAAGTGACACACTTTTTTGTACCCTCCCTGGGTTACTTGGTATTTTTTTCAAGTGTATTTTTGTGCTTGCTGTCATTTTTAAACTTGTATTTGACTTTTTATTTTTGAATTTCCCATGCACTCGTCCTCTTGCAAGAATGGCCCAGGATTTGAAACCAGGAAGTAAATGCCACTCCAGAGAGCTGCATTCACTCCTGGGCTGCTGAGGGGGAGGGAGCATCGCACATTATTGTTATTGTGCTGGGGGGGCAGGAGAGGGCGGGAGAGGAGATAGCGAAACAGGGATGCTATTTTTGTGTCCGTCTGAAAATCTCTTTAGGTTTTATACAATTGGGCTGGTGAAAGTGACACAGAAGCCTATCTGGATGCCAGCATATATTTTTTATGCTGGCACCTTTCCCACTGCTGCATATAGATATTTATAATTCACAGTGTGTGGGCAGAAAAATGTAGAAATGTGTTTGTTACTGTGGAATGAGCTATGTATTTTTATGCTGGCACTGCACTGTACACCCACAGTGCAATGCCTGGGCACAGCTGCTGAGAAGCAACTCCCATTGTGTTTAATGGGTCTTACTCCCAGGTAAGTGGGAAGGGATTGCAACCCTATTGATATCCTGCCTTTCTTTGGTATTATTAGTTTTACAAAGTTCCATTGCTCCTTCAGTATAAAATGCTCAAATTATTAGAAACGCTTACAGCTGAAGTAAGGTAGATTCACTTAGCACTAGAACCACTGTGCCAAAAAGCAATGAACCACCTACATAGGCACCCACCCACTTTGAGGGCTGTGTTCTCTGCTGGAAAGCAAATATAAAAGCAAGTAATAAAAGATCAAAATAAAAGAAATAGGCTGATTTCTTTTTCCATTAAACTATATTGTATATATCTTTCACTGGCTATGTTAAAATGGAATACATTTAGCATTATCATCATCATTATTAGTGTTGATACAGCAGGGTGTGAACTAAAATAAGCCTTAAAATTCTATTCACATGCCTCTGAAATTCATTCTCTCTCTCTCTCATATACAACACTGTAAGCGTACTGGCCCTTACCATTAGGCAAAATGACCCAAATGCCTCAGGCTGCAGATGTTTAGTGGAAGCAGCAGCCCTCTCCCCGCAGCCCTGCCAAACCTCTCTTGGACTTAACCTCTCATAAAGGATAGAGCTTTGTGTATAACACACCTTATTCTGCACCCCCTAAACTGGCCTGCTGTCCTCAGATATGATGGAGGACCCAGAATCTGGAACTCATTCATTAATGGTGAATGTTAGAAATTGAGAGTTTAATTCATTCTTGTTAACATTTATGGTGTTACTCCCTCTAATGGTGTCACCTGGTGTGGTTTGGCCTCTCCGCACCCCCCCCCCTAATGCCGCCACTGGTTAACATTAACAACTGAAATAACTTAATTTGTCGAATTGTGTGAATTAATTTGTTCCTTTATTCACTGGTTTTCAAAACACTCCATAAACCAGGGTTTACATGAGGGTGTCATACTGGATCCCTAAGGGTTCTTTTGTTACCAGCTCCATCAAAATTACTCTTTTTGTCATTTCCAAGTTGCCTTCCTCTTTCACTTCCAGATATGTAGGACAAGGTATGGATGGGGATGGTGGGATTTAGAACAGCTTGGGGAGGCTGTTCTAAACAATCAGATCTAACAAGCTGTCAAATTAAGTATTTTCACTTGTCTCCATCTCTCTTCTTTCCATCCTCTACCAAAACAGATTCTGTTCAGTCACCCTTCAAACTCTATGGATTGTTTGTCTGGATTGGGAAATGTGATTGGAAAATGGGACATAGAAAAATGGAATGAAGCCATAATGTGTTCATTCCAGTTAGGGGACACTGACCAACTATGATACTAAAGTGCTGCAAGAAGGGGCTACAAAGATCAGTTCTCAACATGCAGAATTCCTAATTAGAATTATTTTGAGCATCTCTGAGCATAAGCAGAGCATTCTTCTGCACCATCAAATAACTACATCTTCTACCTCCCCACTCACTTGGAATCATGAAGCATGGTCAGCAAAGATCATTAGTACAACAGGTATTTTTGTGTACAACAGCCAGAGGTCCCAAGTTTTCGAACAATTCCACTGTGCCTCCTCCTCCTCTTGAGGCTGCACCCAGTAGTGAATCACAAGATTAACCACCTGTTCCTTGTACGATATGAATAGTGAGTGCTATTAGCCAGCTAATTGTATATGTTCCACCATTTTGTGGGAAGGAAGAAATGAGTACATAAATAGTTACATTTAATATGTTATTTCTATGCTCTGCTTGGAGAGTGCCTACTATCAAACACAATAGTTAAGCCTTAAAACATAACTTAACACATAACTTGTAAGGTTTATCTAGTTATCTCGGAACTCTGAGAAGACCCCATGCCATTGCCAGTGTTGACATCGGGTTCAATCAGCTTCTGTACATAGGACTTTATCAGACTAGTGTCTAAAAAACACTGTAATTATGCGAATGAAGATAGTTGGAATATCATGGCATTATAACACTTATCGTCACACATAGCTGTTATCATGCAAAAGAAACACCACAGAATTATTGCACAATGACCACTAGTACTTTAAGAACGGGAGTTTACTTCCACAATTTGGCATGGGTGAGACTTTGGCTGTTCTTGCAAGAAGACGCAAGCGTGCTTAAAACTTAAAAAAACAAACCTAAGTTAACAAAGTAAATGAACACACAAGCACTGAAACAAACCTAAAACCATTGAAACTAGATGGGACAGTTCATAAAAAGAGCATCCTGTGCTTTGTTTTTGTGTTCTCACCTGGAAGTTTGCTTGCTGAGTACTGCCCATTCATGCTGTAATCTTGCAATTACAACAGGATGTGTTTTTGCATGCCGGCAATACCACAAAAAAGTGATATTGGTGATGTATTGATGGCTTGTCCCATCAATTAAAAGGAATACCTTATTCATGGCTGGGGCATGAGGTGACCATGCGAGGACAAAGACGTCAGGCAATAGCCATGGCCGTTCACGCTACCATGATGTCATAATCCCACAATTTTTGCCACGTCAGATAAAGTCCATAGATTGGAGGGGGGAATGCTAGTCTGTTCTTTTCTTCAGGCAGCAAAATGTCTTGGGCTGGCACTGATGTATAACAACAGCTGTTGTGAACATTGTAAATCTGTAACTGTCAGGTGTAAGGCAGCTAACTGTTTATCAATGCCTGCTTACCCAAAGCATCCTCAACCATGTCAGATACAATGACAATCAACACCAGCTTCCTAACAAGGAGGTCAATAGGAAGCTGCAGCCTCTGATTCCAATGCTGAACACAGTCACCTCCAATGCTTTAGAAACAACTATTAGCTTACAAGCCTCAGGTGAAGAGAGGCAACAAACAATTGTAAACACTTGTGAGCACAGAAGTGATTTAGGCTGATGATTGTTGCTTCCCAATGACATCTTGATCAAATTGGTAGCATGATTTCTTTCCATGTTGGTAAAATGGTTTCTCTTGAACTTTTCTTTGTCTTTTTTTTTTTCTTTGCAGGGAGATTTAAGAATGTGATTTTGGAGGGGCAGCATACTCATACACACATACATTTCTTTCATGGATAGCATTATGGCAGAGAACTGATCTGGGCAGGTGACAACCCTTTTAGACTAGTTTTTTTTAAAAAAAAAAATATCTGCCTATGAGTTTAAAGTCTGTATATCTGCTGGGCGATTCTGAGTTTCATCTGCCTTAGCATTATCTACATATATAACGTGAGAGACTGATGCCTGCATTGCTGGGCACACACTATGGAGATTTTCAGACAGGGGAAATAACCCCCACAGAGATCAGGAGAGAAACAGGGCTGTTCCGCTGCCTGCGCTCCATTTTGCACACCCCCGTCCTTCTCCTGATCTCCATTTGTTCTTCCTCCGTCCTTTCATTTTCCTTCCACTATTTTCTGCTATTTTTTTTTTACTAACGAAGAACTTCCATTAGTAAAAAAAAAATAGCAGAAGGAAAATGCAAGCAGGACAGAGGGAGAATGAAGGGAGGTGGGGAAAAGGACGGGGGATGGAGCGCTGGCAGCGGAACAGCCCAGTTTCTGTCCCGATCTCCGTGAGGGTTATTTCTCCCGTCTGAAAATCTCCTATGTTTGTCTTCCATTGCCCTGCTATTGCTTTCCGTTTGCACTGCAGCTGTCTGACCTGCTGCACAGTTCATTATCTAACAGTGTCTTTAAATACGTCAGCAGGGAAGGCTGGAGTCGCCAACATTCCATTCCCTGTAGCTCACTCTCCTCAGTTATGTCAATTAACTTGTGCACTTGCTCAGAGGTTGCATCTGAAGTGCCAATCAGGGTCATCTGCTTGCTCCTGCTAGGTAAGCCCTCCTGCTTAAAACCTCTGTTTTTAATATGGAGACTTGAAGCGACCAATGTAAGTTTGTCTGCTTCTGCAGCCAAGGCACCCATTGCCTCCATTCCAGTAATGTTAGATTTTCTTACTTCTGTATTAGGATTTGGCTTGTTACACTCAGTATTAGACATCATATCTATCTTAGGCATTGTTTTTATCTTTTTTAGTGGAGGAGGGGAGGCATGGCCACTCTCCCCCTGACTATCACTTGGGGAAATAAATATCTTTTTTATTAAAGTCATGTTCTCCTCAGAGCCACGCTGGGTAGTGGGCATCTGGGCATGTTTCTCTGAGGCACACTGGGCAGCAGGCATCTGGACATCTGGGCATTCTTCTCAGAGCCACGATGGGAAGCAGGCATCTGGGCATGCTTCTCAGAGCCAGTTTGGGCAGCGGGCATCTGGACATCTGGGCATGTTTTTCAGAGTGACACTGGGCATCTGGGCATGTTTCTCCACAGTCCTCAGCAGATGGTTAATGTCAGATAGCCTTCTCAAAAGATATTCAAATTAAATAAACATGGAATTTGCCAGCATTTTAGAAACACAGAATATATGGAAAGCTCCTTAAATAACATATAGTACTAGCTGTAGCTGGTGTAACATACGCCATTAAAAAAACTCCCCAAAAATGTCCAGTAGACCTCATGACAGCCCTGTAATGTAGGCCAGTAGATTTTTATATTCCTCCTCCCCCTTCTCAGCATTCCACACTTTTCCTGGAATTCTGGTGGTGACTTGCTCGGTTGTCCTGCTGTCACTGCCACCAGTTGACTGCCTGGGTCCCATCACAGCCCATAACTGGTGAGTGGCTGAGGGATTGAGAGGAAGGAGGGGCCCTTCTGAGGCTGGTGGTGTCCATGCAGATTGAGTGGCAGGAGTGGATTGTGAGGTGGAGAGGGAATTTGCATGTGGATGGTGAATGGTTGAGTGTGTCTCCTGAGCAGCCAATCAGCACACTGGGAAAGGCAACATACCCAAGAGTTTTATATAGAGAAATATTAAACCAAAAAGGGGAAAGGGGTTGGCCTATTGATGTAAAATCCCTGTGTAGTGTAGTGGTTTAATATTTTGAACATGGATTCAGTTCCTTATTGTGCCTTGAAGTCCACTGGATTACATTCAGCCAATCACTATTTCTCAGTCTAACCTACATCACAGGGTTGCTGTAAGAATAAAAATGAGGAGAAACTCTAAGCTTATGAGCATGCATCATGACATATGTAATATAATGTAAAAACTAAAGAAAAAATTGTCATTTCCCATACTGCATTTTGCATTAGATAAAATGCTCAGGTGCTGAAGTGTTAATTTCCTGTAAATCTGGGTGTTCTGGAAATGCTGACAGACCCTTAACTCAAGTCCCGCTGCAGCTCTTTATAAATAATTCAGGTTTTGTGCTACTTTGACTAGTTCTTTAATACAATAGTGTATAGTGTGTGAATAGGTGGGAAAGCATCATTTTTCAGCACTATAATTTGCCTTTCCTACCTATGCATTAAAGAACTGGGAAACAAGAATGGATGCCACAATTAGAGAGGTCCAGGAGAAAAAGGGCTTCTTGTACAACAATCCACTGCTTTCAGTTTAAATGTGTAGTTGCCGAAACCTCATTATGGAGCACATTTCTTAAGCAGCCTGCACAAAGTGAATACAGGTAATTTTGGAGAAGAGAGAGTGAGTTGTGGCACACTACCAGGGTGGGCAGTTATGCGCTATCCAGAAAAGAGAGAACTAACACCCCAAAAGGGGGAAGAAAAAAGAATGCAAGCTTATCTTAAATGTACATATACTCATTTATATGTATAGGGGCAAATTTGGAAATAATTACTATGATTTAAATAGAAATACAAATAGAAAGGCTCTGTCCAGGGGATCTGCGCACCTGTTCATTCTGCCCTCCAGGTTCTAACTATGGCTGGACAACTTAATCTGTTCCTAAAGGTTATTCATTTTTAAATGCAGAGACTGGAAAAAGTTGTTTTTCAGATTAGACTTCCTAGAATCTACCAGCCACCATGGTCACCATTATAGTCCATAAAAGAAACTTGTCCACCTACTGGACCTGGACTGGCCAGCCGTTCCAGTTAGAGTTTATACTACCTGAAGGGGCACAACTTTCCCCCCTTTTTAAAGAAAAGTCTTTAGTGATGTCACTTGATGAAGGCACAGATAATTAATTATATGTGAAGAAGTTAGGCGGGGACTGTGAATATTGGGGTATTGCTGGAAAGAAGTACTTTGACCTATTTCCAGTGGTTGTTATTTTACACACCCCTGCTACATTAGCATTGAGGAAAAAGCCTAGACACCAAAATGGTTGGGTGTGGTTTGTTGTGAAGTAATAAGAAATGCATGGAATGGTTGCTTGAAATTCACATAACTACATTTCACATTTCACTCTTGCATGCAACAGACTGTCATGGGGAAGGGATGTTTACATTTTGCCAGCAATACACTATTAGCGTTTCAGTAGAGTTGAGTTTCAGTGGAGGAATTTATGTTCATTAAAATATTTATATTTCAGCTTTTGTTGCAAGGTACTTCAAGATGGCTCACAAAAATAAACCAGCAACTGTTAGTAGCAGCAGTAGCATCACTACCACCACTACCTTCATCAGGCCGGGCTCCAGAATTGCATGGCCCCTTTGGTATAAACTCCCCATGCCACTATAGCATTAGTGATGGAAAGCCCTGTTACCTGCCCTACTACCCACCCCTACTCTTTCAATAATTTATTAATTAGCTATATTTCATAAACTGGCTTATTATGGCTCTCCATGTGGTTAGCAGTGGACCAAGGACTCCCAAGTACAAGGAATCGAGGTTTGCTCAGAGAACTTAAGAAAGTACCCTACTAAAACTTGTAAAAGATACACCTGGGAAAGGTTGAGTTAGGAGGAAATGGGCTAATTCTCTTGCCCATACATAGAAAGGCCTCTCCATTGACGCCCCCTTGTCGTGGGAGAGAGGCTTGCGTACCCTAATGACGTTTCGAGCTATGCTGGCGGTGGCATAATAGCCACCGGTAGGGTCTCCCATGCCAGACAGGTCAAAACCGAAGGGTCTGACAAAGAGCGTCAAAGGGCAGGATGGGCTCTCTAGCCTTATGGCAACCGTCCTAGGAGAAGGAAAACTCTAATCCCAAACCCGGGCAGATGGTGCTCGTCCAACCCTGTAAGGTCAACCATCTAAGAGAAGGAAACTCTAATCAAACCTACGGCCCGAGGACCTCGCTGCCACGTCCATGCTTGCAAGGCCACGGCAGATGAATCTCTGGTTTAAAGGGTGAGGCCAGTTCTGTGCACGCTGCGCTCCACCAGAAAAATCCATTGCACAGGCTCGAAGGACAAATCCATTTCCAAAAAAGCCCTGTAGCGACTGGCGAGGGACGAAACCGGCAGGTGTAAAGATGCACTGGAAGCCGCAGCCCCAACCCTGCATGCAGGCGGTTCAGGACATTGGTCGCTCAAGCCTGACCCGGGAGATGACAGTCTTGTTCGGCAGCATTCTGAACGACCAAGCAGCCTTTTTTAAGAGGAGCACTGCTTGCTCCATATGGAGAGGGGCCTAGAAAAGGTGGCCTAAAGAAAGCTCATCCCCAACTACCTGGTTGGCTAGCCGCGGCCAACGGGAATCTTCTGATGCGGTCAAACCAAGGCAAAGAAACAAAGGCACACACCGGCCTCCAAAGGTGTAAATAAACTGACACTTGCATGCTGGAACATCAGAACCATGCAAGACTCTAAAGATAGTGGACGGCCTGAGCGTCATTCTGCCCTAATAGCCCTTGAACTATCACGGCTTAATATTGACATCGCTGCTCTTAGTGAAGTTCGCTTCCATGAGGAAGGCAGCCTTAAAGAACATGGCGCCGGCTACACACTTTACTGGTCTGGCAAACCCAAAACCGAAAAACATCTTTCAGGAGTAGGCTTCATGATTAAAAACTCCATTGCCTCCAAACTCGAAACCTTGCCAACAGGACACTCTGATCGCATTATTTCCTTACGCCTCCCACATGTTGTTCTCTTTAGTGTATATGCCCCAACTATGCAAGCCGACCCTGTAGAGAAAGACAAATTCTACACAGACCTACGCCAACTCATACAAAAAGTCCCTGTAGAAGATAAAATTATTATACTTGGTGACTTCAATGCCAGAGTAGGAAAGAATTCCGAAGCCTGGAAAGGTGTCTTAGGCAAGCATGGTGTTGGAAATTGCAATGATAACGGACGCCTCCTGCTAGAGTTCTGTGCAGAACAACAGCTGACTATTACAAACACAATCTTTCAGCAGAAAGATAGCTTGAAGACAACCTGGATGCATCCCCGATCCAAACATTGGCACCTCATTGACTACGTTCTAGTCCGTCAGAGAGACATTCGTGATGTCCGTCATACCCGAGTGATGCCCAGTGCAGAATGCCAAACAGATCATCGCCTCGTCAGATGTAAACTAAATCTTCATCTTAAGTTCAAACCTAAGAGGGGTGGCATCTTAAAGAAGAGGCTCCAAGTCAACAATCTTCAACAAGCTACCATGAGAGACAACTTCCAGGCAAACCTACAAACGAAACTTGAAGACCATCCTACAGATCCTTCTCCTACAGTGCTTTGGCAACATATCAAAAACAGTATCCTCCAGTCTGCAGAAGAATCCCTCAGGTTCTCCCACAAGAAAAATCAAGACTGGTTTGATGAAAACAACCAAGAGATCCAGGAGCTGTTGGCAAGGAAGAGAACTGCTCACCAGGCATACCTCGCCCAGCCAACCTGTCATGTAAGAAAAGCAGCTTTCCGCCTCACATGTAGCAAACTACAACAAAAACTCCGAGACATGCAGAACAAGTGGTGGATCAATTTAGCAGAAAAGACACAACGCTGTGCAGATCTGGGTGATCATAGAGGATTTTATGAAGCTCTTAAAGCAGTGTTTGGACCTACTTATCAGGTCCAAAGCCCCTTATACAGTACAGATGGTCAAACATTAATTACTGATAAAGCCTCCATCCTAAGTCGTTGGGCTGAACATTTTCAAAGTCTCTTTAGCGCCAACCGAGTAGTCCAAGCCTCAGCTATCCAATATATGATACAAAAACCAATGAAAAATGAATTGGACATAGCTCCCACTTTGGAAGAGACCCTTATGGCCATACAGCAGATGAAAAACGGCAAGGCATCTGGGATTGATGGAATCCCACCTGAAGTTTGGAAACACGGAGGTCATGCACTCCACGAAAAATTCCACGAATTCCTTGTGAATTGCTGGGAAAAAGGGGAACTGCCATCAGACCTCCGAGATGCAGTCATCATCACCCTGTACAAGAAAAAAGGTGCAAAATCCGACTGCTCAAACTATCGAGGCATAACACTACTCTCTATTGCTGGAAAAATCCTTGCAAGGATACTCCTGAACAGATTAGTTCCTGCTATTGCAGAAGAACTTCTCCCTGAAAGCCAATGTGGCTTCAGAGCCAATAGGAGTACTACAGACATGGTATTTGCCCTTAGGCAACTGCAAGAAAAATGTAGGGAGCAGAACAAGGGTCTCTATGTAACATTTGTCGACCTCACCAAAGCCTTTGACACTGTAAGTAGAAAAGGTCTGTGGCAGATCCTGGAAAAACTAGGATGTCCCCCCAAATTCCTTAAAATGATTATCTTGCTACACGAGGGCCAGCGTGGTCAAGTCAGATATGGCGATGCTCTTTCAGAGCCCTTTCTAATAACTAATGGAGTGAAGCAAGGTTGTGTTCTTGCACCAACTTTATTTACAATCTTCTTTAGCACGATGCTCCAAAGGGCTATGGCAGAGCTTGAAGAAGACGACGGCATCTATATACGCTACCGTACTGATGGTAGCTTGTTTAACTTAAGCCGTCTGAGGGCTCACACTAAGACTCTAAACTATCTAGTCCGTGAGCTGCTCTTCGCCGATGATGCTGCCCTTGTTGCCCACACAGAAGCAGCTCTGCAGCGCCTAACGTCCTGCTTTGCAACAGCTGCAGAGCTGTTTGGGCTAGAAGTCAACCTGAAGAAAACAGAAGTTCTTTACCAGCCTGCACCACAGGACGAACACCACCATCCCCACATTGCCGTCGGCAAATCAGTGCTCAAGTCCGTTCAGCAGTTCACCTACCTGGGAAGCATCATCTCCTCAGATGCCAAGATTGACAAAGAGATCGATCACAGATTAGCAAAGGCATATAGTGCATTTGGAAGACTTCACAAAAGAGTCTGGAGCAATAAACACCTGAGGCAAAGCACAAAAATCAGTGTGTATAGAGCCATCGTACTGTCTATCCTCCTTTATGGATCTGAAACATGGGTTACCTATCGCCACCACCTACGACTCGTCGAGCGCTTTCATCAGCGCTGTCTACGCACAATCCTAAATATACACTGGACTGACTATGTGACGAATGTTGCTGTCCTTGAACAAGCAGGGATCACCAGCATTGAGGCCATGATATTGAGAACACAGCTGCGCTGGGCAGGGCACGTTTCTAGGATGGAGGACCATCGCCTCCCAAAAATACTACTCTACGGTGAACTCGCCACGGGTCAGCGTGGGAGGGGAGCTCCAAAAAAGCGATACAAGGACTCCCTGAAACAACATCTCAGGCTTGGCCAGATTGATCACCAACGGTGGTCCGCCCTGGCCTCACATCGGGAGGCATGGAGACGCACTATCCACAATGCTGCAGCCTTATTTGAGAACTCACGACGAACAAGTCTTGAAGAGAAACGACAACGCAGAAAGAATCACAACCCAAAAACATCACCCAAGGAGACCTTCTGCTGCACTTTTTGCAACCGGACTTGTTTATCTCGGATTGGCCTTTTTAGTCATCAGCGCGCTTGCAGAAGGCGCGGGATGAGTCCTTCCTGAATCTTCGTTTGCGAAGAAAAGCCAGAGAGAGAGAGAGAGAGAGAGAGAGACATAGAAAGGAGTCCCAATAAGATAGCTGGACACTCGTTGCTTGCAAAACTGGTTTTTCATTTCACCTTTTCCCCAAAATAATAATTTGCCTGAGACCCATCAGATTTAAAGTTTCAACCATTAGTGATCATTAACACATCCAGAGAATCCATTATTCAGTCTTGGGAAACTCCGGCAGACATTGTATTCCACTCAAACTCACCCCTTCAGGGGGAATATTAAATATAAACATCACCCCAAATCACCACCAAAGTGTGCACAGCTTCCCTTCCTCTCATCACTCCATCAGTCTGTGTCACCAGAGTCACAGCTTCTACACTAATCTCTGCTTGTCAGACAGGTATAGTATAGCCCATCATCCCAAACTCTATTACTCTACCCCAATACTTCCTCCTTCCTTCATTAGCCTTCTGTGACTGCTTGAAGCCTGAGTGTATGTGGGTGTGTGCATGTGTTCCCTTGATTATTTTTTCAATAAAACCATTTTTATTTCATCCCCTGACTTGGAGTCAGGTGAGTACCGGTGTACATAGGTGAAAGGGTCCCACTGTTACCCGGCCTCCCATTGCCATCTTGAGCTAATTAGAATTCCCCTCAAGAATTCACCTTTGCCCCAAACTCCCCGCTCTCCTGGGGCTTGGCTCTGTTTAGAATGGAGAGCCAACCCCCAGGAGAGTGGAGAGTTCGGGTCTAAAGCGCCCAACTCCCCACTCTCCTGCGGCTTGGCTCCTCACCCCAAACAGAGCCAAGCCCCAGGAGAAGGGGGAGTTTGACACCTTTACCCTGAACTCCCCACTCTCCTGGGGCTTGGCTCTGTTTGGTGTGCTTTTGGAGGCAGTGGAGTGGTGGGAGGACCAGTGGTGAGACTGGCCAAGCCCCCCTCACTTTGGAGAGGTGTGGGTGATGGAAGGGCCAGTGGCTAGGCTGCCCAAGCCCCACCACCACTTTTGGAGGGGCGTGGGGGAAGACCGGCAGCAAGGCTGCCCAAGCCCCATTGCCGCTTTTGGAGGGGCGCAGGGGGGGAAGTCCGGCGGTGAGGCACCCGCCCTCCTCCTGACCTTCCATCATGCTGCTGGCATTGCTTTTTATTGACGGAGAACCTCCATCGATAAAAAGTGGTGAGATCAGCATGGGGGAAGGTCAGGTGGAGGTCGGGAGGAGTACGGAGGAGGATGGGGCTGCCTGAAAAGGGACTCTGTAAGCAAAGCAGCCCCATTCTTCTCCCAACCTCAGGAGTTTTTTTTTCACCCGTCTGAAAAAGCCCTGTACCATGCTGATACCACATAACAGCATTCAATAAATCTTTTAAAGTATGTGCATGGATATGCACATGGATATCAATTCATTTTTGGATTTATATCTCATATGATAAAGCATAAATACAAAGAATGTATGTGGAATTGAACTGTACACCAATCTGTCATAGCAACAGGTATACAGAAGTTTATTTTACAAAGGTGAATAGAGCAATAATATGATTCAGCCAATCTAAATATGGAACACAAAATGGCATTAGAAAGAACATAATTTAATCCACTCGCCTTATTGTTATTATCATCAATTATTAGCATCCGCAGATTTATAGGAAACTGTAAGCTCATGAGCTTATCTCAGAAAGTAAATTGGATATTTTGCCCATTTTTTTAAAGCCCAGAAGCATGTAATGTTCTGTACATCCTTGCTATGTCGGCATTAAAATGCAGCACGGGCAAATTATTCAGTGCTTGCATCAGCCTTGTAGAGAATGACCCACTTAGTCTTTTCTCATTTGAGTATTCAAAAATCTATCTACTCCATTTTTCAAAGCTTTAAGTGTGATGAGCTTGTGTAAAGACCTCTATTATAGAACAGCATTAATGAAAAGCCTCCTTGCTTCCAAATGTCATGCAATACCCTGCAGCATATGTCCTGAGTTACATGCCCCTTTGGACAGATTCCTTCACTGAGAACAGGAGAGGTGAAATACATCCAGAAAGTCATAATTGGTCATGGATCTGCCTAACATAACCTCCCCTGGGGCTTGTTTCATACAGTGCAGGTGGGTGGATATGAATGTGCTCTGCTGAGGAATCATTACATGGTAAATGGATTTGCTTTCAGAAACACAGGCATTGTCTAGACGGTAAAATACTCCTCATAGCATTTCAGGAGAATACCTTTTGTCCCAATGAGATCCTGCAGTGATTTGCCTTATTCAGAAGGAGGGGGGCTAAAAACTCCAAAAACTATGTGGGAAAAGTCTTTGTGGCTTTTCCCACAGTTTTTTTTAAAGAATGCATATGGGAATATGCATTACCACACATTTGGACAATTGATTTGAATCATAGCGCATTCTCAAGGAGGAGCAGAAGTGGACAGCAGATTGGTCAGGGGGGAACAGGGGGAAGGCTTTCTAGCAAGGAAAGAGCTGGAAGCCCCATTCTAGATTTTCACATTGCCGATTGTGCACTATTTTGCTGTCCCGAAGTGATCAAATACCTTTTTGAAGCAGAAGGTCGCACTTGTGCACCTTTGCTTTAAAGTTAAAAAATACTGAGCAGTGGTGACATGTGGAGAAAAATAACATGCTAATTTAATTAGCCACCATCTTAATTTATAGGCTTGTGCCCTTCAAACAGGGATACCTTTGCATACTATCAATTTTGCTAAAAGACCGTGGAGATGAATGAACACTGCTGCGAATTTGCAATAATGCACAGGAATCAACATTATATCCTCTCGTCTAGACAACCCCACATTGTAACCTGCATATTCAAGGTGTGAAAATGCTACCTATTTTGAATTTCAACTCCCAGGATCTCTGACTAACTTTATCACACTACACTGTTAAAGTGCTATTATTCCACTTTAACTGCCATGACTGCCTCCTGTGGAATTCTGGGGGTTGTAGTTTAGTGAGGCCTAAGAGCTCTCTAGCTGAGAGTTCTAAATGCCGCTCCCTAAAATACAAATCGCAGGATTCCACAGGAGGCAGCCAGAACAGTTAAAATAGAATAATAGCACTATAAGAGTGTAGTGTGATAATCTCCTAATTAAAGTGCTGGCACCAGGGGTGAGGGATCCAGGGAAAGCAATCCACCCTTTTGTGCCAGGAGAGGGGCAGTCTGCAGAGCTTGGTGGTCTGAGGGTCACCAAAAGAATCTTGAGGACCACACAGAGCTCCCGGGCTGTCCTGTGTGCGCCTCTGATTTGAAGCATTTTTACCCTATTCTTTTACCTTAAAGGCTCCCGGGGTTGCTTACAGAAATAAGCAGAGCTTGGAAACTTTGCTATGCTCTCTTTGGGATTCAAGGAGCTCCAGTGCCAAAAAGTAATTTTTTCCAACCTTTGCATATATCTGTCTGGCAAAACATCTGTGCAGAATATGCTCTTTCCTGCAGTGTGTGCAAATTTTGCATAGAATAAGTCCTGCCCTACAAAGGTTGACAGAAGTCTAGGATTCTTTTTGTCAGAGTTTCTTGACATTAAGAAAAAAGTTTTTCAACCATTTTTTAATATTCTTCCCATCCCTCCTCAAAACCTACTGTCTCTGTTTTTAGTGAAAGGTGTGGTTTCACATCTGTTGCTGTTTATAACTTTGCTCTTTAAGGTTTAACTTGATTTGCATTTAACTGTTCTGGAGTCCAGACTTTTTACACTGGACTGTAAAATGTTTTTATTTATTTGAATAATTTATTGGTTACATGTGCATGCTTCCTTTCCTCCAATCAGCTTCAGGCAATATACACATCCTTCCTCTGAATAATATCCTCACAACAACATTGTGAAATGTTTCAAGTGAAGAGAGAAAGACAGTGACCAGCTCACCCGGTAAGTTTCATAGTTTCCAAATGCCAGACCAAGATTCTAACTAGTGAATCACATTAGGTCTCCAACTCGACACTGGCTCTCTTTTTAGGCTACTGTTTAGTTTTATAATCTTAATGAAGCAGTTTTATTTGTATTTTATGTTTCTGCTTCATATGCCAATTACATATGCAAGGACATTGGAATTGAGTGTTGGCATAGCAATACTGGGAATGAGATAGTTAAAGCTTCTGGGGTCTTTCCAAACTACATAGTGATAGAACTATGATTCCACTTTTAACTGCCATGGCTATATCCTATACAATCTGGAATCTGTAGTATGGTAAAGTGCTACAGCTCTCTGGCTGAGGAATCTAAACACCTTTCCCTTAACTGCAAATCCCAGAATTCCATAGGATGTAACTATAGTGGTTAAAGTGGAGTTATAGTATTGTACAGAATGCACTGCCTCAGAGTGTGGTGGAGTCTCCTTTTTAAAGAGAGGTTGGCTGGCCATCTGTTGGGAATGCTTTGATTGGGTATTCCTGCATGGTAGGGGGTTGGTCTTGATGGCCCTTGTGGTCTCTTCCAATTCTATGATTCTATGTTAATTGTGCAGTGTGAAAAGGCCCCAGCTGAAAGCATCATGGAACAGCACTGGCTGAGACAGGTTGTAGATATACTGATGTGTCCTTCAAGCTGCATTTTGGAACACTTTTCTTTCAAACAGGCTAAATTGGTTTTAGAACCAGGTGGAATTCAAAGAGAGGGTAGCTTCTAGGAAGGAAAATGTAGGAAGGTGTTTAGAATCCTGTCTCTCTTGAAAATTAAAATTCAGATCCACACCATGCTTAGAAGATGTGTACGAGGTACTTTATTATTTTATAGCTTTTTTTCTCTGCCTAAGGCCAGATACCAGCTGAGCCTGCCTTCCCATAAAACCTGGACTGTTTATACTTAGTAAATTGTTTAATATGCTTTTACTCTCTTTAAATTAACTTACTGTTTTCATAGAATCATATAATCAAGGGCCATATAGTCCACACACACCCCTGCCCTGCAGGAATACACAATCAAATCATTCCTGACAGGTGGCCATCTGGCCTCTGTTTAAAAACCTCCAGACAAGGAGATTCCACCACACTCCGAGGCAGTGTATTCCACTGTTGAATAGCTCTTACTGTCAGGAAGTTCTTCCTAATGTTAGGTGGAATCTCTTTTCCTGTAGTTTGAGTCCATTGCTCTGTCTCCTAGTCTCTGGAACAGCAGAGAACAAGTTTGCTCCATCCTCAATTATGACATCCTTTCAAATATTTAAGCATGACTATCATGTCACCTCTTCACCTTCTCTTCCCCAGGCTGAACATACTCAGCTCCCTAAGCCTCTCCTCATATGGCATTACTTCCAGATCTTTCACCATTTTGGTCACCCTTCTCTGGATATGCTCAGCTTGTTAATATCCTTCTTGAATTGTAGTGCCCAGAACTGGACATAGTATTCCAGGTGAGGTCTGTCCAAAGTAGAATAGAGTGGCACTGTTACTTCCCTTGATCTAGACACTCTCCTCCTACTGATGCAGCCTAGAGTCACATTGGCTTTTCTGGCTGCTGTATCACACTGCTGACTCATGTTCAGCTTGTGGTCCACTAAGACTCCTAGATCCCTTTTGCATGCACTGCTATCAAGTCAAGTGTCACCCATTTTTAATTTTTAAAAGTTTTTTTAAATGTTGAATTGATTTTATCTGTACACCATCTTGAGATCCTAGGATATAGGATGGGATATAAATATTTTAATTAAGTAATTAATTAATTAGTCCAAGACATTCTAAGAAACCTGGCCTAGATTAAGGGTTGGATCAGCTGCAAACATTACATGACAGAATGGTTATATTTTAGGGAGGTAAATTTTTTGTTTACTTCATTTTCATACATAAGAGTGATGGAGTCTGTTAATGATTCTTCATATGCCAGTACCTTTCCAGAATTGCTAAGCAGTATAGTAATTTAGAAAATAAATAAAATTAATATAAATACCTTTTACAAAAAGTTAATTGCACTAAAAACTTTTCATTTTGTGCATAATCACGGTATTGTTTACACATAAGATAATACTCTGTACCAATACAATGTGCCTTGCATAAATGATAAATGTTACTTCCCACAACCAGTTTTTTCAAATTAAAAAAAAATCCCAAAGTGCAAAGAATCATCAGAATATGCAAAAACTCGTGTAGGAGATTATCATACAAGGCTTCTAATGTACATTTGCTTAATTAAGCAAATGGACACATACCGATATTGAAGCAATCCTTATCACACTTTTGCTTCAATACCGGTATGTTGCTCTTTGATTCACTAATGTGATTGCTGCACAATACTGGTGGAAGGGTGGGGGTAGGAAAAGATGAGGGGGTGGGAATAGGCCAGGCAGGCAAGGGGGTGGGAAATAGTCAGACTGGGCAGCAAAAGTGTGTGGGGGAGGAAAAGAGACAGATGGGGTGGGGGAAATAGTCCAGGCAGGCAAGAGAGTGGGAGAAATAGTCAGATCAGGTAGGCGGGAGGGAGGGAAACAAGGGGAAGAGAGAGGGAGAGAAGAGGGAAAACACACCTACTCACCCCCACATGACTACTATGGGAACTGAAGTGGAAGAAGACTTTTATTGCGCAAAAGCAATAATGAAAAGGCTGCACCATTGAGGACCTATGACGGGTTTTCCCCATCAATGAAAAGGTGCCCTCCAGCAACAGACATTGTGTGATAAGGAACAGCCACATACACTATTATCCTGCTCTAGTACCACTGGTAAAGCCTGGTGTGATAATCTCCATAGTGTGCTAATACATGTTGAGATGGCCTTTCTAAGAGAGGATGAAAACACTTGCACATATTTATTGCGTTCCTAGTACTCACAGAACATATGCCTGTGGATCACGTCTTGCATGCCAGTTGGAAAAGGTAAGTCCCACATACAGAAAGGAAGGGCTGGTAGGTCAGCAAGAAGCTGGCAGATGGATAATTTTTGCATGCATTTTTGAACCTTCTTTCCTAATACTGGTAGCAGAGTTTTCAAATTAAGAACAAGAGTCGCAGTTTTAACCAGCTATTCAGTGCATTGATGAGTAGTGGGGAGTGAGGGGGAAAGCTCTCAAAAGTAACTTTCAAAAAGCAAATTATGCAACCTATTTGCATAAATGACTTTTTTAAAATGATGAAAAAGAGGTTCTGCTTATTTTGAAAATTATGTACCTTACTCATGAATCTACATTTATCACCCCTAAATAGTGATAGATTGCAATACATCTGAAGTTGTCATTAAAATTCACTGCAACATGACTGCATAATTATTACAATGTTGAATCTTCACTTTTAAATAAAAGAAGGGTACTGCAAATGTTAGCAAATGTTGCTTAGGATAGTTACTCTCAAACTATGTTGCAGATATTTAAAAGTTACTTGGATGAGAAGAGGAAAAAAGCCATAGGTAAGGTTTTGCACAAATACCTATGAATCAGTAAATGAATATCCTTTTGTGTGTTGATCCCTAAAAACATAAATCATAGGCTGATAGAGTTGTGAGTGAAGTGTATGGTTATCCAGTTCACATAGAGTCAGTAAATCCCTTTCTAGAGAACTAATTTTAAGCATAATAAATATGCAAGGTACTCTTATTTATCTTATAGGACATTTTCAGACACGTCTTACCACGCTAGAATCAAGCGGGAGAGCTTCAGCACTACCACGCGGCAGGGACTCCATTTTGAACGATGACGCCCCTCTGGCGAAATCGTCCATGTCACTTCCATGTATGACTGGAGGCGGCCGCACCATATTTTATTCACGGACAACTTCCGTGAATAAAATATGGTGAAATATGGCGTGGCCGCCTCCAATCTTACATGGACAATTTAGCCAGAGGGACAGCGTCGTCCGAAATGGAGTCCCTGCCGTGCGGCAGCACCGAAGTTCTCCCACTCGATTCTAGCGCAGTAAGATGCATCTGAAAATGTCCTTACTCATATGTTTTGTACAGTCAAATTACTTGTTTTCTACATTGGGCATATTACATTTATCCAGATCAGAGATGGTTCCCCTCAGTGTTTGCAAAGGCCAATCTAGGACTTTATCAGACACACAGAATAAGGCATCATAATGACACCACATAACTGCAAAAGAGTGTGTGTCAACCTTTCACAGTTATGTCCCCTTAAAAACCTGTACTTTTTAATTTACGGCTGTACTTTTTAAATTACGGTGTTTTTTTGCCAGCATAGCCAGTGTGTGAAATCTCATGCTTTTTTTTACTGTCCTTTCCCTGCCAATGGCCGGTCCAGCGCGAACACTTCCAGATGAGATCGTGACATCCAGGTAAGTGACTCACTTTTTATGACACTTCCAGGGTTAATTTTGAGTTTTAAAGTGTGTTTTTGTCCTTTTTTCCACTTTTTTAGTATTACTTTTTTTAAAAAAAAAATCCCACATGATGAAGTCTTGCAATATTCTGCGAGATTTCAAAGGAGGAAATATTTATTGCCGGAGCTGCCTTTGGCAGGAAAGCAAGTTAAAGTGTGGGGGCAGCATTCTTTTGCTGGCATAAAAATGGATTTTTTATGCCAGCAAAAGAACACTTTAAGGGGATTGTCTGATAAAGTCCCTAGTCTCTTTACTGAAATGATATTTAACCACTTCACTCTGGAAAACAACCAAGGTTCAAGCATAACAGGTATGTTTGCAAGAGGGAGAAAATGTTTTTAATTATAACTTCAAAAAGAAATTATTATCCTACCACTTTTCCTTCCCCCACCCCTTGCCTCTCAGAGAGAAAATAATAGCAAAGGGAGAGATCAGCTTGACTCTAGCCAGTAGCTACTAGAGAATGAGATGCCCCAGCCAGAATAGCCACTGAGACTGGTACTCCAGAAAGTCATGGCTGCAAACTTGGTGCTGCACTTGATTTAATGCCATGGGTGTGTGGGGTAATCTTTTGCTTAAAATTACATGTATTGAAAGTTAATTTACTAAGTTTGTTTTTTCCCCCAATACACAAATAATGCTAAACTCTGAAATCTCATGATAATAGAAACTCGATGAACTGGTCTATCCTTTAAAAAGAAAAAAGCAAATAATTTAGCCAATCCTTGAATTCCACCTGTGTGTGTCAAAGGACTTTATCAGACGAGCCCCTTAAAGTATTCTTTTGCTGGCATTAAAAATCAATTTTTATGCCAGCAAAAGACCCCCCCCACTGCACTTACCTTTGCTTTCCTGGCTTCCCTAGCTTCCCCGGCAATGAAAGAGGAAGTGAATGGAGCTCTGTTCACTTCCTCCTTTTAAATCCTGTGGATTATCACAAGACTTCATTGAGTGGGAAATTTTTTTAAAAAGACACAAAAACATTTTTAAAACACATGCACACACTTAAAGGTCCCAAGTAACCTGGGGAGGGTCATTAAAATGTGTAACTTACCTAGCTGTTGTAATCTCACCTGGAAATGTTCACACCAGGCCAGCCATTGACACTGCATTGACATAAGTACAGTGGTGCGAGGTTTCACAATGCTGGCACAAAAGAACCATGGGGGATCGATTGATGGCTTCAGCTGTCAATTAAAAAGTACAGGTTTTGGCAGGGACATTAACATGAAAGGGAGGCATGGAGACGCACTATCCACAATGCTGCAGCCTTATTTGAGAACTCACGACGAACAAGTCTTGAAGAGAAACGACAACGCAGAAAGAATCACAACCCAAAAACATCACCCAAGGAGACCTTCTGCTGTGCTTTTTGCAACGGACTTGTTTATCTCGGATTGGCCTTTTTAGTCATCAGTGCGCTTGCAGAAAGCGCGGGATGAGTCCTTCCTGAATCTTCGTTTGCAAAGAAAAGCCAGAGAGAGAGAGAGAGAGAGAGAGAGAGAGAGAGATCATGTGGCATGCATGCCCTTTTGCAGTTATGTGACATCGTTATGATGCCATATTTTATGTGTCTGATAAAGTCCAGAGAGAGAGAGAGAGAGAAATACTTCATGTTTTACTATTGTACTATTGCTATACAATAGCTGCCTTATTTTAAGATGACTTGATTGAAAGCTGAGGTATAAATCTTCAAAACAACTCATCCAAACAGGGGAGATTATCAGACGTGTTAAAAGTGGTATTACACTTATCACATGATGTTGTCCCACCTTGTTATGCAGCCGTTCTGCTCCCGTTCTACCAGTGCCGCTTTTTATTGATGGGAGAAGCTGTCAATAGATTCCCCCCCCCCATTCCATTTCTATGACAGATTTGCCTGCATGCAACAAGGTGCCCTGTTATGCTGGTGAGATCCCAGCATTAATGGGAGGTCCCTGCCAGAACACGTCCGGATGAGACTGGGATATCCAGGTAAATGACACATTTTTATGGCCCTCCCTGGGTTACTTGAACATTTTAAAGTGTGTTTTTGTGCTTGCTGTCACTTTTTGGGGGTTATTTTTATTTTTATTTTTGAATTTCGTGAGCTCACGTCTTCTCACGAGACTCTGCAGGATTGTGATCCAGAATGTGAACAGAGCTCCATCAGAGCTCCTTTCACTCCTGGGCTGCCCTGTCTTCAGGAGACAAGGTTAGTGCATGGGGAGGATGACTGTGGCAGGACAGGGGCAGGAGTGAAGATTGTGGGACAGGAATGCTTTTTTCGTTCCTGAATGATAATCTCCTGATAGTAATTACACTATCAGTGAAAACTGTACATTCACCAGTAACCCTCCTCTACCTGCACTTTTGCACACAAACAGTACATGGAGATATGATCTGTCAGATAGCCTGGACCTAAGCCATATAGAGTTTTAAAGGTCATAACCAGCACTTTGAATTGTGCCTAGAAACAAATTGGCAGCCAGTGGACCTGGAGTCTAAGCAGTCCTGAATATTGGCAGATGATAAACAGGAGTAGGAAGAGTATGGCGGCTACTTGTTATTCTGTAGGAGACTCTTGTCAGGACAAACGGGACAGGAGATGGTAGATGGTGGAGAACTTGTATGGGTTCTTGTTGTCACCATAACAGACAACCAGTAGTACAGATAAGCCTTAGGCTGACTCAAAATGGCAGTTGCGATGAGGCATGGAAGTATATTCACATCTTCAAGGAATTGAAAGTTAATAATTTTCACATACTCAATAATGATGATGACGATGATGATGATGATGATGATGATGATGATGGTGTCCTGAAACTCAAAAAGTCCACTGAGAAAAAGAACAAATAAAAAAAAAGTAATAGTGCCGCTCAATTCTGCCTTGGTCAGAACTCACCTAGAATACTGTGTCCAGTTCTGGGCACCACAATTCAGAAAGGATATGGACAAATTGGAGCATGTCCAGAGAAGGGCAACTAAAATGGTGAAAGGTCTGGAAACCATGCCTTATGAGGAGAGACTCAGGGAGCTGGGTATGTTTAGCCTGGAAAAAAGAAGGTTAAGAGGCGATATGATAGCCCTGTTTAAGTATTTGAAGGGGTGTCACGCTGAGGATGGAGCAGGCTTGTTTTCTGCTGCTCCAGAGACTGGAACACAGAACAATGGGTGCAAACTCCAGGAACAGAGATTCCACCTCAACATGAGGAGGAACTTTTTGACAGTAAGAGCTGTTCGGCAGTGGAACACACTCCCTCGGAGCGTGGTGGGGTCTCCTTCCTTGGAGGTCTTTAAACAGAGGCTGGATTGCCATCTGTCGGGGATGCTTTGATCAAGATTTCCTGCGTGGCAGGGAGTTGGACTGGATGGCCCTCGTGGTCTCTTCCAACTCTACAATTCTATGATTCTATGATTCTATGATTCTATGTTAGATTTTCAGAGTTCAAGGCTTGGGGAAAATTCATACATGTGCTTTTTTTTCCGGCACAACAATGTGTTATTTTTGGGAGAAAAATCTGTTTTCAATATGCTGATGACATCCAACTCTCTCACTCCTTTCCACCTTAATCCAAGGAAACTGTCATGGTTCTAAAACAGTACCTATCATCAATAATGGACTACATGAGGGTAAGCAAATTGAAGCTTGACCCAAATAAGGCAGAGGTGCTCACAGTCAGTCAAAAGGCAGATTCAGCCTGTGCTGGATTGGGCTACATTCCCCCTGAAGACAGAGGTTGACAGCTTTGGTGTACTCCTAGATTTAACCCTGAATCTGGAAGTTCAGGTGTCTGAGGTAGGCAAGAGTGCATTTGCAAAATTAAAGCTCATGTGCTAAATTTGCCCATACCTGGAGGTGTTGGATCTAGCCATGGTGACAGACACCTTAGGGGTTTCTAAATGGTGAAAACACTCCTCGTTGAATTTGAGAAGAAGCCTATCTGTCTTAATGGGAATCCATGTCGTTATACCATATTCAGAAAGAGGGGGGCCCAAATGGCAAAAACTCCAAGAGAAAAGCCTTCACAGCTTTCCCCAGAGTTTTTGAAAATCAGCAAGGAGGGTGCGCATTCCTGCTCTTTAGAAGGGCAATTCAATAGGAAACACTGTCTGATAGGACAGGAAGCACGACCCTGATTGGATGGAGAAGCATGGGAGTGGGGCTTGCTAACAGGGCAAGCACTCACAGCCACCATTTTTTTTTTGCCTTCAGGGATTGGGGAAGGGAGGAGGGCTCTCTCGTCCTCTTTCCTTGTACCCCAGTCCCCCCTTCCTGTACCCCTGCTGCCACTGTGGGAATCAGGGAAAGGGGGATGGTGACTGTCATCTTGGATGCAAAGCTTATGGGGATTCTGCAGGCAAAAACACCATTAAGACAAATCACATCTGCTGTGACTTGCTGTTACTGTGGGGGCACTACGTTTGGGGGGGACTCATGTAGACAAGCCCTTAGTTACATCCCATTTGGATTACTGTAATGTGCTCAATGTGGAGCTATCTCTGAAGAGTGCTCATAAATTCAGCTGGTCCAAAGGACTGCAGCCAGATTCTAAACTGGGGAGGACTACAGAAAGCATACAACATGGTTGTTGCAACAGCTCCACTGGCTGCCAATTTGTTTCTAGGCACAATTCAAAGTACTGGTTATGACCTATAAAACTCTATATGGCTTAGGTCCAGGCTATCTCCATGTACTATTTAAGCCTTCCAGTGTTTTGAGCTCTTTGGGGGAGGTACATCTGAGGAGAACATGGGAGAGGGTTTCTCTGTGGCTGCTCCCATGCTCTGGAACTTTTTTGGGTAGCAATCAGTGTATATGTGCAAATTGCTTACATTTGCATGTCCAGGATATATGTGTTCCCCCTGTCTCTCTTCCCCAAATAATGACAGACACAATCTATACATTGGAAAGATATAAATGGCCACAACATTATTGATAACAGCTGCAATGATTGGCTCCAATCACATAGGTCCAGATCCAGACATTGACCAGCCCGAATGCTGGTTGATGAAACAGCTGTCAGTCCACCACCGACACTCACCACAAAGAAGGGGGTCCTGGGTGGGCCCCCACATGCACACTGATCCCTCACACTCCCCCCTTCTCACCAACCATTGGGGGAGGCCAGTGTCTCTGTGAACTTGAACTTGACTTTGACCATGAACTTGACGGAGATCATCACCACCTGTTACCGATGACCTTGGATCAGGACCCATGCCAACTGCCACAAAAGGCAGTCCCAACCTGGGTCCACCTTCTGCCAACCCCAGAAGCCACCACCAACAAAGCCTGCACACCCCACTCGAGTGAACAGAAACCAGTATCTTAGTCTTTGTGCAGCAGCATAGACAAACCAGGTCAAATGTACCCTGCAAATGCCCCTGAATGCCACCTACTGTGAACACCATCTAATGTATGTGAACGCCGTCTACAAAACTACTAGTTTTATACAAAACTACAAAACTACTGGTTCATCCCCATTTGAATTGATGTACGGTAGGCCCCCAAAATTTTAGTAGGGTTAAGAGGGGACATAAAGGAGTTAGGGAATGTCAGCCTACAACAAGAGTTACAAGCATTGGGCAAGATATTGCAATCCCCACACCGATATGTGATAGAAATCGGGGACCCTTTCTGGGTTCAAGTCCCGGCAGAGTTGCCAGCAGCTGGTGTTAGGCCCTGGATACATGGACACCTCCACTGTGGCTGCTCGCCGCCTGCACCCAACCGCTGCCCATCTCCATTGCTCAGCCCCTCGGTCCAGCTCAGCTCTCTGCTCCCAGCTGGCAGTTTCCTCACTCTTTGGCTCCTAAAGAGCCACTGGCCAATCCAGCACAGGGGCCAAGTTATATAACTAACCCCCACGCCGTAAAGCCTGCTGTTGTAAAATTGCTGTAAAATGTGGTAAAATTGCTGTAAACCTGTCATGAAGTGCTGCAAAAGGCAGCAATGTCCCGCCTCTTTCTTAACAACCAACCATAGCAAGGCTGACCTGCCCTGATTGGTTCCTTTTTTTTTTTTTTTTTTGCACCCCTTCCCAGCCCATAGAGCAGGCCGGGAAAGGGAAGACAAGAATGGCAGCGCCCATGCTGCCCCACACAGGAGGAAGCCTCCGGGGGGAGGTACCAGACCGGACCCACAAACAGGCCACCAGGTGGCAAGAGGTGAGTGTGGCAGCCTCCTTATGCATTTGTTTATGCAAAGAAAACATGTTTCTTTGGAGAAAAAATATATTTCCTGAAGAAAAAGCAAGATTTTGTGTAGATTTTTAAAATTTTGTACAAAATACACTTCTGGGTGTGTATTTTAAAAAGAAAGTGAGTCACACTCTCTCAGCCTCAGAGGAAGACAAAGGCTACCTTCTTGCCCAAACAGATGTTGCCAAGAAAACACCATGATAGGTTTGCATTATGGTTGCCATAAGTTGGAAATGACTTGAAGGCACACAACGACAATAATAACAACAGTAATTGAAAGCACATTGGTGTTTGTATAGAAAGCACATTTTCTCCCCCAAAACCATGCTTTCTCTGGAAAAATGCATATATTTTTAATAAATGAATTTTCACAAACAAAATCCAAAAGCATGAAAAGTTCACCAAAATGGCACAGAAACTCTCATACTCCCATTGGGCAGAGAGAAAATCGCTGCAATTATACATTCTTGAATTCAGAAACAAAGTTAGTGAAATGTTACATCCCTAGCTCTGACACTTTTACAAACAGGGATACTAATAAATCTAACGACAAGCCAGCTCAACCTTTGCATCAAGGTTACTGTCAATCATTTTCATTCTGAATCTCCATTGCCTCCTAGGTCGTTGAGCTAAATAATAAGATCAATATGACCTAATAACATGGATCACATACTCAGACCTTCAGATATATAAATGACAGGGAAGTGGAACATTAAACTGCAGAGCATTTATATCTCTGTTCCATTATCGTGTATGGAAAAAGGATGCTGCAAGGCTTCCTGTGACTCATCTAATTGAGAATATAAGTAAGGGATTGCATGCTTTAAAGTTTGTTTGTGCTGGATTACACCTTTACCCAAAATGGTTTGCAAAGCAGGTGCACAGCTGGTTCCAACTAGCATCAATAGATTCAGTTCCAACTGAATCTATAGGTAGTTCCATTAAGTCAATGGGCCTTCTCTAGTTGGGACTAGCAATTAAATTTAGGTCTGGCAATGCTCAGTTTCTGGCATAATAAGACTTACACTAGGGTAATGACAAGATGAGATGTGAAGCTCTTTTTTAAAAAACATCATTTTTTTTTTTTACACATAGAAAGCAAGCATATAAAAGAGAAGGCTGACATTTTAGGTTGTAGGATTACACTACAAAAAGTGACTGTGGTGTAGTGGTTTATTATGGGACTAAGGCTCTGGGTGACCGGGGTTTGAATCTCCACTTGTTCATGGAAACCCACTGGGTGACCTTGGGAAATTCATGCTCTCTCAGGCTCAGAGGAATGCAATGGCAAACTCTTCTGAACAAATTTTGCCAAAAAAACCCCTATGATAGGTTCGCCTTAGGGTCACCATAAATCAGAAATGACTTGAAGCCACACAACAACAACATAGCAGTACTGTTATACAAGCACATTTTCCTGGGAATAAGGTCCATTGAACTCAATGAGGTTTTCTTCTGAGTAGACATGCATCTCTCTCTCTGGCTTTTCTTCGCAAACGAAGATTCAGGAAGGACTCATCCTGCGCTTTCTGCAAATGCGCTAATGACTAAAAAAGGCCAATCCGAGATAAACAAATCTGGTTGCAGAAAGCACAGCAGAAGGTCTCCTTGGGTAATGTTTCTGGGTTGTGATTCTTTCTGCGCTGTTGTTTCTCTTCAAGACTTGGCCATCATGAGTTCTCAAATAAGGCTGCAGCATTGTGGATAGTGTCTCTCCATGCTACGATTGTATGTTTTTAATTTTTTTTCTTCTAATTTATATATATTTTAATTAATGCATGTTTTTAATCCTTTGCAATTTAATATTATTTTAAGGGGTGGGTGGGCTAGGGTATTGTGAGTATGGGGTTTTTATATTGTAAGCCGCCCCGATTGCGTTGCAGAGGGGCGGGATATAAATAAAATTTTATTATTATTATTATTATTATGCCTCTCGATGTGAGGCCAGGGCGGACCAGGGCTCGATGTGTTGGTGATCAATTTGGCCGAGCCTGAGATGTTGTTTCAGGGAGTCCTTGTATCATTGTTTTGGAGCACCCCTCTTACGCTGACCCGTGGTGAGGTCACCATAGAGTACTATTTTGGGGAGGCAATGGTCCTCCATCCTAGAAACGTGCCCTGCCCAGCGCAGTTGTGTTCTCAATATCATGGCCTCAATGCTGGTGGTCCCTGCTTGCTCAAGGACAGCAACATTCGTCACATAGTCAGTCCAGTGTATATTTAGGATTGTGCATATACAGCGCTGATGAAAGTGTTCAAGGAGTCGTAGGTGGTGGCGATATGTGACCCATGTTTCAAATCCATAAAGGAGAATAGACAGTACAATGGCTCTATACACACTGATTTTTGTGCTTCGCCTCAGATTTTTAGTACTCCAGACTCTTGTGAAGTCTTCCAAATGCGCTATATCCCTTTGTTAATCTGTGATCAATCTCTTTGTCAATCTTGGCATCTGAGGAGATGATGCTTCCCAGGTAGGTGAACTGCTGAATGGACTTGAGCACAGATTTGCCGATGGCAATGTGGGGATGGTGGCGTTCATCCTGTGGTGCAGGCTGGTAAAGAACTTCTGTTTTCTTCAGGTTGACTTCCAGCCCAAACAGCTCTGCAGCTGTTGCAAAGCAGGATGTTAGGCGTTGCAGAGCTGCTTCTGTGTGGGCAACAAGGGCAGCATCATCAGCCAAGAGCAGCTCAGGACTAGATAGTTTAGAGTCTTAGTGCGACCCCTCAGACGGCTTAAGTTAAACAAGCTACCATCAGTACGGTAACATATATAGATGCCGTCTTCTTCTTTAAGCTCTGCCATAGCCCTTTGGAACATCATGCTGAAGAAGATTGTAAATAAAGTTGGTGCAAGAACACAACCTTGCTTCATTCCATTAGAATGAAAGAGCATCGCCATATCTGACTTGACCACGCTGGCCCTCGTGTAGTAAGATAATCATTTTGAGGAATTTGGAGGGACATCCTAGTCTTTCCAGGATCTGCCACAGACCTTTTCTACTTACAGTGTCGAAGGCTTTGGTGAGGTCGATAAATGTTACATAGAGACCCTTGTTCTGCTCTCTACATTTTTCTTGCAGTTGTCTCTTCCAACTCTACAATTCTATGATTCTACAATTCTATGATTCTATGATTCTAAGGGCAAATACCATATCTGTAGCACTCCTATTGGCTCTGAAGCCACATTGGCTTTCAGGGAGAAGTTCTTCTGCAATAGCAGGAACTAATCTGTTCAGGAGTATCCTTGCAAGGATTTTTCCAGCAATAGAGAGCAGTGTTATGCCTCGATAGAGACATGCATATGATTATATTGTAAATTAGAACTTTTCATACATGTTTTCCAGTTTTCCTGGGTGTAGGATTGATTTATTTAACTATAGGGAAGCATTTTAACTGGTGATTTCTACTATAGCCACCACCAACTGAATGCCAACTAAATATTTTGTTCAGAAAATGTGGCATTTCTTATCTTTATTTCTTTGTACTGTATATGTATTTGTCTACCCTCCAAGGAGCTGAGGACACAGTTCGTGGCTCTGCCACGATTCATTCTATCCTCACAGTAGACTTCTGAATATTTATTTATTTATAAATTTTTATTGATTGATTTATACTCTGAGGTAGGTTAAGCTAAGAAATACTGAGTTGTCCAAGGTCATCCATTTAGCTGCATAGCTAATTGGGGATTTGAACTTGTCTTCCTTGTCCTGATCTTTTTTTAAAAAAATATTTTTTTTATTAAACACAGACCTAAATACATACAGAACTACTTTTTTCTTCAAATATATAATATACACATATCAATGTACCAAAAAAAAGGAAAGAAAAGAAAAAAGAAACACACTTAACTAAAAATAAAGGACATGTGACCAATTAAATTGACTATAAAATACAAACAAAACCAAACACAAACTAAACTACAACTACTGATGATTTTATTCCACTTGTAATATACTTTGTTTTAATTTTATATTTTATTTTTAATTAGGTATTTATACCCCACTCTTCAGCCATAAAGGCTATCAGAACGGCATACAAATTGTTAAGCAATAGCATTTTTCACATCTACACTGCATTAAGAAGTTTCCAGTGTGTATTAGCTAACTGCCCCCACTAGCCGAGTACTCATTTTAACGACCTACGAAAGGATGGAAAGCTGAGTGAAACTTGGAGCCCTCTGGAATCGAACTTGCAATGTGATGACTTGCAGCACTGGCATTTAACCACTGTGCCACCAGGGCTCTTTAAGTCAGTGGTTCTTAAATTGTGGTCTGCATACGTCCAGGGGTCCGCAGTGTCCTCACAGGGGGTCTGCAAAGGCTTGAAGGCTGCTGGGCCCACCTCTTCCCCAAAGTGGAGCAGCCACGTGACTGGAGTGAAGGCAAAGGCTGGCTGGCTGGCTGGGCCTGCATGTTGCCATTGAATCTGCTCCAGCCACAAAGTTTAGTGGATGGTGTAATTGTGTTGTTGTTGTTGTTGTTGTTGTTGTTGTTTTAAATCTTGAGTTGAGTCTTGGAGGTCCGTGGCAACAAAATATGTTTAAGGGGGTCCCTGGTAAAGAAAAGGTTAAGAGCGACTGCTTTAAGTGATACTGCAGTCAAGCTTCTACTTTAAATAAAACCAACCTACTTTAAAAAGCCTGAAGTTGATACATACCCCCTTCTTAAGGGGATTAAGGATAAATCTTTGGTCAACATTAGGAAAGATTGGGATTTGCTACGTTTTCCCAACAATCTTTCTTGAAGTTGACCAAAGATTTCTCCTTAATCAACATAGTCAATTTGTCCATTTCTGCCAGCTCACAAATCTTCATCAGCCGATCATCTTGTAATGGAACAGATGTGTTCTCATCTAAAACTCTGCCTATACTGCACTGGCCCTCACCTTTTATTATATCACCTTTCTCTGCATATGAAGCTATTTGTCTGCCACTGCCCAGGGAGAGCAGGCCCAAACATTCTGCTGCCTGAGGGGAAAAAAATCTGCCTTCCTGCCCATTTCATGAACACTCTAGTATATACTAAAACAAACTGGTCTGGCAGCTGAATCTTACTTCATCTCTAATGAAAAGATAGTTTCCTTCATCTATGGCAACCATCTAGTTTAAGACAGTGCAGGACAAAATATATGGAATATACAGAGCTCTGTCCTCTAATAGTCAGAAAGTGCTGTTGCCTCTGGAGAAATAGCAAAGAAGCTGTTGCCTGAAGGGGGCTCACTTTATTCTGCTTAACAGCTTGTTTTCAAAAAGAGTTAAGACACCCACCTCCAGTGTTAACTTAAATGCTCAGGGGCCTTAAAGACCCTCCAATTATCAATATTAATTTGGGGAAGTAATATACTCAGCTTGGCTATGTGAGAGGGGGCAGCACATAGTGGGGTCTTTTAACCTTTGTATACCAGGAATCAGGAGGAGACATTAAGCTAGATAATACAATAATCGATCTTTATTATGGAAATAATAATAACAACAGTCTCACACACACACTCATGCATCAAGCATTCACTTAAGGCTAGTGAATGAAGTAGGAAGTATTGGGATAGAGGAATAGAGGAGGGAGGTTGTCTTTGGGTGATACTGTATTGATCTGAGGAGATGAGGTCATGGAAGAAACCAGCAGAATGGAGGTCCCAAAGCCAGAACGGTGACACAATCTGACATGGAGTAGGTAGGAGGGTGAACTGTGTGCCTGGCTACACAGACGGACATAGTGTCCACAGGAAGGAGACCTGTGCACACTTGAGTGGGGCTTTGGAAGGTTTTTATAGTCAATAACTGCCTTCAGAGGATGGGATTTGGAGTGAAAGACAATGCTTTTCAGAGTTGCTCAGGGAAAGACAATGAACACTCTGGATATGTTAATGGTTCTTAATGTGTAGATACTTTGTTACTGGATAGAGAAAGTAACCTTCTTTGTTTGGGGAAGGGTAGAGGCATGAGGGTTCTGTTCAGCCTCGAGTATCCCAGTTTTGGCTGATAGGATTAGCCAGGTGTTCTGGCACGTAGTTGCCTTGCAAGTTAACATTTCTTTGGAATTTGGGAAGCCCCTCCTTTAGTGCATATCTGACTCAGCAATGTTTTTCTTTGGGATTCCTGGTTGTGGAATTTCCCAGGTTTAATAGTCACACTACATGGAAGGCCACATTTGACCTAATTATTAAATATTGTCAGATTATTATAGTTATGGGGCAGGGAGTATCAGGGTAGGTAACAGTAGAGCACCAGAAGTGGTGGACCATGCTGCTGTTTACAACCTGGGAGGGCCCTCCCTGCTCCAGAGAGCTATTGTCACACTGCAGTCACTACAGCACACACTTGACTAGTTTTGAAATGCTCCAAGAGGTCCTTCCTCAGAACCAGAAACTGCAGGCAGATTGCTCTAGGAAATTGCCTGTGTGCCTACCCTGACTTGAGACAGAGGATGAGCAACAGCCATAGTAGCAATGAAGAGGGGAGGTTGATGGAGCTGGGGGACAGGAGCCTGTGCTTGTACAACTTAAATGTATATAATCTCTTCCTATGCAAGAGGAGGCTAGGGATGCAATTCTTCACTATTTTCTTCTCTATGGAAGCAATGAGTAATGTCAGCAATCTCCTTCTCACTGCAAGAAAGCATTTGAAAACTGCACTTTTCAAAGAGTATTTGCAGTTGAGACTTATTCTGAGGGGAGGGGGAATCACACATGGTTGCTTTGTGCAGAAAACAGCATTTTCCAAGCAGAAATATGCTGCATATTCTGTTCAGAATAGAATGCATAGAAAAACACTGGTTGAGATCCTGCATCAAAAATGTAGCCATGATGTTGTAGCTACACCATCCAACCTCCGAAATCCACCTTAAAAGCCAGTCAGCAGGGCACTGCAGAATGAGGTAACCATTCCCCTCCAGCTGGCAAGCACAGCTCCAATGAAGAGTGGTGACAGGTTCCCGGCAGGGGTCCCTGCTTCTACTGCCAACAGCATCACTTAGAGGGATGTTCAAGTCAACATGCCCTGCCCCACTCAGCAATAGCACAGATTTCTCCACTCTGGATGGCTGACGGCTTTTAAGGTGAGTTTCAGGGTCATTTATGGTCATGGCAATAATACCACAATCACAAATCACAACTGAGAATACACAGCAGCTATGAGGTCCTAAGTCTAACTTAGGATACTACAGTGGGCCCTCCGTATCTGCTGGGGTTTGGTTCCAGGATGCCCTGTGGACATCAACATCCATGGATGCTCAAGTACCATAATGTACATTGGCACAGTAAAATGGTGTCCCTTGTATACAATGAGGCTTGCTTTTTGGAATATTGTTGGAAAACATTTTCAAGCCATGCTTGGTTGAACCCATGGATAAAGAATCCATGGATACAGAGGGCCAACTGTTTAATCACTGTTTTCTGAGCAGAAATACATGTGCAACCATGTGCAAATTTTGCACAGAATATGTCTTGAGCTGCCAACATTCCTGCTAGGCCAGGTTTTTTCTCGCCACCTTGGAGTGTGGTGGACTCTCCTTCTTGGAAGTTTTTAAACAGAGGCTGGATGGCCATCTGTCGGGAATGATTTGATTGTTTATTCCTGCAAGGCAGGGGGTTGGACAAGATGGCCTTGTGGTCTCTCATAGCTCTATGATTCTATTATTCTAATTGGGTTTCCCGATCATGGTGCTCTTTAACTTTGTGTACAGCTGGACAGCTTGCAGTTCCTTTGCATCAGTAGAAGATTGGGTGGTGGTGGTGGTGGAAAGCACTTCCCTGGCTCCCTCTACACAGTTTCAAGAAATAATGCCTGGAGAGAGTTCAAAAAAGTTACTTTTTCAAGTGACAGCTCCCATAATCCTCTGCTGACCATTTGGCTGGGAAATTGTGGGAGTTGTCATTTTACAAAAAGTTTTTCCAAGTTTTGTGCCTGAATAAGGTTAAAGAAACAACTATATCCTCACAGCCCCAAGATATCTTGTACATAGTAGCAAACTGTTGTAAAAGATGTCTAATTTATAGCCAGCATGATAGGAAAGATTTACCCTCAGTGTTCTTTGTGCAGGATGCAACAGCCACTCCATATGTTGTCTGTCATGGGGGATATGGGTATATCTATGGAACTAAGGCTGCAAGAAAGATGAGCTGGGAATGCGCTGGAAAAAGTACATCTTTATCTTTGGGTATAAATACCAGCCAATCCATTGTGGTTATTATAAAGTCTGTTCTTTTACATGCATTCATTAAAAAAAATGTTGTCAACTACAATTGAAACCATTTAAAACAAATCCTTAAATGTGCAAAGGCCAAACCAGCATGCTATTAAAAGCCCTTATGATTAGTTCCTAAAAGGCTATTGGAACAGTACAGGGTAGTAGGAATAGCACAAGGTAGCACAGTTTTTACCTGCCAAAAGAAGGATAGCAAGGAGGGAGCCATCCTAGCTTCCTTTGTTTTTGCAAGGTTCCCAAGTACACACCAGGCACCACCTCATAATCTCTTTCATGTACTGAATATGGATGGACATCAGAATGACTGAAGAGGACTTATTATTCAGCTCTTTCTCCTGTTGTTTTGTTGAGATTCAGGAGGTCTAACAGAACTTCAGTAAGAGAATTGTTTATTATTATTATTATTTTATTGAAAGCATTTTTGCCCTTTTCTTCATTTAAAAAGCTCTCAGAACAGTTTATGGATCAATTTTTTTAAAAAAGAAAAGAAAAAACAAGATAGCTTCCACCCCCAGGCTTGCAATCAAACAGATATGTCACAAAAGGAAAAAGGCAAGGAAAAGAAAATGAAAAGCAAGGTAGCACATTGCCAGTTCTCAATGCTGTGGGCAGTGCAATCATAACTCAATGATGTACTGGCAGTGAAACTAGGCACAAGTCCATTCCACCTGCAGAAATGCCCTTTCAACCAGCAGAAGTACCCTTCAGCTGGCTGATCTCAAGAGATCTGCTGACAGAGAGATTAGCCAACGGATCTGTTCTGCCAGCTGAGATCTGCTAACAGAAGATTCCAGAAAGGGATAGAAAGGGGTGGGAGTGAGAAGGAACTGTGTCAGATCAAAACCTCCTCTGGTCCAGAAACACAACCACTGCAGCAGCACAAAATTGGAGTGACAGGAGTCCAAAGTAATTTCCAACACCCCTACTTTGAGATGGGTTTGGATTCAACACAGCTTCAACTAGCACAATGTCAACTCAGTGGACTTTTGTTCCTCTTGGCCAATTAGGATTGTGCTTAGGCTTCTCATAATGACAGCTGGTGTGGAAACAGACTCCTCACAGTTCAGAAACATGCCCCAGCCCCAACAAGAATGGCTGAAGTTGGAAAATGCTGAACATGAGTAATTACATTCAATATTTAACATGGAGATGTCTACACTTTGGAGCATATGGGAAAGGACATGCCCCAATAAGTGTACAGCCTTCAGATCAAGAAATGTGATAAGGATCGAGTAACCCTTTTCCAAAATGCTTGGGACCAGAAGTGTTCTGTATTTTGGATTTTCCCCCCCAGATTTTTGTATACTTGCACGTCCATAATGAGATATCTTGGAGATGGAACCAAGCCTAAACACAAAATTAATTTATGTTTCATATACACCTTATACCCATAGCCTGAAGGTAGTTTTATATACAATATTTTAAATATTTTTTTGCATGAAACAATGTTTGTGTTCATTGAACCATCAGAAAGCAATGGTCTCACAATCTTAGCCACCCATGTGTACAAGTCTGGATTTTGGAATTCCAGATAAGAGATACTCAACCTGTAGTTTGCTTGAAAAACTTAAAGCCATCTAGAACTAAATGTACTGCAAATATTTGTATGAAAGTAAATGAGATTCATTCCCATCACCAAGAGACTAACATGTCTGTAAATTTCATCCAGTTCGGAGAAATAATAGATCACATTATTTTCCTTTCCTTTTGGTCAATGGGATTTAGGTTTTAAAATGAAGATTTGGATTTGACCTTGGGCAGCATCAGTTTCAATTTTCTGAATCACTGGATTTGGGTTGAAACTGAATCTTACAACCATAATAAAATCTTTAAGAAACCATGGAGGATTGGGTTGGCAGAATGAAAACTGGAGAGGATTCCTGTACTTTTAATAGCTGTTTAGGAAAGGGCATTTCAGCAGGTGCTGTTGTCTGCTGTCACATAACCAGGTAATAAACAACAACTGCTGGAATTCCCTTGACTACACAACTTAAGTATTGAACTCAGGTATAAGACATGGTTTCATTATCCAGTAGGTCTGTGAGGTCAAATATTTTCTTTAAAATCTGGCAACATTATGGCAACAATGCAATTGTCCATGACCGAGGTGTACTGTCTCTTACAGCCTTGTAAATATTTAGTTATTAAAATATGCCCACAAAAGACCCTCACTTGCAGTTCGCATTTTTTAAAAAGGTGCTCTGAAACTAGCCAGGAAATGCAGGCTAGATTTTTTTAAAGACTTCTGTAGAAGAGGGATGTATCTGAGGGACATCCCTCCCTTCCTCTATGGCTAGCATAGAAACCATGTAGACTGGCAAAGAGGAGATATGAAGGTCCCTCACTCTCTATTCTCCATTGAATTCTATGCACTCACCTGTACAAAAATCCTTGTTGCCTGTGGATACTGGTGAGTTGTTAAATACAAGGCTGTTTGATTGCTACTATGTTAAAATATTCATTAATAATGTGATCCTGCATGCAATTATACATGCATAAATCGAGTTGAGGTCTGTGGGGCTTAACCATGCATAACTGATAGCAAAATTGAAACCTAAGTTCTCTAAGACTGCTTAGTAAATGAGATCCAGATTGTAAAGCATCTTGCAATATTGTAATACTGTAGAAATGATAGATACTACTACCATTAATACTAATGATAAAAGGGAAACAGTAGGATATATTTGTAAATATAGAACAGAATAATCACACAGTGAGAAGAAAAGTAGAGTTACGCATCAAATTATATAGGCATAAAACAAAAGTAATCTTCATAACTTTAATAAATATCAGCCCAGGTTCCCAAGAGGACCTCAGCACACTGCTGTTTTCATTGATTCATATATTAATATCATTTTGCATTCAGCTAATACAAAATTGATGATATGAAAGTGTTTTTCCATTACTGCTCCTTCAATGGATAATATAACCCACTTTTCATATTTTCTGTGTGAAATTTAGAAACTTCATAGATACATTATGCGCTGAAATGAACAAATTAACTGTTGAAAAGTCTAGCACATTCTGAAGGGGAAAAAATGTGGTGTGTCTCCTGGGACCTGGAGAGCAATACACCGTATTGAGCAGTGATTTTGTACAATAATAGGAACATAGATTATACAAGTTGGAATGGACTCCATGAGCATCACATCCATCCCTCTGTCAGGAACAGGAATCTTATGCAAAGCTATCCTTCTCAAACTGTGACAGCCTTTACCATCACTGATGGACGTCCTGGACTATACAGCCAGAATATAAAAACAAGTCTCGCACTGAATCCTTCAGCTGTGGTGTGCACTTTACATTGCAAGGGAAACGACAGGCATGAACATCAACAAACTGAACAACACTGGCTGGCCAATCAGTCTTATTCCTCCACCACACTTCAGCCATGCTATCCACTTTTTTATTTTTAAAAGTGCCGCATGAATGTTTTTGGATCTATTCACTCATTTATCACATTCTGAGTTGAAAAGAAAAGAAAACTTCTTTAAAGGGAAGACTACTTTGAAAAAGCCAAGTTCTTGTTGATGTCAAGATTGGGGAGGAGGGGAACCAGGCAGGATTGCAGATGGCTGGCCTCTGCTTGGAACTCACAGAAATGTTTTTCTTAAAGAACACAGTCCTGGAAAGGAGCATTGTAGGGAATGTTTTAAAGATGCTTTTAGAGCATCCCCCCTAACATTTAATATGAATGTTACATGCATCTTGTCATTGTCATCATCATCATCATCATCATTTCATTTGTGTAGCACCATCACTGTTTGTATAGTGCCATCACTTTACTTTAAAAGGACAACAAACATTTTCCTGCCCTCATGCTTAAAATTTAATTAAGACATCTCTCTCTCTCTGTCTCTCTCTCTCTGTCCCTCTCTCTCTCTCTCTCTCTCTGGTTTTTCTTTGCAAACGAAGATTCAGGAAGGACTCATCCTGTGCTTTCTGCAAGCATGCTGATGGCTAAAAAGGCCAATCCGAGATAAACAAGTCCGGTTGCAGAAAGCACAGCAGAAGGTTTCCTTGGGTGATGTTTCCGGGTTGTGATTCTTTCTGCGTTGTCGTTTCTCTTCAAGACTTGTTTGGCGTGAGTTCTCAAATAAGGCTGCTGCATTGTGGATAGTGTGTCTCCATGCCTCCCAATGTGAGGCCAGGGCGGACCTTTGTTGGTGATCAATTTGGCCGAGCCTGAGATGTTGTTTCAGGGAGTCCTTGTATAGCTTTTTTGGAGCACTCCTCTTACGCTGACCCGTGGCGAGTTCACCGTAGAGTACTATTTTTGGGAGGCGATGGTCCTCCATCCTAGAAACATGCCCTGCCCAGTGCAGCTGTGTTCTCAATATCATGACCTCAATGCTGGTGATCCCTGCTTGCTCAAGCATCCCCAATTCAAACATTGGCAACTCATTGACAATTAAGACATGATACCAAAGGAAAAAGTAATAGCAGTGTGGTGGGGGGATTAAGTCCAGAAGATACTTCCCTCCCTTCGAGGCCACAGTTGTGGCAGTTGGGATGGAGGGAGGGCTTTTCATCTTCCTTTTGGGCCTAGGCATGGAGGAACTGTGCCTGCCACTTCTTCTCTCCCTCCCATTTCTCCCTCTTTATTATATTTTTCTGACTGCAAGCTGGACTCAGTATTTCTTCCTTAGAGAATCAAAGACAGGAACAAGTGGGAACTGCAGCAAATGTTAGAGGATGGAGTGTTGTTGATTCCAGCCTCTCTCCATCCATTATTCCCCTTCCTCACTCAGTTTACTGTATGTTTCCACAACACATCAAACAACAAGTGCATTCATCACTTGGCCGCTTTGGGGGAGAGGTCTATCTTTGCAGTTCCTACCTTAGGTATTTTTCCCTTTGGGATTCCTTCAAGTTTCTAGATCTCTTCCTTTGGGGCATAGTAGGAAGAAGGGGAAAGCTTTGGCTACATAACCAATAGCAATCAAAACCTGTCCATTAGGAAATAGGAAATCAAGATTTCCTGCGTGGCAGGGGGTTGGACTGGATGGCCCTAGTGGTCTCTTCCAACTCTACAATTCTATGATTCTATGAAATAAGCCACATATGTAGGTTCATTTGTACGATGTACACACTTTGCTTGGTATCTTGTTAGTGACATAGGCTGATTTAACCTCCTGTTAAGTTAGTGTGTGTCCTTTTCAGAATATTGTGAAAGGAAATATCTTGTACCTCCTTGCTCAAGCGCGCGCGCACACACACACTTGCAGCCCTGGCCACTGGATGAAGAGATACAATCCAGCTGCAATTTTGCAGTGAAGGTAGAGTTCTAGAAAGGCAACAGCTGTTCTCTTTTCCTAGCTGTATAACTAAAGCTGGATAAGGCCCAGGATCTCCCACCCCACTCTAGCCAGTCACTGCTTGGCCACAGGAGTGCATCCTAATGCCATCAGCTGAGTTGCACACAGGGGTGGAAAGGGCAGCCTGGCTTAAGAATGTTCTACCAGCATTCATCTGTGCTCTTGGCCTCTGTATTAATCAGGGTCACATTCTGGCACACTGAGTCCAGGCAAGGAATTTGGAAATGAAGGTGGAACATGAAAATATTCATAACCAAATTACTCTACTGGGGAGACAACAATGGTCCAATCACTTTACTGTTAAACAAGAAGCATGCATGCAAGATGGACCATCAATGATAGTGATGGTGGTGATATATGATATAAATATATTTATATTCTGTCTTTTCCCCAGTGCAGGGACTCAAAATGGCACAGAAAAATTAAAACAGATACAGATAAAAGTTTACATCCCTAAATATGTAAACGTTAGAATATAATTGAACTATCATTACAGTTAAAAGCTATTTAAAAGCATAGCCATTAAAACACAACCAATATGGATAAGACAGCACATCATTAAAAACCGTTTTCCTATAAGCAGTCAGTTCTCAAAGGCCTGTTGAAAGAAAGTAGTCTTAACTTTCCACCAGAAAGATGCTGCAAGGGGTGCTATTCTAGCCTCCTTAGGAAGGCAGTTCCAGGCCCTGACTCAGCTGCAGAGGAGGCCCTGTACAGTATTCCCATCAGATGTACATGAGAGGGTGGTTAGACCAAGAGAGGGTCTCACAGTCACTTGGGAGGCCTATGCCTTTCCCTTTTTCTGGTGATTTTTTAAAAAAACGGTGTCTGCTGTAGGGATGGAGTTCTTCACTGATTTCACTTCCATATGGGAAAACAAAAGGATTTATTCAATTAATTTGCTTTGGGGGGCAGGGGAAGACAGGGGGCAACCGAGAATTGCCAAGCTGTGTTCTGGTAGCTGGATGCTTGGCTACTATTTATATTCAAGCTATACGGAACATTATTTGGGTCTCACATGTGAAATTAGTTTGTGACAAACAAACATTCTTTTTGATTGGTTCTAACCATTTTGTGTCCCAGAATGTCACCCTTTTTGCATCCAAGGTTGCCAATTTAAGAGAAAAAAGAGGTGGCAAGAAGGAATAATGTTTTGTTTACTGGCTGGCATACTTTTCTATTGGTTCAATGTAACATTAACATAATGTGACAAGTCAATGTTTTTATTATAACATTACTGTAGTATTTATAATTGCATTGTTTTATTATTTATAATGGTTGGAAATGATTGGTAGAATTATTCAATGTATTGATCTGATCTGATAGCTGACAATGTAGGCCCCCTCTGAATCTCCTATGAGTCCCCCAGAGGTCTCAGCGGATCATAGAATCTTAGAATTGGAAGGGACTGCAAGTTCAACCCACTTCCATGCAGAAATACGCATCTAAGGCACTCCTGAAAGATGTCCATCCAAAATAGGTTCAAAGAGCTCCAAAGAAGAGTCTACCACCATCTGAGGCAGTCCATTCTGCTGTCTTACAGTAAAGAAGTCCTTCTTAATGTGTAGTGGAATCACTTTTCTTGTAATTTGAATCCATTGGCTCTTGCCTCTGCCTACCTGCTTGCTGATGCCAGAGGCTTCCCCTTTCTTTCTTGCAGACTGCTGCCTGCTTGCAAGACCACCACTGCCGGCAGAAACAGGGCCCAGGTCCTGAGTAAGCTGCCTGGCTAATCAGCCAAACCAACACCTGTCCCCTTCCTACAAGGTGATATAAACTGCCTGCCTGGGATGATGGGCTTGCTGCTGGTGGGGATCACCCCTTTGGGGAGCCATTTTGTGGGGGAACGAGGGCCCATTTCCCTGTTTGAGATATATTATTACATATATCTTAGGTCTTTTTTATACAATTCTGTCTTGTTGGCAAAAGGAAGAAAGGTGTGATTTGGAGAGCATGGGTGTAAAAGCTGTCCAGAAAGTAGTCATTCCAACAATAATAGGTAGAGGAAGATACAGAGTAGAGAGACCAGTATTATCACCATGGAAGAAGGGAAAGCCACAGGGTGCTGTTTGCCCCCAAATTGTCTCCCACTTCAAATAGTTGGGTTGGTCTTGGCAACAGGCCCCCTGGGCTGAAAATGCTGCTGATTAGTTCCAGGTCGATGAATGGGAAAACATCTCTACTCCTAGACTTGATCCTCGATGAGAACCTGGATTACATTACAAAGACCTGGGTGGATGTAGCAGGGGAGGTTAACCTCTCCCAGCTTTGTTTGCCATGGTTCTCACTGCAGCAAGAGCTGAGGCCTGAGGATCAGGGAGGTGGAATTGCAGTGGTCTATTGTGATTCCATCTCCCTCACCAGGTACACCATCCCACAGTTTGAGTGTGTTTATCTGAAGTTGGGTAGCCAGGACAGAATAAGGATTCTATTGGTGTACCGCCCACCCCGCTGCTCAAGAGTCTCCCTTCCTCAGATGGCTGAGTTGGACTCGGCAGTGGTGCTGGAGACCCCCAGCTTGTCTCCATGCTGTTGGGAGTAGCTCAGGACTTCATGTCCTCCATGATGACCATGGGTCTGTCCCAAAAAATATCTGGGGTCACCCACAATGCAGGACACATTCTGCACCTGGTTTTCTGGGCTGGGTGGGATGATGGTGATCTCGGTGTGAAAGAAGTTTATATAATTCCATTGTCATGGACAGATCACTACCTAATTTAGTGGGATTTAGACTCACAGAGCCATAGAATTATAGAGTGGAAGAGGCACTATGGGCCATCAGGTCCAATCCCCTAATCAGGGCAGGATCTCCACCTAGAGCATCCCCCACAGGTAGCTGTCCAGCTTCTTTCTGAAGACATCTGGAGAAGGAAATACCACCACCTCTCTAGGCAATTGGTTCCATTACCAAACCATTCTCACTGTCACTGGGACTCAGAACATCTGATTAAGATAGGAGGCTTACGGATCCAAATGGATCCCCGATGGCTCTTGGTAAGTTTTCCTGTTTCCTTGGCAGGTGATCCTGTTGAAATCCTGGATGATCTCTCGAATAGGAAAATGGCTAAGGTGGAAGACACAATTGCTTCTAAGGGTCCCCTTCCATCGAGTGGAACCAAGTCAGTTCCCTGGTTCACTAGTGAGCTATTGGCAATGAAACAAGTAGGATGGAGACTAGAGCATTAATAGCAGAAAACTCAGTAGAGCTAGCTCGAGTGGTCAGGGGCCTTTTATACTCTGCCCTACAGAAGCACAATGTAGACCATTCAGCAGCCTACTGTAAAGAATTTGCACAACGCTTTGCGGAAAAATTCACATAGATCTTCTCCAACTTGGATGCTGCGGTTGATATAGGACTAGTGGATGTAATTTTGGGTCCTTCTTGTCCCAGGTTAATGAATATGTTTCAAATTGTGCAGCCTGAGGATGCAGACAAGATCCTTGGAGAACCGAAAACCACCACATGTGCACTGGACCTTTCCCCTCTTGGCTTATAAAAGCAACCAGAGTGGGACTGGCTGAGTGGGTAATGGGAGTAGTGAATATCTCACTGCTGCAAGGCAGAGTTCCATCTTGCCTAAAATAAGCTGCAGTGAGGCCCTTACCAAAAAAAAAAAAAAAAAAATCCTTCCTGAACCTGACTACACTTGATGACTACCAATATTCTACAATATACCTTTTTTGGGCAACATTTTAGAATGTGTGGTAGCCTCCCAGCTCCAGGGGTTCCTGGATGAAACAGATTGTCTAGATCCATTTCAATCTAGCTTTAGGTCTGGCTATGGGACTGGACAGTTTTGGTTGCCTTGATGGATGGCTTATGCAGGGAAGTGGGCAGAGCGTGTCTATCCCTGTTGATTCTGCTTTCAACAACCATTCACTATGGTTATCCACCTCTCTGGAAAAGAGTACTGGGCACTGTTTTGCAGTGGTTCCAGTACTTCTTGGAGGGGCAAACTCAGAAGGTGGTGCTGGTGGATTCATGTTTGACCCCATGGCCATTGGCCAGTGGGGTCCCTTAGGACACAGTTTTCTCCCCATTGCTATTTAACACCCACATGAAACTGCTGGGAGAGGTTATCCATAGTTTTGGAGTTGAATGTTATCTGTATGCTGATGATGCCCTACTCTATCTCTGCTTTCCATCCAATTCCAAGGAAAATGTCTGTGTACTAAACTAGTGTCTGCTGTCAGTAATGGACTAGATGATGGCAAGCAAATTGAACCGTAATCCAGACAAGTCAGGGGTGCTTGTCTGGACTGGCACCCCTGACTTGAAAGTTGAAAGGCAGATCAGGGAATAGGTATTCATCCTGTGTTAGATGGGATTACAATCCCCCTGAAATCTCAGGTTTGCAGCTTGGGCATGCTGTAGACTCTGATCTGAGCCTAAATGCCTAGGTTTCAGTGATGATCAGGAGTGCATTTGTACAGCTGAAACCGGTGCACCAGCTGTGCATGTTCGTTGAGATGCCAGATTTGTCTATGGTGACACATGCTTTGATTACATCTCATTTGGATTACTGCAACACATTCTACATGGGGCTGTTTTTGAAAACTGTCCAGAAATGTCAGCAGATCCAAAATTCTGTGGCCAGGTTGCTGACTGGGATGGATTATAGGGATCATATAACCCCCTTGCTGAAAGAACTCCACTGGCTGCCGATCTGTTTCCAGGCAAAATTCAAAGTGCTGGCTATGACCTTTACACAGCTTGGGTTCAGACTATTTGAAAAACCATATCTCCCTATATGAGCCTACCCATTTTCTAAGCTCTGCAGAGGAAAGCTTTCTTTGTGTCTCACCTCCACCCCAGGCACGTCTGATGAGGACATAAGAGCAAGTCTTCTCAGTGGCTGCTCCCAAGGTATGGAACTCCGTTCCCCACAAGGTCCACTTGGACCCCTCCCTGCTGTCTTTCTGCCAGCAAGTAAAGACCTTTTTATTGAAGGATGCTCTTGGTTTTTACTGTGTTGAAGCAGATAAATCTTTAAATTGGGGAGAGGAGTTATAATGTTTTATTTTATTAATTTAAGCATCTTTTAATACTGTTTTTAACGTGTTTTTTTAAAAACAGAAGTTTAGTTTAATTGTGTTTTAACTTTAGTATTAAGAGTTTTTTTAATTGTATTGTGCTTTTAAAACATTGTATGCCACCTTCGATCCCATACTGGGAGAAAGGCAGGAAAATAAATAAATAAATAAATAAATAAATAGTTCATGTTCTAGTCTCTGGAGCAGCAAAAAACAAAAAACAAAAAACAAAGTGAAGTCAAAGGCTTTCATGGCCGGCATCCATAGATTTTCCTTGGTATTTTTCCAGTCTGTGAGGCCATGTTCTTGAAGAGTTCATTTCTGACATTTTATCTGCATCTGTGACTGGCATCTTCAGAAGATCTCTGGCATCTCTGAAGATGCCAGCCACAGATGCAGGTGAAACATCAGAAAGAAACTCTTCCAGAACATAGCCTCACAGACCAGAAAAAAAACCAAGGAAAATCTATAAAACCCCCAAACTTCATCCATCTTCTACAGGTCAACTCTTCAGCTATTTAAAGAGGGCTATCATACCACTTCTCAGTCTTTTCTTCTCCAGGGGCCCATCTACACAAGGGAAGGAATGGAGTACCTCGCAGTAATGGCATCTTGCAACAGCAGCAACATGTCTTAACAGTTTTTCTGGCCTGGGGAGCTGCCATATGCCTTGCATTCCAGATGGTGGCCATGAGTGATTTACTTACGTTACTTCTTCACTGCTACTGGTTTTTTTTTAACAACATAGTGATGTTTCAATTTTACAGGAAAGCATAACAAAAAATAACCATCCTATTTTATCGCCTTAGCGAGTGATTGCTAAGGTGAAGATCCAACATGGTGGCAGTGGGCACTTGCCCTGCTAGCAAGCCCCCCCCCATTGTTGCCCAGCCAATCAGCTTTGTGCTTCCCTTTGAATTTCTTGTTGTTTGATTGTCCAAATGAGCAGGAATGCTCACCCCCAACATAGTTTTTTAAAAAGCACTAGAAAAGTGGCAAAGGCTTTTCCTGTATTGTTTTTGCCCCCCTCCTTCTGAATAGGGTGAATTGGTGCAGGAATCCATTTAGACAGGTAGGATTCCAATCAGATTCCATGAGGGTGTTTTTTTGTGTGTTTTGTTTTGTTTTGTTTTGTTTTGTTTTGTTTTTGGCCCACAATACAAACCCAGGCTAAAAATACCAAGCTCCCTCATTCATTCACATAAGTCTTGGTCTCCACACCTTTGATCATCTTGGTCACTTTTCTCTGGACATGTTCCAACCTGTCAATATCCTCCTTGAATTGTGGTGCCCAGAACTGGACACAATATTCCAGGTGAGTTCTGGCCAAAACACAATAGAGTGGCACCACTACTTCCCTTGATCTGGACCCTATGGACTTTTTCAAATGAGGTAAAAGAAAACCCTGAGGAGGTCGGGAGAAGAATGGGACTGTCATGCTTACAGAGCCCCGTTTCAGACATCCTCCTCCATCCTCCTCCTGAACTTCCCCCATGTTTCTTCCATGATGCTGGCACCACTTTTTATTTCCAGAGGTTTTCCGTCAATAAAAAGAGGCTCCAGCAGCATGGGGGAAGATTGGGAGGAGGTTGGGAGGAGGACTGAGGAGGACGGTGGCATCTGAAATGGGGCTCTGTAAGCGCAAGAGCCCCGTTCGTCTCCCGACCTGCTTGGTTTTGTGTTGTTTTTTTTTTTACCCCATTTTAAAAAGTCCTATATCCATGTTGATGCACCCTAGAATTCCACTAGCTTTTTTTTTTTTTTGGCTGCTGCATCACACTGTTGATTCATGTTTGTTGTCATCATTCACCTGGCTACCGCAATATAGCTGCCTCCCACCCTTCCCCAGCCAATACGTGGCCATGTTGGGGGAAACCATGAGCCTCTGGAGGTAGAAGAACACAGGACCTCTGGAGTTTGCTTAGGATTCTCCTCATTGGGTTTTTCCAACACTCAAGAACCACCACCCCTTTCACCCCCCTGAGTCTTTGAATATTCTTTCCATCTATCATCTGAAGGAAATATTTAATACACAGAAAGATCAGGTGTGGGAGAGTAAACTAGAAGAATGAGTTTTGTTGCATTTTGTGGTTGTTGTTTCTTTTCTTTGTTTTGCTTTTTTAAAAAAAAAATCCTCTCCTCACAGTTTGAAATACTGGTTTAAGATTATTAGAATATTCAGGATATTCCTTGAGTTGACATATAGGAAGACAAATCAAGATAACTAGAAAATGCCACTATTATGGTGAAGGGAAGTCAGAGAAAGCTTGCAACACAAAGAAACAATATGGCAAGGAAGATTTTGAATTGCACAAACTACTATAAGGAAGATGGAAATCATGTCTGAAAGCATAATTGACTGGAGTTTCTAGACTACCAGAAACAGATAAACAGTTACCAGAGGTTGAGTACTGGAGATTATTGTGTGTTTTGAACTAGAAACCTGTTGGGCCATGAACAGTTGTTAGAGTCTATAAGCAGTGATAGCTGGTGGCTCTCATGTCCTTGACTTGTGAATCCTCTCTGGGTTTTAATCTGAACTTTAAAGATGTTGTTACTGAACCGTATCCCCACAACAGGTTGTGAACTTTGAATATCTCTTTTAAAATTCAATGATCACATTCTAAGTTAGAAAACAAAAGAAAATGTTTTTCAAGGGAAAACAAAAGAAAATGTTTTTCAAGGGAAGCCACTAGCCCCCATGGGTCCACAGACTGGCAAGAGTCGAATGGCCTAACTGTTGCACGACATATCAGGGAACTGCAGTTCAAAACTTTTTACTTCTCAGAATAGCTTTGGTTAAGCTGGGATGCAAGACTCTCATTCCCAGGTCTTATGAAAGGTGCAAAAAGTTCTATCTAACATCTGAGAACTCAGCAGGGTTTTTTCTCATGTGAAATAAAATTGCTGCTTACCTTTATCGAAGTCTTTCCCAAGTATTTCATCATCCTACACCTCCTCAGATTCTCATCTGGCACATCTTACATGTGATGAACAATTTTTTTGTCCTATTTTGTACAAAACTGATTATACCTGAAAGGTAACTTTGGTGCATATAACTAAGATATAAGTTAATATGAAAGACCCACCATCTTCTAACCATCTCCAGCTCTCCCCATCTTCTTTTTAAAGGTATCCTTCTGCTTTCTTGGCATAGCATCCTTGAAGCAGTCTATTGAAATGTGTCCTTCCCATTTAAACATGTGCTTCTTGGCAAGAGCATATAACTTGGGAGATTATCAGATATGGCAAAAACTGCATCAAAAGACCACTAGAAGAACAGGAAGGGGCAACCTTACTAGACGGCGATGTCCTCCAGCGTCCTGGGGGTGTAGTGTGGGTGTCAGTAAGGCATCACTTTTTATTAGCGTCTTGTCCCTGTCAATTAAAAAGGGAAGTCTCATCCGTGGCGGTGCTACGCCCCCAGAACAGCAGAAGGAAATGAGTGTCTGGTAAGGTCGCCCTTTCTGTTCTTTTAGAGATCTTCTGACGTTGTTGGGAATGTGATTTTTTGGTGTGTTCCCCCTGTCTGATAATCTCCTTGGATTCCAGTTGAAGACACAACCCCTACCCTCTGAAAAGTCTTGACATCCTAACTTACAGAGGATCCACTCAGGAATCACTATAATTTCTGATTCCTGTTTATATTTAGTCCTTTAATGTGGCATCCTTTGACTGCAAGCCTACACCAGCTTGCAATGTCAAAGCAATAAAAATATAAAGAAGCCCTGGTGGCATAGTGGTTAAATATCAGTACTGCAGCCACAACGTTGTGAGTTTGTTCCTGCAGGGCTCCAGGGTTGACTCAGCCTTCCATCCTTTCGTAGGTTGGTAAAAGGAATACCCATCTTGTTGGGGGCAATTAACTAACACACGTAAACATTGTAGAATATAGAACAACAATACAGTTTAAACAAACTAAACATATTAAAGCATTTAACAAGTGGAAATTAATAAAAAAAAGAGTGTAAAACCATATATGTGTACATTTTGGAAGAAATCAATTAGGTTCCAAAGGCTTCTAGTTTGGTGCCAGGATGAAGCTGGAGTTGGCTCCAATCAGGCTTCCAAAAGAGTGGGGGGAGACATTCCACAACAATGGCACCACAGCAGGAATGCTTCTCAGTGTATAAGGGACAAAGGAGACATGCATCCTTGGACAGGCATATATAGGGAGAAATATTTCTTTGTGCATCAAGGTCCAGAAATTTAGGGTCTTGAACATCATCATCAGCAACCTGACTTCAGACGGGAAGTGTATTGGCAGCCAGTGCAATTCCTTTAAGATCAGTGTCATGTGATTTTTGTAGGGCAATTTGATCAGTCTGGTCTAAGTCATCATTAAGGGCAGCCCACATAAAACATATTGTAGTAGTCTCATCAGGAAGTTACCAGTGCATGAATTACTACAAGGGTTGCTTCTGTTTAGGAAACAGACCACTCAAAGGTGATCCCAAGTACTCTGACTCATGGAGTCCACCTGGTCTTCCAGCTATACTCCCAAGCTATCCACCTGCTCTTGGGGGAGTACAAACCCATCCAGGTCAGATCACTTACCCAGTTCCTGGACCTGGGAAACATCAATCCACAGAACCTTTGATTTATCAGAAACCAGCTTCAGTTTAGTGGCCTTTATCAAGCTCTTTACAGCATCCAGACATTAGCCCATTACCTGCATAACCCCAGACATCTCAGACAACATGGAGAAGTAATACCCATGTTAATCCCATTTCTCAGGAAGAGTTGGGAATGGACCACAATTATGTCTTTCTGGCTCCCATAGAATACACACTGTTTCTATTGTTGCTGTTGTGGTTGCTTGTTTGTTGTTGTTTTCCTGCTGGGGGATGCTGTATGATGGCAGTAGGAGACTAGTCTAGCCTAACACCTTGTCGTTAGCCTGGGACAGATGGGTTCATGATTTAACTTCCGACTTCCATTTTTTGTCTTGGCCACCCTCCCTCCCACAGTTTATCCCCACACTTTGGGTCCCATTTGTGGAGAAAATCAGGATATAACTCAAATAAAATTTAAAAAATAGGCACAGACAGAGAAACCTGAAGCCCTTTCACACTTCACAAATTATAGCACTCTGATTCCACCCTAATTGTCATGGCTGCATCCTATGGAATCCTGGGGTTTTTAGTTTTGGAAGGCACTAGAGCAGTCTGGCTAAGAATTTTCAATACCCCTTCTCTAAACTATAAACCCCAGGATTCTACAGAATGTTGCCATGGCATTTAAAGTGGATTCTCTCTTTAGCTTCTCTTCGCAAACGAAGATTCAGGAAGGACTCATCTTGCGCTTCCTGAAAGCGCGCTGATGACCAAAAAGCCCAATCCGAGATAGACAAGTCTGGTTGCAGAAAGCACAGCAGAAGGTCTCCTTGGGTGATGTTTCCAGGTTGTGATTCTTTCTGCGTTGTCGTTTTTCTTCAAGACTTGTTCGGTGTGAGTTCTCAAATAAGGCTGCAGCATTGTGGATAGTGTGTCTCCATGCCTCCCGATGTGAGGCCAGGGCGGACCATTGTTGGTGATCAATTTGGCCGAGCCTGAGGTGTTGTTTCAGGGAGTCCTTGTATTGCTTTTTTGGAGTGCCCCTCTTACGCTGACCCATGGCGAGTTCACCGTAGAGTACTATTTTTGGGAGGCGATGGTCCTCCATCCTAGAAACGTGCCCTGCCCAGCGCAGCTATGTTCTCAATATCATGGCCTCAATGCTGGTGATCCCTGCTTGCTCAAGGACAGGAACATTCGTCACATAGTCAGTCCAGTGTATATTTAGGATTGTGTGTAAACAGTGCTGATGGAAGCGTTTGAGGAGTCATAAGTGGTGGCGATAGGTGACGCATGTTTCAGACCCATAAAGGAGAATAGACAGTACAATGGCTCTAAACACACTGATTTTTGTGTTTCACCTCAGGTGTTTATTACTCCAGACTGTTTTGTAAAGTCTTCCAAATGCGCTATGTGCCTTTGCTAATCTGTGATTGATCTCTTTGTCAATCTTGGCATCTGAGGAGATGATCCTTCCCAGGTAGGTGAACTGCTGAACGGACTTAAGCACAGATTTGCCTACGGCAATGTGGGGAGGTTGGTATTCGTCCTGTGGTGCAGGCTGGTAGAGAACTTCCGTTTTTTTCAGGTTGACTTCCAGCCCAAACAGCTCTGCAGCTGTTACGAAGCAGGATGTTAGGTGCTGCAGAGCTGCTTCTGTGTAGGCAACAAGGGCAGCATCATCAGCCAAGAGCACCTCACGGACTAGATAGTTGAGAGTCTCATCATGCTACAATTGGGTATTGTGAAAGGGCACCTGGAGCAACAGCTAGCTTTTCCAAACATTGCTTGACTTTTTCTGTTCTATAATTGCTCCTCCTTGACACCAGTGAATCTCACAGGACCTGGCTCTTCAGTACAGGCAAATAAGCTTGCATAAAGACCTTCAAGCATGATCTATAGTTTAGCTTCATTTCTTCATTAGAAGAATGGGCTGAAGCAAAGGGTGCCTCTTTTGGGACCCACAAGCCCCAGCTATGTTAGAGGTGTAATGAGAAGCCCCTGGGGGCCAGATCAGGAGTGAGCAACTCGTAAGCCCCAGATGTTACCAGAGGGCAACTTCCATCAGCCCTAGACAGCACAGCCAATGGTGAGGGATAATGGGAGCTGCAGTCCAAGATGCACATCCTTGGGCTAGATTGAACTCTGATGTTGCCACTTGTCTTTCATGGTTATTACACATTTTCTCTTGAAGGTGGCAACAGGTGAACCAGTCTTCAAAATCCTAGGGGTGCCATGTGCTTTTGAATGGACCCAGGACATGCTGCCTTTTCAGCAACATTTGAATGGACTGGAACATGTTTGCCCCAGTTCATTACTCCCTTCCCACTGCCTGGTCATTAATGTGCATCCAGCGCTTGGAGAGAGAGAGTGTATTAAAGATTCATCTCTCTCAGGAGCAGGTTCTGCATGCATAGTTCTAACAGCCCATACAGTAAGTTATATCATTTCCATCAATTCCCTCTACTCTCCCCCCCGCCACACTCCCCCCAGTATAATTTATGGCAGTCACAAACCACAAGTTAATGCATCTTTTTCATTCCACCCTCGCCCGAAATTTATTATATATTTGAGCTAGTTGGACGAAGAGCAGAGGCATCTAGTATGTTTCTGAGTTATATACTGCATTTCAATAAAGCACGATTGTGAGGTACAATTCTCAGATGCCTTTGATATGTTTGGCCCCTATTCTTGAAAATGTCTCTTCCTCAACAATGACATCAACATTACCATAGCTTGAATAATGAAAGAGTGTGTGTATATATGCTTATTTCTTGAGCTTCATGCTGTGCACAACTTCGTATGGTGAAAGCAATGCAGGCACTCCAGGTTGACGGATTGCCTAGTGCCTGTTTGCCTGAAAACAAACACATTCAAAAGCTGTGATCCTGCAAATGTCTCAAAGCCCCAAATATTAACTAAGAATGACACAATGTCACTTCTGGTAGCCCAAAATGGCACCCCAGATTATGAAGTATAGTCCCCCAGAGGAGCCTGAAATAGCATGGTGTGTGTTCTCCAAGCTCCAAAATTTGCCCATATCTGGTCTTGAGCCAAGTGAAACCAGGTGAGCTCCACACCTAGCTAGCTTCTCCTTCTTGCTCCCAGGAAGTATATTCCATAGCTTCTGTCCATGATACTTCTTTTCCTCAGAGTCACAAAGATCAAAGAACAAAGCTTGGTAATATTCCCTCCATTCCAAAGTTGGTTGTTGGGTTCCAGGGCAATGGGATTTCTAAGACTAACCTTCTTCTCCTCATCATATCTTGTTACTGCTTTGCCAAAGTGTCAAATCATTTTGAAATATGGCCGAGTGGGTGATGCTGCAACATAGCCCCCTCAGTTTTATCCACATCAAAGCCAACACATATGTCCCAAGGCCAGGAGATTTTAGATCATACCGACCTTGTGTTTCCATTTTCTAAGCCATCAACCAAGAATGGCAGCCTTTGTGCTCCCCTTCTGCCAAAACAAGATAAATATACACTCTGCAAATTATTTCTTCCTTCTTTCCTTTGAACTGCTCTAAATCTATGCATTCTGGTCTTGTATGGACCATCCTTCTCATTTGAGACTGAAAGGTCTCCTTGATGCCCCCAGGTTCTGCTTTACTCTTTCCTTGGTGTTCTCCTCACTTCTTGTTTGGTGAACCACGACTCCCTGCCTCCATCTTTTTCTGCTACATCACTATTATTAAGAATAGTCTGCTTTTCCAGTGCTAAGTATGTCAATCCATCATGTTTTTTCTGTGAAGATTCTATAAAGAGTTCTTGTCTTAAATCAAAATGGAAACTGTAGTCAAGAAATCGTAAGACTGGGATTTGGAAGGGCCACTACAAAAGAACTAAATAAGATCCTCAAATGTTGAATACTGAAGCCAGAATTATCCAGGCCATAGCATTTCCAGTTTCTATGTATGGTTGTGAATGCTAGACAGTGAAAAAGGCTGAGAGGAAGAAGATCAACTCATTTGAAATGTATTGGGAAAGAGTTCTACAGATACCATGGACCACCAAACAGAGACATAAATGTGCCCAAGAGTAAATGAAACATATACTCTCACTTCAAGCCTGAGGCTATCTTAATGTGAAGTTGATGGCTTTCACAGCCAGCATCCATAGGTTTTTCAATTTTTTTTTCAGGCTGTGAGGCTGTGTTCTGGAAGAGTTCATTCCTGATGTTTCACCTGCATCTGTGGCTGGCATCTTCAGAGAATGGTGGTATAGGGGTGTGTGGGGTGCATTCTGACATGATAATTGTTGGCCTGGTCCAGATTTTTGGTGTTTTTAAATAAACATTATGTGTCCAGGTTGGTTTATAACATGTTCTGCTTCTGCTGATTTTTCTGACTGTCCCAGTCTGCAGTGTCTCTCAACAACTATCATGTCAGAATGCACAGAGAAGCTATTGAAATCCACAAACACCTGGACAACTTCAACAGGAAAGAAGAAACTCTTAAAGTAAACAAAGTTTGGCTACCAGTCCTGAAAAACACCAAAATCAAAACTCAACACATGCAAATTAACTCCACCCAGGGACAGGAGGATTTCCAGCAGACAATGGGTCATTAGGCAAACAGACACTAATCCTCCTTGCATATCTTCCCATCCTAGGAACCAGCCATTCAAATACACAAATGTACATATCCTCTCCAACAGGGTCTCACAGTATATAACCCCACACAACCCTACACCACCATTATCTGAAGATGCCAGCCACAGATGCAGGCCAAATGTCAGGAATAAAGTCCTCCAGAACATGGCCTCACAGCCTGAAAAAAACCACAAAAAAACTATGAGGCTATCTTACTTTGGACACATCATAAGATGTCTTGGCTCACTGGAAAGAATGGTAATGCTCTGCAAAGTGGAAGATATTAGAAAAAGAGGAATACCACATTACGGATGAATTGAATCAACCAAGGAATTTTCAAGACCTGAGAAGGGCTGTTGATGATGGGTTCTAGGAAGTCTCTCATTCAAAAGTTGAAGCCAACTTAATGGCAAGTAACAACAAAGTATTATAGCAAATTAAGACTTCTGTGTTTCAGCTGTCAATGTTCTTGGACTAATTTCTCCATTTTTGTAAAGTACAGTGTAAAATCTACTATGGACATCCCACAGCTCTGCAAAAGATCCTTATATTTCTGAGCTTATCAGATACATGGATGAGTCATTCAAGTGAATGTGTAAATATTTTGTTTATATTATGTAATACATCTTTGCTATGTGGGGATGTTCAGTATGAAGGTATTCTTCTAGTTGCAACCTAGCAGTCCAATTAATATTCAAAAAATAGTTTAAGAGGTCATTATTTCTTTTGGTGACATTTACATAATATTCTTGGCTTCAGAAGTCCCTTTGGGTAGTTACTGATGTGGAAACTTTTCAGATTTGCAAATCAGATTCAATTTGTTGTTGCCTTTGTGAAATTCTTGAGCGGAGGATGCATACAACCTGTCAAGTAGAACATTTGTGCAATTTTTTTTATCAGTACTGTATGACATTTTATTAAAGTGTTCTATAAGACAAAAATGAACTGTGATTCTGTCATGTTGATATTTAGGGATGGGGTGAGATCAAGATTATAATGTTATATGAACTGTATTGGGAGCAAGCCCTACTGAACACACCAGAATATATTTCACTCAAAATTGCATCTAGAAAGATGACTGAGAATTACAACAAGAAAAAGTAAGAATGCTAAAAAGTCTAGTGTTTATACATACTTTAAGCATGGAACTCCTTGCAAAGTAAGATGTAATACCATGGCATCCATACAAGCAAGAAGGAGAGGAAAGGAACTCAGAAGCTATGCTTACATTTTCTAGAAAAACCCAACTGACCAATCAGGACTCATAAATGCTCAAACATTTTAATATCCTGCCACTCAAATGGGTTCTCACCAGAGGTATCATTCTCTCGCTAATGAGGTAGCCTTTGAGAATCCTTGAAGAACAAGCAGAGATACTGTAGGTGCACTGAGCATTATATGTTTCTGGACTAGCTTCTAGAAGTATGTTTGCATACAGACTAGTCCAAAATGGAAACAACAGGAAGAAATAAATAAGGACTTTTTCAAATGGTGGGAAAAAACCACAAGGAGCTTGGGAGAAGAACAGGGCTGTCGTGCTTACACAGCCCCGTTTCAGATGACACAATCCTTGTCCGTCCTCCTCCTGACCTCCTCCTGACCTTCCCCTGTGCTGCTTGCACTGCTTTTTATTGATGGAAAACCTCCATGAATAAAAAGCGGTGCAAGCAGCATGGGGGAAGTTCAGGAGGAGGACCGGAGGAGGACGGAGGAGGACGGAGGAGGACTGCATCATCTGAAATGGGGCTGTGTAAGCACGACAGCCCATTCTTCTCCCAACTTCCTTGTGGGTTTTTTTCAACTGTTTGAAAAAGTCCTTAAGACAGGATTTCTTTACATAGACAATTGTGTATAATATCTACTAATATTGATGCTGCATCAGAAGAAATGGGTTTAAATCCATGAAAGCTCATACAAAAAAATAAAAACCAGTTAAAGGTGCTGTCACGTTTCTTTTTTTCCTCCCCCTTTTTCTCTCCTTTTTATGTATAATTGGGTCATATAATTATGAACTTCTTTTCTCTTTCTGCCTCCTACCTGAAACCTCTTTCAGAGCACAATCCACTCATCATATTGCATGGTTATTTCAAGACTTTTCCAGTGCCTATGTGTTCTTTTGCTGTCACCTGCAGGCATACCTAGCTGAGCAAAGAGATTGATAGATTTGAGAAGGGAAAGTGAAAACCCCAAGTGGGAGTCAAATGCAATATAGGATCATGTCAAGAAGAACTAATTAAATGGAAAAGAGTTGAAACAGAATTTAGAATGATTGCAATGAGTATTAAAGTGTAAGAGATAAACTCTCTCCCATACTGCACTGATGCTTTCATGTTATGAACGGAAACAGCAAATGAAATCAGGTAGAAGTAAAGCAGATCAACACTTGGCATGAAAACAGAGCAAAAGAGACCTGCTAAGTGCCCTAAGTGCTGAGATCAGTTCCAAAAGAGCAAAGCTGAAAACATACAACTGGCTTCCCTCGGCCCAGGATAATATATGTGCGAGACATGGACTACATACATTGATGGAAAACCAGCTATTATAAATTGTCACTTTCTGAAAAGTGTGTAGTACTACTGACTCAAGATATATGAAATAAAATCCCCACACCTTATAAGAGAATTATATCAGAACAGTACTGGAAATGTCATAAAACTAGAATGGGACAGAACTTTACAGCCTGTAATGGTCACCCTAAAGAGAAAGAGCAGACCATTTTGCCATTAGCAAGCTAAATGGCATCTGAGATATGGCATCCTGGGTGGCTAATATAAGAAACTACCATACAAATCTAGGTATAGACTTTACATTAATGGGAATGATGGAAGATCTTCCACATTATTTACTAGATTGCAGTCTGTATAGGTGCATACAACTGAAATACTTCCCACATTTCATGTCCAAAATTGGACCATGTTATTTACCAGAATGCAATTTGTATGAGGACATAAGATGCTTCCTTAATACATATGTTTTTGTGTTGTCCCATAATAGGTACATTTTGGGAGGAAGTAATTACACAAGTAAATTTGGTATTGGAAAGTTCCTTAATAAGCAGGGATGTTCATTTAAATTATTTCCCTATTTCTTGGAAATTAACCAACAGCCAACAGATGTGGATTTTTTGCTACCTTTTGACTGCTGAAAGATTGCTATTTTGTTACTGGAAAGATATTTTTTTCTCCATCTGTGATCCAATGGATAGAAGATCTAACAAGAGTTCCAACACTTGAAAGAATGATGTAAAGACAAAATTTACAAATGGACTTATATTTGCACATTTGGTCAGGTTTATAGAACCTTATGACTAATGTGGTTATTTTTCCTCCTTTTGTGTTTTTATTTCCCTGCTTTCGTTCGTTAGTGTATGCAACTAAGATCTCTTTTGAATGTAAATTAAAAAGATATACTTTTTTTAAAAAGATGGAAGTCTCTCTTAGATTTCTTGCACTAAGTTGGATCCCCATCACTTTCTGTTACTAGGACGGGACAATCATTTCACTAAACTACTTGCCTGGAGAGCAAAGGCCAGTGAAAGGTTGCTCACTCTGCCTCCTATGAAAAACATCAAGAGGGAGTCCTGCATCCACCCATTGACCAAAGAGGCAGTACCTGCAGGAAATCCTTGTCTTTCCTGCCAGAAACAAAACTCTATGGCAAGGACCAGTTGTGCTGGGGCTACAGAGCTTAATGGAAGCATCCTTTGGCTCTATCCGTCATCCAAGGGACTGAGTGCTAGTAGCTTGTATGGGCTTGGGTGTGCTTGTATATGCATGAGTTGAAGTCTGTTACAAGTCACCTTGAGAATCATTTGCCCAAACCACAGGATATAAATCTCAATTAAATAAATAAATACAAGCCTTCGGTGATTATTTGTCATCATCACTATAGGCATGGACTGGTCTTTCCTACCTTAGGAGTCGTCTAGACCTACCAGTATACACTGGCTTCCCACTGGTGTATTCTGACCCCAGGTCAGGTCCTTTGACACACACACACACACACACACAGAGTTCCCTAGACAAAACAGGAGGACATCTGCATGGACATACCAGCCCATATCTGCAGCTGCCTCCACTGATGCCTGTGTCACTCCCTCTGAAGCCAGGAAGGAGGGCCTACACCACGTGATTAAGGCCCTCTGCATGTGACCAGCCTTAATCACATGCTGCAGGACTCCATCCTGGCATCAGAGAGAGTGAGGCGGACATCAGCAGTGCAGATATGTGCTGGTGTGCAGGTATGGACTCCTGCTTTCCCATGAAGCCCAACCTGATTTTTCTCAAATGAGATGTTTTCCCCAGTGTTAAAATACAATGGTTTAACAGGATATATCCCATCCTCCCCCTGTCTTTGCCCCGGGTGTCATCAGGACTGCCCAGGGCAAAATGGGGCAAAGGCCCTGTGTCATTTGGACTGCAAGGCTCCAAGACAGGGGCAAGACAGGGTAAATAGCCCATCTAGACAGTGGTTCTCAACCTGTGGGTCCCCAGATGTTGTTGGACTACAGTTCCCAGGAGCCCTCTGAGGTCTCACCTTGACATCCAGGTGGTCCTCCCAGTCATTAGTGAGCCTGTGCATTCAATCCCACAGCCTCAATAATGACTGGGAGGACCACCTGGCTGTCAAGGTGAGCCCTCGGGGGCTCCTGGGAACTGTAGTCCAACAACATCTGGGGACCCACAGGTTGAGAACCACTGACTTAGAATGTACCTATACCATACAGTTACAGCTTTAGCACTCATGGCTCTATCCTTCCTTGGTTTTGTGGTTGGATGAGAGAATTAACACTTCTCTGCTAGACCTCTCTATTCTGCTAACCTAGCAGATAATCCCACCAAACTACAAATCCAGGATTCTATTGGATGATAATTTAAAATAATATAAAATTGCTATAACCGTGTAGCAAAGGTACATTCTAAATGGTTAGAGAGTTTGTATATTCAGACAGTTTTACCATTGCTGCTTTTTAATTAAGGTAACTGACTGAAAACTGATAAATTCTCAATCATATCTCTGAGGATATGGTCAACTAACTGCTGTGTTTTTGAAGACTATTTCGGCCACATAAAATTTTATGTTTAGACATTATATTGTAGGGTTTTTTCATTTATAGTTTTATATTGATTTTTAAATATATATATATATAGTTAACATGAAATGTGAACAGTAAAGAAGAGAAGGATGAGGGGAAAGTGGGCTTGGAGTCTCAGGGAGAAGATAATATTATGATACCTTTTAATGAATGTCAATGTGTATGGCATATATTGATAGAAAAGAGAAAAGGACACATATACACATCTGTATAAGCCACCCAAATGTGTCCAAAAGGTGTTGGAAAATCAAGGCTGCATGTTCAGCATTCCCAGGCCACTCTATTATTGTTGGCAGGGATTTGTCCTTTCAGTAATGTAACAGAAGAGTTTCTTGGCAGCCATGAGCATTCTCACGAGCTTCTTATATTGGTCATCCTAGTAAATCCCAAAGCAACAACAGATAAAGTATAGTTAATGTAAGATAAGCCCCATTTGGATGTTTCTCTCTCATACTGAGAGACCAGAGATGGTTCCATGGACGCCACTGTATTCTCAGTGTTCATGTGTCAGGATCAGTCCCTGATGTTGTCTAATCCTGCCATTTTCAGTTATTTTTCTGTAACCTTGATACTTGTTGTTTTTTGCTTTTGGTACTTACTAATGAGTGTTCCTTGCCAACTGCAGAGGGAGGTGGTAAAAGTTTCAACTGGTTTGGGGAAAGATAAGAATGCAGCTGAACAATCAGCCTGGAAAAAAAGAGGCTGACTGGTGTAAAGAAATGTCATGTCAGGGGATGATGGTATTAGAACCCACCAGATTTTATAGATTGTTACGTGCTTTTAATATAGTGTATAGCCCTTAAGTTTCAATTCTCAGCAACAAAGTTGTACAATATGCTTTTTGGGTTTCTGTGCCAATAAAGTTTTTGGATCATTCTGAAACTGTTGGTCACTGTGTCTAGGAATGCAAGTACATGACAATTTGCTGAGAATTCCCTATATATCCTGTTGGCCGAGGCAACCATATCTGGAGAACAGAGAGGTGTGGGAATAAAAGGAGCTTGACCAGGACCCCATCTTTGTGGTGACTGCCATGGGGGGAAGTCCAGGGGAAGCCCTGAGAGTGAGCTTCCTTTGGGGAGTGATCCCACACTCAATGACACTGTATTGGACAACACTGAGAATGTTGGATCAAGACGCATTGCACAGGGATGAGGTAGAAGTGGAGTTGGAGGGTGAGGAAATGCCTCTGACTCTGAAGATGGCCTGAGCTTTTAAATCACTGCCTGTATGTCAAGGTGGAAGAGCTCCAGGTGTGTGTGCAGCAGATGTTGTGGGAGAAGCCAGTGGAGGATTGGGAACTCCTGAAGCTCCTATAACCAATTCTCCTGGTGCATCGAGTCACTCAGGGACTCCAGATGGACTGGCTGGGATGCCCCGGCCACAACTGCAGCCTCTGCCACAGCTGCCATGCCTGGAACCAGTGCCAATTCCCCTGGTGTATTTGGGGAATCGGAAACTGGCGGTGAGCTTTGACAGCGACCCTGAGAGGCTGCCTTAGTATGGAGGTTCATTGAAGAGTAGGGGCATGATGTTCCAGGATGAGACAGCTGTTTTGAGATGCATTGTGGCCCAGCTGGAAGGTGAGGAGGCCAAGTTAATGGTCAAACCACATGACACAGGTGCAGAGGAGCTGGGAGACTTGCAGGTGTTTCTCAATAGGCTCTAGGATCAGTTTGAAGACCCGTTTCAACATGAGAGATGAGAAGGCTCACAATCGACTATTGACCATTTGCCAGGGGTCCAAGATGAGTATCCAGGTGAATTTCAAGGGCTAGCCATGCAACTGTTGGAGTGGCTGAAGGAGATGAAGATCCAAGACTTTCATTGTGAACTGCATCCAGAGATCTTAGAGTAGTCACTGATGCATGGGAATCCACACAAACTGAGGGATTGTGCTGGCTGGCAACATCGAGATGCGGGGGGGGGGGAAGTGCAGTGTTTGGGACCCATTGCTAAAACAGGGTCACAGAAGACCAGAAAACTCCCAGAGACTCAATGGTGAACAATTGGAATGGGAGTGGTGATGGAGAGAAGGGCTGTGCCTGCACTGTGGGAAGAAAGGACATCTGGCTTCATCACATCCAGCTGGAGATGGACAAAAGTACCGCCTATTCACAAAAGCCAAATTGTGCAGATCTTTTTCCTTCTCTTTATTTCCATCCAAATGTTCCCTTGTCACTTCAGCCAGATTCTTCACCACTTGTTTAAAATGTTCAGTCTCTTGTTTTCAATCTTCGTTCAATTTATTCAGCCTCTGTTACAGATCCATAAATTCGTATCACAAGTCTCTCTTCTCATCCGACAACATCTGGAAAGTTACTGCAACAATCTCTATCTTCCCTATATCCAGCAATTACAGGGTGAGAGGCAGAATGCAAATCTTCAAGGTTTTATGACCCCAGGCTGTCTCCATAACTCCAATGCCACCACCTGATCCAATTGTTGTTTGTCTTTTTTTTTTCTTTTAAAAGTCAAAAAATCATATTCTCATGGAGGAATAAGATCTCTAAATAATATTCTCAAAACCAATCCAAATGGCAAGATATAAAACCTAATATCTTGACTTAATTTTGCTAAACTTTAAGCTTTTTTAGCTTAAATCTTAACAGTAGTTTTTTTCTCAGCTTTTGTTTACAAAAAGAAAGAAACTCACCAAAGCTTTATTTTCACCATCAGAAGGAAGAATGTTCTTCATTTGTAAATTAGCTCTTTTAAGATGATTAAAAAAGTAGAGAATTAATTGTCACAGTGTACTTTTAGGGCTTGTATAGGCAGGTTGAGCTTTGATGTTTATCCCAGGAATCCTTACTGCTCAAAACTCACTTCTGATCACATAAATTCAGCAATCTCCCTTGAAGAGCAGCGATCCTGAGTACATTGTGGGTAATCTCAGATTCTCTCATTGATCCAGAGAGAGTTCTGCCAGCTAATTAGCAACTAATTAGCCAGCTATTCCACTGCTTACAGCCTTGGAGAACAAGGCAAATAAATTAGTTCGACATAGTCTCCACCGGAAGTCAGCCTGATATGTTCTTTCTCGAGCTTACCATGCCATTGTGAAAAACATATATTATTAATAGCCCTACCATCTTTCTGGACAGTATAACCAATAATCTTTCCTCAGGCCTAAAGCTGAGGAAACTTTGGTGCCCTAAGTTATTTTCAGCCTTTGGGTGCAATGGAAGATGAAGCCTTGAATAAGATTTATACTCCACCTTTCCCTGACATAGGGGCTTAAGGAGTCTTGGAGCACCTTAAAGTATTGTGGAGGAGCTTTTCTGGAGAACAAGCACCTGATGAAGTATGTTCATTCCACATTATATTTACCACTACTGTATTTAAGATGCCACAAATAACCAGAGAAGCTAATGTGCTGGGGATGGTGGGAGAAGGACATGACACAACAAGGTGCTATTCCACTGAACAGCAAGAGGTTAGCACCTGGAAGGGAGGACCCAATACTCTTTGATGAAAGATTCATGCCAGCAGTAGAGGCAGAGGGAGATTGGTATCAGTATTGTACAGGAATCATAGGACTGATGGGTTTAAAGAAATGTAACAATATAGGAGGGGGCCTAAATGCCCTAAAGGAACTAGACTCTATCTGATCTTGGAAGCTAAGCAGGGTCATCCTTGGTTAGTACTTGGATGGGAGACCACCAACAAATACCAGGCACTGTAGGCTATATTTGAAAGGAAAGGAAACCACCTCTGAGTATTCCTTGCCTAAGAAAACTCTATGAAATTCACAGGCAACTTGAAGGGACATGCACACCCAAGAACATAGGAAGCGGCCTTATATAGAGTCAGAACATTAGTCCATATAACTTACTATTGCCAACTGTGACTGGCAGTAGCTCTTCAGGGTTTCAGTCAGGATTCTTTCCAGGGGCCCCAGAGCTGTTTTTAAATGGGGGGGGGGGGTTGCTCAGCATTGGCTGGCAGGTTGTTTCTAATTTTGCCAACTTACAAGTATTTGCAGAGGGAGGGCAAATGTCTTTCCCCATCCATTATCACAGCAACATTTTTTAAATATGAGGGCTCTAAAACCAAATCCACACTACACAAATAAGCCAGTTTGAAACAAATAAGACGGTTTGCCATAGCTCCTTCCCACGGAATCCTGGGATGTCTAGCTTGGTGAAGCACAAGCACTCTTTGGCAGAGAAGGATAAAGACCTTGTAAAACTACATATCACAGGATTCCATTGGAAGGAGCCATGGCAAATAATCCAGTTTCAAACTTGACTATTTGAACAGTGTGGATTTGGCCTTAGAAGCACAATAAGTTCTTCATGTTTTCATCGTAGCTTTCTTCCAACTAAATGTGCATAGGATATTCTGCAGGACTTTTTTCATCTCTCTTTTTTTCTCAATAGCTGTCTTACTATTTCTTAGTCACTGGTCATTTAGTACACTTCTGATTGATCATGCCTGAGTAGGCTGAATTATATAAGAGTCTTGGTGGTTCAGTTTTGCCAAATTATGGAAGGATGATCCCACCTAGTCTTGGGGGGGGGCTTGATTCCACCTGTCCCACCCCCATTCCAGGGTCTATGATTTTTTCCAAGTCCTACCTGGAGATCCCTGACAATTTCTAGTAGTTTCCTGTCTAAGACAAACTTGTTTAGCTTCTGAAATTAGAGGACATCAGTGTGCTCAAGATGCTGAGTAAGCTGAGTAGGAGCTCCCAGTGAATGTTACTGATATCAGTGCCTATGATACATTCCCCTGGTCAACCAGTCACTGTTCATCTCTTTTGAGCCAAGTCTGTCTCCATCCCTACCCTACCATACCTCATGTCTACCACTAATAAGAACATTAGCTCAGTTTCCCTCTTGGTCTCTGCTCAGCAACTATTGCTCCTTCCTGCTTGTCAGGCTCAGCCCTTGACGGTGCCTGCTCCTGCCATTTTCAGTTATTTTCCTGTAACCTTGATACTATTTTTTTTTCCTTGGTATGTGATAATGAGTGTTCTTTGCCAACTGTGGGTGATGGTGGTAACAGTTTCAGCCGGTTTGGAGAGAGATAAGCATGCAGCTGCAAAGTCAGCCTGGGAAAAGGAGGCTGGCTGGTGTAAGGAAATGTAACATCAGGGGGTGATGGTTAGCCAAAGGTGTTAAAGCCCACCAGATTTTACAGATTGTAATGTGCTTTTTAATATAATGTGTACCATTAAGTTTCAATTCTCAGCAACAATCTTGTTGTGCCAATAAAGTTTTCTGAAAACTCTGAAACTGTTGGTCACTGCATCTGGAAATGCTAATACATGACACTGCTTCCTGCTTTCCAGTGTGCACCCCATACAACCCCTGGCAATGAGAATGTTCATTAGATTTTTTTTTCCTGCAGCAGTCTAAAAATTATATTGTTTAAACAGAGGGCTGGCCCCAAATGGCTTTCTGTGTGAAGACCAAAGGACAAGATGATGCTGCCATCCCAATCAATGTACAAAAAACCTACTTGACTTACAGATGACTGTTGAAGAACAATCATGATCTGAGCTGGCAGGCCAACTTAGGGTCTCTCTTCCAACACTTTGATGCCATCCTCCAACAACTGCTTCCTGACACAACTGCCTCACCCTCCCCTTCTGAAAGAGGTACAGTATTCCATGGCTGACCAGTGTTAATGGTGGCAATAGGCTTGTGTCGGACAGCGTAGCAACTTTTAGCATCTTGGGGGAAAGGGGGAAGCAAATAGGCTGAAGTGTTGCCATGGGTTTTAACAGGGAAGCAGCATTATTCTGGGGTTATTTAACCTACTCTATAGGAAGTGTGTGTGTGTGCGCGTGTGTGTGTGTTGTATATTTTAGGAGTATGCAAGATTCCAAGGTGTGCTGATAATTTCTTGGAGACTTCAGGAGTTCAGACTGGCCTGGGTAGAAGAAGCTTTCCAAAAGAGTTGGGAAGACCTGTAGAGTGTGTTAACTTTTAAGCCTAATGTAAAGCATTTGTTGGACACAAGTGTGAAGGAAGAAACCATCTCCCTCTAAAGATAAATCTCAACATCCACTTTAAAGGACTATGAACTCTTCCAGTTGCAGCAGCATTCATTTATGCATGCTTCTTGTTGTGCTGAGCATACAAAAGATGCTGAAGATATTTGTATTTTTTCTTATCTCGAAGATGAATATGCTACCGTGGAGCAATATCCACTAGACTGTATGTGAGCAAAAGTAAAGAGAGTTATTGTTATCTCTTACATGCCTTGGCTACGCATATATAAACATTATTCCACTTATTTGTGAGTTTGCCTTCATAATAGCAGGAGAAGAGGGCTTTGTGAAACCACAGGTGACAATTCTGCTGCCAGACCAGAATGAACCCCTCCTACTCCTCCTGCTGTAAATATTATGCCTGTACAAGTGCCTGCCCTCCAAAATTTCACAGATGGAAACTGGAACACATATGGCCAGGTAATATCAGAGTGTCAAGATGGCAAAAGTAATTAATAAGGAATAACACACAAGCTAGGAGAGGCTGCAGCAGTTTGCTTTTGCCTGAGCCTACTGGAAAAGACAGGACTCCACCCTTCCTCTCCTCTTCCACCTGCTGAGTTAATTTAGTGGTAACTCCCTTTGCACTTTCAACTGGGTTTGCACCAATGGAAGTAAATAGAGGCCAAACGGGGGAAGTTGGAGGAGGAAAAAGAAACTGTCACATTTTAAAAGCAGCTGGAAAAGTAGGAGGACAGGGATTAATCAGGACTGCCCCAATCAAATCAGGGCAGTTGGAGACTAAGCTAGTGGGTTTAGGGTTGCCAGGTTAAACACAGGACAGGGCTACTGTTGTTGTTGTTAATTGCTGTCAAGTCTGCTGCTCCAGAGACTGGAACACAGAGCAATGGGTGCAAGCTCCAGGAACAGAGATTCCACCTCAACATGAGGAGGAACTTTTTGACAGTCAGAGCCATTCGGCAGTGGAACACACTCCCTCGGAGCGTGGTGGGGTCCCTTCCTTGGAGGTCTTTAAACAGAGGCTGGATGGCCATCTGTCGGGGATGCTTTAATCAAGATTTCCTGCATGGCAGGGGGGTTGGACTGGATGGCCCTCGTGGTCTCTTCCAACTCTGCAATTCTATGATTCTATGATTCTATGATTCTAAGTCAGCTTTGACTTATGGTGACCCTATGAATGAGAGATCTCCAAGTCACCCTATCATCATCAGCCCTGCTCAGCTTTTGCAGACTCAGACCTGTGACTTCTCTGATTGAGTCTATCTATCTGTAGTGTGGTCTTCCTCTTTTCCTGCTGTCTTCTACCTTACCAAGCCTGATTGTCTTGTCTAGGGAATCATGTCTTCTCGTGATATAGCCAAAGTACAGCAGTCTCAGTTCAGTCATCTTGGTTTCTACAGAGAGATCAGGTTTGATTTGCTCTTGTATGCTTCAAGTCATTGTGTGCTTCCTGCATGGCAGGGGGTTGGACTGGATGGCCCTTGAGTTCTCTTTCAGCTCGATGATTCTATGATTTCCAACTTATGGCAACCCTAGGATGAACTTATCACTGGGTTTTCTTGGCAAGATTTGTTCAGAGGGGATTTGCCTCTGAGGTTGGGAGAGAGTAACTTGCCCAAGGATACCCAGTGGCCAATAGGGGATTTGAAACCTGGTCTCCAGAGTAGTAGTCCAATGCTCAAACCATTACACCATGGTGACTCTAGGACCCATGTATTGTCTTTTTAGCAGTCCACAGTATCTGTAGAACTCTTCATTAACAGATCCTCAATCAGAATGGGGTACCATAAAGTTCCATCAGACAGAACTTCAGCTCATCTCCTCTCCCACTCACCCAATTCACTTTCCCTCCACTGCAGCCCCTGTAAAATTCACTTTTTCCCCACTGCAGCTGTTTACTGGCCAATGGAGTCGGGGGTGGGAACTTGCAGAAAAGCATCCAGCTCTGTTTCTGTGGCTGGACACATAGCGCTGAATAACAGCCTAGTTTGGATTTCAGTGCTCTCATAGAAATGCACAGTTTAAGTTGTGATTGTGCAAATACAATCATTATGGTGCCAAATACAATCCATGCCAACTTTTAGCACAAAGGCTTGGGTTTTGTCCACTATAGCATCCTTGTAAAATCAGGTGCCCCCCACCTCCCTCATCTCTGACATACATTGAGCAGTCCTAAATCCACATTTAATTATTTGAAGTTTAAACCACTGGATTGCCTTACATGATTTTAAGCCTCGGATCTAAATATCAAAGTCTTTCAAAATTAACTAGGACAGAAATACAACAAATTCCCATCCCCACCTTGGATTTAATCAAACCCAATTCTTCTTGTTATCCAGTGAGAGCAACAGGCTTGCCTATTAGAGAGGCATGGGCTGAATGGATTAATATTTTTCCTTATGCTATCACAAGAGATTCATCTCCAAATAAATCCAGACTGATCTCTGTGTATAAGAAACTGGATTATTCCAACTAGCCTGCAGGCTAAGATTTTTGTATTGGAACTGACTAGTGAACTGGGGTGGAAGGAAGTAGACAGTTTTTAATAGGCATATGCAGGAGCAGGGCATCCTAACTTCTTTATGAATTAGTCTTTAACAGTAGGTGTGCCACATGCCTTTGCTTGTCAGAGTCAAGTGGAAGAATACATTGAATAAAATACTGCAGTGCACCAACTAGCAGAGCCTACTGAGAATTTGTACTGATAAATGGTGCAAGAAAAGTCGGGAGGAGCCAGATTTTTAAAAAAGTGGACCTTCTCCACAGATCAAATAGGGCAGTGGTGCTTAATCTTTTCTTTACCAGGGACCCCTTCTATATATCTTTTGTTGCTAAAGACCCCCAAAACTTCACTCAAGATTTAAAACAACAACACAGGTCACACACACCTGTATCCACAGGGGATATGTTCCCAGACTTATCGTTTATAAGTGAAACCGTGGATAATAGCAAACTGCCAAAGAATAACATAGAATTGTGCTGGTGGACCTAAGTAATGCCTAGAGAGGATGCCTCTCTAGGCATCTGTAGGACCTCTAGCATGATTCTATGGTCAACTTACACCAGACATTGACCATAGAGTCATGCTGGAGGATGTTCAGATGCCTAAAGAAACCCTCCAGATGCCTAGGGAGACCTCCCCCTGACCGTGGTTAAATGAAACCACAGTTACTGATACAGTGGATATGGCAGGGCAACCTGTAATAATAACACCTGAACACTGAACCATTGACAATTACACCTCCCCTCAAAGGCACCATTGGGGGAAGGAAGACTTTTCTCCTGCTTGTTCCTACCAGTTTGTGGCTCAAGCAGATTGAATGGCAACACACAGGCCTAGCCATCTAGCCAGCATTTGCCTTGGATCCTGTCACATGGCCACTCTGGTGTGAGGGGAGGTGGACTGAGCAGTCTTCAAGCCTTTGTGGACCCCCTCTCCTGTGAGGACATTGTGGCCTCCTGGGGGGTCTGTGGACCACAGGTTAAGAACCATTGAAATAGGGCAAGTTTCCTCTTGATGTATCTAGGAACTCCTTGCCCACCAGAAAATCTGAAAATCAACATTAAAATGAAATAAAGCATTTAAAACAATTTAAAACATACAGTTAAAAACAATAAAAAGCAGTTTAAAAACAGTACAGGTACAGCAATGTAACTAGTACAGCATTCTTCTAAGAGCCCTTATTTTAAAACGCTGTAGGTCTCAACAGGTTTTTTTTTTTAAAAAAATGGGCTCTTAGGAAAGTGATATACTATTTACATTGCTGTAACTATACTGCTTTTAAACTGTTTTTTATTGTTTTTAACTGTAGTTCTCACTATACTGCCTAAATACCCTAAAGGGACCAGATCCTCTCTGATCTTGGAATTTAAGCAGGGTTGGCTCTGGTTAGTACTTGGATGGGAGACCACCAACAAATACTAGGTGTTATAGGCTATATTGCAGAGAAAGGAGTTGGCAAAACCACTTCTGAGTATTCTTTGCCTAAGAAAACCCTATGAAATTCATGGGGTCACCATAAGTCAGCAGGTGACTTAAAGGAACATAGGGAGAGAGAGAGGTCTCAATGGCCTGTTGATTTAAACAAAAGAGTTTTGGCCTATTGGCTGAAGGACTGCAAGGAAGGAGCCATTCTAGCCTCTTTAGGGATTTAGCACAGGCCAAAAAATGCTGGTGTATTCTCTCCGTGGATATTGACTGTTGCTCTCCTGCTACCAGCACAGAATGGGATGGGGTCCAAACTGGTTCACCACCCAGTCTCTACAGCAGCCTCCTCCTGCATCGCTCTTCCACTGCCAGGAAGCCAGCCCATGGCACATGTTCAAGGACCCCTGCATGTGACTATCCTTGGTCATATGCTGTGGGACTCCTTCCTGGGTACAGAAGAGCAAGGAAGATGGCAGCTGCAGCAACGGGCCAACATGGTGGTCTGGGCTCTTGTGATCATGTGTACATATGAAGCTTTATAAGTCACAACCAGCCATTATAATCTGCCACCCCTTGCCAATCAGTCTCATGCACCCAATGAAGGTGGCTAATGGATATGTCTTTTGGGGGCACCATATCCTCACTGGTTTATACTACACTGCTCCTTCAGCTGCTCCTGGTTGAACAGCTCTACTGGTGCCAAACAAGGTTCCAGCACCAGCAGAGCTGTTGTTCAACTCAGCATAGTTATGGGAGGAACTGCACTAAAATCCAGACTGTATTTGCAACCCACATAGCAGCAGATCCATGAGTTGCTTCTGAAGTAGACTTTTGCTTGTGTGGTTCATGGCAACTATAGGTATGTGTCAGGGCCTGCTTCTCAGGTCCCTGCCATGGCTGGGGTTCCCTTTTGAGCCACTTAAAGACTTTATCAGACTAACCTCCATTAAGTTCTTTTGCCAGCATATTGTGTGGCATTTTTATGCTGGCAAAAGAACGCAAACCCCCCCCCCATCAGACCTATCTTGAGCAGCGTTAAAGAGGCAGCCCCAGCATAAACAGAGCACAAACGGAGCTCCATTTACTTCCAGGTTCAAGATCTCGGCAATTCTCATGTGAAGATGTGATCGCAGTAAATTTGAAAAATAAACAAAAATAGAGACACAAAACAGACACGCAAGCACAGACACAGACTTTAAAACTAAAAAGTGAACTGAGGAGGTTCATAAAAAGTGTGTACTGTACCTGGTTTTAGCAAACTCACCTGGAACTGTTCTGCCCATTGACACTGTATTCATGTGAGAACAATGGCACGAGGTTTCAAATGCCGGCAATACTGGCAACAAAGTACCACAGGAGAGCTAGTGATGGCTTGGCCCGTCAATAAAAAGGAATGGCTTTTGGACAATACAAAATTGCTAAAGGACAATGTTATCTGATATGCATGCCCTTTCATGTTAATTTGGCATTGTTATGACATCATATTTGCTGCATCTAATAAGTCCTGAGTTAGAGCTGTAATGCTGGGCCTGTTTATTGTTGGGAGGGGGAGGAGAATGCTAACAAGGAGTCCAGCTTAGCAGGTTCCCAGGGAAGAGGGAGAGATAACAGGAACAGTCAAGGTTAAGCATCTACTAGTTGGAATGGAGTGAGAAAGGAAGGGGGCCTGAAGGGGGGAAAGCCTACAGAGGCTTGACTTTAAATTGGTGGGATTTTTCCTGTGGCTCATTCCTGGCTATAACCAAGGCCCGTACACCTATTCAGGCCAATAAACTGCCAATGCTAGTTGCCGGCCGATTGCGGAATAAAGAGACCACACACATGAAATGGGGTGAAATAAAGTGTTTTATTTAAATCAACCTATTTAAATCCCTCTAATTTATTCAGCAGGGGGGAGGCAACCTGGTGAGGGACCAGCTGAGGCAGTAGGTCTAAACCAGACCACACCCCCTCAGCCTTCCCTGGTGAACACCTGGGTCCTGGCGAGGAATCCCAGTTCCCTGGGGTTGCTCGCCAGCTGGCCCGCACCTGGAAGGTGAACCCAAAAGTCCCTCACCCAAGCCCCATGGTTTGGGGTGAAGGATTATCCTTCAGGCCAACCTCAAGGCAGGTCTCCTTCTGTCCACCTAGGCCCCACGACCTGAAGTGGCCCTTCCAGAGACCCTACCTTCAACGAAAATTGGTGCCAAGGTGCCCACCGAAGCTACCCCTCCCCTTTCCCTGCCACAGAAAGGGGCAAGCGTCCGCTTAGTCTCTTTCCCCCACCAGCTCGTCCAAAAGGTCCCTCACCCCCTGCTGAAGGTTGCTCAAAAAGATTGAATTTCCAATGTCCGAGAGATGTACCCCATCAGCTCTGTAGAGCTTGGGCCTCTTGGACACAATATCAGGATGAGGGAGATAATAATCCAACCCTTTGTATAAGGCATTCTTAATTTCCCGATTAGCACCCCTCCTGGCCTTGTCCAGTGATTGGGGATCCCCTTCCACCCTCCATTGCCACCTTGGCAATATGGCAGACCACATGACGGTAATGCCAGGCCATCTTGACCTGATTACCCGCATGTCATGTGTCACTTGAAGGACCAGCACCTTCCCTTTTAGTAGCCCCAAATCATTCCCCCCTAAATGAATAACAAGGATATCAGGAGGAGGCCCTTGGTGCTCCTCTAAAAGCAGTGGCAAGATGCCACGCCAACGTAGCACCTCCGCCCCACCCACTCAACTGTTGCCCCATTCCCCAGACTCAGGTGAGGCCCAAAGTGACACCATCGGGCCTGTCGGGCCGCCCAGTACACCATAATGTGGCCACAAATCAGCACCCGCAGCCTCACCATCATCGACCTAGAATCTGAAAAACAAAAGGGGAAGACAACAAGTTAGTAGGTGAGTGGACGCACGTAGCGCCAAAAGGAGGAGGACCTCCATCAGCCAACCCCTTGAATTGCTGATGTTCCAAACCCATTGCCGCAGCCGTGGAAGCAGCCCCTATACGAAAGGAATGGGTAGCAAAGCGAACCCCTTGGAGGCCCAACTTACCCAGTGCCCTTGACGTCAATGTCCAGAACTGGTACTTAGTCAGAGGGGAAAAATCAGCATGCATGAAGAGTGGGCCTGCTTGTGGCCCCCGGATTGCCAAAAATTGTCGCAAGGCTCTGACTGGGCATAACTCTGCGTCACTGCATGGTAGTAAACAACAGTGCTTGCCCTTCCCACGCTGGTCCGTCTTGGAAAATTGCAATGTCAGCGTAACCTGGTGCCCTTCCATGTGAACATCCCGGAGTTCAAGAGCTCTATGAGACGCATCCCGTTTGGCGCCTGCACAAGCTCACTGATACGTAGTGCCCCAAAGAAGGCTGTCAAAGCAGCTGCATGAAAAAGCAGCACTTCATATGGAGACATACATATGCCTACCCAAGCCTTGGCTAACCCTTTCAAAATAATGGGAGAAATTGGGGCTCTACTATCAGTTCTACATCCACGTTCCCTGGACCAGCCTTCCAGAGCCTTACGGATACGAAAATCCCTGGTACAGTCCGGAACTCCCTGAGCCTTAAGCCAAAAAGCAATTGCAGAAAGTCTAATTTTTATAGATTGTGGGGATAAACCTTTGTGATATAGAAAAACGCAAAATTGAAACAGATGTTCGAAGGGCACCGTAATGCCCTATTTAAAACCTGACTGTTCCCTAAATAGAAAAAACTCTCGCAAAGCCCTGGTGTACCCTTTCATGGTGCTTGGTGCAATGGACATACCTAATGCCCTCACAGGCTCAGCCTCCCAAGCCTCCACAGGGTTGCTGGCATCGGATCACCCTCGGGTGCTGCGTCGGGGGCTAGCTCTCTGAAGCGCTCCATCTGCATGCGGGAAAGAGCATCAGCAATGCCATTGTTAACGCCCGCCACATGCCGAGCGACAAACAGGATATTAAACTTCAAACACTGTAAAGAAAAGGCCCTGACGAGCACCATCACCCGAGGAGATTTTGAGGTGATGGAGTTTATCACCTGGACAGTTGCCATGTTATCGCACCAGAAGTGCACAGATGAATTCACCAATTCCTTGGCCCAAATAGTGGCTACCAAAATTGGGTAGAATTCGAGGAACGTCAAATCAGCCATGATATCAGAGGCTGCCCAATTGCTGGGCCACATACTGGCACACCACCATCCACCAAAATAAACTCCAAACCCCATAGATCCAGCCAAATCTGAGGCTATCTGCAAATTGCCCTGAAGCTTGTGTTCCTCACGCCAAAATGAGACGCCATTAAAATGGTCCAGGAACTGTTGCCAAATGAGCAAATCCACCCTCACATCCTTAGATATCCGAACTAAGTGAAAAGGCTGTCGCACCTCTTTAATCGCATCACACAGTCGGCGAAGGAAAGCCCTGCCAGGGGCTACCACCTTACATGCGAAGTTCAAATGACCTATCAAAACCTGAAATTCATGCAGGGAAGCTTTGCGTCTAGCTAAAAACTGCAACACCCTATCCCTCAGGTCAGAGACCTTAACATCGGACAGACTACACTACTGGTTAACCGTGTCAATTTCGACACCTAAAAAAGTCAACACCTGGGCCGGGCCTTCTGTTTTCTCTGGTGCCAGGGGAACCCCCAGCTCACCTGCTAACGCTTCAAAGTGCCTCAGCAGATAGCTGCACTGTCCAGATAAGTATGGTCCAATCATTAAAAAATCATCCAAATAATGTACCACACTGTGAAGGCTAGTCCTCGCTTTAAGAGCCCACTCCAAAAAAGTGCTGAAGGTTTCAAAGGTGTTGCAAGAAACCGAACAGCCCATGGGGAGGGCCCGATCCATATAAAACTGTCCTTCAAACTGAAAACCTAACAACTCAAAATCATCTGAATGAACTGGTAGGAGGCAGATTTTATATCACATTTTGCCATCTCCGCTCCCCAACCCTGCTGTTGAACCGCTCTAATGGCAGCATCAAATGAAGTGTATTTCACAGTACACAAATCGTGCGGGATAGAGTCATTCACTGAGTCCCCTTTGGGGTACAACAAATGGTGAATGAGTCTAAATTCCCCAGGGGCCTTTTTGGGCACGACACCCAGGGGTGACACCCTTAGATTGGGGACCGGAGGACTAGCAAAAGGACCCAGAACTCTACCTTCAACAACCTCTTTTTCAATTTTTCCTTTAACAACGTGTTCCATACCTAAAACTGATTTTAAATTGCGGGCCCAAAATGGCCACCTAACACCCTGAAATGGAATTCTAAAACCAAACTGAAAACCTTCAAGCAGATACGTGGCAGCCTTCCTATTAGGATAGACTTTTAGCCAACATCTCAAAACTTCATTGTTGATTGGGCTGGGGCCCTTTTTGAGGGTGAGGAGTGGGACCTCCACCCCGCCCTCCTTGATTGCCCCTGCCATGGGCAGGCAATTTGCCCCTAGGGCAGTTCCGAAAGAAATGCCCAGCCCCACAAATGGAGCACTCGTGCTGAATCTACAGGGCTTCCTATTGCAATATCCATGCGAACTAAATTCCTAACACACTTGCTTAGTGGCCAAGGCAGAGCTGGCAGGAAAGCGAACAGAAGGGGTGACAGCTGCCTTGATTAAATGTCCGCTATGGGTCCTTTCGCCTTGAATCGGGCGAGCAGGAGTCATGAGCTGCATCCATAACTGAGGATGCATCATGTCTCATCGCAATGAAGGGTAAATTGCAGCCCTCATCCTAAAGGCCTCATCATATAGTAGCCATGCCAGACCCGCAAAATCACCATAAGCCCGGTGGATAATATCCAAATATTGGAACAGGGCCGCTGCACGATGAGGATGAGCCTTAACCACAACCCCTGCATAGAATTGCTTTCCAAGTGCTGGATCCTGGCCATTATGTCTTTCCATGGGATCTGATCCTCTTCATCACTAGAGGACTGAGGGGCAAGCTCAGTGGGAACCCGGGGCGGCTGCTTAGCATGCCCTTTGCCTTTTGAACCAGATTTTCCGTTATGGGGAGCCATGGGTGACCCACTAAATATCAAATAGAAATGTTACTATTACTATTATTATTATCATTATTATTATTATTATGTCACTACCCAGGGTGTCAATGATAAAACAATTATCAATGACAATAAGAACAGTAGCAGAAAGCTCAGTAACAGTGGATCAAAGACCTAGAAATTCACAAAATGGCCCCCAACCAATTATGTCCCTCAAAATGGCTGCTCTAGAGGCCTGGAGCGTGAATGAGGGTGGCCCCCTGTTGGCCCGCCAAGTACAGTAACTGCAATCCAAGCTCCTTACAACAGGCAAAGCCCTCTGGAGACTGTAGCCCCCTGGTGGCCCGCCTAATTCCAAAATGTAAAACTACAGAAATTACTGCCCCTGGTGGCCCGCCAAATGAGAATCCCACATAACTAATCGCCTTCATGAACCAAATTCAACAAAAAAACACACATTCACAACCATCAGATAAAACAACCCCCCCTTTCGCAGTACTCCCTGTATCGTTGAAATCAAACGTAGTCAAGGATCAGGCGAAACTTTGTCTGTCAGGGAGCGAGTCGAGTGTTAGTGCAAGGGGGGGCGAAGAACCACTGAACAAGGGTGGCCGTGTCCAATGCTCCAAAATGCAGGCCACGAGCTGGCCAGAGACGCGCTCAGAAGAGCGCTCCTCAGAAGTGGGGGGGTAGACACAGCGTGGATGCCTCCTGCTCCCCAGGGACCACCCCTGTGCTCTGTCCTGTGCCAAAGAGACCCCCACCCAGCCCTGGTCACAGCCGCGACCAAGTACATGCGCACTGCGCACAAAGGCCTCCCAGCCAGGAGGTCCGAGTACAGCGCCGAGGGGGGGGTGATCCGCCGCACCAAACGCCCCCATCCCATGGGCAGTGCTAGGCTGCTGCCACAAGCCTCGGTCACTGAAGCTACCACACCAGCATCCACAGGGGGAGCGCGAACGCTGCCCAACAGCTCCCGGCCGCAGCCGCGACCAGGTGTGGGCGTGCAGGGAGAAAGAAAGAGCACGGGTTCAAAAGCGCTCTCCTCGATGCCCGAAACTGCCCTGAAGCACAAACGTCAGCCAAGCAAGCAGCGATCTCAAAGATCGCTTTGGCTAAAAGGAGGGTGGAGAAAGGGCAGCAGGGCTTTATATTGCCTCTGGCCCTGCCCTTCACCTTCTGTCGCAGGCGACACCGCCTGCGACTAATAACGTGGTCTCAGACCACAATTGCAGTGGCAAAGGTGGCTCCCCTGCCTTAACGGCTCCGCCGCACGGTGGGGAGCCGGATTATGTTGTCTGTCTGAATTGGGTTCTGATGGGATCCTCACAGTATGTCTCTAGGCTTACTACAGTTAACAGAGACAGGTATTTCACTAGTAATCTTTCATTTGCAGTTTAAAGTCCCACAGTCTAAAGTCTAGTGATCATCCACCTGCAGTCTAAGAGAAGCTACATCACATGGAGTTCTTTCATATTTGAATTAACTCTTACGGGGCTAATTTAGAATCTGTGATAAATTGGCTTTCAATGCGCTCTTGAGGATTTTTTAAAAAGGGTTAAAATGTAGAAATATCACTTGAAGCAGAATTTTTGGGAGAGTATGACTTCTGGGTATTCCTTGCCTAAGAAAACCCTATGAAATTCATGGGGTCACCATAAGTCAACAGTCGACTTAAAGGCACATGAGCATTCATGCACACATGTGCATGCACACAAATGTCCTCAGGCAGTAAATACAAAAGGCAAAGGGAAGTAATGTTCTCTCTCTCTCTCTCTCTCTCTCTCTCTCACACACACACACACACACACTCTACCCTTCATAGGAGAGGCACATCCAACCACAGTGGTCCATGCCTTAAGCACCACTCACTTAGGTTGCTCTTATGATCTATGCAACAACTCTATGTTTTTTAAAGCAGGGTTGTGGGAAGAGAATGTAGCAATACCTTTAAGACATAACTGATTTATTTCAGCATGAGCTTTCATGGATTTTAATCTACTTCTTCAGATGTACTGATGGAGTACAATATTAAAGCCATATGTATTTAAATCCAGAGGGTATAATAGGATGCAAAAAGATACAAGACCCTGCTGTAAAACTTCAAAGGGCTGAGTAAGATGATTAAGGGGAAAGGATATTTAAAATATTTAGAAAAATTGGTTTCTCAAGTGTCAAGAAACCCTGATGAGAAGAATCCTAAATGTGCAAGAATCTTCACAGTTCAGGACTTTTTCTGTGTAAAAAGAGGTGTATGGGTTTTTTCTCTGCAAAAAATTCATTTTCTGTGCAGAAAACAAGTTTGCAGTGCAGAAGACAGCATTTTCTATGCAGAAAGGTTATTTTCTGTGGAGAAAATGATCTTTTCTGCATAAGAAACTATTTTTCTGCACAGAAAATGATGTTCTCTGCACAAAAGTACATTTTTGCACAGAATAAGTCTCAAACGGTGGTGGTGGTGATTTCCCACCTTTCTCCCCAAACTGGGGCTCAAGGCAGCTTACAATTTAAAAAAAACAATACGGCTAAAAACCTACAAAATGGTTAACATTATAATGGGGTTTAGCTTTTGACAATATTTGAAAACTGCAGTTTTCAACAACCTCTCTCAGAGAGGGGAAAAATGGTAAAATTGCTCATTCTCACCTGCAAGGACAAAATGTATAAAGATTTACATCCCTAAGATGGTAAAAGTCTGTCAAGCAACTGCTCTGTTAATTCCTGAGGTGTGCAAACTATAATATCTGATTACCCAAAATTCTATTCCCTTGAAACTGGAAAACAGAATGAGGAGAATCCTTTTGTTACATGTGTAACTATGATTCAGACTCATATATTGATATATGTAGTGTGCCAAGAAAACATTGTCTCTGTTCATACCTATGCTAATGGACTTGGATTAATGAATATATCCCAGTTCAGCTATTACTCTTTCCAATCTTCCTTTGATTTCTTTATTGTTTTGGAACAACTACTTGCAGGTCAAAGATTGGATGTCTAAGAAAGTTGAAATGCTCTCTGACTGGTTTTGTGGGGAGGTTTATCATTTCTAATGTCAGCTTGGGTCCATTTATCCTCTTGCATAGAGGCCGTCTTGTTTGTCCAATGTAGAGCATAGAAGGACTTTCCTTGGTTTTTTTCCCCTGCTGTGAGGCCATGTTCTGGAAGAGTATCAGGACTATTTATTTATTTATTACAAAGGATGGCATATCACATTGGAGGGTGAAGAAGTAAAAGCACTTCTGATGTTGTGGGTGACATTATTAGGACCTGTAAAGTTGCTGCCAGAGTACATGTGGGTACAGATTTGGCATGCTATATGTCATGTTGTAGGTAAGTACAGTAGTTGTTTAAGGTTGGGGGGTGCTGTCTGTAGACAAGTAAGGGCCTGCAACCTGCATCCTGTGAGAGGGCAGTATTATTCTCCAAAATTGGTTGTAGCTCATTGACTGTGTTTCCGTAATCTCATTGGGCAGATATCAACTACTGGTGTTCTGTCATTTTTTGGTTTTGTTCTGTCTTGTACTACATTGTTCCTGGATATCAGTTTTGCTTTGTTGGTTTGTGGGTTTGGCCTTCTTGTTTGAGTAACTGCATACCAGATGAATAGGCTTGAAGAAGAAGGCTACAGCCCTGAGCCTGCAGGACCTAAGCAGAGCTGTTGAGTACATGGGGTCTTGAAAGTGTCTCATTCACAGGGTCATCATGAGTCGTAAACTCAAGTGCAGTTAACAGCAACAACAAGCAGTTAAATAGACCTACAGCAGGCTGTTAATGTGGGCTGGAGGGAGCATTCCTGTAGTCTTACAGTAAGACAATGAGGTATACTGAATTCAGAGAAGTTTTGGATTTGTAACTCTAGGTAACTCTACTGTAAGTGCAATAAAGAATGCCAGCCCTTATCTGTTTTTGTTTGGAGACTTGTTTATTTATTTTGTTTGTGGTTCTCTTACAAACTACACTGAGCATTCATTGAGTGGGGAGGCAATTCAGAAATAAATAAATAAATAGTCTCCAGTATCCTCCACCCACAAAGCTTATGTTGTGCAGACCTAATGTATCTCAAGAGACAGTTTTCTAAACAAACATGGTTTTTTTTAAAAAAAACAACATGTTCTTTGGATACGTTCCTTAGTTTAATGTGCATGCTAGTTCCTCTGTCAGGTGCTGTTGTACTTATGCCCCACTTATGGGCTTTCCTAAGGCAGCTGGTTAGCCTCTGTGAGAAAAACATGATAGACTAGCTGGGGATTCAGTCTGATTCAGCAGAGCTCCACTTCTATTCTTCTTCAGATCCTGCCACTAACTTCCTCGGAAGGTGTAAATACTTCTGCTTGAGAGCTTTATGAAAGAGAATACTGTATAAGTGTGCAAGTGACAGCCACCCACTTGAAAAATGGTCTTTTTTTTTCTCCCTAACAACAACTCAGAGAATAAAATAGACTATTTCGTTTTTCCTTTGGCCCATCTGTCCATCTTTTCTCTCTAGCTGGGAGTTGCCTCTGTCCACCCAATCTGGTGCTGTTCAATTTTTTTAAAGTAGGTACTTTTTTCAATGATCAGATGAGTTTAAAAGTTAGATGCTTGTTGCTGCTTTTTCAGTGATCAGAGAATGGAGCCATTTACATTAATGAGTGTCTCAGTTACTCTCTTTGCCCAGCTGAAGATACTATATAACGCTATATTATATAGTATCTTCATGCTCGTATAGGTGATGTATCTCTGCACTGCAGGATGTCTTAGCTAAATGGTGTACATTCATTATAATGTGTTTCCTCTGTGCTGTCTGTCACTCCTAATAGTCACATATATTGCTTTTAACTTCTAAAGACGTTTTGGAGTCACCATAAGTGAAATGGGTTGTTTCATGGGTTGCATATGGGATTTTCTTGTCCGTCACACTTTTAAATACATAGTGCAGTGTTGCAATTTACTTAACACAATTAGATTACACTGATGTCTCACCATGGATTTGCTGCAATTGTCATGGATATTTATTTCCCCATTTCAGGAGCATGGGGGAAAGTATCCCCCCAACCCGATTCATGACCTGATAATTCCACCCTACCCCTTTTCTTCCATGCAGCTATCTCTAAGGTGAGGGTCTGTGAGGAGCCAACTCATGATGTAAATTCTCAGTTATTATTTGGAGAAATTAATATAGCTCAAATGGATGGCTGTGAGAGGTCAGGTAACATCAGGACCTTCATACTTACACATACTGGTACTAACTGCAGAGACTCTGAGTTAAAGTGAAATAAAATGGTTTTTATTGGAAAATAATCAAGGAATATTCACACGAACACACACACTTACAAGAACCATACAAGGCTAACAAAGAGTTTTGAGGAAGAAAGGTTGGACAAAAGAATAGATTCAGGAAATAGGATAATAATTACCAATCCTGAATAGTAGCAGCACACAGTGAAGAGGCTCAGATTTGCAACTGAGGGTGGCACACAGATCCAACAGAATGGTGGTGTCCAACTGTGGCACACATGGCTATTGTTTGGGGGCTAATATTTATACTGTATTCATGTCCTGAAGGGGTATTTGGGCTTAGAACAAAGTGTAGATTGGTGTCCCACCACTAAACAAAGGAAACCTCATTTCTACTTATTGCTGTTAATGGCTGAGATATTGGAATTGATGGGTTTATGACAATCTCTGTATTGTGGGATAGGAAGGGTATGAACGAACTTTTTCTGGGGGTAATGGTTGTTTTGGTCACTTGTTTGCTTGTGGCAATGATTCATCACCAAGAGTGCCCAAGCACATTCCACCTTGATGGCTCTGTTCACTAGGGGCTTTGTTTAATCCTGTATTAGGTGTATCTGCTGGTAGTTTTCCACGACACCTTCTTTAGGTCCTGGTGATCTCCATCTGACTTCAACTATGGTCCACCCCAGTCTACTAGACTTCGTGAAGTGTCTCAATATTGCCACATTATGAAATATTATTGTAATGGGGTGTAAGGACTGGTAACAATTGCTGGAAGAGGACTGGATATGACATTGTTCAGTGCTCTACCCTCCAGCAACTAAAAAATCCTTCTGTTGGAAGACTGCCTTGTTTCAAAGGTAGGTTTTTGGGGGGTAGGCTTGGAAGATGTAGCTCTGAAAATGGAGTTCCACCATCATAGCAACAAATGGGGAAGAGAAAGTTAAGAGGTGACATGATAGCCATGTTTAAATATTTGAAGGGAAGATGCAGCAAACTTGTTTTCTGCTGCCCCAGAGACTAGGACACAGAGTAATGGACTCAAATTACAGGAAAAGAGATTTCACTTAAACTTTAGGAGGGCCTTCCTGACAGTAAGATCTGTTCGGCAGTGGAATACGCTGCCTCGGAGTGTGGCAGAGTCTCCTTCTTTAGAGGTTTTTCAATAGAGGCTGCATGGCCATCTGTTTGTTTGTTTGTTTATTTATTTATTTATTTATTTATACCCCGCTCTTCAGCCACAAAGGCTATCAGAGTGGCTTACAAATTATTTTAAGCAACAGTAATTCACACATCTACACTGCATTAAGCAGTTTCCAATGTGTGTTAGTTAATTGCCCCCACAAGCTGTGTCCTCATTTTACCGACCTACGAAAGGATGGAAGGCTGAGTGAACCTTGGAGACCGCTGGAATCAGGCTTTGATTGTGATTCCTGAAGAGCAGGGGATTGGACTAGATGGCCCTTGTGGTCTCTTCCAACTCTAGGATCCTGTGAAATTCCATGTAAGATCTTGGCCCATGTGTTTTGCAGAAATGATTTTTTCACTAGAAAAAAAAAAGCATGGAGCTGTGAAAAAAAATAATTGAATTGCCCTCAAACTCTTGGAATCTTGCCTAGTAGAGAGAAAACTTTTGGCGTTACTCATTCTTGTATGCAAGAATGAATTAAGTGAAGATTTACATCTCTTCTGTAAATACATCCACAACTATTTTTAATGATATTCAAAGGCTGCATTATAAGAAATAGTCATCTCACAATAAAGCAGATTAAAATCCAGGAGATGAATAACACAAATTTTAAAAATCAAACAGCCCTATAAATCTAAAATGCACAGGGTTAACATAACTATTGAGCATGGCACAGTCACTTTTGTTAATAGAATTAATGATAGTTTTCCATCATCTGCTTCTCCATGTTCAGAATATAAGCCCCTCAGGCACACATATGCCAGTCTGGTAGGAGAAGAATCATTTCCCACTGGACCTCTGGCTCCATTCCAGGGGAAAGGCTATTGTCTGTCCAGGAGAACTGATTCAGAACTAGCATCTTCTTAGCCAAAACACAAGAGAGCCAAGTGTGAACAAATGTAACCACGTTGTCAGGAGAATGCCCAAGTAAGACAATGGAGATAGAATTAGATATGTTCTAGAAATTGATTCTTTTATTGAGAAAATATAGGAGTGGAATTATTAACAAGTGAAGGCTTCTCATAAAAGAAGGAGAAAAAGAAGCGGATATGTGAAGGAAAGGTTGCAGTTTGTGCATTAAACTTCAGCTTCAGTAGAAGAGATGAGAAAGGGGAATGTTCGCAGTAAAACTGAGAAAGCAAAGAAAAAGACTTAGAGCAGAAAGTAAGTGATTTAAAGGAGAGACATTTTATTGATCCTTTATTCTATTCTGTCTGAATCCTGGGAAGATGTGCTGGTCCAGGGACTCTCTCTCTCTCTCTCTTTCTTTCTCTTTCTCTCTCTCTTTCCCCAGCCAGTAATTCATGGCCATTTTACAAAATAAAATAAAATTAAAATTAAAAAATTAACCAACATATTCTGAAGCCAGTGAACTGACTTTGAAATTATCATTTCAAGCCTGCCCTCAATTGCTCATGCACTCACACCCACTAAATTATTTCCAGTTTTCCATTCCAGTATTCAATTTCCAGTTTCCAGTATTCATTCATATTTTCCTGAAAAGATTACATGGAAGTAAACAATCAAGACAAAAATGTAGAAGGAAAGAAATTGCTGATTTCTAACTTGACAGAAGAGATATTAATCCTGTGTTTCCTTCACAGATTTCGCAAATAGCTCAGTACAACAAACTTAATTTTCATTTTTTAAAAATTTATCACATAAATACCACATGATTCATTGGCTTTCTATTCATAGAGGCAGGGAGGCAGCTCTTGAAGCATGGCAAGGTGTTACTGGAGCAATAGCTGGCAGTCAGCCCCTGCAGAATGAAGCAGCAGCCCACATTTGCCTGTGACACAAAAGCCCAGTTGCTGTGAAGAACTCCCAAAAGGTGTCTCTGACATAAACACCAACGTAAATCCCAAAAATATGTGGATCAAAATGTGTGACAACAGAAGCTAGCTGAAATGTGATGATTTGTGATCCTGTCTTAAAGTCATTTTAAACTTCATCCTCTTATCTCATTTCATTTTTTTTCCAACACTGATAAGAAAAATAATGTTATAAATTGAAATCTGAATTCATGTCAAGCCAGAGACACTTCTAGAATCCTCAAAGGGAGATGAGTGGAATCTCTTTGGTAAGAATATAACTCATGAATTAGATCAGTGATGCTAGGTTTAGGTGGAAAGATTAATTTAAAAAATATTTTGGAACTGCTTTTGGTTTAAATTAATCATCACACACTTTCCATTTAAACTGAGCTCCCACTATGCCATGTCCTATAGATATTACTCTGTGTATAACGAATGTTCATTCCTTGCATTCATCAGAACAATTAATTAAAACACACACAAAAATTAGACTGATGATGATGATATAATTTTGCGTAAGCTACATAGGTACAGGGCCCTTTCACACTATGCCATGGCAACATCCTATGGAATCCTGGGGTTTTTAGTTTGGGGAGCCACTAGAACTCTCTAAGAATTCTAAATGCCCTTACCTAAACTCCAAATCCCAGGATTTCATAGGAGGTTGACATCACAGTTAAAGTGGAATCATAGAGCCCTAACGGTCTAACCTGAAAGGGGCCCTGTTCAGTTTCTTAAAGAGATGGGAGGCAAACTGTATACATGCTGTATATGTATGTTGTTGTTGATATTGTTGTTTTAATGAGAGAGAGGTGGAGTGGACTTCGACAAAAAATAACAACTAAATCCAACCACAATACCAATTTTGACACACCCTAATAATCATCTGGCCGCACACACTCTCCTCTGAAGTTTTTATGAATGTAAGCACTACTTCAAGTGTACAAAATTAACCCATAGCCCTTGACAGAGCAGAAGACCCTTTCTGGCTCAGACTACAGCCTGGAAAATTTACAGTTTGGGGGCTATACCTCCCCGAATTTCCCAGCCAGCATGACCACTTGTTAAGGAGATGTTAACAAGCTAGAACATGTCCAGAGGAGGCTGATCAAGATGGTGAAAAGTCGGGAAGCCAAACTCTGTGGAGAACAACTTAGGGAGCTAGGTATGTTTAGCTTGGATAGGAGAAGACTGAGGACTTTATCAGACAAGCCCCTTCAAACATTCTTTTGCTGGCATAAAAAAATCAATGTTTATGCCAGCAAAAGAATGCTCCCCACCACACTTACCTTCTCTCCCATCAAAGGCTTCCCTGGCAATGAAGGAGGAAGTAAAGGAAGCCCTGTTCACTTCCTCCTTTGAAATCCCATAAGACTTCATCATGTAGGAAATTCAAACATGAAGCAAAAAACATGAAACAAAAAATACACAAAGCACAAAAACACATTTAAAAACTTCCAAGAAAACCAGGGAAGGTTTTTAAAAAGTGTGTCACCTGGATGCTGCAATCTCACCCAGAAGTGTTCTGGCTGGTCCAGCCATTCATGAAGTAAGTACGTGAGGGGAAAAAAACTATGAGATTATACATGCTAGTTATGCCAACAAAAAAACCAGCACAGCCGATCTATTGACAGCTTGGGCTGTCAATAAAATAGATCAGTTTAAGGACAAGACATAAACATGAAATGGCTACATCATCAGATATGCGCACCCTTTCGTGTTTATGTGACATTGTTATGATGCCATATTTAGTGCATCTGATAAAGTCCTGAGAGAAGATATAGTAGCCAACTTTCAACATGTGAAAGGATGACAGGTGGAAAATGGAACAAGCTTGTTTTCTGCTTCTCCAGAGACTAGATTCAAATTACAAGGAAAGAGATTCTGCCTAAACATTAGGAAGAACTTCCTCGTGGCTGTTCAACAGTGGAATAGGCTGCCTCAGAGCAGGGATTGATTCTGCTTCTTTGGTGAATTTAAAATGGAGATAGGATGTCCATCTTTCAGGAGTACATTGGTTGTGTGTATTCATGCCTGGCAGGGGATTGGACTAGATGGCTTTTGTGGTCCCTTCCAGCTCTCTGAATCTATGAACTTTTCCATGGGCTGAATCACACCAAGCCCTACAGCATCTTGTTTCCACAGTAGCAATAGCATTGATATTTCTATACCGCTTAACAGTGCAAAGCACTCCCTAAGCGGTTTACAATGTGTTAGCTAATTGCCCTGAACAAGCTGGGTACTCATTTTACCAACCTACAGAAGGATGTAAGGCTGAGTCAACCCTACAGCCCTGTAGTACTGAACTCACAACCTTGTGGTTGCAGGTCCAACATTTAATCACTGCACCACCAGTGCTCCCCAACCAGATGTTGAAGAAAAGCTCAAAAGGAGGACATGAGGGCAATAGCCCTTTCCAAATGCTGTACCCAAGCAACTGGCATTCAGTGGCATATGTCAGTCCCACCATTTTCACAGGTGCAGTTGGTGAGGGCTCAGGAGAGAGCCTGTGGCTGCTCCCAGACTGTAGATCTCCCTTCCACAGGAGGTCCGGTCAGTCCCCTCCCTGCTTTCTTTTTATTGGCAGTTGAAGACATTTTTTATTTAAGCTGGCATTTGGAACATGAATTTTAATTGGTGTGCTGCTTTTAATGTTGTATTTGTATTGATATTATGTTTTTAATTAATGCTGTGGTTTTAACAGTCATATTTTAATAATGGTAATTAATTTAATTCTTTTTTATCTTTTGTATCTTGTAATGTTTTAGTTGTAATTTTTTTAATTATTGTAAGCTGTCTTGAATCCCATATTAGGAGAAAGGTGGGATACAAATCCAATAAATAAATAAATAAATAATATTGCCTCTGGTTCCAGAGGTAGGATAAAGCCATCATGGCTAGTAGGCACTGAGAGTTATACTTCCTGAATTTTTAACCCCCCTTTTAAATATTTCTAATTAGATAGCCATTGACAAATGTTGTGTTAGGGAACCCCTGGTTTATACCTTTGTTTAACTATGTGCTGTGTAAAGTTATAACAAGTCCAAAAGGCTTCCCCACAAACACACGCAACAGGAGTTCTCAAATCACCAGCTTTCTGCAACTTTGAAAGGAAAAAACTTTAAACTCTGTTAAATCATACAGTTTCTTAGCAGGAATTCTCTTGGGAAGAACAGTCTTCTCTTCAAGTGCCATGTTATGACAAGCATGACAAGACTTGATAGCAATCTATTCCAATTCATGACATTGTTTAAATTAGGTCAGATAGAGCATCTATGTGGCTTTCCGAGAACAACTCCCAGGAGTATGAGCACTTACTATTTTTGTTAATATCTGTGAATCAGATTTTACCCCTTTAAAAAGGCATAGATGGTTTAACATGTCATGTTCTGCAAGGTAGCACATGTCTCTCATGAAGAAGACAACTGCCCTGTTGCATGTATTGCAGCCAAAATGGAAATTTGAATGCATTCTTTCTTCTTTGGTGGCACATTTATCCCCTTCTCCCTTATGATGACTCACTTGACTGACCTCTTGCTTTAAACCTCCATCATTTCCCTTGCCAGTCCTTCTATTCAAAGGAAAATATTATACATGTTTTTTGCACAGTCTTCTCACTTTGCTGAAGACAAAAGTCGTATGGATTGTGCTTTGGATCGGAGTGTACAAACAAAAGGCTGAACGATCTACAGGTTTTTACTGTGTACAGATTCCAGACAGGTGGCTATGTCAGTTTCTTATAGCAAAAGCAATGGCTAGCATCCTGTTAGGCAACTGTGGCACCATCAGAACCTCATAATGTTTCATATTTACATGAATACCGAATTGTTGCCCCATTTCCATAATCACAAATGTCTCCAAAACATACCTTAAAATCCTGGCAGCAACACCAAGGGACAGAGTTCTGTAACACGGGTGAATGGGGCAATGAAGGATGACTCATCCATCCCGCGTCAACAGCAAACAGCAATGCCATGAGCAGAAGCAGAGACCCTTGTAGGGTCTTGTTGCAACTCCTTGTCAAACTGCTGCTCATTGATGGGAGGAGGCTGGATGCATTATCTTTCAGTGCCGCACTTGCCAGCAACACAGAACATCATCCCTTGGCAGGGGGGCTGGATTTTTAAAATTATTTTTATTAGAGTTTTAACAGGTGTATCATAGAATCATAGAATTGTAGAGTTGGAAGAGACCACGAGGGCCATCCAGTCCAACCCCCTGCCATGCAGGAAATCACAATCAAAACATCCCCGACAGATGGCCACCCAGCCTCTGTTTAAAGACCTCCAAGGAAGGAGACCCCACCACGCTCCGAGGGAGTGTATTCCACTGCTGAACAGCTCTTACTGTCAAAAAGCTCCTCCTAATGTTGAGGTGGAATCTCTGTTCCTGGAGCTTGCATCCATTGCTCCGTGTTCCAGTCTCTGGAGCAGCAGAAAACAAGCCTG